>CM046950.1:127074651-127712751 GCA_025698515.1 Gossypium sturtianum
GTTGAATCAAAACCGAGCTTCATCAGAATCTTCTTCAATTTGTCGAAACTTTCTTGCCGCTCCTCGGTCCACACAAAAGGAACTCCTTTCTCAACAACTTGGTCATCAGTGCGGCAATTAAAGAAAATCCTTCCACAAATCTTCTGTAATACCCCGCTGCACCTAGAAAACTCCGGAATTTCACCACAGATTTAGGCGGCTTCCAATCTAACATCGCTTCAATCTTTCGAGGATCCACTCTAATCCTCGGGTCAAACAACGCGTGACCCAAGAAAGTCACCTCCTTAAGCGACTCGCACTTACTAAATTTCTCGCATACAAACCGCTTTTCCTCGTAATCGCAACACCACTCGCAAATGCGCATCATGCTCCTCTTCCGACTTCAATACACCAAGATATCATCTATAAAGACCACAACAAACCGATCCAAAACTGTTGAAATACCCTATTCATCATGTCCATGAAAGCCGCTGTGCATTAGTCAAACCAAACGGCATCACCAGAACTCGTAGTGTCCATACCGAAATACACGAAATGCCGCCTTATGGATATCACCTCTTTCACCTTCATTGATGATATCCGGACCTTAAATCAATCTTAGAGAAAACCGCAAATTTCTTTCAAATTGATCAAACAAGTCATCTATCCTCGGCAAAGGATACTTGTTTTTAATCGTCCACTTATTCAATCAGCGGTAGTCTATACACATCCGCATCGTACCATCCTTCTTCTTGACAAAAAGTACCGCGCTCTCCCAAGGTGAAACACTTGGTCGAATGAAACCTCGATCCAACAACTCTTGTATCTCGAGCCTTCAATTCCAACAATTCCTTCGGTGCCATCCTATACGGAGCTATAGACACCGGCGCCGCCTGTAACAGATCTATACCAAATTCGACTTCACGATCCGGAGGCAATCCCTAAGTTCTTCAGAAATACGTCAAAGAAATTCCTTACGCTTTGAACATTTCCCACGAAGACTCCTTAGCTTCCAAAGCACACACATGAACTACTGAACGCCTCACAGCCCTTCCCGACCATCTTTCATCGCTTTCAACGCAGATACCACGCTGGATAGATAATCTCTCCTATTACCTATCATGACCACTTCTTTACCTTTCAACCGTCTTCAAAACCATGCGCTTTAGCGGCACAATCCAAACTTGCTTGGTACTTGACCAACCACCCATCCCAAGAATCGATCAAACTCCTCAAACGGCGGCTCCATCGGATCGGCTACAAACACTACCCCTTGGAGTTCTAGGGGTATATCTCTATACAAACTTATCTACTTCTACAGAGTGACCTAAAGGACTAAGTACGGTCATCCTCTTAGAAGCGCCTCCTGAACTAAACTCATAGTCCCAACTATACTACTAGCAACGTAAGAGTGCGCCGAACCCACATCTATCAAGGCGTGATATGGAACACCAAAATTAAAAACGCATCTAGGTTATGACGCCCGTGCGCTCTCCTCTTCCTCACGACGCCGCAAAGATACACCAAACCAGCCGCCTAGCCTCCGTGTTGCCATTACCTCCGCCGGTGCTCGCGACTCCACTAGAGCCATAACCACCTCTACCATAACCACGACCTCTCAAGCGGTCGCTGGTCCCTCCTTCCTCGAACTGGGCACGACCTTGACCTTCGATCGATTCCTAGCTTGCTTTACGCGACACCCTCACACGATGTTCTAGCGAACCACACTTTCGAAACATCCTTTCCCTCCGGTCCAAAGATTCACCCCAATGAAACTTTCCACAACGGTTACATCTTTGGCCGATCTTTGATTAGCAAATTGTGGACCTCCTGCTGATTTGACCCACTCATCTAAATCTTTTTCTCGAACATTACCACCGACCTGCACGATCCAAAGCCTCTCTTCACTGCTCCTATCATAACTTTGCCTCGCTGGACTCCTTTGATTCCTTCTGGCTACCTTGGCCTTCTCCACCAAGACAAAGAACTCGCGTTTTGCTGTGGAGCAATCAGCACTTTAACTCGCCTCTAAGTCCGTCTTCAAAACGAACACAACGATCATGTTCCGATGCCACTATTCCCCGAGCATAACGACTCAAATTTCAGGAATTCCGCTTCATACTCCGAGACGCACTTATTCCCTTGCACTAACCCTGTAAAAGCTTTCCTTTGAGCATCAATGTAGCTTGAGCCAACATACTTCTTCCTGGTATGCACTTTTGAAGTACTCCCAAGTGAGATCATCTCGCCGTGAGCACCATCTCGGACCGTGAGCCACCATCGATATGACTCATCCTTGAGAAGCGACACCGCTCCTTTCGCCTCCTCATTTGTTAAATCTATCTCATCCATGATTCTTTCTGGTCGATTCCACCAATACTCACCGTGATGGGCGCCACACCGCACACACCTCGGAAAATTCAGCTCCTAGCTCAAGTCTCTCGTGAACCGACTTCCGAGCTCCTCCACCTCCACCAATTCCACCTACCCTTTCCTGAACCCGTAGCATCGCTTGTGACACAGCCGTGGCCACCCGCTCGATCCTGCTCTTCACCTCCAAAGGTTGGGGGTGGTGGTGGCGGTATCTCATTCTCGCATCCTGACCCGACCCGGCTGTGTTCTGGTACGGCCATCCTACCCTTCCGCGTCCCACGACGGCCACGCCCTCTAAAGCTCATTCTAACTATCGCGCTTTAATCTGATTAGGAAATTTTTATGAATTAGTACATGTTTCACTTGATTATCCGCGAAGAAATTTTATGAAAAGAGTTTAATAGAGATTCTTTCGATCAAACAAGGTTTTAAGTCTTCTATCTTGGTTTACACAGTAATAATACATCCATTCCCTACACCTTTCATACCTATGCACTCTTCAGCATTACTCATCCGCTTTCTAACCTGTGTATTTTCGTCATTTTTCCTAAAGGGTATTTTGGTAATTTTGTCAATCAAGAATATTTTGAAAATTTTCAAGATAAATTTGTCCTACCATCTAATAATAATTTAATGATTTTAAACCAAAGTTTTCCTTAAAACATGGCTAATCCCTTTCGGGTTTTATTTAGGATTTTTGCCTATGACCGAAGTCCTCTTGGTTAGGGTGAACCGGCTTACGCACTGTAGGAATCCCGCAAGAGGAGGTGAGTCACGAGGACCGCTTAAGTACCAAGCTCTTCCGATCCAATCCTAGACATGCGCACCAAGGTTACCACACCCCAACTCGGCGACTTGGTCGTAGGTTGGTTTAATTAGGCCATTAAAGTCTTATGTCTTTGTTTGGAGTAAACTAGTCCTAAAGTTTAAAATACTATCACTATCTACGCCCCATGCTTCCTACCCTTCTACAATGAAATAATTCATACAAAAAGTCGTAAATACTTACTTGGGCAGTGTTGGTGCCGAGAGACTTCGGTGCCATGCTTATTAAAACCAAAATTTTAAAAAAAAAAAAAAAATCTACTAAAAACATTTTTGGGCCTTGGGCCCCCTACAAAGCCAGCTTTGAACTGGCTCGATATCAATTTTGTAACACCCCAAACCCGGCCCAAACATTACGACCGAATTTGGTATGCTAATGAGGAAAAACCTTTGAAAATCCTTGTTAAGTCGCTTAAAATTATACCAAGTTAAGTTGTTACAGCTTTCAAATGTACCCGATGGTACTTTAAAACATTTTATGCTTAATTTGAGAAAACATGTGCATCCGCTTTAACATCATCAAGTAGTTTAAACAAAACATTCAAAACATGCAAAAATAATAAAATCATACTAGGAGGCCTTATTACAAATAAGCAACATAAACCCAAAAGAAAGATAAATAAAATCCAAAATTCATTTATTAAAAGTCTCCACTGCATGGCCACTCGAGTCCATCCGCTCCTCACCCGTGGTCTACGAATCACCTGAAAAATTAAAGGAGAAGGTGAGTCACCAAGACTCAATGTGTAACCCTTCCCGAATTAATGCAATAACATACACAAATTATAACCAATTAACATGCATAAGTTTAAATGCACCCAATCTAACCATCCATACGCCTTTTTCTACCCCTTGTGGTACTAA
Source organism: Gossypium sturtianum (assembly GCA_025698515.1). NCBI lineage: Eukaryota > Viridiplantae > Streptophyta > Magnoliopsida > Malvales > Malvaceae > Gossypium > Gossypium sturtianum. Next base: position 127,078,693 of record CM046950.1, read on the forward strand.
ACCACCGTGGTGCTAAACCACCGTGACGATAGTCACAAATGTGATACCAAATCACCGGAGATACTAAATCTCTCCGTGTCCAAGACACAATTGTGTTACTAAAACACCGGTGACCGAAGTCACAAATAGATGATGGGGCCAACCCATCGTGGTGATACCAAATCACCGCGCATAATCCCATATCTCAAAGTGGGGCCAACCCACGGTGGTATTAACCACGTGGACAAGTCGCTATGAGGTGCCAAACCTCCGAGGTACTAAACCTCTCTGTGACCGTAGTCACGATGTGTTACCAACACACACCGTGTCCGCTTCGACACGAATATCACCGCTCTCCTCTCATCAACCCATAACAATCATTTATATGCATGTACCACAAATCATGTTGATAGATTTATTTAACAACATCCAATCGATTTATCATAAGCCATATTTCAAATAATACACATACTTAAATGTGTCATGCTTCCCAAAAGCATCAAATAATAATCACATAGTAATAAGAACTTACCCAAATCCTTGTTAATACCATGAAGGTATTTCATCCATGTCTACACAAAACGCTTAGGCATAAAATAACACTTAGCATATTAAAAGTTATAAGATGTGTATGTATACACACCTGCACCAAAAAGAGTTCTAAATCCCAAATAAACAAATCGGCCACACAAGTATTCTTGCCCCTATATTCGCCAAAAATGAATATTAGAACCATGGCCTATTCGCCAAACCAAAATAATTGAGAAAGGTTCCTTGTGAACCTAAAATCTTACCCAAAGCCTTCAACACTTATCCAACACACTCCTAAAAGAATCGGCCTCACTTCCCTACAATCAACCATCATCAATAAGGTTTATTAGCCTTCGCTTAAACGAAACTTAAAATAATAATCCTTCAAATAAACCTTACCACCTTACCAAAACCAATTTCTAGAGAAGTCCCGATGATAACTATCTTACCTTCAATATTCGCCAAAGATAAATCTAAAGAAAGTAGAAGATTCTGGCTATATGGTTATGGAAAATGAAGAATATGTGAAAGAAAAGAGAATTGAAATGAGAGAGAATTCGCTTTAATCAACAAAAGAAAAGAGAGAGTAACAAGAAGAGAATGGTTCGCCCAAAAGAAAGAGAAAGAGAAAGTGGTTGAGCAATATTGAAAGAAAGAAAAGAGAGAAAAGGGAGTAAGAGTTTCTGCCAACACCTAGTTATCAAAGAAGAAAAAGATGCACAAAAGTTCCCATGTTGTTTCGGTTTCAAAAAGGACAAATGAAAGAAAAGAAATGGTATTTGGTTCACATGAAATGAGGCTAAAAACCAAAAGAGAAAAATTGCACCAAAATGCACAAGACACTTTCGCCAAAGAGAGGAATTTTGGAGAGAAAGAAAAACAAAGCAAAAAGATGTTCAAATGACAAAGATTGGCCAACTATTCCTTCCCAAGCTACCTATCAAAATTCGCCACCCCTAGCCATACATGCCGCCCACATTCATCCACTAAAGGCTTAGGAAACTTTCCAAAACATCCTCCACCCTTCATGCCTTTTGTCCCCTCATCATACCATAACTTCAAGATTCTTATCCCTACTATCAAGCTTTCCTTAATCATATATTCAACTTACTAAAAGAATTAGTCCAACCTATCATAAATAAGTTTGACCATCCATCAAAACAAGGATATAAAAATAAACCTCCAAATTGCTAAACATGCTACTCGAACCTCTAACCTCAAGCCAAACTCCATGCGCCATTACCAACTTGCCATGCACTCATCTTGTGTCACTTATTGCTACTTAAATTAACTTAAGTGCTAAGCTCATTTAATCCTCTTCTTTAAATAAGCCTTACTAAGAATTATTCTACTAAACCGAGCTTACTCAAGACCCCTAATTAAGCCTTATATCAACACGAATAATATCACGTAAATTCAAATACAAGAAAAATAATTCAATCACAAATAACCCCTATTTTGGGATGTTACAGCTTCTACTTCTCTTAAAATAATTTCGACCTCGAAATTACCTCGATCGTAAAAGGTGAGGGTATTGTCGCCGCATCACCTCCTCGTGTTCCCACGCCGCTTCCTCCGCACTCATGGTTTCGCCATAGCACTTTCACTAAGGGCACCGACTTTCTACGCAACACCTTGACATCACGATCTAAAATCAAATCGTTTCCTCCTCGAATGATAAGCCTGAGTTAACCTCAATCTTCGCATCGCACGATGTGCGATGGATCCGACCTATACCGCCTAAGCATCGGCACATGGAAGACATCGTGAATCGACTCAACTCGCGGCGCTCGAGCCGATAAGCTACCGGGTCCTACTCGCTTCAACACAAAGATACGGGCCGATGAACCTTGGACTTAATTTCCTTTTTGCCCAAAGCGCAACACCTTTTTCCAAGGCGACACCTTCGTAAAGACTTTATCTCCTACCTCGTATTCCATCTCCTTGCGCTTGAGATCGGCGTAAGACTTTTGCCTATCCGATGCTTCCTTGAGACGAGCCCGAATTACCTTAACTTTGTCCTCGCCTCACACCACTTCGGACCCAAGACATGTCGCTCACCTAGTTCCGCCCAACACGTAGGAGTACGGCATCTTCGCCCATACAAAGGCTTCATATGGAGCCATTTGGATACTCGCTGATAACTATTGTTATAAGCGAAATTCCGCCAACGGTAGGTACTCCTCCCAACCGCCATCAAATCCGTAACGCAACCTCTCGAGCATATCTTCTAAGATCTCAATCACTTCTCCGATTGTCCGTCCGGATTGCATGATGAAAAGTCGTGGCCAAGTCCAATCTCGCACTCCAAAGCTTGATGCAACGCTTCTCCAAAACCTCGATGTAAACTCGATCCCTATCCGAGATAATCGATACCGCACACCATGCAATCTCACTATCTCGCTACATACAACTTAGCTAACCTCTCAAGCTTAATAATCTACCCTTACAGTATGAAATGCGCTGATTTAGTCGACGATCCACAATCACCCAAACCGAATTCTTCTTGCTAGGCGTAAGAGGTAATCCACCGACAAAGTCCATGGTGATCCTCTCCCACTTCCACCGAGGAATCTTCACAGTCAAGTAAACTGTGATGGCAACCGATGTTCACTTGACTTGTTGACACGCCGACACTTACCCACGAACTCGCCATTTCCCGCTTCGCACTGCCACCAAAATTGCTCTCTCAAATCCCGATACATCTTGCTACCTCCAGATGCATAGCATATGGGTCTGCTATGTGCGGCCCCAAGAATCCTTTGTCTCAACTCCACATCCTTCTAAGATACAAGCTCTTCCTTTAAAGCACACAAACCCCATCACCGGGATGTACTAAAATCCTCTAATCCACCATTCTCGACTTGCAACCTCCGATCATTCAAACCATCATCCTCTAACCGCTTCTCCTTAATCTGATCTAACCAAGTCGGCTTGACTTGCAATTCGCCAAAAGACTCCCATCATCGAACGTACTAAGTCGAGCAAACATCGATCTTAAATCCGATACAACCTTACGACTCAACGATCTCGCCACCACGTTAGCCTTACCAGATGATACTCGATCGAACAATCGTAGTCCTTCAACACCAATCCATCTACGCCGCTTCAAATTCAAATCCTTCCGAGTCAAGAGATACTTAAGACTCTTGTGATCCGTATATAAACCATCGACTTCTCTCCGCATAAATAGTGCCTCCATATCTTCAAAGCGAAGACTACACCGCTTAACTCCAAGTCATGAGTCGGATAATTAGCCTCATGTGGTCTCAATCGCCGAGATGCATAAGCCACTACCTTCCCTTCTTGCATCAAAGACGCATCCCAAACCAATATGTGATGCATCGCAATAAACCGTGAATTCCTTGCCCGCCTCAAAGTTGAATCAAACCCTGAGCTTCAATGTAATCTTCTTCAATTTGTCGAAACTTTCTTGCCGCTTCCTCGGTCCACACAAAAGGAACTCCTTTCCTCAACAACTTGGTCATCGGTGCGGCAATTAAAGAAAATCCTTCCACAAATCTTCTAGTAATACCCCGCTGCACCTAGAAAACTCCGAATTTCAAATGCACAGATTTAGGCGGCTTCCAATCTAACATCGCTCAATCTTTCGAGGATCCACTCTAATCCCCTACAAAAACAACGTGACCCAAGAAAGTCACCTCCTTAAGCCGACTGCAGACTTACTAAATTTCGTGATACAAAAGCTTTCCTCGAATCGCAACACCACTCGCAAATGCGCATCATGCTCCTCTTCCGACTTCGAATACACCAAGATATCATCTATAAAGACCACAACAAACCGATCCAAAATCGTTGAAATACCCTATTCATCATGTCCATGAAAGTCGCTGGTGCATTAGTCAAACCAAACGGCATCACCAGAACTCGTAGTGTCCATACCGAGCACGAAATGCCGCCTTATGGATATCACCTCTTTCACCTTCAGCTTGATGATATCCAAACCTTAAATCAATCTTAGAGAAAACCGCAGTTTCTTTCAAATTTCGATCAAACAAGTCATCTATCCTCGCAAAGGATACTTGTTTTTAATCGCCACTTATTCAATCGGCGGTAGTCTATACACATCCGCATCGCACCATCCTTCTTCTTGACAAAAGTACCGGCGCTCCCCCAAGGTGAAACACTTGGTCGAATGAAACCTCGATCCAACAACTCTTGTATCCGAGCCTTCAATTCCAATAATTCCTTCTGCCATCCTATACTGAGCTATAGACACCGGCGCTGCCTGCAATGTGATCTATACCAAATTCGACTTCACGATCCGAGAGGCAATCCCTAAGTTCTTCAGAAATACGCCAAGAAATTCCTTTACGCTTTGAACATTTCCCACAGTAGACTCCTTAGCTTCCAAAGCACACACATGAACTACGAACGCCTCATAGCCCTTCCCGACCATCTTTATCGCTTTCAACGCAGATACCACGTTGATAGATAATCTCTCCTATTACCTATCATGACCACTTCTTTACCTTCAACCGCCTTCAAAACCATGCGCTTTAGCGGCACAATCCAAACTTGCTTGGTACTTGACCAACCACCCCATCCCAAGAATCGATCAAACTCCTCAAACTGCAGCTCCATCAGATCGGCTACAAACACTACCCCTTGAGTTCTAGGGGTATATCTCTATACAAACTTATCTACTTCTACAGAGTGACCTAAAGGACTAAGTACACTCATCCTCTTAGAAGCGCCTCTGAACTAAACTCATAGTCCCAACTATACTACTAGCAACGTAAGAGTGCGCTCAACCCACATCTATCAAGGCGTGATATGGAACACCAAAAATTAAAAACGCACGGCATGACGTCCGGCATGCCTCCTTCCTCACGACGCCTCGCAAAGATACACCAAACCAGCCGCCTAGCCTCCGTGTTGCCATTACCTCTCGCCACCGCTCCGCGACTTCCACTAGAGCCATAACCACCTCTACCATAACCACGACCTCTCGCGGTGCCGGTCCCTCCTTTCTCGAATCGGGCACGACCTTGACCTTCGATCGATTCCTAGCTTGCTTACGCGACACCCCTCACACGATGTTCTAGCGAACCACACTCGAAACATCCTTTCCCTCCTGGCCCAAAGATTCACCCCAATGAAACTTTCCACAACGGCATCATCGGGCCGATCTTTGATTAGCAAACCGTGGGACCTCCTCGCTGATTTGACCCACTGCCTAAATCTTTTCTCGAACATTACCACCGACCTGCACGATCCAAAGCCTCTCTTCACCTTGCTCCTATCATAACTTTGCCTCATGGACTCCTTTGATTCCTTCTGGCTACCTTGGCCTTCTCCACCAAGACAAAGAAACTCACGTTCTTGCCGTGGAGCAATCAAAGCACTTTAACTCGCCTCTAAGTCCGTCTTCAAAACGAACACAACGATCATGTTCCGATGCCACTATTCCCCGAGCATAACGACTCACCCTTTAGGAATTCCGCTCATACTCCGAGACAGCACTTATTCCTCTGCACTAACCCCGCAAAGCTTTCCTTTGAGCATCAATGTAGCTTGAGCCAACATACTTCTTCCGGTATGCACTTTGAAGTACTCCCAAGTGAGATCATCTCATTGTAGCACCATCTCTGACCGTGAGCCACCATCGATATGACTCATCCTTGAGAAGCGACACCGCCTCCTTTCGGGCGCTCCTCATTTGTTAAATCTATCTCATCCATGATTCTTTCTGTCGATTCCACCAATACTCACCGTATTGGGCGCTACACTGCATACACACTCGAAAAATTCAGCTCCGTTAGCTCAAGTCTCTCAGAACCGACTTCCAGCTCCTCCACCTCCACCAATTCCAACTACCCTTTCCAACCCGTAGCATCGCTGTGACACAAATATTGCCACCCGCCCGATCCTCGCTTCTTCACTCCAAAGGTTGGGGGTGGTGGTGGCGATCTCATTCTCGCATCCTGACCCGACCCGACTGTGTTCTGACACGCCTATCCTACCCCTTCCAAGGCCCACGACGGCCACGCCCTCTAAAGCTCATTCTAACTATCGCGCTTTAACTGATTAGGAAATTTTTATGAATTAGTACATGTTTCACTTGATTATCCGCGAAGAAATTTTATGAAAAGAGTTTAATAGAGATTCTTTCGATCAAACAAGGTTTTAAGTCTTCTATCTTGGTTTACACAGTAATAATACATCCATTCCCTACACCTTTCATACCTATGCACTCTTCATGCATTATCATCCGCTTCTAACCTGTGGGTATTTTCGCCATTTTTCCTAAAGGGTATTTTGGTAATTTTGTCAATCAAGAATATTTTGAAAATTTTCAAGATAAATTTGTCCTACCATCTAATAATAATTTAATGATTTTAAAACCGGTTTTCCTTAAAACATGGCTAATCCCTTCGGGTTTTATTTAGGATTTTTGCCTATGACCGAGTCCTCTTGGTTAGGGTGAACCGGCTACGCACTGCAGGAATCCCGCCAAGAGGAGGTGAGTCACGAGGACCGCTAAGTACCAAGCTCTTCCGGATCCAATCCTAGACATGCGCACAAGGTTACCACACCCTAACTCCTGGCGACTTGGTCGTAGGTTGGTTTAATTAGGCCATTAAAGTCTTATGTCTTTGTTTGGAGTAAACTAGTCCTAAAGTTTAAAATACTATCACTATCTACGTCCCATGCTTCCTACCCTTCTACAAGAAATAATTCATACAAAAGTCGAAATACTTACTTGGGCAAAGTTGGTGCTTGAGACTCTGTGCCATGCTTATTAAAAACCAAAATTTAAAAAAAAAAAAAAAAATCTACTAAAACATTTTTGGGCCTTGGGCCCCCACACACCAGCTTTGAACTGGCTCGATATCAATTTTGTAACACCCCAAACCCGCCCAAACATTACGAATCCGAATTTGGTATGCTAATGAGGAAAACCTTTGAAAATCCCTTGTTAAGTCGTTTAAAATTATACCAAGTTAAGTTGTTACAGCTTTCAAATGTACCCGATGGTACTTTAAAAAACATTTTATGCTTAATTTGAGAAAACATGTGCATCCGCTTTAACATCATCAAGTAGTTTAAACAAAACATTCAAAACATGCAAAGAATAATAAAATCATACTAGGAGGCCTTATTACAAATAAGCAACATAAACCCAAAAGAAAGATAAATAAAATCCAAAATTCATTTATTAAAAGTCTCCACCGCATGGCCACCTCGAGTCCATCCGCTCCTCACCCGTGGTCTACGAATCACCTGAAAATTAAAGGAGAAGGTGAGTCACCAAGACTCAATGTGTAACCCTTCCCCGAATTAATGCAATAACATACACAAATTATAACCAATTAACATGCATAAGTTTAAATGCACCCAACCTAACCATCCATACGCCTTTTTCTACCCCTTGTGGTACCAAACCACCGGTGGTGCTAAACCACCGTGACGATAGTCACAAATGTGATACCAAATCACCGAGATACTAAATCTCGTGTCCAAAGACACAATTGTGTTACTAAAACACCGTGACCGGTCACAAATAGATGATGGGGCCAACCCATCGTGTGATACCAAATCACCGCGCATAATCCCATATCTCAAAGTGGGGCCAACCCACGGTGGTATTAACCACGTGGACAAGTCGCTATGAGGTGCCAAACCTCCGAGGTACTAAACCTCTCGTGACCGTAGTCACGATGTGTTACCAAAACACCGTGTCCGCGACACGAATATCACCGCCCCTCCTCTCATCAACCCATAACAATCATTTATATGCATGTACCACAAATCATGTTGATAGATTTATTTAACAACATCCAATCGATTTATCATAAGCCATATTTCAAATAATACACATACTAAATGTGTCATGCTTCCCAAAAGCATCAAATAATAATCACATAGTAATAAGAACTTACCCAAATCCTTGTTAATACCATGAAGGTATTTCATCCATGTCTACACAAAACGTTTAGGCATAAAATAACACTTAGCATATTAAAAGTTATAAGATGTGTATGTATACACACCTGCACCAAAAAGAGTTCTAAATCCCAAATAAACAAATCGCCACACAAGTATTCTTGCCCCTATATTCGCCAAAAATGAATATTAGAACCATGGCCTATTCGGCCAAACCAAAATAATTGAGAAAGGTTCCTTGTGAACCTAAAATCTTACCCAAAGCCTTCAACACTTATCCAACACACTCCTAAAAGAATCGGCCTCACTTCCCTACAATCAACCATCATCAATAAGGTTTATTAGCCTTCTCGGCTTAAACGAAACTTAAAATAATAATCCTTCAAATAAACCTTACCACCTTACCAAAACCAATTTCTAGAGAAGTCCCGATGATAACTATCTTACCTTCAATATTCGGCCAAAGATAAATCTAAAGAAAGTAGAAGATTCGCTATATGGTTATGGAAAATGAAGAATATGTGAAAGAAAAGAGAATTGAAATGAGAGAGAATTCGGTTTAATCAACAAAAGAAAAGAGAGAGTAACAAGAAGAGAATGGTTCAGCCCAAAAGAAAGAGAAAGAGAAAGTGGTTGAGCAATATTGAAAGAAAGAAAAAGAGAGAAAAGGGAGTAAGAGTTTCGCCAACACCTAGTTATCAAAGAAGAAAAAGATGCACAAAAGTTCCCATGTTGTTTCGGGTTTCAAAAGGACAAATGAAAGAAAAGAAATGGTATTTGGTTCACATGAAATGAGGCTAAAAACCAAAAGAGAAAAATTGCACCAAAATGCACAAGACACTTTCGGCCAAAGAGAGGAATTTTGGAGAGAAAGAAAAACAAAGCAAAAGATGTTCAAATGACAAAGATTGGCCAACTATTCCTTCCCCAAGCTACCTATCAAAATTCGCCACCCCTAGCCATACATGCCGTCCCACATTCATCCACTAAAGGCTTAGGAAACTTTCCAAAACATCCTCCACCCTTCATGCCTTTTGTCCCCTCATCATACCATAACTTCAAGATTCTTATCCCTACTATCAAGCTTTCCTTAATCATATATTCAACTTACCAAAAGAATTAGTCCAACCTATCATAAATAAGTTTGACCATCCATCAAAACAAGGATATAAAAATAAACCTCCAAATTGCTAAACATGCTACTCGAACCTCTAACCTCAAGCCAAACTCCATGCGCCATTACCAACTTGCCATGCACTCATCTTGTGTCACTTCTTGCTACTTAAATTAACTTAAGTGCTAAGCTCATTTAATCCTCTTCTTTAAATAAGCCTTACTAAGAATTATTCTACTAAACCGAGCTTACTCAAGACCCCTAATTAAGCCTTATATCAACACGAATAATATCACAGAAATTCAAATACAAGAAAAAATAATTCAATCACAAATAACCCCTATTTTGGGATGTTACAATTTTCCTCTTTATCTCTTTATTCAAATTAAAAGAATTTAATCCAACAATTATCTCTTGAAAATAATGATAAATAAATCCCTTATTTATCCACTATTTATAAAATAATAAAAGCTTCTAATTTATAGCCATGTGCCAGTCCACTCAGCTCTTCTGAAGCAAAAATAAAATTTCTTTTATTTGCTTCCCATGTGACTCGAACTTAGGCCCATTCCTCTTGCATATGGCGCCATTTCCATAGGCCCTAAGTGGCATCTTCAGAGCACTTTTCCAAGCCTGTTTGTGTGTCAAATTTCACAAACTTTTTCTTTTAAGGCCACTTTGCCTTAATTTCCCTTTTAAACCTTAAAACTCGTCATTTCTAGGTCATTTCTAAGTTTCAAAAATTTTCGATCGGCTCAGAAACTTGAGATTTCCTTACATTTCCATGACATTTCCTTACAAGACATTTCCTTACATTTCCAAGACATTTCCTTACATTTCTAAAAATGTTCACTTTCCTCTTTTAAACTTAACATTTCCATACATTTCCAGGTTTCCAAAGTGTTCAAAATATATTCATAACACATAAGATATGTCATTTCGCATAATTAAACCAAAAATGCATAGGCTCTTTTCGTGATGTTACACACACTCAAGATTATCACAAATAAATATTTCATGTTATTCACTACAAAAAGTCACTCGATTTATTGAAATGCAATGATCAATCGAACGATAACATTTTATCCATATTCCTCAACTTATGGTTAATCCATTGCATCCATTAACACATACATATCATCGCAAATCATAGAGAATCAATTCAGCAAATCAATATATTCACTAAGTTACACGAACTTAACCCCTTTCAGCATTATCGATAGTAGCTCGGTTGGAAAGCATCCCTGCTTTAACCAAAACAAATCTCATCGGAGTTGGGAGATATCACACTATCACAGTTCACTTATGGCATGTATAGCTAGACTCGCATACGCTACGTTAGTCTGAGAATCGACTAAACCATAGCTCTGATACCACTAAATGTAACACCCCTTACCCGTATTTGACACCGAAATAGAGTACGAGGCATTACCGGAACACATACACTTGTAAACGTATTAAACCAAATCATAAAATTTCATCCAAATTAAAACTTTTCAATTTTTTATCTTTGAGTCCCTAAATAGGGCCTACGAGGCCCAATACAGACTTTAGAAGTGGTCCGGGACTAAACTGAGAACTTTGGAAAACATTAGAAAATTTCTTAAAAAACAAGGGCACACGCCCGTGTCCAAGGCCATGTCCTTCACACAACCGAGATACACGCCGCATGCGTTAGGCCGTGTGGTGTTCTCAATTTTCAAAAATCAAGTGCGCACTTCACACACCATGGGTACATGGCCGTGTGGTCGCCCGTAATACTGATTTGGTTTAGACCCTAGTCGGAAGAGTGGTTTCGGGACCACAAATCCAAGTCAGAAAAATATTTTAATATTATTTTCTGTGTCGGCAGTATATGATTAAGCTTGTGTGAAATTTTTGTGAATTAATTTATCTGTTTGCGTGTTTAATTTGATAAAAGGACTTAATTGTGAAAGATGTTAAATTAGCATGCCATAAGTTAAAAGCACCTATGTGTCATGTCTTTATAAATGTGAGGTCCTTATAATGCAATTGCACCATTGGAAATATGGATGGACATTAATGCCATGTATTAGTGGAATTTATAATGTTATAATAAAGGTTAAAGGTGTAAATTAATTAATATGTTTATAATAAATAAAACAAAGGCACAAAATAAGCCATTTTTTCTTGTTCTTTGGCCGAATATCAAAAGAAAAGAAAAGAAAAAGATCAAGTTAGGTTTCGCAATGGTTTAGCTTGATTTAGGTTTGTTTCGCTTTCAATTTTGATGATTTCTACGCTTTTGTGATCGTTGCTTCGTGTTCTTCAAAACCCATGCTTCAATTTTGTGAATTAATGAAGATTTTGAAATGTTCCATTGATGAACACATGAGTTTTGTGAGGTTTGAAGATGAATTATGAAAGATATGTGTTAGATTAACATAGTTTGTCTTTGAATTTTTGATGAATTTGAGTAATTTGGACTTAATTGAAAAAATAATATTTTGAGGACTAAATTAAGAAATAAATGAAATGTATGGACTTGTATGGACTACATGAATATTCGCCAAGCATGGGTAATATGAAATTTTGTGTATTTTGTGATTTTGTGAAATAGGGACTAAAATGTCAAAATGTGAAAATGTGGGGCTAATTTGTAAATTGCCCTAAATATGTGTTTTTGGTTTAAATTGAATGAATTAGTGAATAAATGAGTTAAATTTGAATATGTATAGATCAAGAACCAAAGAAAATGAAATTAGATCGTGGGAAATCGAAAGTAATTGAGTAGCCGAGTTCGTTTTTATTTATCCGAATCCGAGGTAAGTCAATATACAAATAAATGTATTTACATTAATGTATGTATGTTCATATGAAAATTTTGTAATAATGAATGTATAAGAGATGATGAGTACATGAAATCCGAGATAGTATCGACATGGTGTCAACATCCAAAAAGTCCTGCATTTAACCTAGGAATGGATAGGATTACATATGTCATGACATAGGTGTCCGATATGTGATATCGTATAAGACCACGTCTGGGACGTTGGCATCGATATGAGACATCGTGTAAGACCACGTCTGGGACATTGGCATCGATTTGAGATTTACGTATAAGACCATGTCTGGGACATTGGCATCGTATTGATTCGTGTAAGACCTTGTCTGGGATAGTGGCATCGATATCTGGTTACATGTAAGACCATGTCTGGGACGTTGGCATTGTACGAAAATTCTGAGCATTCTGAGTATCCTAGTTGATTCTGAATGGTTCAACGGGCAAATCCGAGAAATGAAAATCTACGTGAAATGTATAAATGAATCGGGTACATTTGAATTGTACACTAAGCAAGTGTATGAAAGGTAAGTGTTTATATGAACTTACCTAGATGAGATTTGTGAATAGATTTGATAAAGTAAAATGTGGTATGTGAATGAATGAACTATAATCTAATGAAGTACAAGGTGATGCATATATGTTGGTAAGCAAATGGCTAACCAAATGAGCCATAGAGATTTATGAATGTGCAAATGAGTTATTAGTGATCTTATATTTGAGATGAATAATGAATGCTTATATGATAATTTTATTTGTATATGGCTTACTAAGTTTTTGGAAGCTTACTTTGTGTGTGTTTGTTCTGTTTTATAGATCGTTAAAGCTACGAAAGGCTCGGGATCATCGAGGATCATCATCACACTACTCAATCCTCTTTTGGTACCTTTTGAAAGTCTAAATGCTTAAGTATGGCATGTATAGGCTAGTTACTTTGAAATATGTTTGGAATATATAAATAGCCATGTCATATGGCTAGTTAATGATATGTCATGAATAAGTAGATAAGCTATGTTATGTGTTTTGTAAATGGTTGAGCACATGGTAAAATTGAACTTTTTTTTGGTGATGAAAAGTTGGTATAATATTGATGGAGTGATGCCATAATGAATTGGTAAGTTTATAGGTGACTATTTCTTAGATATACTTGTGATTTGGTTGAGCTAAATGGCATATAATATGTTGTGATGAAATGTACTTGTATGAGTTGTATAGATGACCATTTGATGAAAATTTTTGTTGCCAATTGTGTATGGAATAATGCTTGTATATGATTGTAGGATGACCCAAGTGTGGGTGGCATTTTGGCCTTGAAAATGGCCTATAATTGCCCACACGGTTGAGCACACAGCGCAGTAGCTCGACCGTGTCCCTCGTGGTTACATTTTAAAATCAAGTCGACTCGACCACGGGCTGTACACACAGGCGCAGTGACCACCATGTGGTGCAAGTCGAGCTCGACCTCGGGTAAGGCACACGGCGTGTCTCAGTGTGTGTTCAAGTCGATATGTATGCCACGCTTTGACACGCTTTAGACACATGGGTGTGTTTGAGGCCGTGTGAGGTACACGCCCGCCCATACGGGCGTGTGTCCTCTGTAACATAGAAAATTTTTTAAATTTCTGAGAATTGCCGTATGTGTTCGGTTTAGTCCCGACCCCTTTCTAAAGCATGATTAAGGTCTCGTAGATCTATTTAAGGGATACTTTGATGTGATTTGTCAAATTATGTTATGAAATATCTGTAAAAGTTTCTAATTGTCTGGTAATGCCTCTTAACCCTAAACCGGCGATGGTTATGGGCTAGGGGTGTTACATTTGATTGGTATCAGAGCTACTGTTTAGTCGATTCTCAGACTAATGTAGCGTGTTAGAGTCTAGCTATACATGCCATATATATGAAATGTGATAGTGTGATGAATCCTGTAACACCCCTAACCCGTATCCATCGCCAGATTAGGGTTAAAGGTATTAGCAGAAAGATTAGAAACGTTTACAGACATTTCGTCATACAAGTCATCGATTGCAATCACTGTGTCCCTTAGATAGGTCACCGAGACCTTAAGCATGCTTTAGAGGAGGGTCGGGACTAAACCGAACACATACGAAAATTCTCAGAAATTTAAAACTTTTTGAACACTACAGAGGTCACACTCCCATGCAGTCAGGCCGTGCCAAAATAGGTCATGTATACTGACTTTTCCCCACGGCCACCAGGCACGCCCGTGTACCATGGCCTTGTACTCTTATGCTATATACTAACTTAATCCCACGGTCACTAGGCACGCCTGTTTGCCACAACCGTGTCTCGCTAATGTGCCCTTTGCAAGGTCAATATGCCACCTACACTTGGGTTTACCCTACAAGCTAAATACCAATTCATTTTATGTACAATTTACAACCAAAGACATGTCAAACGATCAACAATTCTTCACAACCAAACTCATTTTTAATCATTCCAATTTGCACAACTAAATCATACATATACATAAGCATGGTTTAACCACATTTACCCTTCATAGAAACATTCTTTTGATCAAACATGCATACTCATAATGCATTCATATGCTTACCATAACTTTGACTAATTCGTTGGCTATCAAACCATACCAAACAAAGCATTATATAACACATTTACTCATGCATATTACCAACACTTATTAAGCCACATCTCATGGCTACTTTATACACATTTCAAAGATAATCCAAAGTGGCTAGCCTATACATGCCATATCTAGCTATATACATTTCCAAAATATACCAGAATGAGCTTAGGTAGTGTGATGATGATCCTCGACGGTCCCCGAGCCTTCAGTAGCTTTGACGATCTATAAAACAGAGCAAACACACACAGAGTAAGCTTTCAAAAGCTTAGCAAGCCATATACAAATAAACTTAGCATAAACTGCATAAAACATATTGGCACAATGACATTATTGGTTCTCAAAGCCAATTCATCACATAAATTCTTTGGCTCACTTGCTTAGCCATATCTTACCAATTCCTTCAACTCAAATATCACACGTACACATGGCTCATTCAAGCATAACTTCTCATATAACTTCATCATTTCATATACATAATCATCATAGTAAGTTCATATAGATACTTACCTTTCATACACACTTAGTGTACATACCAAACGTACCTAAAACGTATACACAATTCACATAGTAATTTGTATCTCAGATTTGCCCGTTGAACCGTTAGGAATCTAATAGGATACTCAGAGTGCTCGGAATGGTCCTACAATGCCAACATCCCAGACGTGGTCTTACATGTAATCAGATATCGATGCCACCGTCCCAGACAGGGTCCTACACGAATCAAATACGACAATCGATGTCCCGCATATGGTCTTACACGTAAATCTCATATCGATGCCAACGTCCCGCACGTGGTCTTACACGAAATCTCTTATCGATGCCAACGTCCCCGACGTGGTCTTACATGAATCTCGAATCAACGCCAACGTCTCGGGCGACGTGGTCTTACATGATAACACATAACAGACACCTATGTCATGACATACGTAATTCCTATATATTCCTAGGTTCACACGGGACTTCATGGACTTTATCAGTTTATCGACTTATTAGCCAACTCAAATTTCACATACATTCCATCTCAATGGATAATCATAGTATTTCACATATCATATACATTCAAATAATTCAATGCAAATACATTTATTTGTATATCGACTTACCTCGGATTCAGATATTCGTTCGGACTCGGTTATTCGACTACTTTCGCTTTCCCGCGATCTAAGTCTGATTTCTTCAATTCTTGATCTATACATATTCAAATGTAATCCATTTATTCACTACTTCACTCAACTAAATCCAAAAACATACATTTAGGGTAATTTGCAATTTAGCCCTCACATTTGCACATTTTATCAATTTAGTCCATTTTTCTCAAAACATCAAATATACATAATTTGTTCACACACATGCATAGCCGAATCACCCTAGGGACTATACAAGTCAATAATTTTCATCAAATTTACAATTTAGTCCTTCAAAATAATATTTTCTTAATTGAGTCCAAAATACTCAAATTTAAGAAAACTTCAAATACAAACTATGATAATCAAACACATATCTTTCATTTTTCATCATCAAACATCATAAAACACATGAATTCATCAAAGGCTCGTTTCAAAAACATCATCAATTCTCAAAATTAAGGCATGGGTTACAAAGTATACGAAGCAACGATTACAGAAAAACGTAGAAATTATCAAAAACGGATCAAAAACATACCTTGATTTTAAGCCTTAAAGTAGCCGAATATATATAAAACTCAAACCCTTACTTTCTTCCTTTTAATAATCGGTGGATGAACATAAAAGATGATGATATTTTGGCTTTTGTTTTTGTTTAATAACATTTTATTAATTCTTTACCATATTAACCCTTTTAAAACAAATAAGAAAAATGCATAAACCATGTACAAAATCGTCCATTAACAATCCACTATCTTAAAAGTGGTTTAATTACCTCATAAGGCCAGAACATTCAAAAGCCACAACACATATGTACTTTAACAAATAGCATGCTAGTTTGCATTTAATGAAATTTAACCCTTTTCTCAAATTAAGCACACAGATGGACAAATTAACTTACGGAACTTTAACACATGCTTAATCACATATCAAAGACATAGAAAATAATATTAAAATATTTTAGTGACTCGGATTTGTGGTCCAAAAACCCCAATTTCAACTAGGGTCTAAATCGGACTGTTACAAATCTTGACGTGTAAAATGTGTTCTTTGTATAGTAATGGATCCCGAAAGAGCCGTAGCTGACGACATTGAAAGCAACGTGCCTGCTCCCGCTCAAGGGACAGCTCCATCTGATTCGAGATCGGCTACTAGCGGTCAAGAGGGAGAAGCTAAACAAGTTTTGTTCCAAATGATGAACAAGTGGTTCACTCAGTATGTGATAACTAATCCGGCTGTTTCACAACCTCTGCCCCCATCTAATCCTCCTCAGACTTCTTTTATACCTCCGATTATGAGCTTGAATTTTTTGAATAAACCTCTGGTCGACAAAATTCGTAAATATGGCACTGAAGATTTCAGGGCCACTAGTGATGATGATGCTGAGAAAGTCGAGTTTTGGTTAGAGAACACTATCCGAGTATTTGATGAGATGTCGCTGAGTTCTGATGAATGCATAAAATATGTTGTTTCCTTGCTACGAGACGCAGCCTATTAGTGGTGGAAGACATTGATTTCCATTGTTTCGAAAGAACGAGTCACATGGGATTTCTTTCAGACTGAGTTCCGGAAGAAATACATCAGTCAGAGATTTATTGATCAAAAACGAAAAGAATTTTTAGAATTGAAACAGGGTCGCATGTCCGTCACCGAGTATGAAAGAGAGTTTGGAAGATTAAGTCAGTATGCTCGAGAATGTGTATCGACTGAGGTAATAATGTGCAAAAGATTTGAAGATGGTCTGAATGAGAATATTAAACTATTGGTTGGCATACTTGACATAAAAGAGTTTGTAGTACTGGTTGAATGAGCTTGCAAAGCTGAGACACTCGAGAAAGAGAAAAGAAAAGCTGACTTTGAAACTAGTGATACGAGAAAGAGATTTTCGAGTAAAACATTTCAGTCTACTTCAAAGAAATTCAGAGATGAACAAAGCCGATCAAAGGTTAATGTGGGACATTCGAACAGAGATCGAGCTAGATCACAGTCAAATTTCAAAGCTCTCGCTACTTCAATAACCAGTGTGGGAAATGTCCGATCCGAACGACCTGAATGTAAGCATTATGGGAAAAGACATCCAGGTAGCTGTAGATTGAATAATCGAGCTTGTTTCAGATGTGGGTCGTTAGATCATTTCATCCAAGATTGCCTAGAGCCTGTCGAGCAAGAGATTATTCAGAATTCGAGACCTGACAATGTTTTAGTGAGAGGTAAACCTTCCCAAAATTTGAGGAATTCTAGTGGTAATCAGAGGACTACAAAAGACTCAGTTGCGAGATTTGAAGCTAGAGCGCCTGCTAGAGCATATGACATCCGAGCTCGTGAGGAAGCTTCATCTCTGGATGTTATAACGGGTACATTTACTCTTTATGATACTTATGTGATTGCATTGATAGACCCAGGTTCTACACATTCGTATATATGCATAAACTTAGTATCCAGTAAGACTTTGCCTGTAGAGTTTACTATATTTGTTATTAGAGTATCGAACCCCTTAGGTAAAAGTGTCCTGGTTGATAAAGTATGCAAGAACTGTCTGTTGATGTTTCAAAATGTTTATTTTTCGGCTGATCTGATGCTATTACCATTTGATGAGTTTGATATAATTTTGGGTATGGACTGGTTAATGCTGCATGATACTGTTGTGAATTGTAAAAGAAAGACCATTGGTTTTAGATGTCAGAATGATGAAATAGTTCGCGTTGAGTCTAATTATTTGACTAGGTTACCTGTTGTGATATTTGTGTTAAAAGCTCAGAATTATTTGAGAAAGGGTTATGAAGCTTATTTTTCTTATGTGATTGACTCGAAAGTGACTGAAAAGAGAGTTGAATCAGCGTAAGTGGTTTGTGAATTCCTTGATGTGTTCCCTGAAGAGTTACCAGGATTACCTCCGATACGTGAAGTTGAATTTGGTATTGATACGTTATCGGGAACGACACCTATATTGATAGCTCCGTATAGAATGGCACAAAAAGAGTTGAAAGAATTAAAGTCATAGTTGTAAGAGTTGACTGACAGAGGGTTTACAAGACCGATTTTCTCACCTTGGGGTGCTCCTGTTCTGTTTGTGAAAAAAAATATGGCACGATGAGAATGTGTATTGATTATCGACAGTTGAACAAGGTGACTATAAAGAATAAATATCCTTTGCCCAGAATTGATGATTTTTTTGATCAGTTGAAAGGAGCCACTATGTTTTCAAAGATAGATCTGAGATCGGGATATTATCAGTTGCGTGTAAAAGATTCAGACATTTCGAAAACTGCTTTTAAAACAAGGTACGAGCATTATGAGTTTTTAGTTATGCCTTTTGGACTAACAAATGCTCCTACTATTTTTATGGATCTGATGAACAGAATTTTCAGACCGTACTTAGATCAATTTGTTGTTGTATCCATTGACGACATCTTGATTTATTCACGTGATGAGATTGAACATGCTGAGCATCTGAGAATTATTTTGCAAACTCTGCGAGATAAGCAATTGTATGCAAAGTTCAGTAAATATGAATTTTGGGTGCGAGAAGTTGGTTTTCTAGGACATATTGTATCAGCCTCTGGAATACGAGTTGATTCGAGTAAGATTTCTACTATTCTGGAATGGAAACATCTGAAGAATGTGTTTGAAGTCTATAGTTTTCTGGGACTTGCTAGTTATTATCGACGGTTTGTGAAAGGATTTTCGACGATAGCTACTCCGTTGACTAGATTGCTTCAGAAAGATGTAAGGTTTGAATGGTCTGGTAAGTGTCAGAAAAGCTTTGATCAGTTGAAAGCTATGTTAACTTAAGCTCCAGTTTTGGTACAACCAGAATCGGGTAAAGAATTCGTGATTTACAGTGATGCTTTATTGAATGGTCTGGGATGTGTTTTGATGCAGGAAGGCAAAGTTATAGCTTATGCCTCGAGACAACTAAAGCCGCATGAAAAGAACTATCCGACATATGATCTTGAATTAGCTGCGATTGTGTTTGCATTAAAAATTTGGCGCCTTTATCTTTTCAGTGAGAAATGCCACGTGTTTTTAGATCATAAAAGTTTGAAGTACCTAATGACCTAGAAAGATTTGAATCTGTGACAGAGAAGATGGTTAGAGCTGTTAAAAGACTATGAACTCATGATAGATTATCATCCGGGTAAAGCAAATGTAGTTGATGATGCTTTGAGTCGAAAATCACTGTTTACATTATGTGCTATGAATGCTTATTTGGACTTATCTGATGATAGTTCAGTTTTAGCTGAATTGAAAGCGAAACCATTGCTTTTACAAAAAATACGTGATATTCAAAAAGTTGATAATGAAATGCTAATGAAACGAGTTCAGTGTAACTCGAATTCCAATTTCGAGTTTTGAGTTGATGATGATGATTGCTTGAGATTTCGAGATCGGATTTGTGTTCCGAGAAATCTAGAGTTGATTCAATTAATTTTAAATTAAGCTCATAATAGTCGTCTATCTGTTCATCCAGGTAGTACAAAGATGTATCATGATTTGAAGCAATATTATTGGTGGTCTCGATGAAAAGAGATATCGCTGATTTTGTGTCGAAATTTTTAGTCTGTCAGCAAGTTAAAGCTGAACATCAGATTCCATCTGGTTTGTTACAACCGATTCTGATTCCCGAGTGGAAATGGGATAGAGTGACAATGGGATTTGTTTCTGGATTGCCATTGACTTAGAGAAAGAAAGATGCAATTTGTGTCGTAGTCGATTGATTGACGAAACCTACCCATTTTGTTCTGGTACGATCTGATTACTCACTTGATAAGTTAGCTGAGCTTTACATTTCTGAGATTGTGAGATTGCATGGGGTGCCATTGTCTATTGTGTTAGATAGAGATCCGAGGTTTACATCATGATTATGGAAGAAATTGCAAGAAGCTTTAGGTAAAAAATTTCATTTCAGTACAGCTTTTCACCTGCAAAAGGATGGTCAATCCGAGCGAATCATTCAAATACTCGAAGATATGTTGAGATGTTGCATTCTTGAGATTGATGGTTCATGGGAAAGATATTTGCCACTGATTGAATTTGCATACAATAATAGTTTTCAGTCGAGCATCAAAATGGAACCTTGTGAAGCTTTGTACGGACGTAAATTTCGGACACCTCTGTATTGGACTGAGCTCAGTGAAAGTAAGATACACGGGGTTAATTTGATAAAAGACACTGAACAGAAAGTCAAAGTAATCTGTGATAGTCTGAAAGCAGCGTCTGATCATCAAAAATCTTAAGCAGATTTGAAATGAAAAGATATTGATTATGAAATTGGTGATAAAGTACTTTTAAAAGTATCTCCGTGGAAGAAAGTACTCTGATTCGGACGTAAAGGCAAATTGAGTCCGAGGTTCATCTGGCCGTATGAGATCATTGAACGAATTGGACCTGTTTCATATCGATTATTCTTGCCACCAGAATTAGAAAAGATTCTCAATTTATTTCACGTGTCAATGTTTCGTCGATACAGATCCGATCCATCACATGTGATTATTCCGTCTGAGATTGAAATCCGATCCGATATGACTTATGAAGAAGAACCGATCCGTATCTTAGCTCGTGAAGAGAAAGAGTTGAGAAATAAGAAAATTCTGTTAGTGAAAGTACTGTGGCATAGACATGGAATTGAAGAGGCTACGTGGGAGCCTGAAGATTCAATGAGACAACAATATCTGAACCTCTTTCATGGTAAGATTTTTGGGGACGAAAATCCCTAAGGGGGAGAATCGTAACAGTCTGATTTAGACACCCTAGTCGGAATAGTGGTTTCAGAACCACAAATCCGAGTCAAAAAATATTTTAATATTATTTTCTGTGTCGGGAGTATATGATTAAGCACATGTGAAATTTTTGTGAATTAATTTATCTGTTTGCATGTTTAATTTGATAAAAGGACTTAATTGTGAAAGATGTTAAATTAGCATGCCATAAGTTAAAAGCTCCTATGTGTCATGTCTTTATAAATGTGAGGTCCTTATAATGCAATTGAACCATTAGAAATATGGATGGACATTAATGCCATGTATTAGTAGAATTTATAATGTTATAATAAAGGTTAAAGGTGTAAATTAATTAATAAGTTTATAATAAATAAAACAAAAGCACAAAATAGGCCATTTTGTCTTGTTCTTTGGCCGATTATCAAAAGAAAATAAAAAAAAAAGATCATGTTAGGTTTCGGCAAGGGTTTAGCTTGATTAAGGTATGTTTCAGTTTTAGTTTTTGATGATTTCTACATTTTTGTGATCGTTGCTTCGTGTTCTTCAAAACCCATGCTTCAATTTGGTGAATTGATGAAGATTTTGAAATGTTCCATTGATGAACACATGAGTTTTGTGAGGTTTGAAGATGAATTATGAAAGATATCTGTTAGATTAACATAGTTTGTCTTTGAATTTTTGATGAATTTGAGTAATATGGACTTAATTGAGAAAATAATATTTTGAGGGACTAAATTGAGAAATAAATGAAATGTATGGACTTGTATGGACTACATGAATATTCGGCCAAGAATGGGTAATATGAAATTTTGTGTATTTTGTGATTTTGTGAAATAGGGACTAAAATGTCAAAATGTGAAAATATGGGGGCTAATTTCTAAATTGACCTAAATATGTGTTTTTGGTTTGAATTGAATAAATTAGTGAATAAATGAGTTAAATTTGAATATATATATAGATCAAGAACCGAAGAAAATGGACTTAGATCGTGGGAAATCGAAAGTAATTGAGTAGCCGAGTTCGTTTTTATTTATCCAAATCCGATGTAAGTCAATATACAAATAAATGTTTTTACATTAATGTATATATGTTCATATGAAAATTTATAATGATGAATGTATAAGAGATGATGAGTACATGAAATCCGAGATAGTATCGACATGGTGTCAACATCTGAAAAAGTCTCGTACGAACCTAGGAATGGATAGGATTACATATGTCATGACATAGGTGTCTGATATGTGATATCGTATAAGACCACGTCTGGGACGTTGGCATCGATATGAGACATCGTGTAAGACCACATCTGGGACGTTGGCATTGATTTGAGATTTACGTATAAGACCATGTATGGGACATTAGCATCGTATTGATTCGTGTAAGACCCTGTCTGAGATAGTGGCATTGATATCTGGTTACATGTAAGACCACGTCTGGGACGTTGGCATTGTACGACTATTCCAAGCATTCTGAGTATCCTATTTGATTCCGAATGGTTCAACGGGCAAATTCGAGAAATGAAAATCTACGTGAAATGTATAAACGAATCAGGTACGTTTGAATTGTACACTAAGCAAGTGTATGAAAGGTAAGTGTTTAATGAACTTACCTAGATGAGATTTGTGAATAGATTTGATAAAGTAAAATGTGGTATGTGAATGAATGAACTATAATCTAATGAAGTACAAGGTGATGCATATATGTTGGTAAGCAAATGGCTAACCAAATGAGCCATAGAGAATTATGAATGTGCAAATGAGCTATTATTGATCTTATATTTGAGATGAATAATGAATGCTTATATGATAAGTTTATTTGTATAAGGCTTACTAAGCTTTTGAAAGCTTACTTTGTGTGTGTTTGTTCTGTTTTATAGATCGTTAAAGCTACGAAAGGCTCGGAATCATCAAGGATCGTCATCACACTACTCAATCCTGTTTTTGTACCTTTTGAAAGTGTAAATGCTTAAGTATGGCATGTATAGGCTAGTTACTTTGAAATATGTTTGGAATATATAAATAGCCATGTGATATGGCTAGTTAATGATATGTCATGAATAAGTAGATAAGCTATGTTATGTGTTTTGTTAATGGTTGAGCAAATGGTAAAATTGAACTTTGTTTTAGTGATGAAAATTTGGTATAATATTGATGGAGTGATGCCATAATGAATTGGTAAGTTTATAGGTGAATATTTCTTAGATATACTTGTGATTTTGTTGAGCTAAATGGCATATAATATATTGTGATGAAATGTACTTGTATGAGTTGTATAGATGACCATTTGATGAAATTTTTGGTTGCCAATTGTGTATGGAACAATGCTTGTATATGGTTGTAGGGATGACCCAAGTGTGGGTGGCATTTTGGCCTTGAAAATGGCCTATAATTTCCCACACAGTTGAGCACACGGGCGTGTGGCTCGACCGTGTCCCTCGTGGTTGCATTTCAAAATCAAGTCAGACTCGACCACGGGCTGGACACTCGGGCGTGTGACTTGGCCGTGTGGTGCAATTCAGGCTCGACCACGGGTGAGGCACACGGGCATGTCTCAGGCCGTGTGGTCAAGTCAGTACGTATGCCCTGTTTTGTCACGGCTTAGACACACGGGCGTGTCTGAGGCCGTGGGAGGCACATGGCCTGCCCACACGAGAGTGTGATCTCTGTAACTTAGAAAAAAATTTAAATTTTTTAGAATTTCCGTATGTGTTCGGTTTAGTCCCGGCCCCTTTCTAAATCATGATTAAGGTCTCGTAGACTTATTTAAGGGACACTTTGATGTGATTTGTCAAATTATGTTATGAAATAATGTCTGTAAAAGTTTTCGATTGTCCGGTAATGCCTCTTAACCCTAAACCAGCGATGGTTACGGGCTAGGGGTGTTACAGCCCGTGTGGCCACAAGTAAGGCTATTTACCAAGCCCTTTGCCAGCCCAAAACACTTATACATTTATACAAATTTATCATCACACAACATGGTACTATTAAGCATTCAAACATCCACACTAAGACATCCACATACCATTTACAAGCCACATTCATCATGCATAATCACACACACACTTAACCATTCACATGCAAGCATACACATCCTTGAAATGCATTATCATAGACTTATAACATAACAAATATTGGCCACATTAAATGGCCTTATACAACAATAACAATCAAATAGCATAGGCCAACTCATAATAACATATACACATAATCAAGTTACTATACATGCCATAGACTTAAAAATACTTAAAGATTGTTGATACAATACCAATCAATAACTTGTTAGTGTGATAGAATCTTCGACGACCTCCAACTCGAGCTAGCATCTGTGACACTATAGGAAAAAGGAAAGGAAGGGGGTAAGCATTATAGCTTAGTAAGTAGGTATGTAAATAATAAGTGATTTATTAACAGGCTTTTATAAATCTTCACAATATGTTCTCAAGATAATACAATCATAATTGCACATAGTTCCACTATTTATTCATGTTCATCTCAAGTTGTCTACTCGAGTCACAGTCACTAAATTATTTATATCTTTAACTAAGGAACTCCAAATTAAGATCCGCTAATTTTACCTGAAACTAGACTAAAATATCTTCTTACCATAAAATTTTCAGAATTTTTGGTTTAGCCAGGGGCGAAGCCAGAACAATTTTTTAGGGGGGCGGATGAAATTTTAATTTTTTATAGTTTATATCTTTATAATTTGTAAAGGATTAAATCGAATTTTTATAATTTTAGGGGGGCAAAGTGCAATTTTACCTTTACTAATTTAAAATTTTTAAAAAATTTTAAGGGTCTAAATAACAATTTTACATTTTAGGAGGGGTCGGGGCCCATGCCAGCCCCCCTGGCTTCGCCCCTGGGTTTAGCCAATAAGTACAGTTTATTCTTTTAAGTCTCCCCTATTCTGCTGTCTGACAGTTTCGACCTTTGTGCACTAAAAATTAATTATCTTCTCGTAAAGACTTTGGATGATGTTCCTGTTTGTTTTTCTTGAAAGTAGACTCATTCAGGATTTTAAACAAATAAATTTTAACCCATAATCATTTTTGTACAATTTTTAATAATTTTCCAAAGTCAAAACAAAGGATCCCGAAATCATTCCGACCCTGTCTCAATTAAATTCAAATATCTCATAATATGAAATTATTTTGCTTACATCGTTTCTTTTATATGAAAATAGACTTTATAATATTTTATTTCATATCTTATTCAACTTCTAACTCGGTTTCCACCATTTTTGGTGATTTTTCAAAGTCATACAACTGCTGCTGTCCAAAACTGTTTTATTTCTAAATTTCACTCTTTCATGTTTTCTTTATAGTAACTTTCATTGTAACACTTACTCCTTATCAATCTTACCAAAGTTCGATCACAAATCAAGCACATTGCTCATAAGTTTACACACACATACCTGCACTTATTCATCACATAGTCATATTCGTTTGCACTTAGTCATTTCCCGTTGAACGCATCGAATAATAACGGATACACGAAAATTTGCACATAAGTGCCACACTTGTAGCCAAAGATACTTCATATCACACTTTTCACATAGGCTCGCTCTCGTGCTAATCACATTCACTAGTCTTCTCACTCAAGCTGTCAGTCATTCGTTACTACTCAGTGCTGCTCACAAGAGCTGTCAGGTATCCGCAACACATGCCGGTATACCCAGCCAATGGTAGAACTTAAGACCAGCACCCAGATTCACTTAGTCACAATTTCACATAGATTTCACATAGGTCCCTAGTGACATGTCACTCGTATCCTATTCTATTCCTAAGGTTCAACCGGGAAATTTCTCACTTGTTGATATTTTGTCAATTACATCAAATATGCAGCCACAATTCATACCATTTATCAAAATATGAAAATGTAAGTAAAAACGATGCATTATTTACTTACAAACTTACCTCGGTAGCACAATCGGTGAAAGGGACATATTCGTCATATTATTTGTTTTTCCCCCTTTCTAAGTCCGAATCTCATTTTCCTTGATCTACAACAACACATTTAACTCATTTATTCATCCTGCTACTCAAATTAGCCTAAATTCACATTTTGGCAAAATTACATTTTTGCCCCTAAACTTTATCATATTTATACTTTTTCCCCTAGGCTCGTAAAATGATTTTTATTCAATTTCCTTTTATTTTAAGCCTAGACGAACCATTTTCATAACTATAGCAGTCCACAATTTCCATTTATTCACACACGTACACACATTTTACAACTTTTTACAAACTAGTAATTTTTGACAATTTCACCGAAAATCACTTAGTAAAAGTCGTTTATTACACACCGAGCATTCATATTCTACCATTAAAAATCAAAACACATGCATTTCTTATATGGGTAAATTTTCAAACATCAACCCTGGCTCAAATAAATGGTAGAAATAGAGAGATCGTGTTACGAGGATTTTAAAAACGTAAAAATCATTAAAAAAGGGGCTAGAATGGACTTACAATCGAGCTTGGAAGCTTGAAAAACCCTAGACATGGTTTCTTCATGCAACATTCGGCCATAGCTTGAAGATGGACACAATTTTGCTTTATTTTTGGCTTTTTTAATTCTTTTAATTACTAAATGACCAAAGTGCCCCTAACTTAAAAATATCCTATTTCACTTATATCATGTCCATTTTTGTCCAACAATTTAACCAATGGTCTAATTACCATTTAAGGACCTCCAATTTAAAATTTCATAACAATTGGACACCTCTAACATGTAGAACTCAACTTTTGCACTATTTACAATTTAACCCTTTTGACTAAATTGAGTGCCCAAACGTCGAAATTTTCGAATGAAATTTTCACGAAATCTTTCCGTGAAATCATAGACCATAAAAATATAATAAAAATAAGATTTTTCTCGTCTGATTTGTGGCCCCGAAACCACTGTTCCGACTAGGCCCAAAATCGGGCTGTTACAGGTTTTGTGCCGACCTTATGGAACCACCCTTTATAGAATTCGATCTCATATTGGGAATGGATTGGTTGAGCGAGCATCGAGTCATCTTAGCCTGTGACACTAAACGAATTACTTTGAGGACTACTTCTAGGAATGAGATTGTTGTGATTGGAGAGCATTGGAATTATCTTACAAATGTGATTTCCGCCTTGGTAGCAGAGAAGTTGGTCCGTAAGGGGTGTGATGCCAACCTCGCATACATCTGGGACACAAATGTGAATAATGCTACATTGTAGAACATTCGAGTAGTGAAGGGATATTCTGACATTTTTTCCTGAGGAGCTGCTTGTTCTACCTCTTGAACGTGAGGTTGAGTTTGGAATTGAGTTATTGCCTGGGACAGCACCGGTGTCCATTGTACCCTATTTCATGGCGCCTAAAGAACTCAATGAGCTTAAGGCTCAGTTACAAGAATTGTTGGATCTTGGCTTCATAAGGCCATGTGTGTTAACGTGGGGAGCTCCGAACCTTTTTGCGTAAAAGAAGGATGGATTTATAAGGCTGTGCATTGATTATCGTCAACAGAACAAGTTTACTGTGAAAAATAAGTACCCATTGCCAAGGATCGATGACCTATTCGACAAATTCCAAAGTGCTACGGTCTTCTCTAAGATCAATCTGAGGTCAGGATACTATCAGTTGCAAGTGAAGGAGGTTGATGTTCCAAAGACTGCTTTCAAGATTTGGTATGGGAACTACGAGTTCTTAGTGATGCCCTTCGGTCTTACGAATGCTCCTGCCACATCCATGGACTTAATGAATAGGATCTTTCAACCCTACATTGATCGCTAAATAAGAGATGAGGCAAGAAGATATGGTGAACAAAAATAAGGTTGAGGAAGATAAGAAAGAACAAAAGCCGGTTGTCAAAGAATACAAACCTTGAGTGCCATATCCTAACTCGACGAACAGAGACAACACAAACGAACAATATGGTAAATTTCTTAAGCTTCTTAAAAACTTACACATTAACTTACTATTTGTTGAAGCCCTTTCGCAGAATCCAAATTACGTTAAATTCTTAAAGGAGCTATTAACAAACAAGAGGAAGTTAGATGACTCATCAATTGTGTAACTCAATGAAGTTTTCTCACCATCCTACAAAAAAAACTACCCAACAAACTAAAATATTGATAATGGTTTGTCTAATTGGTAGTTTACATATTTAGAATGCTTTGGCTGATTTAGGGGCCAGTATTAATGCCATGCCATACAAAATATTTAAACAACTAGGTTTTGGGAAACCCAAACACACTAGGTGTAATAGCCCGATTTTGGGTTTAGTTGGAACAGTGATTTCGAGACAACAAATTTGATGAATAAAAATTTATTTTTATTATAAGTTTATGGTCTACAGTTTTATGAAATGATTTCGTGAAAATTTTGTTCGAAAATTTTGACGTTTGGGCATTCAATTTAGTTAAAGGGACTAAATTGCAAAAAGTGCAAAATTTGAGTTCTACATGTTAAAGGTGTCCAATTGCTATGAGATTAAAAACGGAGGTCCTTAAAGGGTAATTAGACCATTATAATGGACATGGATAGGTGAAATTTTGAAGTTTTTCATTAAGGGCATTTTAGTCATCTGGTTAATAAAGACAAAACTTAACAAATAAAATATTTTCATCTTTCTATTTTCATCCCCCATGGTCAAATTTCATAAGGATAAACCATAGATAGGGTTTTCCAAGCTTCCAAGCTCAATTGTAAGTCCGTTCTTGTCCCGTTTTTAATGATTTTTGTATTTTTGAGATCGTTGTAGCTTAATTTAGCCATTTCAAGGACTAATTTGAAAGAAAGGTGAAGTTTAAAATTTTACCCATGTTATGTATTTGTGTATTTTGATGTTTGATGGTAGAAAATGAATGTTTATTAATTGACTTTTGCTAAGTGATTTTCGGTAAAAATGTCAAAAAGGACCTATTTGTAAAAGTTATAAAATGAGTAGAAAAATGTGAGTAAATGAGAAATGTGGGCTGTTATGAGTATGAAAATGGTTCAGCTAGGCTTGGGTTTTTCAGAAATTGAATGAAATTCATTTTACGAGCCTAGGGACTAAAGTGTAAAATGTCAAAAGTTTAGGGGCAAAAATGTAATTTTACCATAATGTGACTTTTGGGCTGAAATGAATAATGTGATGATTAAATGAGATGAATTTGGTATTATAGATCAAGAAAAATAAAGTTCGGGTCTAGATCGGGGGAAAACAAAAGTATTTGACGATTAGGTCCATTTTCGCTATTTTTGTATCGAGGTAAGTTCGTATATTAATAATGCAATGTTATATTTATATTTTAATGTTTTAATATTGCATGACTTGTATGATTAATTCTATGAGAATATTCGACGAAGTTTTGACAAGGGAGAAAATCCCGGTTGAACCTCAGGAATAGATTAGGATACAAGTGACATGTTACTAGGAACCCATGTAATTATGTGATTTATGTGTCCCGTGTGCTGGTCTAGTACGTCCTACTGGTGGCTGAGTATACCGGCATATGTTGCGGATACTTGAAAGCTTGTGTGAGCAGCACCGAGTAGCTACGTCTTGACTGACAGCTTGTGTGAGCAGACCTAAGGATAGCTCGAGAGCGAGCCTATATGTGTTATGAGAATTGTGGTAGCATTGGCTACATATGTGGCACTTATGTGCAAATCTTTCCGTGTATCCGATAGTATTCCAAGTGGTTCAACAGGTACGTCAAGGATGAGAAAGTAAGTGATTATGTTACGAGTAGGTACAGGTATGTACAAAATACTCAAAGAAAATGGATTCGGTATATGATGAACTATTGGTAAGGATGTGATTGAATGAGTTATGCTCATGAAGTTTAATGACATTTATGTTGATGTATGTTATGTAACATCCTGGAAAGGGCCTATGCATTTTCGGTTTAATTGTACGAAGTAACATGTTTTATGTACTAAGAATAAATTTTGAATAATTTTGGAAACCTGAAAATGTATGGAAATGTTAAGTTAAAAAAAAAAAATTGAAAGTGAGCATTTTTGGAAACTTAGAAATGGATGGAAATGATTTGGAAATGATTCAAAATAGGAAAGTGCACATTTTTGGAAACTTGGAAATGTAAGAAAATGTCAAGTTTACAGAGCCGAACGAAAATTTTTGGAAACTTAGAAATGACTCAGAAATGTCGAGTTTTAAAGTTTAAAAGAGGAAATTAAGGAAAGGTGGCCTTAAAAGAAAAAATTTGTGAAATTTGACACACAAACAGGCTTGGAAAAGTGGCCTGAAGATGCCACTTAGGGCCTCTAGAAAATGGCGCCACATGCAAGGGTGTTGGGCCTGAGTTTGAGTCACAAGGGAAGCAAATAAAAGAAGTTTTATTTTGCTTCCAGAAGTAGAGAGTTGGACGGCACCAAGGCATTTGGAAAAGAGTCCTATTCTCTTTAAATTTCGGCTAAGGGGTTGATAAATGGTGATTTTTTTTTTTCAAAGAGATAATTAGAGGATTATTCTTATTAATTTTAAATAAATAGATAAAGATAAGAGGAGTGATGGCCAAGTAAGGGATACTAGGCCTAGTAATTTCGGCATTTAGGGGAAAAGAGAGGCCATTCTACCTATTTTCTTTTCTTCCCAACAAAGTCTCTGCCGAAAATCCCCTAGCAAACTCTCTTCTTTCTCTTTATGTTTGCCAAGCCGAAATCCTCTTCTCCCTAAATCCACCATTGCCGATTCTCCCTAAGAGCAAATCCCTCTCTTTTCAATTCAATTGAACCATAGCCATCTAGCTTCCAAGTATTCATAGCCGAATCTTTGAAGGGTTTCGAACAAAAGTGCAATCGTCTTCTTCAAATAAAGGTAAGATCAAAGTTTGATTTACTCTTTCCTTTAAGGACTTGTCAAAATCTCAAAGGCTAATTCTAATTCTTATTGTATTCTTTGACCGAAATATTAAGGAGAGATTTCGGATCTTTGCTAGTGTCGACTTTTAAGGAGATAGTTCAAGATCTAGCCAACCAAGGTAAGTACATATTCGGCCAAGGGCTATGAAAAGGTGATTTAAATGTTAGAAGTGGATCTAACAGATATCCTATAGGTTTCGACATCTCCATAACCAAGGGATACTTTCGAGATTTGGAAATCGTGTTTCGATTTCAAGAAGGAACTCAAAGAAGTTTTCTGGATTTGATTTTTAATCCAATCGGCACAAGGTAAGTTTAAGTATACTAATCCTACTAGGATTTGGATTTATGGTCGAATGGCTTTTTATTAAATTAGTAAGTGATTAATCAAATGTAGGGATTAAGGATCTAAGCGGTAGATCGATTTCGGGATTTCAAGGAAATTGTTAAGCAAATCAGTGTGTACCCACACTACTTCATAATAAGTTTTATGGCTATGTCTAATTAAATATGTGATAATAAGAATAAGAAAGTGGCTAAGGTACCATGTTATGGTACTAAGTACTCAGGTACGTTTCCTACTCCTACTAGGAATATGAAATATGTTATTTGTAACATGAGAATAAGAATGTTATCTTTGGCATATTAATGCATATTACAAAATGGGGCATACGGGTTATTGAAAGGGGAAGTGAATGTGGTGACCTAAGACCACGAACACGGTGACCTAAGACCGTGGTATCTGAATGTGGTGACCTAAGACCACAGTAATCTGAATGCGGTGACCTAAGACCGTGATATCTGAATGTGGTGACCTAAGACCACAAATGCGGTGACCTAAGACCGCGATATGGAGTGTAGCGGAAGGAGGGTCGACTTAGTAGTCCCTACGGTGTACAGGTTGGTACAGGGGATTGTAGTGGATGGCTTAATTGTTTTGGGTTGGGCTTGTGTTGAAAACCAATTTACCTTATATTGAAATCCATTTATTTAAGGTGACAAAACATGTAGGGTTTATTTTAAATTTAATTAACCTAATCTTTAATAAATAAAATTTAATAACATAATAATTAAAAACAGAAATAAAAGAGTTCACTATGGCCTTATTACGTCAATTAAAATCCCTAATAATTTAAAGTGCTTAAAAGTTAATAGTCCATAAAACAAAATATAAACTTCAAGCTGAGCATGGCCACCACAAGTTCTGTCGTCCCAGTCCATCACTGATCATCACCAGAAAAATATTCCCCAATGGGATGAGTCAAACAGACTCAATGTGTACACAAACACTAAATCAAAATAGAATCAGGCATACAAATGTTACGCATTCATATCATAGCATACAAATTATGATGCATTCCCAAACCCAAACCTAATAAGCCATCCGCTACACTCCCCCGTACCAACCTGTACACCGTGGGGACAACTAAGTCGACCCTCCTTCCGCTACACTCCATATCACGGTCTTAGGTCACCGCATTTGTGGTCTTAGGTCACCACATTCGATATCACGGTCTTAGGTCACCGCATTCAGATTATCGTGTGGTCTTAGGTCACCACATTCGGATACCACGGTCTTAGGTCACCGTGTTCGTGGTCTTAGGTCACCACATTCACTTCCCCTTTCAATAACCCGTATGCCCCATTTTGTAATATGCATTAATATGCCAAAGATAACATTCTTATTCTCATGTTACAAATAACATATTTCATATTCCTAGTAGGAGTAGGAAACGTACCTGAGTACTTAGTACCATAACATGGTACCTTAGCCACTTTCTTATTCTTATTATCACATATTTAATTAGACATAGCCATAAAACTTATTATGAAGTAGTGTGGGGTACACACCTGATTTGCTTAACAATTTCCTTGAAATCCCGAAATCTGATCTACCGCTTAGATCCTTAATCCCTACATTTGATTAATCACTTACTAATTTAATAAAAAGCCATTCGGCCATAAATCAAAATCCTAGTAGGATTAGTATACTTAAACTTACCTTGTGCCGATTGGATTAAAAATCAAATCCCGAAAACTTGCTAAGTTCCTTCTTGAAATCGACTTGCGATTTCCAAATCTCGAAAGTATCCCTTGGTTATGGAGATGTCGAAACCTATAGGATATCTATTAGATCCACTTCTAACATTTAAATCACCTTTTCATAGCCCTTGGCTGAATATGTACTTACCTTGGTTGGCTAGATCTCGAACTATCTCCCTTAAAAGTCGACACTAGCAAAGATCCCGAAATCTCTCCTTAATATTTCGGTCAAAGAATACAATAAGAATTAGAATTAGCCTTTGAGATTTTGACAAGTCCTTAAAGGAAAGAACATAAATCAAACTTTGATCTTACCTTTATTTGAAGAAGACGATTGCACTTTTGTTCGAAACCCTTCAAAGATTCGGCTATGAATACTTGGAAGCTAGATGGCTATGGTTCAACTGAATTGAAAAGAGAGGGATTTGCTCTTAGGGAGAATCGGCAATGGTGGATTTAGGGAGAAGAGGATTTCGGCTTGGCAAACATAAAGAGAAAGAAGAGAGTTTGCTAGGGGATTTTCGGCAGAGACTTAGTTGGGAAGAAAAGAAAATAGGTAGAATGGCCTCTCTTTTCCCCTAAATGCCGAAATTACTAGGCCTAGTATCCCTTACTTGGCCATCACTCCTCTTATCTTTATCTCTTTATTTAAAATTAATAAGAATAATCCTCTAATTATCTCTTTGAAAATAATCAAAATAAATCACCATTTATCCACCCCTTAGCCGAAATTTAAAGAGAATAGGACTCTTTTCCAAATGCCTTGGTGCCGTCCAACTCTCTGCTTCTGGAAGCAAAATAAAACTTCTTTTATTTGCTTCCCTTGTGACTCGAACTCAGGCCCAACACCCTTGCATGTGGCGCCATTTTCCAGAGGCCCTAAGTGGCATCTTCAGGCCACTTTTCCAAGCCTGTTTGTGTGTCAAATTTCACAAACTTTTTCTTTTAAGGCCACCTTGCCTTAATTTCGTCTTTTAAACTTTAAAACTCGACATTTCTATGTCATTTCTAAGTTTCCAAAAATTTTCGTTTGGCTCTGTAAACTTGACATTTTCTTACATTTCCAAGTTTCAAGAAATCTGCACTTTCCTATTTTGAATCATTTCCAAATCATTTCCATCCATTTCCAAGTTTCCAAAAATGCTCACTTTCCATTTTTTTTTAACTTAACATTTCCATACATTTTCAGGTTTCCAAAATTGTTCAAAATTTATTCTTAGTACATAAAACATGTTACTTCGTACAATTTAACCGAAAATGCATAGGCCCTTTCCAAGATGTTACAATTCTACCCCCTTAAAATAATTTCGTCCTCGAAATTTTCTAACTAAAATAATTGAGGGTATTGTTGTCGCATTGCCTCTTCTGGTTCCCACGAAGCTTCTTCCGATCCATGATTGCGCCATAACACCTTGACTAGAGGAACTGACTTCCTCCGTAGCACTTTCACCTCACGTTCCAATATCCGAATCGGCTCTTCCTCGTAGGATAAGTCTGGCCTTAGCTTTACTTCTTCGACAGGTACCACATGAGACGGATCCGATCGGTAACGACGTAGCATGGATACATGGAATACATCGTGCATCTGCCGCAACTCTAGTGGCAACTCCAATTGGTATGCCACTGCTCCAACTCGCTTCAGTACTTGATAGGGCCCTATAAACCTTGGGCTTAACTTCCCCTTGCGACCGAACCTCATTACCTTTTTCCAAGGCGAGACTTTCAGAAACACTTGGTCTCCCACTTCAAACTCTATTTCCTTCCGCTTAAGGTCTGCGTATGACTTCTGCCTATCAGAGGCTTCCTTTAACCGTGCTCGAATCATCTCAACCTTTTCTTCGATTTGACCACTAACTCGACCCAAAACTCGACGTTCTCCTAACTCACCCAACAAGTAGGAGTTCTACACTTCCGACCATACAATGCTTCATATGGTGCCATCCGAATGCTAGCCTGATAGTCGTTGTTGTAGGCGAACTCACCTAAAGGCAAATAGTCTTCCCAACTTCCTCGAAATCCATCACACACCCTCTCAACATATCCTCCAACACTTGTATAACTCGTTCGGATCGCCTGTCGATTGTGGATGAAAAGCCGTAGTGAAGTCCAACTTAGTGCCTAAAGCTTGATGAAGTGCCCTCCAAAACCGAGACGTAAACCTTGAGTCTCTGCATCGGAGATGATCGATCTTCGGTACACCATGTAACCTCACAATTTCTCGCCACATATAACTTAGCCACTTTCCGAAGAGAATAGTCAACTCTTCATCGGGATGAAGTGCGCGGACTTAGTCAAACGGTCCACTATCACCCATACCGAGTCCTTCTTAGTGGGCGTAAGGGGAAGCCCACTAACGAAATCCATGGTAATTCTCTCCCACTTCCATTGCGGAATCTCGATTGGTTGAAGCAATCTGATGGAACTTGGTGTTCACCTTAACTTGCGACACGTCAAACATTTCCCCACAAATTCAGTCACTTCTTGCTTATGATCAGACCACCAAAATTGTTCCCTTAGATCTCTGTACAGCTTAATGCCTCCGGGATGCATAGCATAAGGGCTACTATGCGCCTCTCGAAGAATCCTTTGTCTTAACTCCTTGTCCTTCGACATACAGACTTTTCCTTTGTAACATAATACTCCTTCATCATTAACGCCATAATCCTTTAATTCCCCGTTCTGCACTTGCTGTAACTTAGCACCTAGATCCTTATCAACCAACTGTCCCTCTTTCACCTCCTTCAGCCATGTGGGCTTGACTTGCAACTCTGCCAACAGGCTTCCATCATCGTACAAACTTAAGTGAGCGAACATAGCCCTTAGATCTAACACAACCTTCCGACTTAGGGCATCAGCTACCACATTCGCCTTGCCCGGATGATATTCTATCGAACAGTCGTAGTCCTTCAACAACTCCACCCACCTTCATTGCCTCAAGTTCAACTCCTTCTGAGTCAACAGATACTTAAGGCTCTTGTGGTCTGTGTAGATCACTAACCTTTCTCCATAGAGGCAGTGCCTCCAAACCTTAAGGGCGAAAACCCACTGCCGCGGTCCAAGTCATGAGTTGGGTAGTTAACCTCATGAGGCCTTAGTTCCCGAGACGCATAAGCGACTACTTTTCCTTCTTGCATTAGCACACATCCTAATCTCGTATGCGAAGCGTCACGAGACACCACAAAATCCTTCCCACCTCTCCACTGAATTAACACTGAGCCTCCGTCAACACCTTCTTAAGGTTGTCAAAGCTCTTCTGTTGCTTATCGGACCATTCAAAGGGTACTTCCTTCCTTAGTAACTTTGTCAAAGCGCGCGCTATTGACGAGAATCCTTCTACGAACCTTCCAGTAATAGCACTCACAAACCTAAGAAACTTCGAATCTCGACCACGGACCTAGGTGGTTTCCAATCCAACACCGCTTGATCTTCCTCGGATCCACTCTTATTCCTTCTGCGGATACCACATGCCCTAAGAATGCCACCTCCTTAAGCCAAAATCCACACTTGCTGAATTTGGCATAGAGCTTCTTCTCCGTTAACACTTGTAGCACCACTCGGAGATGTTCATCATGCTCCTCTTCGGACTTAGAATACACCAAAATATCGTCGATGAACACAACGACAAACCTATCCAAGTAGGGTTGAAAAACTCGGTTCATCATATCCATGAACGCAATTTGGAGCGTTTGTCGGTCCAAATGGCATCACCACAAACTCAAAATGGTCAGTATCTTGTCCTAAAAGCGGTCTTATGGATATCCGCCTCCTTCACCTTCAATCGGTGATATCCCGACCTTAAGTCTATCTTTGAGAATATCATGGCCCCTTTCACCGATCGAACAAGTCATCGATTCTTGGCAAAGGATACTTGTTCTTGATGGTCACTTATTCAACTGACGGTAATCTATGCACATACGCATAGTTCTGTCCTTCTTCTTTACAAATGTAATCGGTGCTCCCCATGGAGACACACTGGGTCATATGAACCCACGGTCCAACAACTCTTGGATTTGAGCCTTGAGCTCAACTAACTCCTTTGGCGCCATTCGGTATGGAGCGATTGACACAGGAGCTATTCCCGGTAGTAAGTCTATTCCAAACTCCACCTCCCTATCTGGGGGTATTCCTGGTAATTCCTCCGAAAATACATCTTCAAAGTCTTTCACCGTTCTAACTCGCCGAAACTACGTTGGACAGGTAGTTTCTTCTCTCTCCGATCATTACTACTACTTCATCCTCCGGGGTCCTTAGTTCCATTCGTTTACCTGTACAATCCAACACGGCTCGGTGCTCTACTAGCCACTCCATTCCAAGTATAAGTTCAAACTCCCGAAAGGTAGTTCCATTAAGTCACCAAAGTTCACTCCACGAATCTCTGGGGTTACATTCTCAAAGATCTTATCCACCACTACGCTTAGGCCTAATGGGCTTACTACAGTCATCTGCCTATCAGAAGGTTCAGAGTCTAGGCCTAGTGTTTCCACTACACTACATGCAACATAGGAATGGGTCGAGCCCACATCGATTAGAGAAAAATAGGGCTTGTCAAAAATAAAGAACGCATGTTATAACGTCCGGCGTGTCTCCATCTTCCCTCGGCGAACCGCATAAACCAAACCTGGTTGCCTTGCCTCAAAGATTAGCAAGACCTCTGCCTTGTGTTCCACGGCCTCTGCCAAAGACCATTACCTCTCATACTCGAACCACGACCTCGTTGAGGCTGCGGTCCTCCTCTACCACCGACTAACATTCCGAGTCGTTGGTCGGCTTTCATCCGATTGCTTAGGACAATCCTTGATCACATGGTCCTTGGACCCACATCTAAAACATCCTCCTGTTTTCTTCCAAAGACTCTCCTAAGTGCTTCTTTCCACACACATCACAAGGTCGATACCGCCCTTCCGAACCAACTTGGCGACCTTGCGGCCCATCAACTCTAGGCCTCTTATGAACCTTTCCAGACGTTCCAAAACCTCTTTTGGGCCTATTCCTATCCATAGCCTTGCTTTGTAGAATCCTTGATTCCTCAGCCACCTTGGCCTTTTCTACCACAAAGCAAAAACTCCCGCTCCCGATGCGGTGCTATTATGATCTCCTCATCATCCCCTAGCCCGTCCTCAAAATCGGACACAGCGCTCATGCTCGATTGCCACTACTCCTCGAGCATATCGGCTCAACCTCGAGAATTCACCTCATACTCCGCCACGGACTTGTTCCCTTGAACCACCCCCCCGAAATGCCTTCCTTTTTCTCATCGGTATACCCGGTTACCACATACTTCTTACGAAATGCTTCCTTAACATATTTCCGTCGATCCTCACCGTGGCACCATCCCGAACAGTCAACCACCACTGATACGCTTCATCGCGTAACAGTGCCACCATTCCTTTTAACTTCTCCTCAGGGGTCAAGTCAAGCTCATCCATGATGCGCTCTGTTGCTTCCAACCAGTACTCAGCTGAACTGGGTGCCACACCCGATACTTCACGAAACATTTCGGCTCTATTAGCTCGGAGCCGCTCAGGCACAGACTTACGGGTTCCCAAATTTCCTCTTGCACCAGCCACCAACTCCAAAACTCGCAAAGACGACTTGCAACACAAAGATCATCCCCGTCCCGAGCTTGCCGCTCAACACCAACAAACGGGGTGGTGGTGGTGGCGTGGTATCTCATTGTCAGACCCTTGACCCGATCTAACGGGTTCTGACACCGTCATCCTTCCTCTACCTCATCCACGACGACCACGTCCTCTAGAGCTCATTTCTAATGTCGTGATCTGATTAAGAAGTTTTATGAATTAGTCTTTGTTTCACTTGATTACCCGCGAAGAAATTTTATGAAAAGAGTTTTAGGAGTGGTTCTTTCGTATGCACATAGTCTTTCCATTCATTCATCCATACATCCATCAAACAATCATGAACTCTCGTTCATTCAGAGAAAGGTTGTAGTTTTCATTGTTATTGTCTCTTTTTTTTCTTCCACTACCCTGGGGTATTTTCGTAATTCTGTCCTACAAGGGTATTTTCGTAATTTTTCAGAAGGAAAAAGTTCCTTGGTGATTTTGTCATAAAGTATTTTGGCATTTTTAATTTTCTAGAGTATTTTGAAAAATTTTGAAATCCAGGGGTATTTCGGTGATTTTGGACATCGGGGGTAAATTTGTAAAATCTTATTAATCAGGTATATTTCAAAGGTTGCAAAACTTTGAGTGTTCTTTTTGAGAATTGTACTTTTCAAAACGGTGTTGTTGCAACAATTTTGGAAATCAGGGTCATTTTGGTAATTTTATAAGTTAGGGGCAATTTTGAAATTTCCAAAATTCAAGGTATTTTTGATAATTTGAAAATTAGGGTTTTTGAACATTGATAAAATAATGAAATTTTGGCAAAACGGTTGGGTAGTTGGTCATTTTATAAACCAAGGGTATTTTGGTAATTTTACCACTAGGGGCATTTTGTATAAATCGAAATCTTTCAAAAATTTTGTAAAGATGGTTTTCATGAATTTAGAAGAAAGTTTTAAGAGTTCTAAAACTAGGGTTTTGTTGTTTTTATAAAAACACGGCTAATTCCCTTTCGGGTTTTAGTTATTGTCTTTAGCCTATGACCGAGTCCTCTTGGTAAGGGTGAACCAAAGCTACGCACTGTGCAGGGGTTGAGTGGAGAGGAGGTGAGTCACGCGGACTGCTTAAATACCAAGCTCCCACCGAAACCATTCCTAGACATGCGCACAGAGGTTGCCACACCTACTGAGCCCTCTAGGTTAGGGTGAGCCGAAGCTACGCACTGTGGGATTCTGCGAAGAGGAGGTGAGTCACTAGGGCCGCTTAAATACTGTGCTCTTCCGGATCCAATCCTAGACATGCTCACAGGGGTTACCACACCCTAACTTAGTGACTTAGCCATGGGTTTGTTTAACGTTCCTTAAGTCTTATGTGTTTGTGTTTGAGTAGACTAGTCCTAGGGTTCAAGTTCCTATCATGCTATTCTACGTTCCATTCCTTTTCTACCCTTCAATATTCATTACACATAATCACACAAATAGTTAGGGTACTTACCGGTGGATCATGGTCGAAGACTTTAGGTGCCATGCCGTAAAACTCGCTTGTTTCATAAAATATTTTCAAAAAAACTCATTTGGGCTCGCTTTGAAAATGTTTTGGGCCTTGGCCCACAAAGCCGAGAGTTTTAAAACTGGGCTCGATACCAAATCAAACACCCTGCACCAAAATTTCACGAGCTTTGACAAGATTTGGTATGTTCCTTAAGTAAACCGGTTCAAAGTTCTCTTGTCCTTAGGAAAAAATTGTGCGATTTTAAAATCCCTATAATTTAAAGTGCTTAAAAGTTAATAGTCCATAAAACAAAATATAAACTTCAAGTGAGCATGGCCACCACAAGTTCTGCCGCCGTCCCGGTCCATCACCGATCATCACCTGAAAAATATTCCCCAACGGGTGAGTCAAATGACTCAATGTGTACACAAACACTAAATCAAAATAGAATCAGGCATACAAATGTTACGCATTCATATCATAGCATACAAATTATGATGCATTCCCAAACCCAAACCTAATAAGCCATCCGCTACACTCCCCGCACTCAACCTGTACACCGTGGGGACTACTAAGTCGACCCTCCTTCCGCTACACTCCATATCGCGGTCTTAGGTCACCGCATTTGTGGTCTTAGGTCACCACATTCAGATATCGCGGTCTTAGGTCACCGCATTTAGATTACTGTGGTCTTAGGTCACCACATTCAGATACCACGGTCTTAGGTCACCGTGTTCGTGGTCTTAGGTCACCACATTCACTTCCCCTTTCAATAACCCGTATGCCCCATTTTGTAATATGCATTAATATGCCAAAGATCACATTCTTATTCTCATGTTACATATAACATATTTCATATTCCAAGTAGGAGTAGGAAACGTACCTGAGTACTTAGTACCATAACATGGTACCTTAGCCAGTTTATTATTCTTATTATCACATATTTAATTAGACATAGCCATAAAACTTATTATGAAGTAGTGTGGGGTACACACCTGATTTGCTTAACAATTTCCTTGAAATCCCAAAATCTGATCTACCGCTTAGATCCTTAATCCCTACATTTGATTAATCACTTACTAATTTAATAAAAAGCCATTCGGCCATAAATCCAAATCCTAGTAGGATTAGTATACTTAAACTTACCTTGTGCCGATTGGATTAAAAATCAAATCCCGAAAACTTGCTGAGTTCCTTCTTGAAATCGGCTTGCGATTTCCAAATCTCGAAAGTATCCCTTGGTTATGGAGATGTCGAAACCTATAGGATATCTGTTAGATCCACTTCTAACATTTAAATCACCTTTTCATAGCCTTTGGCCGAATATGTACTTACCTTGGTTGGCTAGATCTCGAACTATCTCCCTTAAAAGTCGACACTAGCAAAGATCCCGAAATCTCTCCTTAATATTTCGGTCAAAGAATACAATAAGAATTAGAATTAGCCTTTGAGATTTCGACAAGTCCTTAAAGGAAAGAACAGAAATCAAACTTTGATCTTACCTTTATTTGAAGAAGACGATTGCACCTTTGTTCGAAACCCTTCAAAGATTCGGCTATGAATACTTGGAAGCTAGATGGCTATGGTTTAACTGAATTGAAAAGAGAGGGATTTGCTCTTAGGGAGAATCGGCAATGGTGGATTTAGGGAGAAGAGGATTTTGGCTTGGCAAACATAAAGAGAAAGAAGAGAGTTTGCTAGGGATTTTCTAGCAGAGACTTAGTTGGGAAGAAAAGAAAATAGGTAGAATGGCCTCTCTTTTCCCCTAAATGCCGAAATTACTAGGCCTAGTATCCCTTACTTGGCCATCACTCCTCTTATCTTTATCTCTTTATTTAAAATTAATAAGAATAATCCTCTAATTATCTCTTTGAAAATAATCAAAATAAATCACCATTTATCCACCCCTTAGCCGAAATTTAAAGAGAATAGGACTCTTTTCCAAATGCCTTGGTGCCGTCCAACTCTTTGCTTCTGGAAGCAAAATAAAACTTCTTTTATTTGCTTCCATTGTGACTCGAACTCAGGCCCAACACCCTTGCATGTGGCGCCATTTTCCAGAGGCCCTAAGTGGCATCTTCAGGCCACTTTTCCAAGCCTGTTTGTGTGTCAAATTTCACAAACTTTTTCTTTTAAGGCCACATTGCCTTAATTTCCTCTTTTAAACTTTAAAACTTGACATTTCTAAGTTTCCAAAAATTTTCGTTCGGCTCTGTAAACTTGACATTTTCTTACATTTCCAAGTTTCCAGAAATGTGCACTTTTCTATTTTGAATCATTTCCAAATCATTTCCATCCATTTCCAAGTTTCCAAAAATGCTCACTTTCCATTTTTTTTTACTTAACATTTCCATACATTTTCAGGTTTGCAAAATTGTTCAAAATTTATTCTTAGTACATAAAACATGTTACTTCGTACAATTAAACCGAAAATGCATAGGACCTTTCCAGGATGTTACATGTTATGTTATTCATATGATGAGCTATTGGTAAGAATGTAATTGAATAAGTTATGCTCATGAAGTTTAATGACATTTATGTTGATATATGTTATGTTATTCATATGATGAGTTATTGGTAAGAATATGATTGAGTAAGCCGTGTTTATGAAGTTTTAATGACATTTATGTTAAAATATGTTAAGTTATTTATATAACAAATGTATGATTAAGGTTTTGTATTATTAGCATATGAACTTACTAAGCTATATAGCTTACCCCCCTTCTTTCCCTTATCTTATAGTGTCACCAAGCTAGCTCGGGATCGGAGGTCGTCAGAGTTCGCATCACACTATCAAATGATTATTTTGGGTATTGATGAGCTTAACATTTTGAGTATGTGGCATGTATAGGGACTTAGTCATTTTGTTATATTTGTCATTATGATTGCAGCCAATGTGTTGGCTTGTAAATGTCAATGGCTTGTTTTGATATTTGGCCATGTAGATTGGCTTATTTGGGCTATCATGGTTGTAAGCCTAAGTATATTTATATGTGTGCCAATGTCCTTGGTGATATGGTCTTGGTATGCTTGGTGAATGATGGAAGTGTGATTTATAACATGAATGTGAAATATTTGGTAATGTGGTATATTGAAGAGATGATAAAGTGGTGTACAATTAGGTATCTTGAAAGCAGTCAATTGTGGCATAATAATTGTTGTGAGTATGATAGATGTTGATATTGTGTTGGTATGTGTTGGTCATAATTGTGGATGTTTTTGTTGCCTAAGTATGTTATGTTTTCTGCCTTTGAATTGGTGTAAGTGTATGTGTGAATAAGGGTGGCAAATGGCTTGGTAAGTACCCTTTATTTTGTCCATGCGGGTAGACACACGGGCGTGTGTCTAGGCCGTGTGTGACACACGGTCTACCCCACGGGCATGTGCTCTGGCCGTGTGTCTCCTGCACCTTAATTGT
This sequence comes from Gossypium sturtianum, assembly GCA_025698515.1. Taxonomy (NCBI): domain Eukaryota; kingdom Viridiplantae; phylum Streptophyta; class Magnoliopsida; order Malvales; family Malvaceae; genus Gossypium; species Gossypium sturtianum. The sequence goes on from CM046950.1 coordinate 127,122,844, forward strand.
TGCAAAATAGAATGTCCAGAATTGAGCACACGGGCAGAGACACTGGTGTGTGTCAGCCGTGTGTGCTACACGGCCTAGCACACGACCGTGTGGCACGGCTGTGTGGCACAAGTCAAAGAGCACCCTAAATTGAACACGGCCTGTAGCACGGGCATGTCTCAGGGTCACAAGGGCGTGTCCCTTGGACCACACAGGCGTGTGAGCCCTGGAGTTAGCAAAAATTTTCTATGTTTTGTAAAAATTTCCTGAGTTCTCGATTTAGTCCCGAACCACTTCCAAAGCATGTTTTGGGCCTCGTAGGCTCGTATAAGGGACTTTATGATTGAATATGAATGGTTTTAATTTGGATGCAAAATTTATGATTCGGAATTGTGTGAATGCTTGTGTTGTATGTCTGGTAATGCCTCGTACCATGTTCTGGCGTTGAATACAGGTAAGGGGTGTTACACTAGGATGAGTATTTAATTAGCGGATAGAACTATCAGATATCATAGGGGTGTTATTGAGGAAGTACTCGTGAAAATTGATAAATTCATATTCCCCGTTGACTTTTTTTATGTTGGACATGAATGAGGATAGTGAGGTACCTTTGATCTTAGGTCGACCCTTTTTAACCACTACTAGGACTTATTATCGATGTTGGTATGGGTGAACTTGTACTTCGTGTGGGTGACGAAAAGACTATTCTCTAAGCACGTGATTTTGTGAGAGTCTCTAAGGATCAAGATGATATTAAATTTTCTATAAATTTTAGTAACCACGTGGCTCAACCTTATTTGCAGGAAATCCCTCGTGAAAACATGATGGAGCCATGTTTCAGTCAAGACCACAGAAACAAAACAACATATGAAGAGCTAATGGTGCAACTCGATGAACTAGATGAATGGCGAGCACATGTCAAGGAGAAACTAAAAAACACTATGAAGAGCCAAAGCGACACCATGATGAGCATGCGAGTAGAACAAACCAATTAAAGGTTGGGGACAAAGTACTGCAAGAAAAATCGGATCCACGAATTTCCCCTTTGGAGCTTGAGTCAAATGGATCAGCCCCATTTACGGTGCTGAATGTCTATCCATACGGTACAATAGAGGTAACTCATTTTGAGTATGGCACGTTTAAGGTAAACAATACCTGACTCAAACCTTATTTTGGTAATAAAATTGAAAATAAGAAAGAGGAGTATTGACTCCGCGAACCACTGTAACCGTGTGTATACAAGGTAAATCGAGCTTAGACTCTAAATAAGCGCTTCTCGGGAGGCAAATCGAGTGTTTAACTTCTGCTAATTCTTTTAAATTTATTGTATGCTAATTTAAAATTAATTAAATCAAAATTCTAATTAAAATTAAAAAATATATATGCTTATGACCCACACGGGCGTGTCCCAAGTTGTGTGCAAAAGAGAGTATTCAACAGTGAGTCACACGACCTTACGACAAGGCCGTGTGATACACACGGCCTGGACACACAGGCGTGTCCTAGGCCATGTGTACAAGGGAGTGTTCTACAGTGAGTTACACGGTGTGAAGACATGGCCGTATAGGTCACACGGCCTAGACACACGAGTGTGTCCTAGGCCGTGTGAACACTAGATTTAATTTTGCAAATTTAATTTCAAGTCAGAGAGTGGCACGGGCCATAGACATGGCAGTGTTCGAGACACGGCCTGTCACACGAGCGTGTGTGAGATTGTGTGCCCCACACAACCTCACACACGAGTGTGGGAGAAGCGAAGGAATATCACACATGGCCTGGCACACACGTGTCCAAGGCCGTGTGAAGACTGGGCTTGAATTTTGAATTGCACATGACCTGAGGAAGTGACATACGGGCATGTGACATGGCCGTGTGGCCCAACACGTGCCTTTATACAACAGTGTCACCCTTATTAACCAAAAGCCCAAATTAATTCTCTTTCACTTTGTATTCATCTTAATTGTAACACTCCTAACTCGTAAACGTCGCCGAATTAGAGTTACGAAGCATTACATAACAATGCACCACTTTTAAACAATTACCAAAATGTACTTATCAAGTTTGCATAAATTAAACAAATATATGTTTAAAGTAATGAACGTACTCTATTATTTATAAAACATATACACTTCATTCGCATATAATCAAATTATTACCTAAACAAATTTACCTCAAATCCATACAAATAATATGCATCCAAAATATAATCATAGATAGTATACTTTTCACATCAAATTGAACCATTCTATCATAGGTCTAAACAAACCATTTTATATTTGAATCACATCAATTCATAAAAATAAAATTATACATATCATTTCACCTTATCCAACTCCAACTCATAAACTAATTTATAGCACAAAACATGCTTCTCACACAAGTCTAAATAATGACCGAAAATACACCTGTTCTTTCATATCTTAATACCGAACTTAATCACCATTTCATTTATAATATACTTAGTAATTTACCTATTAATACAACCACATCTAAAATTCTTAATAGCAAGCATAACCCAAATATGTATATATTACATACATATGAAATACACATTACTTTCGATACAAACATAATCCATAATTAAATTCAAACAGATCATTAGCAAAACATACCCAACAAAGATCACTTAATAAACCATGATCAGATTTAAATAACTCAAGCATCAAATATATTCAGTATATCAAAAGCATAGGAACTAGGATTAACCAAAAGAAATAAGCCATTTTCGCATGGCTCATAATTACATATTCAAAGTTGAACAAAAATACATATTAGCCTATACATGCCATAAGTTCGGAAATAAACTTTTTTAGAAGTACCAACGATTGACGATAGTGTGGATGACTTCAATAACAATCCCCGAGCCTGTAACTGAAGTCCAAAATATATAAAAAAACATAAACATAAAACACAAAGTAAGCTAACTGTAACATCCCAAAGTTGGGCCTAGTATGGGCCTTAGGTGTAGGAGCGTTTAAAATTTTTGGGAAAAAGAGAACAGCTTTAGTGCAAGTTGGATCTAGTAGGTGAGGGATTTTGGAAGGTTAGGGGGCTTCTATGAAGTCCCGGGTTTAAACTTTGGATTTAGGGAAATTTTGGTTTTAGTTGAATAAAACCTGGGAGTTAGTAGGTAGGCTTTAAGAATAAAATGTGGAAAAAATGACACAAGTGGAGTGTGTGGTGTAGTGGCAAAGTGACGCCACATAAGAGACAACGGGGTGACGCCACAAGGAAGGAAGGAGGTCCAAGGTTCAAGTCTTGGCTCTTGCATTTTGGTTTCTTTTTTTAAATGGATTCTAGAATTTTGCCATAGGGTTATATTTAGTTGCGCATGATTTTAGACACAAGAGGAGCTTGTGGCCAAGTGGTTAGCGGTGTGGATTATGCTACAAGGGAGCCTGGGTTCGAATCTCATGGAAAGCAATGGAGTATTTATTTTGCTAAGTTGGGGCGGCAAGAGTTTGAGTTGGATATAAACTCTGCTAACGGAGGGATCCCACATCGAAAAGATACAAAGAAGGAAGGTGAGAAGCTAGCTATATATAGAGCAGTCTATGAGGAGGGTTAAGATACCTTGGTGGGCGTTTGGGCACAGGAGTGGTCAGAGCGCGGATTAGCATCAGATTCCTATCAGGTGTGTACTTCTCTCTACTATAGCTGTAGAGCGACAAATGCCGAAAAGCCAGTCACATGGCAATGGTAGCCACACGAGCGTGCGAGCGTACGTGTGGGAGCTTCGACGCGATAGTCGAGGCCACCATGAGTATTCTTATAGGTTGAGGCTGCTTGGGCCATGATGGGCCAAGGTGGGCCTAATGGGCCCGTGGGCCCATATGAATAAATTGTATAACTGTGTAGTAGAAATTGGACTAGACTATGTGAATCTAATATCTGTGGCTAGATTTGGGCTAAATGGGCCACACGAACGTGTGGGCCCATTTGGGCCGAGAATGGGCCCTAGGCCCAATTGTACCGTTTCGATAAGAAAAGGTATCCGTGTCGGTCGAGGCGATAATAAGCTGTCGAAAAGGCCATTAAGTGCAAAATTACTGAAATACCCTTGGTTCTTAAAATTACCAAAATACCCCCAATTTGTAAAATTGCTGAAATACCCCTGGTTTGTAAAATTACCGCAATACCCCGGGTTTGCAAAATTACCGTTTTACCCCTACACGACAAAATGATCGTTGTACCCTCGTGGTAGTACTAACGTTGTATGTGTTAATTGTATGATTGCTTATGTTTGAGATGCGTTGCTTACATGGATTGGTTATGAGTAGAATTACCGAACTGCCCCTGTAGGGTGGAATTGCCGAACTACCCTTATAGGGTAAAATGACCGATTTGCCCTTGTAGGTAAATGATCGACTTGTGCAATGAGTTGTTTAATTTGTCCGTGGTTGTATGACTGATATGATTTTATTACATGTTGAAATAATTGTTACTGAGCATGTCCATTTTGCATACACGTGTAATAATTGAGCATGACAGACACAACATATTACATGGGTGGGAATTGTAACACCCCAAACCCGGTCAAAACGTTACGACCAGATCCGGCATGTCACATAAAAGGATTGTTTAAAAATTACGCGTTTGTTAAAAATTTTGAGTTTAATTATGTATTCGCTTGTTATCCTTTGTTAACATTTTGGAAAAGCGGTTATTAAGGGTTTAAGAAAATCCGTATTAAACATTTAAGAATAATAGGCGATATCATATTAAAAGCTAAACCAAATAAAATACCAAATTTAAAGTTAAAGCGGCCTTATTACAAAATATTAACCCAAGTAAAAATAAGTAAAATACTAAAGTCCAAAATCGCTTTCGTAGTGTGGCCACCTCAGAGTCCTCCAAAGATGCGTCGAGAATCGCCTCTCGAGGATTATCTAAGAAAAATTAAAAAGAGGGTGAGTTTACGAAAACTCGATGTGTAATTCCCTTACGAACAAAATCTGTAGAAGAACATGCATCAAAACAATTCGGGCCCAAGCCCATTAAAGTAACGGTGGCAATTGGGCATTAGCCCAAAATAGCCTCGATTGGGCCTTAACCCAAGTCAAATGTCACATGTCATACATATAAATCGGGGCCTAATCCCATCTCGATAATATAATCCGGATATGCAATGCGTTAATGCCCATACCAACCACCGCACTCGTCTCTGTCCAACCCTACACTCTTGTGGGGATTTAATCGACCCACCCATCCCTACACTCCTTATGTAGCACCGGTTGCGGCACTAACTTATCTCATTGCGGCATAGATACCGCTCGATGGCTAAAAAGCCTTCGATGGCGGTATTAAAATTGGCACAAAGCCATCGGTGATCAGTATTATATTTGGCACATAGCCATCGGCCGACGGTAATATAATCGGCACACGACCTTGGGTAAATATGATCGACACGAGTCATCGATATATAAGTTAGGCACATAGCCACGGTAAATACGATTGGCACAAAGCCATAATATCGACACGAGCCTTCGGTATTGGCACAAAGCCCATAATTACGACGCGAAGCCATATTAATGGCACACGACCCTCGATAACATTATCGGTGCGGCATGGTCGCTCGGTGGCTAAAAAACTGCGGTGGCTATAAAGCCTTCTGGATCCACGATCGTCAAGCGACCATGCGACCCTATTAGCACTTCCTCCGTATTAATAATCCCAACCCCATGCAATATGTCGTGTATGTCATGCTCAATCATTACACGTGTATGCAAAATGGCCATGCTCAGTAACAATTATTTAAACATGTAATAAAAGCATATCAGTCATACAACCACAACCAAATTAGTCCACTCATTGCACAAGTCGATCATTTACCTACAAGGGCAAATCAGTCATTTTACCCTATAAGGGTATTTCAGTAATTCTACCCTACAGGGGTAGTTCTGTAATTCTACTCATAACCAATCCATGTATGCAACACATCTCAAACATAATCAATCATACAATTAACACATAAAACGCTAGTACTACCACGAGGGTACAACAGTCATTTTTTTGTTTAAGAGTAAAACGGTAATTTTGCAAATCGAGGGTATTTTAGTAATTTCATAAATTGGGGGTATTTCATTAATTTTACAAACCGGGGGTATTTCGATAATTTTGCAAACCGGGGGTATTTCAGTAATTTTGCAAACTGGGGGTATTTCAGTAATTTTGCTAATCGGGGGTATTTTGGTAATTTCACAAATTGGGGTATTTCAGTAATTTTGCAAACTGGGGTATTTCAGTAATTTCACAAATAGAGGGTATTTTCGTAATTTTGCAAATCGGGGTATTTCAGTAATTTTGCAAATCGAGGGTATTTCGGTAATTTCACAAACTGGGGGTATTTCGATAATTTTACAAACTGGGGGTATTTCGATAATTTTGTAAACTAAGGGTATTTTAGTATTTTTATAAACTAAGGGTATTTTAGTAATTTTGTAAACCAATGGTATTTTAGTAATTTTGTAAACCAAAGGTATTTCAGTAAATTCGTACCTGCAATGGCCTTTCCAAAGGCCTAATGTCATCTCGGCGACTCAACTACCATTTTCTGGTCAGACTCGGACTATTGGGCCTAAAACCCGATTTCGGCCCATTCGGGCCCACACGCTCGTGTGGCCCACCTAACACAAATCTAGCCTCGTATATGAGATTCACCTAGTCTAGTTCACTATATATACTACACCATCATACATTTTATTCAATTGATCCCACGGGCCCATTGGGCCTACTTTGGCCCATCGTGGCCCAAGCAGCCTCAACCCACAAGAATACTACTGATGGCCTCAACTATCGCGTCAAAGCCCCACACGTGCGTTCGCACGCTCGTGTGGCTACTATTGTCGTGATCGGCACTTCGACATTTGCCGCTCTACAACTAGAGTAGAGAGAGTTACACACCTGATAGGAGTCTGGTGCTATCCGCGCTCCGACCACTCCTGTGCCCAAACGCCCTCCAAGGTATCCTTCCTCCAATCATAGAATGCTCTATATATAGCTAGCTTCTCACCTTCCTTCTTTTTATCGTTCGATGTGGGATCCCTTCAAAGATGAGTTTAAATCCAACTCAAACTCTTGTCGTCCAATTCGCAAAATAAATACTCCCTTACTTTTCATGAGATTCGAACCCAGGCTCCCTTCAATAGTTCAACACGCCACTTGGCACCAAGCCACAAGCTCCTCTTGTGTCTTAAACCATGCGCAACTAAATATAAATCTATAGCCAAATTCTAAAGTCCATTTAAAAAGAAAACTAAAATGCAAGAGCCAAGACTTGAACCTTAGACCTCCTTCCTTCTCTGTGGCGTCACTCCCTTGCCTCCTAAGTGGCGTCACTTTGCCACTACACCACACACTCCACTTGTGTCATTTTTCTCCACATTTTATTCTTAAAGCCTACCGACCAACTCCCAGGGTTTTTTTCACCTAAAACCAAAATTTTCCTAAAGCTCAAGTTTAATCCCGGGACTTCATAGAAGCCCCCTAACCTTCCAAAATCACTCACCTAATAGGTCCAACAAGTCGTTCTCTTGTTCTCAAAAATTTCAAACGCTACTACGCCCAAGGCCCATTGGGCCCAATCCTACTAGGCCCAACTTTGGGATGTTACAGGAATTATGGTACGGAGGAAGATTTGAGGATCGCATGGCCGTATGGTATGGATCCAGGATCGCATGGCCGTATGGTATGGATCCACCGCAGCTTTTTAGCCACCGAGCGGCCATGCTTGCACCGATAATGTTACCGAGGGTGTGTGCCATTAATATGGGCTTACATCGTAATTATGGGCTTTGTGCCAATACCAAGGCTTTGTACCGTAATTATGGGCTTTGTGCCAATACCGAAGGCTTTGTGTTGTTATTATAGCTTTGTGCCAATCATATTTACCGTGGCTATGTGCCTAACTTATATATATTGATGATTCTGTGTCAATATTTAAGGATCGCATGGCCGTATGGTATGGATCCAGGATCGCATGGCCGTATGGTATGGATCCAGGATCACATGGCCGCATGGTATGGATCCACCGGAGGCTTTAAGCCCAATGTATGTGATTAAGCGACTTTCTTTTGCAACGTTCGATAGTACGCAACTGGCTACCCTTGGTGTGTAGCGGTGAGGGTCGATTGTAGAAATCCCCACTGGTGTGTTTGGCAGGAATGGGTGGTGTGTAGCGGATGGAAAAAATTAGGTTGGGCTGGGTTTGCATCGCATTGCATACATTATCTGATGTGACATATGATACAGGTTAAGGCTCAACCGAGGCTATTTTAGGCTAAGGCCCAATTGCCACCGTTACTATAATGGGCTTTAGCCCGGATTGTTGTGATGCATGTTCTTACTGATGAGGGTTGTACACACTGAGTTTTCATAAACTCACCCCCTCTTTTTATTAAATGTTTCAGGTAATTCCCAGCGATAGAGGATTGGTAGCCGTGGAGGACTCGGGGGTGGCTATACATCGGAGATACTACTCGTGAACTTTAGTAATTACGATTTTTACCTTAATTTAAGATTATTTATTTTGGGTTAATATTTTGTAATAAGGCCATTGGTTTATTTTTTTCTAAGTTTTCATTTATAACTGTTAAACTTATAAATACGAGGTTTTCTTAAAACATTAGCAATCGTTTTCTAAAATATCATGTTTACGCAACGATGCAAGTTCAACTTTCATAACAAAACAATTTTTCAAAATAATAACAACTTTTAAACGGTCATTTAGGAAATCGCGTTTTTCTCAAACAAACAACGAACTCGGAGTTCAAAAATCCGATAAAACTTTTCTAAACAATTGCTTAGCTTTTCAACTTCCTTCAATATGACACGCCAGATTCGGGCCTAACTTCTAGGCCGGGTTTGGGGTGTTACACTAACATAGCTTAGTAAGCCTTAAGCAAATAAAACAATTTAAATAACATTCAAACATTTTAACTATTCAATTTGTATTATTAACATGATACTATAGCACAAATAGACTATCTTGGCCGTATACTAATATTTCCATTTAACATTACATTATTCACCCTTCATTCACAAAATATCAATATCTCACTTAAATTTACAAACTTACCTATTTGGCAGAATGATTAAGATCCAAAACATCATCTCATAATTACCTACTTATATGGTCAAATACACATGGTTCATTAGATTTCCACATATGACCGAATAAGAAAATATGAGTACCATATACATATATTTCATAAATGATTGAATATACAAGTTCATTAAAACTTCACATGTACCCAAAGATTCAAATTCAATAAAACATCATATGTGGTCAAGTATATAATTTCAATACATTATCATTATATACACATACCTAAGAGGCCGAATATACTAGATATTTTTATCAACTTACTTGCTCAATGACCATATAATTATAAGGTCATATAAATATAGATTTGAAAATAGATCACCGGTATAAAACCTGCTAGGCATAAGCCTGAATCACACACCGGCACTAGGCCTGCTAGACCCGAGGTCCGATATTCAATCACCTATAATAAGCTTGCTGAGCACAAAGCTTTGATTAAGTTCACCAAAGACAAGGCTTACTAGGCCCACACACTGAATCATGATACTTTTAAGCTGTCTCTCACACACATTTCATATCTCAAACCTTTTATACACTTCATAATCTTTGTACGAACTTTCAAATATCATATCTCAATCGAACTAACTTAAACATACTAAATTCTAGGTTTATTCACATTTGGCTACTCAGTACTAATTCCACAATTTTCAAATCAGCATATTACTAAATTACATACATAATTTACAATGTTTATTGCTTAAAGACTTACCTCGGATATCGTCGAACGACAAAAACCGGCTATTCAACTATTTTTGCTTTTCCCCGATCCAAGTCTGATTTCTTTGGTTCTTGATCTTAATCAAGCTCACTTGGTGCCGAATACCCTAAGCTTTCCTATGTTCTTTTTCTTTTCTTTGTTTCAATCAATAAGAAAGAAAAAAATGACTTTTAAAATGTTATGATTTTGTTTTATTAAACTAATGTAATGATATAATATAATAATATTAATTATAAAATTAATATACTTAAAAACTATATATTATAATCATGTTGCCGTGCACTATCCTATAAAAATGGGTTTATTGCATTTTAAATGCTCCCATTTAAAAAGACAACCTCAATTTAGTCCTAACACATTAAACTATCAAATTTGTAATTTACACGATTAAGCCTTTTTTATTAAATTAAGCTCACAAAAAGTCAAATTTTTATACGAAACTTTCACACATGCTAATTCACATATAATTAACACAGAAAATAATATTTAAATATTATTCTAATTCAAATTTGTGGTCCTGAAACCACCGTTCCGATTAGGGTCTAAATCGGACCATTACAACTCTTCCCCCCTTAGGGATTTTCGTCCCCGAAAATCTTACCGGTTAATAGGTTTGGATAACGTTCTTCCGTTGTATCTTCTGACTCCCAAGTTGCCTCTTCAACTTCGTGCTTTTGCCACAGTACTTTAACTAACAGAATTTTCTTATTTCTCAATTCTTTTATCTCACGAGCCAGAATACAAATCGGTTCCTCTTCATATGTCATATCAGGCTGAATCTCAACCTCTGTCGGGCAAATCACATGTGAAGGGTCAGATCGGTATCTACAGAGTATCGACACATAGAATACATTATGGATCTTTTCTAGCTCAGGTGGCAACTGCAGTCTATAAGCGACCGGTCTGATACGCTCTATGATCTTATATGGCCCGATGAATCTCGGACTCAACTTGCCTTTGCGACCGAATCTAAGTATTTTCTTCCACGGTGAAACTTTCAAAAACACTTGATCTCCGATCCGAAACTCAATATCTTAACGTTTCAAATCTGCATATGACTTTTGACGGTCTGATGCAGCTTTCAAACTATCACGGATTACTGCCACTTTCTGTTCAGTTTCTTTAATCAAGTCAACCCCGTGTATCTTATTTTCACTGAGCTCGGTCCAATACAATTGTGTATGAAAATTACGATCGTACAAAGCCTCGTAGGGTGCCATCTTGATACTAGATTGAAAGCTATTATTGTAGGCATATTCGATCAGAGGTAAGTATCTTTCCCACGTACCTTCAAACTCAAGGATGCAACATCTCAACATATCCTCAAGCATCTGAATGATCCGTTCGGACTGGCCATCTGTCTGCGGATGAAAAGTTGTGCTAAAGTACAGTTTTGTACCTAAAGCATCTTGCAATTTCTTCCAAAACCTCAATATGAATCTCGGGTCTCTATCTGAAACAATAGAAATAGGCACACCATGTAGTCTCACAATTTGTGATACATATAACTCAGCAAGTTTATCGAGCGAATAATTCGTACGAACTGGAACAAAGTGAGCTGATTTGGTCAATCTATCCACTATAACCCAAATTGCATCTTTCTTGCTCGGTGTCATAGGTAAACCGGATACAAAATCCATAGTGACTTTGTCCCATTTCCACTCGGGTATCATGATCAGCTAAAGTAACCCAAAAGGTACCTGATGCTCGGCTTTTACTTGTTGACAAATTAAACATTTTGAAACAAAGTCAGATATGCCTCGTTTCATACAAAGCCACCAATACAACTGTTTCAGATCGTTATACATTTTCATGCTACCCGGATGAACTGACAATCAGCTGCTATGAGCTTCATTTAAAATCATCTGAATCAAATCTAAATTCCTCGGAACACATATTCGATCTTTTAAATTCAAGCAGTCATTCTCATCAATTCAAAACTCTGAATCAACATTACTTTCACACTGAGCTCGTTTTGCCAACAAATCTTTATCGACTTTCTGGGCATCACTAATTTGTTGAACAAACAATGGTCTTGCTTTTAATTTGGCTACTACCGAACCATCATCAGACATAACCATATGTGCGTTCATTGCACGTAGAGCAAATAATGACTTTCGACTTAAAGCATCCGCAACAACATTAGCTTTCCCCGGATTGTAGTCAATCACTAGCTCATAATCTTTCAATAGCTCTAACCATCGGCGTTGTCTAAAATTCAAATCTTTCTGAGTCATCAAATACTTCAGGCTTTTGTGATCTGAATAAACATGACATTTCTCACCGAACAGATAATGTCGCCAAATCTTCAACGCAAACACAATGGCTACTAATTCCAAATCTTGTGTCGGATAGTTTCTTTCGTGTGGTTTCAACTGTCTCGAGGCATAAGCTATGACTTTGCCTTCCTGCATCAAAACACAACCCATACCAATCAAAGATGCATCACTATAAATAACAAATTCTTTACCCGATTCAGGCTGGACTAACACTGGAGCTTCGGTCAAATGAGCTTTCAACTGATCAAAACTTTTCTGACACTTTTCCGACCACTCAAACTTAACATCTTTCTATAACAGCTTTGTCAACGGTGTAGCAATCATAGAAAAACCTTTCACAAACCGTCTGTAGTAACCAGCAGCCCCAGAAAGCTTCAAACTTCAGAAACATTTTTCGGTGGTTTCCAGTCAAGTATAGCTGAGATTTTATTCGGATCAACCTGGATACCTAATGCTGAAACAACATGGCCCAAAAAACTGACTTCACGTAACCAGAACTCACACTTACTAAACTTTGCATACAACTATTTATCTCGCAAAGTTTGTAGCACAAGTCTCAAATGCTCGGCATGCTCGGTTTCATCTCTGGAGTAAATCAGAATATCATCTATAAACACTACCACAAGCCGATCCAAATACTGTCTGAAAATCTGATTCATCAGATCCATGAAAACAGCATGTGATTAGTAAGTCCGAAAGGCATAACCAAAAACTCGTAGTGTCCGTACCTCATCCGAAAAGTAGTCTTTGGCACATTAGAGTCTTTGACTCGCAACTGATAATAACCCGATCTCAAATCTATCTTTGAAAACACTGAAGCCCCTTTCAGCTGATCAAACAAGTCGTCAATCCGTGGCAACAGGTATTTATTCTTTATAGTCATCTTATTTAGCTATAGGTAATCAATACACATTCGCATAGTTCCATCTTTCTTTTTCACAAATAAAACTGGCGCACCCCAGGGAGAGAAACTCGGTCGTGCAAAACCTCTATCCATTAACTCTTGCAACTGTGCTTTCAACTCTTTCAATTCAGTAGGTGCCATCCTATACGGAGCTATCGAAATCGGATTCGTTCACGAAACTAACTCAATACCAGACTCTTCCTCTTGAATAGGTGGCAAACCCGATAATTCTTCAGGAAACACATCCGGATATTCACACACAACTGGTACAGATTCAATCTTCTTTTCAGTCACTTTACTATCAAGCACATAAGCAAAGTAAGCTTCATAACCTTTTCTCACATACTTCCGAGCTAACATCGACGATATTACTGCTGGTAACCCATTCAGATCATTAGATTCAATCCGAATAATTTCACTAATCTGACATCTCAAATCAATGGTCTTTCTTTTGCAATTAACAACGGCATTGTGCAAAATCAACCAGTCCATACCCAAAATTATATCAAATTCGTCAAAAGGAAACAACATCAAATCGGCTGGAAAACATGAATCTCGAATCATTAACGGGCAATTTTTACACACTTTGTCAACCAATACACACCGGCCCAGGGGGTTTGATACTCGAATCACAAACTCAGTAGACTTAACAGGCATAGTCTTACTGGATACTAATGTTTCACACACATAAGAATGAGTCAAACCAAGATCAATCAACGCTATAACACTAGTATCATAAAGAGTGAAAGTACCAGTAATAACATCTGGGGAAGAAGCATCCTCACGAACGCGTATAGCATATGCTCTAGTAGGTGCACGAGCCTCAGATCGAATCGCTGTATCTTTTGTTCCTCTCTGACTACCACCTACATTACCCGAATGCAGGCGGTGCGCTCTCGTGGCGACATGTTGCTCGGTCTCGCATTACGAGCGATGTTTTTTTCGGCTAACATTGGGCACTCCCGGATAAAATGATCCATCGATCCACATTTAAAACATGACCGATCATATAATCTACAACTTTCAGAATGCCATTTACCACAATGCTTACACTCAACCTTATTCTGCTGAACATTACCAACACTGGCAATTGAAGTGGCTCGTGAACCCACAGGAGGTCGATCTTGGTCTCGTCTAGAAAAGTCCGAAGTAGCTTTGTGTCGACTAGAATCATCTCTGAACTTCTTTGATACTGATTGAAGAGTCTTACTCGATGATCTTTTACGGAAATCTCTGGCTTCAAAATCATCTTTTCTTTTTTCTTTCCCAAGCTCTTCGGCTTTACAGGCTCGCTCAACAAGTACCACGAACTCTTTAATTTCAAGTGTGCCAACCAGCAATTTAATGTCTTCATTCAAACCATCTTCGAATATTTTACACATGATAGCTTCGGTTGAAACACATTCACGAGCATATCGGCTTAGTCTCACAAATTTCTGTTCATACTCAATTACGGTCATACGACCCTGCTTCAATTCCAGAAATTCTTTGCGTTTTTGATCGATGAATCTCTGGCTGATGTATTTCTTACGGAACTCAGTCTGGAAGAATTCCCAGGTCACTTTGTCTTTCGGAACCACCGATACTAGTGTATTCCACCAGTGATATGCGGTGTCTCGTAATAAGGATATAGTACATTTTAAACATTCATCCAGAGTACATGATAACTCGTCAAACACACAAATAGTATTATCAAGCCACAGCTCAGCTCGTTCTGCATCATCATCATCATTAGCTCTAAACTCCTCGGCCCCGTGCTTTCTGATTTTATCTACAGGGGGCCTATTAAATCTCATCGGATCTATCATCGAGGGTACCATAGGTATCGGAGATGGAATATTCGAGGGTGGAGGTTGTTGTACAGCCGGATTAGTCTTGATATATTGAGTAAACCAGTCGTTCATCATTTGATAGAAGGCTTGCTTAGCCTCCCCCTCATGGCTACTCGAGGTAGGTCGAGATTCAACCCGCGCTATCCCATGCGCGGGATTTGGCGCTACGCTCTTGACATCATCAGCTATAGCTCTGTCGGGATCCATTTACTATATAAAAACACATTTTAAGATGTCAGAAGTCATCACACTATTGCATTATAAATTATGGCATGTATAGCTAGACTCACATGCGCTACGGTAGTCCTAGAATCGACAAAACCGTAGCTCTGATACTAATCAAATGTAACACTTCTAACTCGTAAATGTCACCGAATTAGAGTTACGAAGCATTACATAACAATGCACCACTTTTAAACAATTACCAAAACGTACTTATCAAGTCTGCATAAATTAAACAAATAGATGTTTAAAGTAATGAACGTACTCTATTATTTATAAAACATATACACTTCATTCGCATATAATCACATTATTACCTAAACAAATTTACCTCAAATCCATACAAATAATATGCATCCAAAATATAATCATAGATAGTATACTTTTCACATCAAATTGAACCATTCTATCATAAGTCTAAATAAACCATTTTATATTCGAATCACATCAATTCATAAAAATAAAATTATACATATCATTTCACCTTATCCAACTCCAACTCATAAACTAATTTATAGCACAAAACATGCTTCTCACAAAATTCTAAATAATGACCAAAAATACACATGTTCTTCCATATCTTAATACCGAACTTAATCACCATTTCATTTATTATATACTTAGTAATTTACCTAATAATACAACCACATTTAAAATTCTTAATAGCAAGCATAACCCAAATATGTATATATTACATACATATGAAATACACATTACTTTCGACACAAACGTAATCCATAATTAAATTCAAACAGATCATTAGCAAAACATACCCAACAAAGATCACTTAATAAACCATGATCAGATTTAAATAACTCAAGCATCAAATATATTCATTATATCAAAAGCATAGGAACTAGGATTAACCAAAAGAAATAAGCCATTTTCACATGGCTCATAATTACATATTAAAAGTTGAACAAAAATACATATTAGACTATACATGCCATAAGTTCGGAAATAAACTTTTTTAGAAGTACCAACGATTGACGATAGTGTGGATGACTTCAATAACGATCCCCGAGCCTATAGCTGAAGTCCAAATTCTATAAACAACATAAACATAAAACACAGAGTAAGCTAACATAGCTTAGTAGGCCTTAAGCAAATAAAACAATATAAACAACATTCAAACATTTTAACTATTCAATTTGTATTATTAACATGATACTATAGCACAAATAGACTATCTTGGCCGTATACTAATATTTCCATTTAACATTACATTATTCACCCTTCATTCACAAAATATCAATATCTCACTTAAATTTACAAACTTACCTATTTGGCAGAATGATTAAGATCCAAAACATCATCTCATAATTACCTACTTATATGGTCAAATACACATGGTTCATTAGATTTCCACGTATGACTGAATAAGAAAATATATATATATAACCGAACATACGAGTACCATATACATATATTTCATAAATGATTAAATATACAAGTTCATTAAAACTTCACATGTACCCAAAGTTCAAATTTAATAAAACATCATATGTGGTCAAGTATATAATTTCAATACATTATCATTATATACACATACCTAAGAGGCCGAATATACTAGATCATTTTATCAACTTACTTGCTCAATGACTACAAAATTATAAGGTCTTATAAATATAGATTTGGAAATAGATCACCGGTATAAAACCTGCTATGCATAAGCCTGAATCACACACTGGCACTAGGCCTGCTAGAACCGAGGTCCAATATTCAATCACGGGCAATAAGCCTGCTAGGCACAAAGCCTGATTAAGTTCACCAGCACAAGGCTTGCTAGGTTCACAGCCTGAATCATGATACTTTTAAGCTGTCTCTCACACACATTTCATATCTCAAACCTTTTATACACTTCATAATCTTTGTACGAACTTTCAAATATCATATCTCAATCGAACTAACTTAAACATACTAAATTCTAGGTTTATTCACATTCGGCTACTCAGTACTAATTCCACAATTTTCAAATCAGCATATTACTAAATTACATACATAATTTACAATGTTTTATTGCTTAAAGACTTACCTCGGATATCGTCGAACGATAAAAACCGGCTATTCAACTATTTTCGCTTTCCCCGATCCAAGTCTGATTTCTTTGGTTCTTGATCTTAATCAAGCTCACTTGGTGCCGAATACCCTAAGCTTTCCTATGTTCTTTTTCTTTTCTTTGTTTCGGTCAAGAAGAAAGAAAAAAATGACTTTTAAAATGTTATGATTTTGTTTTATTAAACTAACGTAATGATATAATATAATAATATTAATTATAAAATTAATATACATAAAAACTATATATTATAATCATGTTGCCGTGCACTATCCTATAAAAATGGGTTTATTGAATTTTAAATGATCCCATTTAAAAAGACAACCTCAATTTAGTCCTAACACATTAAACTATCAATTTTATAATTTACGCGATTAAGCCCCTTTTATTAAATTAAGCTCACAAACAGTCAAAATTTTATACGAAACTTTCACACATGCTAATTCACACATAATTAACACGAAAAATAATATTTAAATATTATTCTGATTCGGATTCGTGGTCCTAAAACCAGCATTGCGATTAGGGTCTAAATCGGACCGTTACACTAATCTCCCAAAACCAAACCCTAGCCGCTGTTCCTCACCATTCCAACGTCGCTGACCGTCGTTCACCGTCGCCCCCACACCCTCGCCCTTTACTTTTTCCTCCTTTTCTCTCGTCTTCCCCCTTTCCCTTTCCCCACTTCCTAGCACCACTGTTCCTTTTTGCCCTTCTCTCCGTCCTTCCCCTCTTTCCCCTCCTTTCACCGTCGACCAACCCCCACCTACAACCCGACCCAGCCTCGTCGCACCCTCACCGCACAAACTCCACCACGCCCTTCCTCTCTCCTTTCACTATTCCCTCTTCCCCCTTTCCACTGTCCACCATATTCGCACACCCCTAACCGAACCCTCTCTCCCTTCCCACCATTCGTCCTCCCTCCTTCTTTCGCACAATCGCGCGAACCTCTAATCACCGCCACCGCCCCACCGTCGTACCCCGCTTTTTGCCATTGTTCTTTGTATTTTTATTATTTTTATTTATTTATTTATTTTATTCATTTACTTGTTTTCTTATTATTATTCTTTATTCTTATTATTTCTTATTATTCTTTGTATCATTATTATGATTCACCTAATATTTCTATTATTTTTATTTTTATTTTATTATTTTTAATATTTTTATTATTTTGGTCTTATTATTTTTCTTATTATTATTAGTAGTAGAGTTAGTTTATATCGTCACTTTTATTTTCATTATTTTTTTCTTGTTTTATTCTCCCTATGTTAGTTTGAATATTAGTTGGTTACCTACATAGTTATTGCTTGACTAGTTTAAGTTGCATTTTGTTTTAGGAATGGATTTTTGTTCTAGTCATTTTAGGATTTGATGTTCGTCATGTGAGGCTTTTTGTCGCTCTATGGTCATTTACATACTGATATGTTTGCTCATCTACTCATTTACATACTAGTGTTTATTTGCTAATTTTCTAATATTGGGATGTTTTCTCTTATTCCTGAGTCACCATGACGAACACGAGAGGCAAATCTAGGGTCACCATCCCCGCATCAAAAATATGGAAGACTCTAGGTGCGACCTCTTCTTCGGGTGCTTTCGCTGATGTACGCCATCCGTGTCTCCAATTTTCATAGGGTCCCCAAGAGGACCTCTATCAGCATCTCTGAAATCGACCATTTTGATTAGGCCGATGTATTGATTGAGCCGCTTTAGAATAGGTCCAGTTAGCTTATAGAGTGCGTGCCCTAATTACCACAGCTCCTTGGGACCGGTTCTTCTCCATCATCGAGCCCACCTACTCGAAGCTTACTCTCGAATTTTGTTCGACATTCCTCTTACAGCACGTGATGTCAACCAATGATGAGCTGCGCACTATTACTTTCTGACTCAACGATACAACGTGTCATGTGAGAGTCCCAGAATTCGGAGTTGCTTTAGGACTCTATCCTAAGGAGTTCATGAGTGTTAAAGGGTTCCTCAGTTTATACCGACACATCCATTACTCCCCATCTCTATGCTGGGTAGACCTTACCGCGAGTACAATGCCCTATGACTCGAGTCGGTCGAAGGCAACTTCCTTTCCTCTGGCCTTACGCTATATTCGTGTCATTTTGGCTCACATATTGACTAGTGGAAGGGAGAGCATCAGATTCGTCGGTACATTCGACGCTTATTTTTTGTGGAGTATGGCGACTGGGTAGACTTTTGATCTTGCCTACTTTATCACCCTAGCTTGCTGCCATCAGACAGAATGCAATAGGAAGGGTCCTATCTATTTAGGCCCTTACATGACTCGCCACGCATGACATTTCGGCCTCCTCGACAGTCCAAAGTAGTCCTCCTCCTTTACACTAGTTGGACAGATGTCCCCGCAGAGATTATCGAGTATGAGTCACGTGAGGATGATCAAGCGACTACGTGGAGTTGATCCTCCTCAATACCAATTATCTCATTCTAACCCTCAGGATGCGCATGAGGACTTCACTGATGATGTCCCATTCCACCACATCATCCACCTCCGAGTCACGTACTACTACTTCTGCGGCTACCCTTGCGGACCTCTCTAAGCGGTTCAATTGTTTCGAGCAGTAGATCTGTCAGCACCTCCACATATCTTCTTCAGCGCTGGTGCCTCACGATCCCGGTGCTTTTGATGACGAAGATCGTTGATTTTATCTCTTTTCTTTTCAGTTTTATTTTTATTCTTATTTTTATTTTTGCTTTTAGTTGTTTTATTTTTATTTTTATTACTATTTTCTTAGACTTCTTTCGTTTATTATCTTTTGAACTATATTTTTATTTCTATGGTTGTTTCTAATTGAGTTTGTAACCTCTTAATAGTCTTCATTATTTGTGTTTATTTTCTTATTAGTTTGCTTGGAAGCATGCACTTCATTTAGCTTTGCCTACAATTCTAATTTTCACCATTCTGGTGATTTCATCCATATATAGGGTAGTTTCAATTTTCTCCCTCTCTTATGATCTTTTGCTTATTATGTGTTTATATCTATTTGTACATTGAGGACAATGTAAATCTTAAGTGTGGGGCAGTTATTTATATAATTATTAGAAAACCCTTGAATTATTTGTTGTGTGTAAGTTTTTTTCTTATACTTCTATTAGAGTTAATTTTTGTCGATTTGGGATTTTTATTTATGTTATTTTGAATTAATTTGTAAATATTTTTGCATTGGTTGATTTAAACTTTAAGACATGAGAGAATCAAGCATGATAAGTTATTTTTAGAAATAAAATTTTTTTAGGTTGTTTCCCTGAATTGAAGTATTATCTTGAAATTTTAAATTTGCAAGTTTGACATCAAAACCATGATTTTTTGTGAGATTTTGAGCCTATAGAGCATACACTTTTCATGCTCTCTATTATTGGTTATGAGTGTGTCAACTTGATTTGTGATTCTAGAACTTGCTTTGAGTATACATGTCGAGACCACACCTTTGATTTGATATACTGAGATGATAGAGGCACTTAGGTTTTAATCAACTTAACCTTTAAAAAGCCTACCTATTCAATTAACCCTTAGTGAAACTCGTTGAGCCTAACACACCTTTTCTTGATTAACCCGTGAATGTTAACCCATAACCCATATTTTTCGTTGTGACTCTTTCCCGTTTTATTGACTACCTTTTTGTCGAGATTTGATTTGGTTAGTTACCTAACTATGTTTCATTCTTTAAATTGTTGAATCGTATTTTGTTCTCAATTTAAAAAAAATCGAAAAAATATATATATTTTGATTTATTCTTTGTTGATTGAGCTTGAACTGTTAATTTCATATTTTATTGAGAAGTTCATTTCTATTCTTGAATAAGTTCAAATTGATGCTCTTTCTTTTAATTTAGCATTTGTTTATTTTTTTCTAGTTTGGTAATTTATCAACTCGATCTTGATTATAACCAACCTTTCTGGCCTTTTTCCACACCCTTAACCTAAGCCCCATTAAAACCTCTTAAAGACCTTTTGATTAGTGTGTCATATCATTTTATAGTGGTGGAGATTTCATTTTCAAGCAAGCTTATGGTAATGGCATTTCTTATTCGACTGTTGAGTGCATATTTATTGAACCTTAAACACTTTGAGTTCTTTGAGTGAATCTTTAGTAAGGATGTCAATTCTTGTTGATTTTGAATTAAAGGTAATTACTTAAATAAAGGGAGACACCTATGCTTTCATGCTTTAAAAATGTCGACTTGGATTGCTTGATTCTTTAGTGTCGTTTTAGTTGAATTTCCAATGCATGATTGTTTGTGAATTATTTTGAGACATTATTGATAAGAATTACAAGTTGAAAAGTATTACCTTTAATATGAGTTGACTATTTTGCTTGAGCACAAGAAAATGCTTAAATGTGGGGATATTTGATATGTGATAAAAGTAACATATTTCCAATCTCGTTCTTAATGCATTTTTGGATGAATAATTATGCAAATTGGGGAATATGATGCTCCTAATCCTTTAAATTCATGTTTCGATACTTAAGAGAGCATTTGGGAGAGAAAGGAGCAAAAAATGAACTACAATCAGACAAATAGAGAAGATTTTAGAAGCCACAAGGGTTGGTCCTTTCCACACAGCTTGGACACAAAGCCGTGTGGCTAGTCACATGGCTATGTGATCCACACGGGCTGGACATTTGGCCATGTGCCAGACCGTGTCAACTTTGTAACTTGCATCTCAAATGCGCAAAAAAATGCAATTTTTAGGTTTTTTGAGCATTCTAAAGTCTACAAATACTAACTAGAAGAAGCGAACAGGGAGCCATTAGAGAATATCGAAGAAAACAACTCGAAGAACACTATTGGAGCCAACTCTAAAGTGGATTTCCATCAAGATTGAAGACCTCCTTTTGATCTCTTTTGAAGTTTTTATGAGTGTCTTTATTTCTTGTTGTTATTCTAACTTTGAGATGTTTTTATTCACAATTATGAACTAATTCCCTAGATACCTAGGGAGGATGAACCCTAGTATGAATTATATTATTTAATTTATTTTTTAAGCGATAAATACTTGATTCTTGTTCTCAGTTATGTGTGTTTATCTCTTATTTTAATATTTTCGGGATATTAATTCATGTTTAATGTGCTTAATTAGAGGAGGAAAAGTCCCTCTTTAAGAGTAGGTCTAGCATAATTGAGTGGAGTTGCATGCAATCCTAGAAATAGGATGACATAAATCTACCGGATTAGAGTTAAATCTAATAGGGGAATCCATAGATCAAGTTAATGTGACAATATGGGTTTTAATTAGACAGAGATTTCAATTAATCAACCTAGAGTCAGTTGCTCTTACTCTTGAAAAAGATATTAGTGTAATTTAGGGATTTCTATGGACCAAGACCCTAAGTGAATAAATGGTTTAATTCAGATTCATAAGAATAGATGAAGTCTAGGCAGATTTTTTCTTGAGTATTGTCTCTCTCATTGGTTATCTTTTGATTATTTTCCTGATTTATTTTTTGTTGAGTTCTTAGTTAAAATTAATTTAGTACATCTTAGTTTAATCAATCACTCCAAATTGTCAGCTAAATAGTAAGAAAACAGTAATTACTAATACTTTTAGTCCTCGTGGATACGATATCTTTACTCATTTTTTATTATTGTGAACTATGGTTATAAATGGCATATATAGGGTTTAATGTCATTTATACTTTTGTTGTGTTTTGGTTACTTTTGTAAATGGTTGTATGCCTATATAGTATAGTTTGCTTGTTTATGTTAAAGGCTATATGCAAATAGTCATTTTGATGTGAGTATTTTGAATGATGAAATCGCTTGATAATAGTTGATACTAGGTCGCTATCTTAGATTGATAATTGTTGATACTAGGTCGCTATCTTATCTCTTTTTTTTATGATTGAGAAGTGACATTATAGCTTTGTTTTAATTGATGTTATTTTGGTATAAATGAGGTGCCTTTGAATGGCATATTGGTTAAGAGAATTAGGTTGGTTGAATTGATATGTTTATGAGTTTTTGAAATGTGTTTAGGTCCATTGAATGTATGCACAAATGAAGTAGCTTTTTGGGCAAGGTTTGGCCGTGAATTAGCTTGTTTTAGGGGCTAATTATGGAGCACACGACCTGAGACATGGGCTATCACACGGCCTGGCCACACGGTTGTCTGTCACTTTTTATTTTAGGTGCAGGTTTGACACGGTCTGGAACACGGTCTGATACACGATCGTGTGTACCAAGCCAGTGAGTTACACGACCTGGGACATGGCCGTGTGGCCCTATTTCAAATATCCACATGGGCAGTCACACATGCTGGGACACGACCGTGTGACCCTACTTTGATTGTCCACACGGTCAGGGCTATGTCACGTGGCCTGGCCTGTAACACCTCTAACTCATAACCATCGCCGGTCTAGGGTTAAGAGGCATTACCGGACAAATCGGAGACTTTTATGAACATATCACATCATCAAGTATATAATCATCATATCATAGAAGATACAAGCATATAGTCCCTTAATGAGGTCTACAAGACCTTAAACATTCATTAGAAAGGCGTCGGGACTAAACCGAACACATACGAAATCTTTCTGAAATTCAAACATTTTTCAAAGTTGCAGAGGTCACACGCCCGTGTGGGCAAGCCGTGTGCCTCACACGGCCTCGGACACACCCGTGTGTCCAAGCCATGGCAAAATAGGGCATACATATCGACTTGTCCACAGGGCCTGAGACACCCCTGTGTGCCTCACCCGTGGTCGACACTGACTTGCACCACACGGCCTGTCACACGCCCGTGTGTCTAGCCTGTGGTCGATTCTGACTTGTTTCAATTTGCAAATTCAAATGGCACGGTCAAGCCACACGCCCGTGTGCTCAACCGTGTGGGAAATTATAGGCCATTTGCAAGGCCAATTTGCCACCCACACTAAGGGTCTCACCTACAAGCATCAAACCATATGCATTTATATCTCAAATGACAACCTAAACATACCATTATAAGCACCATTTAAACATCAACTTCACCATTTATTTCCATACTCAATTTCAACCCAAACATGTCCATCTAAAATATCAATTTCCACATCCCAAAACATATAATATATTCATCATTTAATCTTAAGCAAATCTCTCAAGAAACATACCATTTCCATTTTGCTAATTTATACCATAATGATCACTCACATAGAACATACACATACACATATAAGTCATTCTTTCACATGTTTAAAACATATACCAAACCATCAAACTACCAAGCCAAATTCACATGGCAAAGCTTATACACTTCAAAACATGCCATAATCACTAGCCTATACATGCCATATACCAAATATATACATCTTCCAAAAGTACCAAAATAGATAGCCGATAGTGTGGTTCAGTCGCTGATGATCCCCGGATCCGAGCTAGCTTTAAATATACTGTAAAACAGAGAAAACTTAACACAGTAAGCTTAAGAGCTTAGTAAGTTCGTTATATAATACATATAACTCAATAATTCAATATCAATATACAAAATACACCATCACTTAGATAGATTCACAACTAAACACAATATCATCCTTAGCCATAAACTCACATAACTATCCAATTTATCAATAAACGACATCATCAACCACATAGGTTCTGAGCATACATTCGCCAACACTTAGTTAATAAACATTTTTTTTTGCTATTCAATGCTCGATACCACACTTCAATCACTCCTCGTTATTCATTCGATTTAGCCGCACACTTAGTGCCGAATTTCTTAGCCGAAGCTTAAATATCATCGCACACTTAATGCCTTTTCATTAAGCTGAATTTAACTCGGTATCGCACACACAGTGCCAATCAATACAGCCGAAGCTTTCTTTATTTCGCACACACTGTGCCATTCACCTCTGTCTCAATTTTAATTACGCACACTTAGTGCCATATTTCTCAAATCCACATTTAGGATTACCAATTCATCAACAACATATATTCATTCATTATATAATACATGAATACAATTTAAACGATTCGTATTATACACGAACTTACCTTGGATGTCGAAATAACAAAACAAGTCGATTAATCGAAAACTTTATCTTTGCCTCGATCTTGGTCCAAATCCCTCTTTTCTTGATCTATACATATTCAAATTTAGCTCATTCAATCACCAAATCATTCAATTTAGTCCAAACACACATATTTAGGGCATTTTACAAAATAGCCCTCACATTTTCACATTTTGACACTTAAGTCCCTATTTCATAAAATCACAAAATACACAATTTCATTGTACCCATGTTTAGCTGAATATTTCTCATGCTCATACAAGCCCACATATTTCATTTATTTCACATTTTAATCCTTCAATTTACACTTTTCTCAATTTAGCCCAAATTACTCAAATTCACCAAAAATTCAAAGACAAAATATGTTAATCTATCATATACCTTTCATATTTCATCTTCAACTATCACAAAGCTCAAACATTAATCAACGTCACATCTCAAAATCTTCATCAAACTCTAAAATTAAAGCATGGGCTTACTAATTTGCTAAGCAACGATCACAAAAATGTAAAAATCACTAAAAATCGAGCTCGAATCGTATCTCAATCAAGTACAACAATAGCCGAACCTTTAAAAGCTTCAATGGCTATTTCTCTTTTCTATTTTTGGTGGATGAATGATAGTGGAAGATGATAGAAACCATGGTTTTGTTTTAATTTATTTTATTTACCCATTTACTAAATTAACCTTAATAATATACATATTATATCATTCATTATAAGATCATTTATGACCAATCCCACTATCTATAGTCCAATTACATAATAGGGACCCTTCATTTAATAAGCCATGCAAAATAAATACTTTAACAATCAGTACACAACATTTTCATTTTATGCGATTAAGTCCTTTTTCTCAATTCGACACACAAACAATAAAATTTTCACACAGAATTTTCACACATGCTCAATCACATACCGTAAAAATAGAAAATAATATTAAAATATTTTTTCGACCTCAGATTTATGGTCTCGAAACCACTATTTCGACTAGGGTCTAAACCGGGCTATTACAACTCTCCCCCCTTAGAGATTTTCGTCCCCAAAAATCTTACCAGTGAATAGATTCGGATATTGATCTCTCATAACATCTTCAGGCTCCCACGTAGCCTCTTCAACTCCGTGGTTGGGCCACAACACTTTCACTAACGAAATTTTATTATTTCTCAACTCTTTGATCTCACGTGCCAGAATTCGAATCGATTCTTCATTATAAGATAAATCTGACTTAATCTCAACCTCAGTAGGAGTAATCACATGCGATGGATCAGATCTGTATCGTCGAAGAATTGATACGTGAAACACATTATGAATCTTTTCTAACTCAGGTGGTAATAACAATCTATAAGCAACTGGCCCAATTCGTTCGAGGATCTCATACGACCCGATGAACCTCGGACTCAATTTTCCTTTTCTGCCGAAACGGAGTATTTTCTTCCACGGAGACACTTTCAAAAACGCTTTATTACCAATCTGAAACTCAATATCTTTTCGTTTCAAGTCTGCGTACGACTTCTGACGATCTGATGCAACTTTCGGACTATCACGAATCATCTTCACTTTCTGTTCAGTCTTTTTGATCAAATTGACCCCGTGTATCTTATTCTCACTACGCTCAGTCCAATACAATGGAGTTCTGCATTTACGGCCCTAAAAAGCCTCATATGGTGCCGTTTTGATGCTAGATTGAAAACTATTATCGTACGCAAACTCAATCAACGGAAAATGTTTTTCCCACGTACTTTCAAACTCAAGGATGCAACATCTCAACATATTCTCTAGAATCTAAATAATTCGCTCGGATTGACCATCCGTTTGCGGAAGAAATGCAGTACTGAAATGCACCTTTGTGCCTAGAGCCTCTTGTAATTTTTTCCAAAATCGCAAGGTAAATCTCGGATCTCAATCAAATACAATAGATAATGGTACCCCATGCAGTCTCAAAATCTCAGAAATATGCAATTCAGCTAACTTATCAAGTGAATAATCTGTTCTCACTAGAACAAAATGAGCTGATTTCGTTAGTCTGTCAACTATCACCCAAATTGCATCTTTCTTTCTCGGAGATAATGGCAATCCCGACACAAAGTCCATTGTGATTCTCTTCCATTTCCACTCAGGAATCATGATCGGTTGTAACAAACTGGATGGAACCTGATGTTTAGCTTTAACTTGCTAACAAATTAAACATCTCGAAACAAACTCTGAGACATCCCGTTTCATACTATGCCACCAATAAAACTGTTTCAGATCATTATACATTTTCGTACTTCCCGGATGAACGGACAAACGACTATTGTGAGCTTCGTTCAAAATCAACTGAATCAACTTTGAATTTCTCGGAATACAAATCCGATCTCAAAATCTCATACAATCATCACTATCAACTCGAAATTCTGAATCACAATTCGAACCACACTGATCTCATTTTGCCATCATCTCATCATCACTTTTCTGAGCATCACAAATCTGAGGTATAAACATAGGCTTTACTTTCAACTCAGCCAAAACTGAACCATTTTCACACAGATCTATTTGAGCATTCATCACACGTAATGCAAACAGTGATTTCCGACTCAATGCATCAGCAACAACATTTGCTTTACCTGAATGATAATCTATCACAAGCTCGTAGTCTTTCAACAGTTCTAACCATCTTCTCTGTTGTAGATTCAAGTCTTTCTAAGTCATTAAATATTTTAGACTTTTATGATCTGAGAATACATGGCATTTTTCACCAAAAAGATAATGACGCCAAATTCTTCAATGCAAACACGATTGCGGCTAGCAAGGTCATGTGTCAGATAATTCTTTTCATGCGGTTTCAATTTTCTCGAAGCATAAGCTATAACTTTACCTTCCTGCATCAAAACACATCCCAGTCCGTTCAACGAAGCATCACTGTAAATCACAAACTCTTTACCCGATTCTGGCTGTACCAAAATTGGAGCTTCAGTCAAAAGGCTTTCAACTGATCAAAGCTTTTCTGACATTTTTTAGACCATTCAAATTTCACATCTTTCTGAAATAATCTAGTCAACGGAGTCGCAATAATTGAAAAGCCTTTTACAAACCGTCGATAATAACAAGCAAGTCCCAGAAAACTACAGACTTCAGACACATTTCTAGGAGGCTTCCACTCCAAAATAGTTGAAATCTTGCTCGGATCAACTCGTATACCACATGCTGACACAATATGTCCCAGAAAACTAACTTCACGCAACCAGAATTAACATTTACTAAATTTTGCATACAATTGCTTATCTCGTAGAGTTTGTAGCACGATTCTCAGATGTTCAGCATCCGCAAATTCATCATGCGAATAAATCAAAATGTCGTCAATGAATACAACAACAAATTGATCTAAATACGGTCTGAAAATTCTGTTCATCAAATCCATAAAAACAACAGGAGCATTTGTTAGTCCGAAAGGCATAACTAAAAACTCAAAATGCTCGTACCTCGTTCTAAAAGCAATTTTCGAATTGTTTGAATCTTTTACTCGCAATTGATAATATCTCGATCTCAGATCTATCTTTGAAAACATAGAAGCTCCTTTTAGCTGATCAAACAAATCATCCATTCTGGGCAGAGGGTATTTGTTCTTTATTGTAACTTTATTCAACTGTCGGTAGTCAATACACATCCTCATAGTGCCATCTTTTTTTTTCACAAACAACACAGGAGCACCCCAGGGCGAGAAACTCGGTCGTGCAAATCCTCTATCTGTCAACTCTTGCAACTGAGACTTCAACTCTTTCAATTCTATCGGTGCCATTCTATACGGCGCTATTGAGATAGGAGTCGTTCCCGGCACTAAGTCAATGCCAAACTCAACTTTTCGAA
This sequence comes from Gossypium sturtianum, assembly GCA_025698515.1. Classification (NCBI taxonomy): domain Eukaryota; kingdom Viridiplantae; phylum Streptophyta; class Magnoliopsida; order Malvales; family Malvaceae; genus Gossypium; species Gossypium sturtianum. The sequence continues at coordinate 127,151,799 of CM046950.1, forward strand.
TTTGAGGTAATCTTGGTCGTTCTTCAGGAAATACATCAGGGAACTCACAAACCATAGGCACAGATTCAACTTTCTTTTCAATCACTTTCGAATCAATTACATAGGCAAAATAAGCTTCATAACCCTTTTGCACATAACTCTAAGCTTTCATCACTGATATCACAGCCGGTAATCCATTCAAATCATTTGATTCAATCCGAACCATTTCATCATTCTGACTTCTCAATTCAATACTCTTCCGTTTACAATTCACAATAGTATTATGCAAGGTTAGCCAATCCATACCCAAAATTATATCAAATTCATCAAAGGGTAGCAGTATTAGATTAGCCAGAAAACAAGTATCTCGAAACATCAATGGAAAATTCTTGCATACTTTGTCAAGCAAGACACTTTTACCTAAGAGGTTCGATACTCTAATTACGAACTCAGTAGACTCAACAGCTAAAGTCTTACTGGATGCTAAGTTCATGCATACATACAAATGAGTAGACCCTGGATCTATCAATGCAATCACATCAGTATTAAACAGAGTAAAAGTACCAGTTATGACGTCTGGAGATGTCGCTTCTTCACGAGCGCGGATAGCATAAGCTCGGGCAGGTGCTCTCGCCTCAGATCTCACAGCTGTATCCGTTGTCCCTCTTTGGCTACCACTCACATTTCTAGTGTTTTTGGGTGGTCTACCTCTAGCCATCGTATTACTCGGCCTTGCATTCTGAACATTATCTTTCTCAGCTAACTTTGGGCAATCTCAAATGAAGTGATCTCGTGATCCACATTTATAGCAAGCTCTATTATTATACTTGCCCCAACATTCTCCAACATGCCATCTCCCATACTGTCTACACTCAGACTTGTTGCTTTTGACACTTCCAACACTCGATTCAATCAGAATTTGAGTTTTAAGACCAACACTTTGCTTCACACGATCTCTACTTGAATGTCCAAACGAAACATTTGAACGATTAGCTGCATCTCTAAATATCTTTGACGAAGGTTGATACGACTTACTCATCGACCTCTTTCTTTCATCTCTAGCCTCTGAATCTGCTTTCTTCTTTTCTTTGCTAAGTTCTTCAGCTTTGCAGGCTATTTCAACCAATACTACGGATTCGTTCAAATTAAGTATTCCAACCAACAACTTAATGTCCTCATTCAAACCTTCGACGAATCACTTGCACATAGTAGTTTCTGTGGAAACACATTATCGCGCATACTGGCTCAATCTCAAAAACTCTCGTTCATACTCAGTAACAGACATGCGACCCTGTTTTAGCTGTAGGAACTCTTTACGTTTCTGTTCTATGAATCGTTGACTGATGTATTTCTTTCAAAATTCAACTTGAAAGAAATCCCAAGTAATTCTCTCTCTCGTAATCACAGATATCAATGTTTTCCACCAATTATATGCTGCATCTCTCAACAATGAAACATCACATTTTAAGCATTCATCAGAAGTCATTGACATCTCATCAAATACTCGAATGGTATTTTCAAGAAAAAACTCATCTCGCTCGGCATCATCATCAACTGTAGCCCTCAACTCTTCGGCCCCATACTTTCAGATTTTATCTACAAGAGGCTTACTCAATCGGATTGGATCTGAAACTTGTGGCACGATAGGCACTTGTGGGGGTGGAGGTTGTTGAGCAGCCGGATTCGTTCTAACGAACTCTGAAAACCACTCACTCATCATTCAGAAGAAGCCTTGATTAGCCTCTCCCTCTTGGCTACTAGCAATCGGCCTAGATTCGGCCAGCGCTGTCCCTTAAGCGGGAGCACGCGCATTGCTCTCAACATCATCAGCAACTGCTCGATCGAGATTCATTTACTATATAAAAATACATTTTTAACTGTCAGGAATCATCACACTATCACAGTTATATATATGGCATGTATAGCTAGACTCACACGCGCTATGTTGTCCTAGAATCGACTAAACCGTAGCTCTGATACCAATAAAATTGTAACACCCGTAACCATCGCCGGTCTAGGGATAAGAGGCATTACCGGACAAATCAGAGACTTTTATGAACATATCACATCATCAAGTATATCATCATCATATCATAGCAGATACAAGCATATCGTCCCTTAATGAGGTCTACAAGACCTTAAACATGCATTAGAAAGGGGTCAGGACTAAACCGAACACATACAAATTTTTTTTGAAATTCAAACATTTTTCAAAGTTGCAGAGGTCACACGCCCGTGTACCTCAAACGGCCTCAGACACGCCCGTGTGTCCAAGCCGGGCAAAATAGAGCATAAATACTAAGTTGTCCACACAGCCTGAGACACGCCCGTGTGCCTCACCCGTGGTCGACACTGACTTGCACCACACGGCCTGTCACATGCCCGTGTGTCTAGCCCGTGGTCGATTCTGACTTGTTTCAATTTGCAAATTCAAATGACACGGTCAAGCCACACGCCCGTGTGCTCAACAGTGTGGGAAATTATAGGCCATTTGCAAGGCCAATTTTCCACCCACACTAAGGGTCTCACCTACAAGCATCAAACCATATGCATTTATATCTCAATTGGCAACCAAAACATACCATTATAAGCACCATTTAAACATCAAGTTCAGCATTTATTTCCATACTCAATTTCAAACCAAACATGTCCATCTAAAATATCAATTTCCACATCCCAAAACATATAATCTATTCATCATTTAATTTTAAGCAAATCTCTCAAGAAACATACCATTTCCATTTTGGTAATTTATACCATAATGATCACTCACATAGAACATACACATACACATATAAGTCATTCTTTCACATGTTCAATACATATACCAAACCATCAAACTACCAAGCCAAATTCACATGGCAAAGCTTATACACTTCAAAACATGCCATAATCACTAGCCTATACATGTCATATACCAAATATATATATATATCTTCCAAAAGTACAAAAATAGATAGCCGATAGTGTGATTGAGTCGCTGACGATCCCCGGATCTGAGCTAGCTTTAAATATACTGTAAAACAGAGAAAACTTAACACAATAAGCTTAAGAGCTTAGTAAGTTCATTATATAACACATATAACTCAATAATTCAATATCAATATACAAAATAGACCATCACTTAGATAGATTCACAACTAAACACAATATCATCCTTAGCCATATAATCACATAAGTATCCAATTTATCAATAAACGACATCATCAACCACATACGTTCTGAACATACCTTTGCCAACACTTAGCTAATAAACATTTTTTTTCTATTCAATGCTCGATACCACACTTCAATCACTCCTCTTTATTCATTCGATTTAGTCGCACACTTAGTCCCGAATCTCTTAGCCGAAGCTTAAATATCATCGCACACTTAGTGCCTTTTCATTAAACCAAATTTAACTCGGTATCACACACACAGTGCCAATCAATATAGCCGAAGCTTTCTTTATTTCACACACACAGTGCTATTCACCTCCGTCTCAATTTTAATTACGCACACTTAGTGCCATATTTCTCAAATCCACATTTAGCATTACTAATTCATCAACAACATATATTCATTCATTATATAATACATGAATACAATTTAAACGATTCGTATTATACACGAACTTACCTCGGATGTCAAAATAACAAAACAAGTCGATTAATCGAAATTTTTATCTTTGCCTCGATCTTGATCCAAATCCCTCTTTTCTTGATCTATACATATTCAAATTTAGCTCATTCAATCACCAAATCATTCAATTTAGTCCAAACACACATATTTAGGGCATTTTACAAAATAGCCCTCACATTTTCACATTTCGACACTTAAGTCCCTATTTCATAAAATCACAAAATACACACAATTTCATTGTCCGCATGTTTACCCAAATATTTCTCATGCTCATAGAAGCCCACATATTTCATTTATTTCACATTTTAATCCTTTAATTTACATTTTTCTCAATTTAGCCCAATTACTCAAATTCACCAAAAATTCAAAGACAAAATATGTTAATCTATTACATACCTTTCATATTTCATCATCAACTATCACAAAGCTCAAACATTCATCAATGGCACATCTCAAAGTCTTCATCAAATTCTAAAATTAAAGCATGGGCTTACTAATTTGCTAAGCAACGATCACAAAAACGTAAAAATAACTAAAAACTGAGCTCGAATCGTACCTCAATCAAGAACAACAATAGCCGAACCTTTAAATGCTTCAATGGCTATTTATCTTTTCTATTTTCAGTGGATGAATGGTAGTGGAAGATGATAGAAACCATGGTTTTGTTTTAATTTATTTTATTTACCCATTTACTAAATTAACCTTAATAATATACATATTATATCATTCATTATAAGGTCATTTATGACCAATCCCACTATCTATGGTCCAATTACATAATAAGGACCCTTCATTTAATAAGCCATGCCAATTAAATACTTTAACAATCAGCACACAGCTTTTGCATTTTATGCGATTCAGTCCTTTTTCTCAATTCGACACACAAAAAATAGAATTTTCACACAGAATTTTCACACATGCTCAATCACATACCGTAAACACAAAAAATAATATTAAAATATTTTTCCGACCTCAGATTTGTGGTCCCAAAACCACTATTCTGACTACGGTCTAAATTGGTCTGTTACATGGCCACACGATCGTGTGACCCTTGTTTTCAAATTTTTCATGTTTTCCTATATGTTTTTGATCCCTGATTATTTCCAAATTATTTTTAAGGTCCCAAATGCTCAATTTAAGGCCAAAATGTGTATTATTGCCAAGATTAAATTAAGTAATTTGAAATTAATTTGTAAGTTGAATTATTATTCTGTATTGAAATTAAATGTTCTATTTTGTATCGTAACACTATGTTACCCTAATCTGGAGACGGAGACGAGTTAGCAATGTTACATTTAGTGGTATAAAGTATAGAATACATGTCATTTTATAACCTGTAAAAATGTGACATCTCCTGACTTATATTGAATTATGTTTTCATTTTGATAAAAGATGTCATCCAACTGAGTTTATTCAGATGAGGTCAAAAGTAATGCGCAAGCCTCTGTTCAAGAAGCAGCTAGTAGTGGGCTCGTATCTGAGGGCTGGGGAAGTGAGGCTAAAAAGCCTTCTTTCATATGATGTATGAGTGGTTTTCTCAGTTTGTTCGAACGAACTCGGTGGCTCAACGACCTCCATCCCCTCCCGTACCCCAACCAGTCTTCTATATTCCTTAAGGTTTGGAGTAGGTACGTGTGAATAGACCTCTGATTGACAAAATTCGTAAATATGGGGCAGAAGAGTTTTATGGCACCGCAAATAATGATCCACAAAAAGCTATATTTTTGTTAGAGAATATTATTAGAGTTTTTGATGAACTGTCCTGTTCTCCTACTGATAGTTTAAAATGTGCGATATCTTTACTAAAAGACTTAGCTTATTAGTGGTGGAATACTTTATTAGCAGTGATACCAAAAGATCGTGTGAATTGGGATTTCTTTCAAATCGAATTTAAAAAGAAATACATCAGTCAGAGATATCTTGATAAGAAAAGGAAAGAGTCCTTACAATTGAAGCAAGGTCGTAAATCTGTAGCGGTATATGAAAGAGAATTCGTGCAACTTAGCAAGTATACTCGGGAATGTATACCAATAGAAGCTATTATGTGTACTCGATTTGAAGATGGTTTGAATGAAGATATTAGATTGCTTGTCGAGATGCTGGAATTGAAAGAATTTGTTGTATTGGTGGATAAAGCGTATAGAGCTGAAGAATGTAGTAAAGCTAACAGAAATACAGATTCTAAGGCTCATGACACAGGTAAATGACCGATAGGAAAATCATTTTCATCTCCATCAAAGAAATCAAAAGAATTTTATAGTCGTACATCAGCTCCATTCAAATTTTCAAGAAGAGATAAAGGGAAACAACAATCAAGTTTGAGACCCTAGGCTACTTTTGTAACGAGTGTGGGGAGTGTTCGCAGTATTAAGTCTAAGTGTCAACAATGCAATAGAAGACATTTTTGAGAGTGCAGGTTGAAAGATGGATCGTGCTTTAAATGCGGTTCATATGATCATTCTCTTTGAGACTATCCGAAAAGGTCTGATAGAGAGAAAGCTCAGAACACTCGGTCGAGTAACATAGCTGCGAGAGGGAGGCCATCCAGAAATAGTGGTAATGTGGGAAATAGTCAAAGTGGAACAAAAGATTCTACAGTTAGATCTGAGGCTCGACCATCGACTGGGGCCTATGCAATTTGAGCTCGTGAGGAAGCTTCGGCACCTAATGTGATTACCAATACATTTTCTATCTTTGATAATAATGTTAATGCTTTGATTGAACCAGGGTCAATGCACTCTTATATATGCACAACATTAGTGTCGAATAAGAAAATACTTATTGAGTCAACTGAATTTATGATCAAAGTAACTAATTCGTTAGGCCAATATGTGTTAGTTGATAAAGTTTGTAAGAATTGTCCCCTGAAAATATGGAATTGCAACTTTCTGTCTAATTTGATGCTATAACCATTTGATGAGTTTGATGTGATTCTCGGTATGGATTTGTTAACTTTACATGATGCTATTGTGAATTGTAGACGAAAGGAAATTCTGTTGAAATGTTAGAACGGTGAAATAGTTAAGATTGAATCAGATAGTTGTATCAGTAGTGTAAATGTTATTTCGGCTATGTCAGCTTAGAATTTTGTTCGAAGAGGCTGTGAGGCGTAACTAGCATATATATTAGATACCATGTAACATCCCCAAACCCGGGCCATTCACTACGACCGAATCTGGTTATGTCACTGGGGAGAACGGTTGAAGAAAAAAAATTTTATCCACTTTTGAATAAACCATGAAAGAAATTAACTTTTGGAAACCATGTTCATTGTTTATCTTATTAAACATATTCTTCATAAGTAGGTTACTAAAATTAAAACCATTTCCTCACGAAAATTCAAATTAATTAACCCATAGTTAAAATAACACCAAAATAATAAATGGCCTTTTGTTACAACCCAATACTTAAAATGAAATACTTGTATCAAACTCAAGCATAATATAGTTAATCATCATCTTGGCATGGGCCACCTTGTCCTCTCCGATCCCTGGTCCAGACTTTATGCAACACCTAAAAAGTTAGAGGAAAAGGTGAGTCACCAAGACTCGATGTGCTACCCTTTTTCCGGATTAGCGAAATGTCATATGCAAACATAAACATAGTCAACATGCTTCCAAATCATATGCACCCAATCCTAACCATCCATTCACCTTTTCTACCCCGTGTGGTACCAAACCACTGGTGTCCCAAAGACACAATATTCATCAATGTGGTGCCAAACCACTGGTGTCCCAAAGACACAATATTCATCAATGTGGTGCCAAACCACTGGTGTCCCAAAGACACAATTGTGATACCAAATCACTGGTGACCGAAGTCACAAATCAGATGATGGGGCCAACCCATCGTGTGATACCAAATCACTGGCGTCAATCCCGTATCTCAACTGTGGGGCCAACCCACCGTGGTACGAAGCCACTGGGACGAGACGCTATGAGGTGCCAAACCTCTGGTGTCCCAAAGACACAAATGTGGTACCAAACCACTGGTGACCGTAGTCACAATAATCGAGTGATGGGGCCAACCCATCGTGTGATACGAAATCACTGGCGTCAATCCCTCAATACCGCCTTGTGGGGCCAACCCACTGTGGTGCGAAACCACGGGGACGAGATGTTGAGGTGCCAAACCTCTGGAGGTGCCAAACCTCTGGTGACCCAAAGTCACAAAGTGTGTTACCAAAACACTGGTGCTCGTCAGCACAAAATATCACTGCCCCCTCCACTCGTACAACCCACATTAATCATGAACATGCATCTTAATAATAAAATATACCATCATGCTTGTTTAGCAATATACATATTGTTTATCAACAATCAAGTATTATAGCACACATGCCAGATACACCATGCTTACCAAAAACATCATAACAGGGACTTACCTGACCCCTTGCCTTATACCATAATGGTATTTAATCCACCTTTCCATGGATCCAAACAACATACAATTTATATAATAAAAGAGAAGTGTGCGCAAGTACACACAATATGGTAAGCACATATATTACTAGAAGAGTGTGTGTATGTACACACCTGCAAGCTTTAACCAAAGAATCGATCTAAGACCCTCGATAACCTCGACAACCTTGCTCCTATAATCGATCAAACAAGAGATGGCGTCCCAAAGATTAACAGAGTAGGAAGACTCCTCTTGCTTGCTTCCAGAATCCAGAGGCCCTATAACGAAATGGTTACCAAACAAGAGATTAATATCCTTCCAAACAAATGCCAAAAACCCACTCTTACCCTTGTAGATGTCGACAGAGAACAGAGGATAGTCCATAAGCATTCGGCCTTACCTTTATACCTTCTCCAAGGCTTGAACCAAAACCAAAAGCGACCCACACTCCACTTAACAATCGGCCAAGAACCAAACTAAAAGGGAAGGGAAGATTCGGCCAACACCTTAACGCAATGATGTAACTTTCGGCAAAGTGAAGGTTACTAGGGGTTTTCGGTTTAGGCTACAAAGAAATGAAAGAAGAGGGTTTTCTTTTGCTTACAAATTCGGCAACAACAATCCAAAGAAGAACAAATAAAAATTCGGCACAAGAGGGGGAGATGAGAGAATGAACTTTCGGCAAAAGCAACAAAAGGAGAAAAGCATTTCAAAAGGGTGTCCCCCCTATTTATAGAATCCGGCCACCCCTAAGCTCACCCCACAAAGCCGAAAATGCCCTCCATAAACTCCCTAAACCGGCCACTACTCAACTCCCTTCCAAAACCCATTCTTTCCTCCTACATTTCCTCCCTAACATCCATTCAAAAAGTTTGAATGAGTCAAACTTCTACCTAGCCGAATTTAAAAAGGGAAGACCAAGTCTTCCTCTACCTTTCAAGCCTTCCAAAAACCGTCCACCACCTAACCTTAATGACGCAAAAACAAGGCCCCAATTGCTGCCCTTGCGAATCGAACCTGAGCCCCTTCCCCCCTGCAAGTGGCGTCACTTCTCCATGCTCTAAGTGGCGCCTCCTTGCCACTCTGCCACACTAATCTTAGTGCCAAAACTCCACCAAAAATTCTCTTAAGGCCAACAAAAGCCAAGCTCCCTCCTAACCACTGAAAACCAAAAATTTCTTAAAGCCTTCCCTACCTTCCAGGGTTCTCCAAACCCCCCCAAAAACTTGCCCAAGCACACAAGAAGCCTACCAACACCTGAGATATGCACTAGATGCATAACCCCTAAAACCAGGGTGTTACAATGCTACCCTCCTTAAAATAATTTCGTCCTCAAAATTACTTGGCTACACTAACGGTCCACGTCCTAATTCTCCAAACTTACACTATCATCACAAGACTCGATCTCCAAGGGCTAACTCCTTCCTAGGCATACCTTCTAAGTCTATACCACAAATTCTCGATTTTCTACTAACAATAAACAAACGACCACCAAACGAACAAAACAACAAGGAAAATTCCAATCAAGAGAAGCTTACCCACGACACATCCAAAGCACATCACTATCCTTCTTCCGAAGCGAACCACGGCTTTCACGACCTCGGCCAAAACCATTTCCTCCATGGTTCGGACCACGACCTCTCGTAAACTGGCGACCACCTCTGCGGTGCACAAAACCTTGACCCATCGCCCGAGTTCTTTTTGGATCCGAGGGACAATGCTTAACCAGATTAGACTTGGATTGGCATCTCAAACATTCTCGAACACGATTCGAAAGACTTGCCCATGTGGTACCTTCCGCATCGAGCACATGGACGATCCGAATTCCCGAAGAATTGACTTAGAAACACGAGCGGATGTCTCGACCCTCGGTCTTTTTGAGACCTCTCAAACGATTCCGGCGATCCCGAGCTCCTCTCATCGTGGTTCCTTATTCTATCTCTATTACGCCTCTCACTTTTTTTGACTTCCTCATTCTATCGGAGCTTCTTCCATGAAAATAGCGATACCATCGACCACACACCGGCTCCTCCCCACTTGCTCGAGCACCCGCGGCGATAGCTGCGATCTTCGTCATCTCCTTCTTGATGCGATCCATTGCTCATTTCAACACCGGGTGATGGCACAACGCTCTCGACCCAACCGGTTACGACATCGCCATCCTTCCTCTACCACGTCCTCGAGAAATGTGACCACGCCCCTAGAACTCATATCTAGCGCCTCGATTTAGTCCGATTAGAAATTTTATGCATTAGAAATTTGGTTCCACTTGTTTATCCACGAGAAATTTTATGAAAAGAAGTTTCCGAGTAGTTCTTTCGAGCAATCAAGTTTCACTTCCTACCTGAGGGTAGTTTCGTCATTTTCCTATAGGGGTATACTGGGTAATAACTCGAGGTCAATTTTGAAAATAATTTTCCAACTTAAAGATATTCCAAAATTTACAAAATCTCGTGGTCATCTGAACAAATTTTGTTTTCCAACCAAACTGTGTTACAAAAATTTGAAAGCGAGGTTATTTTTGTAATTTTGGAAGTCATGGACATTTTCAGTAAATTCTCGAAATCGAATGTCACAATATTTCACAAAATAGGATTTTCTGATATTTGATAAAATAGGAGTATTTCAATAAAAGTCGAGAGAAATCAAAATTTAGAAACCAAGGGCGTTTTGGTAATTTTATCAACCGGGGTATTTTCGTAAATTTCCCACAAACCAGGTATCTTAATATTTGAAATTCCGAGATTTTGGTATTTTACAAAGTAAAAAGCATTTTATCAAAAATTGAGGGTAGTACGGTAATTTTGCAATCTGAGGGCATTTTTGGTAATTTTGCCACTAGGGTATTTTTTGGTAATTTTATAAATCAAAACGTCCTTCAAAAGCAAAATTTAAGGTTTCACAAACCAAAGGGGTAAATTTGGAAAAATTTTAATACTGAGAAAGTTTTAGAAAACAAGTGAGGCTAATTCCCTTTGGGTTTTAATAATCGGTTCACCTATGAACAAGTCCTCTTGGTTAAGGTGAACCGTAGCTACGCACTGTAGGATTCGAGTAAAGAGGAGGTGAGTCGCTAGGACCGCTTAATTACCAAGCTCTTCTTGAATGCCACTCCTAGACATGCGTCTGATGGTTACCACACCTTAACTCGTGACTTACTTCACGAGGTTTGTTTAAGAGCTTTAAGTTTTATGCATATGTTTGAGTAGACTAACCTAGGGTCCAACAGATCCTAGTACTCTAATCTACGAGCCCAAACTAAGCCCATAACAATTCATATAAACAAATCACTTCAAGAAAGTCTCAAGTACTTACCGTGGATTTGGTCTGAGGTGCAGTGCCATGCGAATAACAACTGGAAAACCTTTTTATAAAAGCCCACATTTCAAAAACCCATTTTTTGAAAAGCTGTTTGAGCCCAAAACCCTCAAAGCCGAGTTTTGAACCGGGCTCGATACCAAATCAGTAACATCCCCAAACCCGGCCCGATCCTACGACCCAAATCGGTTATGTCACTGGGAGAGAACAGTTGAAGAAAAAAATTTTATCCACTTTTGAATAAACCATGAAAGAAATTAACTTTTGGAAACCATGTTCATTGTTTATCTTATTAAACATATTCTTCATAAGTAGGTTACTAAAATTAAAACCATTTCCTCACGAAATTCAAATTAATTAACCCATAGTTAAAATAACACCAAAATAATAAATGGCCTTTTATTTACAACCCAATACTTAAAATGAAATACTTGTATCAAACTCAAGCATAATATAGTTAATCATCATCTTGGCATGGGCCACCTTGTCCTCTCCGATCCCGGTCCACTTTATGCAACACCTGAAAAAGTTAGAGGAAAAAGGTGAGTCACCAAGACTCAGTGTGCTACCCTTTTTCCCGGATTAGCAGAATGTCATATGCAAACATAAACATAGTCAACATGCTTCCAAATCATATGCACCCAATCCTAACCATCCATTCACCTTTTCTACCCGTGTGGTACCAAACCACCGGTGGTGCCAAACCACTGGTGTCCCAAAGACACAATATTCATCAATGTGGTGCCAAACCACTGTCGTCCCAAAGACACAATATTCATCAATGTGGTGCCAAACCACTGGTGTCCCAAAGACACAATTGTGATACCAAATCACCGTGACCGAAGTCACAAATCGGATGATGGGGCCAACCCATCGTGTGATACCAAATCACCAAGCGTCAATCCCGTATCTCAGCCAGGGGCCAACCCCACCGTGGTACGCGAAGCCACCGGGACGAGGCGCTATGAGGTGCCAAACCTCTGGTGTCCCAAAGACACAAATGTGGTACCAAACCACTTTGGTGACCGTAGTCACAATAATCGAGTGATGGGGCCAACCCATCGTGTGATACCAAATCACTTTGGCGTCAATCCTCAATACCGCCTTGTGGGGCCAACCCAGCGTGGTGCGAAACCACGGGGGACGAGACGAGGTGCCAAACCTCTGGAGGTGCCAAACCTCTGGTGACCCAAAGTCACAAAGTGTGTTACCAAAACACCGGTGCTCGTCAAGACAAAATATCACCGCCCCCTCCACTCATACAACCCACATTAATCATGAACATGCATCTTAATAATAAAATATACCATCATGCTTGTTTAGCAATATACATATTGTTTATCAACAATCAAGTATTATAGCACACATGCCGGATACACCATGCTTACCAAAAACATCATAACAGACTTACTTACGACCCTTTGCCTTATACCATAATGGTATTTAATCCACCTTTCCATGGATCCAAACAACATACAATTTATATAATAAAAGAGAAGTGTGCGCAAGTACACACAATATAAGTAAGCACATATATTACTAGAAGAGTGTGTGTATGTACACACCATGCAAGCTTTAACCAAAGAATCGATCTAAGACCCTCGATAACCTCGACAACCTTGCTCCTATAATCGATCAAACAAGAGATGAGCGTCCCAAAGATTAACAGAGTAGGAAGACTCCTCTTGCTTGCTTCCGAATCCGAGGCCCTATAACGAAATGGTTACCAAACAAGAGATTAATATCCTTCCAAACAAATGCCAAAAACCCACTCTTACCCTTGTAGATGTCGACAGAGAACAGAGGATAGTCCATAAGCATTCGGCCTTACCTTTATACCTTCTCCAAGGCTTGAACCAAAACCAAAAGCAAATTTCACACTCCACTTAACAATCGGCCAAGAACCAAACTAAAAGGGAAGGGAAGATTCGGCCAACACCTTAACAGAACAAATGTAACTTTCGGCAAAGTGAAGGTTACTAGGGTTTTCAGTTTAGGCTACAAAGAAATGAAAGAAGAGGGTTTTCTTTTGCTTACAAATTCGGCAACAACAATCCAAAGAAGAACAAATAAAAATTCGGCACAAGAGGGGAGATGAGAGAATGAACTTTCGGCAAAAGCAACAAAAAGGAGAAAAGCATTTCAAAAGGGTGTCCCCTATTTATAGAATCCACCACCCCTAAGCTCACCCCACAAAGCCGAAAATGCCCTCTATAAACTCCCAAAACCGCCACTACTCAACTCCCTTCCAAAACCCATTCTTTGCTCCTACATTTCCTCCTTAACATCCATTCAAAAAGTTTGAATGAGTCAAACTTCTACCTAGCCGAATTTAAAAAGGGAAGACCAAGTCTTCCTCCACCTTTCAAGCCTTCCAAAAACCGTCCACCACCTAACCTTAATGACGCAAAAACAAGGCCCCAATTGCTGCCCTTGCGAATCGAACCTGAGCCCCTTCCCCACACAAGTGGCGTCGCCTCCATGCTCTAAGTGGCGCCTCCTTGCCACTCTGCCACACTAATCTTAGTGCCAAAACTCCACCAAAAATTCTCTTAAGGCCAACAAAAGCCAAGCTCCCTCCTAACCACTGAAAACCAAAAATTTCTTAAAGCCTTCCCTACCTTCCAGGGTTCTCCAAACCCCCCCAAAAACTTGCCCAAGCACACAAGAAGCCTACCAACATCTGAGATATGCACTAGCTGCATAACCCCTAAAACCAGGGTGTTACATACCAGGGCTTCTGAATCGACATTAGAATTAGTTTTGACTATTTGTGAGTTATTGGATGTGTTTCCATAAGTGTTACCAGGGCTACCACCTGTCAGAGAGGTTGAATTTGCTATTGAGTTAGTACCAGGAACTTCTCCAATATCGATAGCTCTGTATAGAATGGCACCTATGAAATTGAAAGAGTTGAAAGCACAGTTGCAAGAATTGACAGATAGAGGGTTTGTTCAGCCTAGTTTTTCTCCCTGGGGTGCACCTGTACTATCTGTTAAGAAAAAGGACAGGTCAATGCGGTTATGTATTGATTATCGACAGCTTAATAAAGTCACGATCAAAAAAAAATATATGTTACTGTGTATAGATGATTTATTTGGTCAAGTAAAAGGTGCAACCGTGTTTTCAAATATTGATGTTTGTTCTCGATACTATCAGCTACAAGTTAAAGATTCTGATGTGCCGAAGACTGCTTTTAGGACCAGGTATGGACATTATGAATTTTTAGTTATGTCATTTGGTTTAACAAATGCATCTGCTGTGTTTATGGATTTGATAAATAGAATATCCAGGTCGTATTTATTCAGATTTTTTTGTTTTCATTGATAATATTTTGATTTATCCTCCTGATGACTAGACATCTCAGTATTAGAGAATAGTCTTACAGAATTTGCGTAAAAATTATATGCGAAATTTAGTAAGTGTGAGTTTTGGATGCGAGAAGTCAGATTTTTGGGACATGTTGTATCAACTGATGGTACTAGAGTGGATTCGACTAAAATATATTTCATTTTTTATTAAAAGCCTTCGAAAAATGTCATTGAGATCAAAAGTTTTTTGGTTTGGCTGGATATTATAGATGGTTTGTAAAGGATTTTCGATGATTGCTTCACCCTTAACGAAGTTGCTTCAAAAAGATTTGAAGTTTTGTTGGTCTAATAAATGCCAACAAAGTTTTGATCAGTTGAAAGCACCGTTAATCGAAGCTCCTACGTCAATACAGCCAGAGTCTGGTTTTGTGATTTTCAGGGATGCCTCACTTCATGGTCTAGGTTGCATTTTAATGTAGGAATGTAAAGTCGTGACTTATCCTTCCCGTCAGTTGAAACCGCACGAGAGAAATTACTGGACTCATGATTTAGAGCTTGCAGCTATTGTGTTTGCTTTAAATATCTAATAACATTATTTATACGAGGATAAATGTCACATTTTCACAAATCACAAAAGTCTAAAATATTTCATGTCCTAGAAAGAATTAAATTTATGATAGCATAAATGGCTAAAACTACTAAAAAATTAAGATATGATTATTGATTATCACCCGAGTAAAGCTCATATTGTTGTTAATGCTTTGAGTAGAAACTCCTTATTTTCTTTGCGAGCTTTGAATACCCGATGATACGGCCACGCCCGAGAACGACATTGGACTAGCTCACCAAGTATGGCTTGCAAACTCTTGCAAGCTGGCTTAGTTCGGTTCCAGCTCAATGGAGCTCAATTCAGCTCGATTCTAGCTTATTAAGCTCAATTTTATCCTTTTAAATTTATTCGTTTTAGTTGCTGGAATAATTTCATACTTTAGCTAAGTCAATTAGTTTAGTTTCAGCTCATTAATTAATGTGTTTAGTTAATTTAGTTAGCTTAGCTTAAGTTAATAAATGAGTGTTAATAAATATGTCTTAATCTGAACATGTTAAAATTAGAAGTGTTTAAATGTGTCTAAAGTTGAGACAAATTAATTTCATGTTTTAATTAATTTGTCTTAGCTGCTGTTGAATTTAATTTGTGTCTTAGTTATTATTTGTTTTTAACGTGTCTTAGCTTAGGCAAATTAATTACATGTTCCAAATTAATGCGTCTAGTTGTTGCCGAATTTAACATGTCTTGAACTCATTCAATTTGCTGGATTAATTTGTGCAGCCATGTGCATGGACGGTAATTAAGAGGTTGAGCTGATGGTTGCCATTACCTAAACAACCACTCGGTCATTGCAAAATCCAAATGAAGCTGGTGTTTTCTATTCTACAAACTGGCCATTGAGCTCTCCAAGCAACTTTAAAAACGTTCACACAAGCTGGACATCTCTTTCACATTTAAATGACCATTCGGCTTGGGAATTCACACATATAGGCCATCCAATTCCCTTTGTTCCCAGCCAAAGGCTGTTGAGTACTCCAACCTGCTCATTTAAGTTCAAGACTCTCCAAAAATCAAGGCAGCTAATTCAATCATTTTGGCCGAACCTAATTAAGGCCATTCAGCTCATTTCAACTTCCTACTTGATTCCATTTAATTTAAACTTATTGGAAATAGCAAGGGCCTTGTCTAATGGCGTCCCCAATGCAAGGAAGGTCCAAGGAAATTGCTTGGAATTTTCCAGGAAGCTTCAGCACATTTAATTTGAATATTTGCTGCCCATTTAGCTCCCTAGGTGCCTATTCGGCTAGACATTTTATTTAGCTATAAATTGCTTGTTTTGTGAGCATTTTCTGGTTAGACAATATACCTTGACATTTTTATGAATTTTAATTCATTTGTGAGTTTTTTCAACTCTCTAATTTCATTTAAGAATCAAGTAGACTTATCTAGCTTTCTAGTGGCGTCTTTCTTGTTTCTTTGAACTTATCACTCAATCTCGAGTGTGGCATTCAACCATTTGATACCTTTGGTTCCTAACTCTTTATAGTTAGCGGGTCAAGGTCCTTTCCAGCACCTTAAGTGACTTATAAGTTTCAGGTTAATACTCTCCATAGTATTGGTTCACTCTTGTCCTTAAGCTCAACTTTTCGTTCCATCCAACATTCTGATTTGTTTGCTTCAAACTTTAGCCGAATCTTCATCCTCATTCACCTAGCAATTTCCATCATCATTTCACTTAGCCAATTTCAGCCCTTCTCTTTATTCCCCTTTGTTTCAACATCTAGCCGATCCTATCCTTAATCCATCCTAAAACTCTTTGAAAACCTTTCATTTAAGCCTGCACTTAGCCAAATTCAATTAAACTCTAAATTGAACGAAACTTCTCAATTTTATGATAGACACATTTACGACTCGAAATCAACTCCCGAGGCGAGATCGTATCATTTGGTATCAGAGCTAGCAAAATTGAGGAGTACTGATGTTCTAAAGTTGCCGGAGTAAGTGTTTAAAAAAATTTGAAAAAAAGTTAAAAAAATTCGTGTACTAAATTTTTTTACAAGAATAGTGTAATACAAGTTGTATTGAATTCATATATATTGTAAAAAAAGAAAGAAAGAAGTTGCTTTGAAAGTGCTCGAAGTCGTTTCCGATCATCAAAGTGTATTTCTGCCCAAAAACCAACCATCACACCACAGTACCATACTTTTATTTTTTTTCTTTTTCTTTCAGCCTACCTAATACCAAACATCATCTTCCTTTGCAAACCCTTTTGAAGCCGACCCCTAGACTAGCTTATAATTCTAAATGAGTTGATTTACGAATTCTGAGAGGAGAATCGAATGGTAAAAGGCACGAGCATTGTGAGAGCATTAGAGAGAAGAAAAAGCCAAGTGAAGAGTGAAAACACGAGTGGAGTGCCATATTATCTTTCTTTGTGAGTGGATTTGTGAGGTTTGTATTGGTGAGGTATTCATTTTCTGTTTTAAATTACTTTTCTTTTCATCAATAAATCATGTTTCAAGAAGAGCTTTCAGAATCAGATTTTCAATATGTGATGAAAGAAATGCGTAGAATTGTGAGATCTAAATTTGAAAGGTTGCATGAAAGATTGGACCAATTGGAGGAAAGAGACCAACGGGAACGACTGTCTCCAAGTCAAAAGACGGAGTCAAGATCATCACGGAAACAAGCATCCAATGACTATTCGAGAAGAGATCCATACCATGATTCCTACTCATCGAGGCATTCGAGTAGAAAGAAAGAAAGCTTCGAGTCTGAGGTCTTTCAAGATGACAAATGAGAAGGTAGATATATCTCTTTAAGAGCATCAAAGTACTCATCCACCGAGGATTATTCACGAAGAGTTGATCGTGACCCATATGTAGATGCTTTCCCTTCTTTTGAATGAAAAGCTTGTCGTTCTGATTCATTTGTATCATCTCCATCTTGTAATGAAAGGAAGAGACAAAAAGAAATAAAAAGAAAAGAGAGGCAAGAAATGTTAATGCGAGAAAATGATCGGATCTTAAATGAAATTGAGAGAAGAAAAAGAGAGATGAAAGAAAAAGAAATTGAAAAGGAAAAAGATAATGAGAGAAAGAAAAAAGAGATTGAGATTGAAAAAGAGTGTGAGAAAGAAACACAAATTGAAAAAGAAAAGAAATTGTGAAAGAAACGAGTGTCGTCGAGTTCTCAAAAAAAGAGACTGAGGTAAAAGAGGGAGAATTTGAAAATGAGTTAGAAAAAGAAACGAGTGAAAAAGACGAGAGAGAACAAGAAAAAGTGAGGAATGTCTTTACTAACCAACATGTGAGTTTTCCTCATATTGTTTCTTCTTTTCAAGTTCCGAAAGATTCGTTTGACAAGTTTCAACTTCATTATCTTTTTGAAGATAGGCGATTCAAGTTGTTCAGCAAAGGTAAGATCATAGATGACCTTAGTCCACAAATCCTTAAAGGTAAGCAAGGTAAGGGTTCCCTAGCGTTTGAGTTTCAACAATCCCACTTGAATGTTATTGATAAGGTTGCCAAAGACTTAGCTTTTGAAAGAGCTCGTCACATTGATTTGTCTAAGTGTCACTCTCTAATTGTTTATGAATTCGTTTTAAAACATGGCATGAAGAGCTCTTCTACTAATGAGTATATCATTGGCAAGTTTGATGATGAAGCAAGATTAAATCGGCACGAACAAAATTTGGACTTGTGTGATAAAGAGATGATATCTAATCTATTTGTTTGTGATGATCATGTGAATTTTCCAATTTTTTGTGTGAAATCCACATGTTTGAGCAAGTTTGTTCGATTGAAATTTAAAAGGTTTGTTTGTTCAAGTATGTGTATGCTTAAATCCTCGTTGTTTAACATGTGTGAATTATTGGAGATAAAGAGATTCTTTCTGCATTTTGGAATGAGTAATCAAACTCGTGTGTTCAAACACAGGTTAAATAATTACAGTTCGGGGAAATCAAGCATCCTAAATTTTGTACGAACAAGTCATGTTTATTTGATGCTTGGCCTTTAACTAAGGAACGAAAACATGAAGACTCTGATTATAAGTTAAAATAACTCCTTTTTCATACTATGTTGTCGGTTATAAAATTCTTGATTCATCATGAAAAGGTAAGACCCATCGATGTTTTTGAATCACGGCAATTAAAGTTGAATGTTGTTGAGAAAGTTGCTGGTGACATAGTTTTCAAAAGACCTCCTTATTTTGCTTCGGTTGATTGTCATTCTCTGTTTGATGACAATTTCGTTTTAAGTGGAGGCATGAAGAGTTGTTTACTTGATGTGTTTTGCGTTGAAAAATCTGTTGAAGACGTTGGATTAATTCAGCTTGTGCAAATTTTGGACATGCGTGATAGCAATTAATCAAATAAAAAGCTTGATTTATTTGATTGTGATGGTTATGTGAATTCTTTATATTTTTGTACGAAACCCTCTTGTATAAGCATGCCTTTGCGAATGAAATATGAAGGGTTTGATTGCTCAAATGTGTATATGCCTAAATCTTGTTTTCTTGGCATGTGTGATGTCTTGGTGAAAATAATTTTTTTGTTGCGTTGCGGAACGACCGATCAAAACTGTGTTTTTAAACCCGGAGCATGTATTCCTAAGTTGATGTCAAGTGAAGGTGAGTATCAAAATTGTATTTTGAATCAATGTGTTGACCCCTTCTATTTGCTCTGAGTTTTATCTTTATTTTGTTTGAAAACAAAGCATGTGAATTTTGTTGGCTTGCAAAGTCAAAATCAAATTTTTTATTCTGGAAATTGTTCTATATTTTGGCTTAAAATATTCGAGAACGATTTTCTTGATAATGACTTAAAATTGCTTCATGTTCTTTCTACGATGCTAGTCATGAAACTTTCATGTCGAAGTGAAATTGTAACAGAAACCCTCGTCTTTGATCCAGGTGATTATTGTTCCTTATTATTGATCAAGGGATTTGAGCCAAGGGATTTTGATTTTCGAGACTATAACTATCGAAAGCTTTGTTATTCTGAATCATTATTGAGAGAAAACAAGCACTCTGAATTTTGTGTGAATAGATGTGTGAACCATTTGTGCTTGCTTGATGTTTTGTCTTTAAATCTGAAAACAAAGTTGTTGAACTGTGATCAGTTGCAAAGGCTAAATCAAAGTTTTGGTTCTATATCGTTGTTCAAAGGATTTGAGACATGGATCTTTATTTTCCAAAATTATAACTCTCGTATGCTTTGTGGTTCTATTTTGATGTCATCGATGAACTTTTTGATTCATTGCGGAAAGGTAAAATCAACTTCTGTTTTTGATCCTGGCATTGGTTTATTTGCTCAATTTTTGAATAAGATTATGAAAAGTTCTCTTGATATTATAATTTCTAGTGTCACTAAACTATTTCATTCTTATGTAGTTGACACCTCGAATGGTTTCCTCCAAAAGAGGGAGGGTATGCAAACAACATGTTCTCTTTTTGAGGTATTTTTGAATCTCAGGTTATTGGGAGCATTTCTGTCAAATTCATCACCCAAGAGGTTCTAGACAAAGATAGATTATTCGCGAGCAAGTGGCCCAATTTGAGGACAAATCGCTCTAAATACGGAGGGGATGATACGGCCACGCCCGAGAACGGCCTTGAACCAGCTCACCTAGTGTGGCTTGCAAACTCTTGCAAGCTGACTTAGTTCGATTCCAGCTCAATGGAGCTCAATTCAGCTCGATTCTAGCTTATTGAGCTCAATTTTATCCTTTTAAATTTATTCGTTTTATTTCCTGGAATAATTTCATGCTTTAGCTAAGTCAATTAATTTAGTTTCAGCTCATAAATTAATGTGTGTTAATAAATATGTCTTAATCTAAACATGTTAAAATTAGAAGTGTTTAAATGTGTCTAAAGTTGAGACAAATTAATTTCATGTTTTATTTAATTTGTCTTAGATGCTGTTGAATTTAATTTGTGTCTTAGTTATTATTTGTTTTTAATGTGTCTTAGCTGAGGCAAATTAATTACATGTTCCAAATTAATGCGTCTAGTTGTTGTCGAATTTAACATGTCTTGAGCTCATTCAATTTGCTGGATTAATTTGTGCAGCCATGTGCATGGACGGCAATTAAGAGGCTGAGCTGATGGTTTCCCTTCCCTAAGCAACCACTCGGTCATTGCAAAAGCCAAAGGAAGCTGGTGTTTTCTATTCTACAAACTGGCCATTGAGCTCTCCAAGCAACTTTAAAAACGTTCACACAAGCTGGACTTCTCTATCACATTTAAATGACCATTCAGCTTGGGCATTCACACATATTGGCCGTCCAATTCCCTTTGTTCCCACCCAAAGGCTGTTGAGTACTCCAACCTGCTCATTTAAGTTCAAGGCTCTCCAAAAATCAAGGCAGCTAATTCAATCATTTTGGTCGAACCTAATTAAGGCAATTCAGCTCATTTCAGCTTCCTACTTGATTCCATTTAATTTAAGCTGATTGGAAACAGCAAGGGCCTTGTCTAATGGCGTCCCCAAAGCAAGGAAGGTTCAAGGAAATTGCTTGGAATTTTTCAGGAAGCTTCAACACATTTAATCTGAATATTTGCTACCCATTTAGCTCCCTAAGTGCCTATTCGGCTAGACATTTTATTTTGCTATAAATAGCTTGTTTTGTGAACATTTTCAGGTTAGACAATATACCTTGACATTTTTATGAACTTTAATTCATTTGTGAGTTTATTCAACTCTCTAAATTCGTTTAAGACTCAAGTAGACTTATCTAGCTTGCTAGTGGCGTCTTTCTTGTTTCTTTGAACTTATCACTCAATCCCGAGTGTGGCGTTCAACCATTTGATACATTTGGTTCCTAACTGTAACACCCTTAACCTACATCCATCGCTGGACTAGGGTTAAGAGGCATTACCGGTCGAATCATAACATTTATGCCACCAAGGCACACACATGAACATATAATAATCAATCAATAACACCAAGTCCCTTTAGAAGGTCTACGAGACCTTAAACATGCTTTAGAGAAGGTTCGGGACTAAACCGATCTCATACGGAAACTTTACTGAACTTAGAAAATTTTTCTTTCAATACAGGGCACACGCCCGTGTGGCTAAGCCGTGTACCTCACACGGACATGTCTCAAACCATGTCTTACCCTGTGTACACTACTGACTAGGATCACACGTCCTGTCACACGCCCGTGTGTCTGGCCCATGTGCAAATCTGACCTAATTCGAATAGGGACAGTGAAGGACACAGTCGAGACACACGCCCGTGTGCTCACTCGTGTGGACAATTATAGGCCATTTACAAGGCCAATTTGTCACTCAATTTGGGTCATCCCTAAATGTTCAATTCCAACATCAATTTACATACAAATCATTCACCATCTCAATTACCAAATTAAGCATGAAATATACCCTTTCTATTTCATCAATGCCTACCACAATAACCATTCACACTAGATCATATATACACATTTTTTATACCATTTTCACATAGCCAAAACATGTACCAAAATCAATCCATTATCAAGCCATATCACATGGCAAGATTTATACATCTCAAAACATTCCATAACTTTAGTAGCTTATACATGCCATATACCATATATACAACTTCCAAAAAGGTACCAAAATAGATGTCCGATAGTGTGATTGAGTCGCTGACGATCCTCGGATCTGAGCTAGCTTTAATGACACTGTAAAACAGGGAAAGACTTCACACAGAAAGCTCTAAAGCTTAGTAAGTTCGTAGTATAATACAATTAACTCAACAATTCAAATTCAATATACAAAATTAACTATCACTTGATTCAATTTACATCACTGCTCAATCTCACCCATAGCCATTACTCACTTTGATACCACATCTATAGATTCATGTGCTAACATTTATAATACTACTCAATCCAATTCTTTTTAGCATTCATTCACATAATCGTCCATCTATCTCATACACAATAGCATCAACCACATAGGTTCTGTACATACATGTAGCATCACATATTTATCTATCACATTTACCACGCAATGCTTGATACCATAAATCGTTCGATCTTCTTTGAACGTTCAGTGACCTCGCACACTTAGTGCCAATTACTTAGCCGAAGCTATAATATTATCGCACACTTAGTGCCATTACATTAAACCAAATTTGTCTCGGTATCGCACACATAGTGCCAAATAATACAGTCGATGCTTTCTTTATTTCGCACACTTAGTGCCATTCATCACAGTAACTATTCTATTTACGCACACTTAGTGCCTCATATCTTCGAACTCACATTTCTTATTATCAAACTCCACAATTGCATTTCCATTCATTTCGTCACATAAAAACATTATGTAAACAATACGTATTATACACGAACTTACCTCGGATGTAGAAACAACGATACTAGTCGATCAATCGAGCACTTTGTTCTTGCCTCGATCTAGGTCCGAATTTCTCTTTTCTTGATCTATATAATATCAAATTCAACTCATTCATTTTCATCTTCATCCAAACAATCCACAAACACATAGTTAGGGCATTTTACACTTTAGCCCTCATAATTTCACATTTTGACATTTTAGTCCTTATTTCACAATTACACAAAATACACATAATTTACTCATACCCAAGCTTAGCAGAATTTCATACTAGTCCCTAGCAGTCCATATCTTTCATTTATTTCACATTTTAACCCTTCAAAGTTTCATTTTCAAAAATTAGTCCATAATAATCAATTTCATCAAAAATCCTAATACAAAACATATTTATCATTCATCAAGCTCTCATATTTCACCAATTATCAACACAAAGCTCACATATTCATCAATGGCACATCTCAAAATCATTATCAAATTTAGAAATTGAGGCATGGGCTTGATAGAACACAAAGCAACGATCACAAAAATGTAAAAATTATTGAAAACGGATCAAGAATCATACCTCAGTTAGCCAAGATTATTGCCGAATCCCTAAAACTCTTTTTCTTTTTCCTTTGTAATTTCAGAAAAAACAAAGATGATAACCATAAATTTTTGTTTTGGTTTTATTAATATTAACTTAATTATAATTTTACCAATTTAACCTTATTATTTTACTTATAAAATCATCCACTATAAGGTCATATATGACCACTTACACAAATAACGGTCCATTTCCATACTAAAAACCTCACATATCTCAAAACATAGCATTTAAGCACTTAAACCTCTAGCACACAGCTTTTACATTTTATGCGATTAGATCCTTTTTCACAAATCGACACTCAAATGATAAAATTTTCACACAGAACTTTCACACATACTTTATCACATGCAACAAACATAAAAAATAATATTAAATTATTTCTCTGACCTCGGATTTGTGGTCCCGAAACCACTTTTTTGATTAGGGTCTAAATCGGGCTATTACAACTCTCCCCCCTTAGGGATTTTCGTCCCCGAGAATCTTACCAGTAAATAGATTTGGGTACTGCTCTTTCATAGCATCCTCAGGCTCCCACGTAGCCTCTTCAACCCCATGTCTGTGCCACAACACTTTCACTAAAGCAATTTTCTTATTTCTTAATTCTTTGATCTCGCGAGCCAAAATTTGAACCGGTTCTTCGCTATACGATAGATCAGACTAAATCCCAACTTCAGTAGGGGCAATCACATGTCATGGGTCAGATCTGTATCGTCGAAGCATTGATACGTGAAACACATTATGAATCTTCTCTAACTCAGGTGGCAACAACAACCTATAAGCAATCGGGCTGACACGTTCAATAATCTCATACGGCCCGATGAATCTCGGACTCAATTTGCATTATGAATCTCATACAACACATTATGAATCTTCTCTAACTCATACGTTCAATAATCGGGCTTCTCCACCTAAGCATATCAAACTTGAATCAATATCCCGAAAATATCAACACAAGAATTAAGAACACATAATTAAGAACAAATCAAGTATTTATCATATAGTTCAGCAAACGATAACAAGATTCATCTAAGTTTCATCCCCTTCAGGTATCTGAATGGTTTAGTTCATAACAATAAAAGAAAACATCTCAGAAGAAAAGATAAAACAAAACATAAGAAATCCCTAAAACCCCCTGAAGGAATTGAGGGAGAGATACACCGTCTTGAGTAGAATTCCGGCTTCTTGAGATGGATCAACTGGCTATCTTCGAATGTTTCCCACAAATCTGACCTTTTCGGCTCGGCTCCTTGGCCTAGTTCACCGCCCCCTTCTAGGTTATACCTAGGGTGTTTATATAGGCTTTTGAAATAGGTTTCTTTGCCCCTAAGTATCCTTTTCCGAGTGAAATTGCTCTTCTCCGTGATAGGGACACGGCCATGGCACACGCCCGTGTGAATCATCTTTAAGCCGTGTTCGGACTTTTAATGAGGTGACACGCCTGTGTAAATCGTGATCAGGCCGTGTTCTAGTCTATCAAGGAGACACGCCCGTGTTGGCTCAAGTCCAGGCCATGTCAATTTTCACTTTTGCCCAATTTGGTCTGTTTTGAGCCCGTTTCTCGTTCTTTCCATCCTCCGATGCTTTCCTGAGTATAAAACATGAAAAGAAAGGATTAAGAGCACCTTTTTACATAAATCAAGGGATAAATCATCCAAAAGTATGCTAAATGTGGGATTAAAATATGTTACTTTTTCGGTTTATCACATACCCCCACACTTAAGCTTTTGCTTGTCCTCAAGCAAAATTCTCAACTTACAATTAAAACAAACTTTCCATGATTCAATATTCCTATCAAAAATGTCTCATCATAATTCATAGATAGTTTATACATGGATAATTTAACTCAAAGAGTCCTAAAGATTCAAACAATATAAGTCATACATTTGTAGCACAAAACATAGGTGTTTCCCCTCATTTAAATAATTACCTCTGATCCAAAACCTACAAGGATTGACATCCTCACAAAAGATTCACTCAAATCACTCGAAGTGTTTAAGGTTCAGAATTAAGCACTCAAATGTCAAACCTGAAAAGTTAATCCCATAGGCTTGCATGAAAATCAAATCTCCACCACTATAATATGAGATGATACATAAATCAAAAGGTCTTTAATAGGGTTGTAACGGGGCTTGGGTTAAAGGTGTGGATAAAGAATGAATTAGAGGGTTAGATTCGAGATTTGAATTGAAAAATTACCTAACTAGAAAAAATGAACTGATAAATAATTACATCAATTTGTACTAATAATACTCTAATACGAGCTTCTTCTTTAGTAATTGGAATTTAAACGTATAAGCTCACTTAATCACAAAACTAATAATGAATACACTTCGTTTTTTTTGTTTTTTTTTGTTTTTAATTTTTTAAGAACAAATCATAATAAAGAACTTTAACAACTGAAATAAAGAACATAGTTAGGCAACTGGTCAAATCAAATCTCGACAAAAAGGGTAGTAAAGAAGAATGGTGATAACAAATACAAAGGGTTTTGGGTTAATATTAGTGGGTGAGTCAATAAAAAAGGGTTGTTAGGATCAAAGGTGTTCACTAGGGGTTAATTATGAAGGTAGGCTTTTTATAGAGTAAGTGGGTTAAATCTTAGGTGCCTTAATCATTTCTGTATATCAAATCAAAGATGTGGTCTCAACATGTATAATCGATGCAAGTTCTAGAATAACAGTTCAATGTTGACACACTCATAATCAAAAAGTGAGCATGAAAAAAGGATATATGCTATTATAAGGCTCAAAATCTCACAAAAATTATGGGTATTTTGATATCAACCTCGTAAATTTCAAATTTCAAAGTAATATTCAAATTCAAGTAGACAACCTAGAAAAAAAATTAATACCGAAAAATAGACTTATCATGCTTGATTCTCTAGTATCTCAGAATTTAATTATCAATGCACAATTATCAATGACTTAATCTAAAACATATCAATAAAATTCATGAATCATAGGAATTTCATTCTAATGATAATATGAGAAATTTATTTCCAGAAACCCTAGGCTCACTGTTTCTGTTTAACACTTGGGCCCCTTTGGGCCGTGTATATTCTGGGTCTTGGGGTTGGGTTAGTTTAGGTCTATTTGGGTCAATTGTTTGGGCTGTGCGAGTTTGAGAATTGGGCCTCTGGATAGGTAATTGGGCTAGGGTTTATTTGTTTGGGTCAGTATTTTAGAATCTGTAATTGGGTTATTAATTTTGTAACCGGACTGTTTAAAAGACATTAATTATTTTTTATTATTTGATTTTTTTCTATTTCACACGGGCCCGGGCACAAATGGGCCTCTACAGCTGCTTCTCTTTGCTCATTGCCGTGTAATGAGAATAGAGCAAAAACTTTAAAAGGCCCAATTTTTCCCGGTCTTTGCCGAGCCTTGACTTCTTGGTCCTCGTCTTCTTCAAATGGCTTCCAACTCCACTGCAACTTCAACGGTATTGGAACTTCATCTTGATTTCAATAAGCCTGATAACTTCAATCTCTTTACTTTGATCTGCTTCCTGCAACTTAAGGAAGATGAGATCTTCTATCTTCAGTCTATTCCCTGCAACTTCAGGGAGACAAGGCTGAAAGTGTCTTTTGATCTGCTTCCTACAACTTCAGGAAGATAAGATCTTCTATCTTTAGTTTACTCCGCTGCAACTTCAGGGAGATAGACTGAAAGTGTCTTCGATCTGCTTCCTGCAACTTCAGGAAGATAAGATCTTCTATTTTTGATTTGCTCCACTGCAACTTCAAGGAGACAAAATCTGATGTCTTCGATCTGCTTCTTGCAACCTCAAGAATGCCATATCTGTTATCTTTGATCTGCTTCACTGCAACTTCAGGATGACAAAATCTGATGTCTTCGATCTGCTTCTTGCAACTTCAGGAATGCCAGATCTGCTATCTTTGATCTGCTTCACTGCAACTTCAGGAAGACAAGATCTACTATCTTTAGTCTACTCTGCTACAACTTCAGGGAGATAAGACTAAAAGTGCTTTTGATCTGCTTCCTGCAACTTCAGGAAGATAAGATCTTCTGTCTTTAGTCTACACCACTGTAACTTCAGGGAGATAAGGCTGAAAGTGTCTTTTGATCTGCTTCCTGCAACTTCAGGAAGATAAGATCTTCTTTCTTTAGTCTACTGCACTGCAACTTCAGGGAGATAAGGCTAAAAATGTCTTTGATCTGCTTCCTGCAACTTCAAGAAGATAAGATCTTCTTTCTTTAGTCTACTCCACTGCAACTTCAGGGAGATAAGGCTGAAAGGGCTTTTGATCTGCTTCCTGCAACTTTAGGAAGATAAGATCTTCTGTCTTCAGTCTACTCCACTGCAACTTCAGGGAGATAAGACTGAAAATGCTTTTGATCTTCTTCTTGCAACTTCAGGAAGATAAGATCTGCAAATTCACCGATATTGCTACCCCGTCCACTGAGGGACATGTCCTGTAGACTCGGTTTCGTATGTTTATGTCACATGACTAAGATGCTATGTTTAGAATGAATCAAATGCTTCTAGCTACATGTAACATGTTATGAAAATGACTCCTTTTAAAGGATTAGGATTAGGATGCAATGAATAGAATGAATCAAATGCACCTAATGAAATTTGCTATGATACAAAAATGTTATGAGTATGATTCCTACTCTAGGTGTTATCACTCATTTCTTCTTCATTCTTGTTCATCAATCATGTTTTGCTCAACAAGCTTACCCCAATGTAATTTCTGAATCAACTCCACTTGGATCTTGAGAACACAAAGCTTGTGCCATCC
The DNA here is from genome assembly GCA_025698515.1 of Gossypium sturtianum. Lineage (NCBI taxonomy): Eukaryota > Viridiplantae > Streptophyta > Magnoliopsida > Malvales > Malvaceae > Gossypium > Gossypium sturtianum. The sequence continues at coordinate 127,180,673 of CM046950.1, forward strand.
TATCATAATGGGAATTGAAACGTTTTCAATCTGACCCATCTAAAATTTTCAGGGTATGGGGTTTATTTCGAATTCAACCCATTCCACCACAATTCAGGGTTTCTTAGTTCATCACACCACCCCCGAATGTTATGACCTGATGTCATCACTTACTTCCATCACATCAACTCATTTACTTTGTCCAATTTTCAATTGGACCAAGAATTTAGAAAAATACTCTCTATCCAGACTCTTCTTTCTCAAAGATTTCTATGCACATGGAAATTCTAAACAATTGTCCTGTTTTGGTTCCTTGTCTTATCTAGAAATTTCCAAAGTAATATATAGAACTTCTTTTTGTGAAATTATTAGTTCGTCAATCATTATTTCAATGCAAAACATTTATGAATAGTGGGTAACAAATAAATTGATCTCAAAAGAGTTAAAATTGAATAAATTATAAAAAATAAAAAGAAAATTAACTGAAAACATATCTTTGAGAAGAAAAAGAATCCCAAGATTGTAAAATGAATATGACAAAAATCAGATGCCCTAGATATTGCCGATTTCAGCTTCTATATACAAACTTTATGAAAATTGCCTTGAGCTCAACATGTGTTTAGAAGACCCAAAGTGCATTGTTGATGCCCCGATATGCAACATTCTTCATTTCATTGTTGATTAAAGTGTAGCAAGATGACTGCGTGTCCATTCAGAATTTGAGCCACCCTTTTCGGGTTTTTGACTCAAACATCCTTTGGTCTTAAGGCGCCCTTTACGGGTTTTCACCTTGGCCTCTCCATCTTCTTTTTTTTTTCTTGAAACTCAAAGCGCCCTTTGCGGGTTTTCACTTTGGCTTCTTCTCCTTTTCAAGCAAAATACTTTTTGACTGAGTCAGAGTTTACAGGGTTGGGTAAACTTTTCCCATCCATTTCGGTCAAGATCAGTGCTCCTCCAAAGAAAGCCTTCTTCACCACATATGGTCCTTCCCAATTCGGCATCCATTTTCCTCTGAAATCCTTTTGTATGGGAAGAATCTTTTTCAGTACAAGGTCCCCCTCATGAAACTCTCTTGGGCGAACTTTCTTATTTTAGGCTTGCATCATTCGTTTTTGGTACATCTGACCGTGACGAATAGCCCTTAGCCTATTTTCTTCAATTAAATTCAACTAATCATACCGAGCCTGGATCCATTCAGCTTCATCCAACTTTATTTCTGACAAAACTCGAAGAGAAGGAATTTCCACTTCAATGGGTAGAACAGCCTCCATTCCATAGACTAACGAGAAGGGCGTTGCCCCAGTAGAGGTTCTGACGGACGTTCGATAAGCATAGAGTGCAAACGGTAGTTTCTCATGCTAATCCTTATAAGTCTCAGTCATCTTCCCTACTATCTTCTTGATATTTTTGTTGGCTGCTTCCACTACCCCATTCATTTTTGGACGATACGGAGACGAGTTATGGTGCTTGATCCCAAATTGGCTACAAATTTCTGCTATCGTACTGTTGTTCAAATTCAGTGCGTTGTCTGATATGATCCTCTCGGGCATTCCATTTCGACAAATGATCTCCTTCTTCAAGAATCGACTGTTGACTTAGTGACGCTAGCATATGAAGCAGCCTCTACCCATTTCGTGAAGTAGTCAATTACCACAAAGATGAATCGATGCCCATTCGAAGCTTTTGGTGAGATCAGTCCAATAACATCCATGCCCCACATGGAAAATGGCCATGGGGAAGTCATAACATGCAAAGGTGATGGAGGCACGTGAATTTTATCTCCGTAAATCTGGCATTTATGACATCTCTTAGCATAGTTGATACAATCTCCTTCCATGGTGGACCAATAATATCCAAATCTTATTATCTGTCTGGCTATTGTGAATCCGTTGGCATGTGTTCCACAAACGCCCTCACGCACTTCCTCTAGGATCTTCCTAGCTTCGACTGCATCAACGCATCTCAATAATACTTGATCTTTTCTCTTTTTGTACAAGATATCCCCGTCTAAAACATAGTCAGAGGCCAATCTTCTTAAAGTCCTTTTCTCATTCTCGGTTGTGTGCTCCGGGTATTCACGATTTCTTACGTATCGTAATATATCCTGATACCAAGGGTGGTCATCTCTTTCCTCCTCTTCTATGTCATAACAATGAGCTGAAACTTCGAAGATACTCATCTGAATAGGTCTCATATCTTCTGGTCTGTTTATTTTGATCATAGAAGCCAGGGTTGCCAAAGCATCTGCCATTTGGTTTTCATCGCGTTGGAGATAATTGAAAGTAATGTCATCAAAGTCCCCAATAAATCCCAGAACTATTTTAAGGTAATTAATTAATTTGGGATCTCTTGTCTCCCACTCTCCTTTAAGCTGGTAGATTACTAAGGCAGAGTCTCCATATACTTCTAGCACTCTAATATTACGTTCTAAGGCTGCTCGAATTCCCATGATACAGGCTTCATATTCCACCATGTTATTCGTGCCATCAAAATCCAATCTGCACGTGAATGGATAATAATCACCACTAGGGGATACCAAGACTGCCCCAATTCCATTTCCAACAGCATTTGACGCTCCATCAAAGTTTAGCTTCCAAGGACAATCTTCAATATTTGCCACATATATCATCTCTTCATTTGGGAAATCAAAGCTCAAAGGTTCGTAATCCTCCAAAGCTCTGCTAGCTAGAAATTCTGCTACTGCGCTTCCTTTTATAGCCTTTTGGTTCACATAGACTATATCGAATTCAGACAGCAAAATCTACCACCTTTCCATCCTTCCATTCAAAGCAGTTGACTCCATCATATACTTTAACAGATCAAGCTTCGAAATCAACCAGGTTGTATGATATATCATATACCGCCTCAATCTCTGAGTTGTCCAAATCAAGGCGCAACACAATTTTTCAATCGACGAATATCTCATTTCACAATCAGTGAACTTTTTACTGAGATAGTATATCGCCTTTTCTTTTTTTCCTGACTCATCATGTTGGCCAAGCACGCATCCCATGGAATTATTGAATACTGACAAATACAGTATCAATGGCCTATCTGGATTAGTCGGAGATAGTACTGGTGCATTTGACAGATACTGTTTGACTTTGTCAAAAGCTATCTGGCATTCATCGTCCCATACACCTTGGTTGTGTTTCTTGAGAAGACGAAATATGGGATCACATTTCTCGGTTAATTGTGAAATAAATCGAGCAATGTAATTTAATCTTCCAAGAAAGCCCCGAACTTCCTTTTGAGTGCGTGGTGGAGGTAACTCTTGTATTTCTTTGACCTTGTTTGAGTCAACTTCGATTCCTCTCTCACTGACTACGAAACCCAATAATTTCCCTGACCGAGCTCCGAAAGTGCACTTTACTGGGTTGAGCTTCAATTGAAATTTCCTCAACCTCAAGAATAATTTCTTTATGACCTCAATGTGTTCCTTCTCTGTTCAAGATTTGGCGATCATGTCATCCACATACACTTCGATCTCTTTATGCATCATGTCATGGAATAAGGTTACCATGGATCTCTGATATGTTGCTCCTGCATTCTTTAGTCCGAATGGCATTACCTTATAACAAAAAGTACCCCAAAATTTTATGGAGGTAGTTTTCCCTATATCCTCAGGGTGCATCTTGATCTGATTATATCCCGAAAAGCCATCCATGAAAGAAAACAGTGAGAATCCTGCCGTATTATCCACCAACGTGTCAATATGCGGCAAAGGGATATTATCCTTTGGGCTAGCTTTATTTAAGTCCCTATAGTCCACACACATCCAGACCTTTTCGTCTTTCTTAGGGACAGGAACAATGTTGGCAACCCACTCTGAGTACTTGACCACTTGTAGAAAACCAGCATCAAACTATTTCTGGACCTCTTCTTTTATTTCCAGCACTACATCAGGCCTCATCCTTCGTAGCTTTTGCTGAACTGGCTTGCACTCTTCTCTTATGGGAAGGCGATGCACCAAAATATCAGTACCTAGACCAGGCATATCTTGGTATGACCATGCAAGGATGTCCCTGAATTCTCGTAACAACTCAACAAGATCTTGTTTTGTCTCCTCGGCTATACGCGTCCCAATTTTCACAACCTTTCCTTCCTCCAAGGCTATGTTCTCTACCTCCTCCTCATGGGGTAAAATTTATTTCTCCTCTTGCTTTACCATTCTTAACAAATCTGGAGATAATTCATAATCTCGGTCACCTTCAAAATCCTGAGATTCCTCTAAACACATGTCTTTCTCAAAGTGGACCTCGGGATCTGTATTATCGTTGCTCACATCATTAATATCTAAGGACCTATGATGGGTACCAAAGAATGTACAATAAACAAATGAATTCGAGGACAACTATTCACATGATATGAATAAAATTTGGAATGAAATTAGAAAGTCAAAAGAATGAAATGAAAGAATATTTGTTCAAGTTAATTATCAAAAATGTATTTTATTGAAACAACAATTTCTGAACATGAGCCTATTTCACAAAAGAAATCTTATTGTTCCTTGGCTAAAAACAACAAGAGCGTTCTGAATATTACTCTGTATAATCTCTAAAAACTACAGGAAGTTCCTCTGCAGTCCAATTGTTCAAAACGCTTCCAGGTTCATAAGGGCGAATGCCCAACAGGTTTCTTTATTCAACTTCTTCCCCGTGTATAGCATTGTTGTGAGGACTTTCCAATAACCCTCTCTCAGGGTGAATTATCCCTCCAGATTAAAAGGTCTGGGATATGTGGGGGAATGTCATCGATTCCCACTTGACTTCTTCCCCGTTTAGCCGTGCCCTTCTTCTCTCTTGCTTTTTCTCGATTTCTTTTCTCCTCTGTCTGGCATCTAGCCTAAAACCTAAGCCAAAATGGTTTCTTTTCTCTTTCAGCAATGGCACTTGAATCTCTCCTTGGAGATGTCTACCCAGTCCTTTTCTTGGTAGGGCTCCCTTCCCCACCATCATTTGTAAGCCCATCCTCGTGGTCTTGGATATCTTGGGCACTGGAACTTCATTTCCTTCCAAAATGAATGTTGCGTTGACAAACTCTAAAGACCGAAAAGAACACTCAATGGCCTCCTCATTTGTCTCTAAATATGGCGCATCATTGGTAACAGTCGCTATGATGTCTTCCTTCGCGTTTATAGTAACCAGCCGACCATCTGTCACAAATTTCAGCTTTTGGTGCAAGGATGAGGGCACTGCCCCTGCTGAATGAATCCAGGGCCTTCCCAGCAAGCAATTGTACGAGGGCTTGATATACATCACCAGAAAATCCACTTCATACGTGTTTGGCCCAATTTGAAACGTTATGTCAATTCTCCCCATCACTCTTCTCTCAGTGCCATCAAACGCTCTCACTATGTTCTGGCATGTCTTCATGTGAGAACTGTCTATTGGCAACCTTTTCAGAGTCGACAACAGTAGACATTCAAGGCTGATCCATTGTCGATTAGCACACTCGGTAGAGTATATCCCTTACAATGAGTAGTTATGTGTAGGGCCTTGGTCGATCCCATACCTCCAGGTGGAATTTCATCGTCACTGAAGGAAATAAAGTTATCAGTACTTATGTTACTAACCAATCGGTCAAGCTTATTGACAGATATATCCTTAGTAACATAAGTCTCGTTTAGCACTTTCATCAATGCCTCACGATGTACTTTCGAACTTAAAAGTAAGGCTAGCACCGGTATGCGAGCTGGTTGCTTGCGCAGCTGTTCTACCATGCTGTATTCACTGTGCTTTAAGAATTTTAAAAATTCTTTAGCCTCCTCCTCTTTCACAGGTTCATTGATAAGGGCGCTAGGTCCTTTCCCTGGTTCAACTACCACAGTCTTTGATCTTGCTGGTTCTGTTCTAACGTTTACAGAGTCATAACGCCTTCTACTTCTTGTGTAGAAACCCTCACCCTGAACCTCCTTGGAAGTGCTGGCTGAATTTTCCACTCTCGGTGTCGTCACATTACAGTCGTAATTCCATGGTACCATCTTGTTATCCTTGTAAGAAAAGGAAATAGGTTTCTAGATTACAACTTTAGGTGCAAATTGTGTTCCGCCTTCTGTATTTCTCGGTCGGGAAATTATGATCCTCGGATAATTGACCTTTTGCTTTGTCAATTCTTCTTCATTTGCACATACGTTTCTTTCCTCTGAGCCTTCTTCATAAAACTCCAATTCCTTATTGTCCATAAGGCTCTGTATCAGGACCCTAAACTCAGTACATTCCTGGATCCCATGTCCCTCTGCTTTGTCGAACTCATAATGGTTCCTTGGTTCTTCACCTCCTTCCTCAAAACTTGATTTTATCAGTCCCCTTCTTACCATTCCCTCCAAACCATTCTCAACAGAGTTTTCACCTCTGAGATATCCCCCTTGGTCCTTCTTACGAGATTTTCCCCAATTGCATTTATCCCCTTATCTCTATGATTGGGTAATGGGTTCTCCACACTGGGTGTATCATCAAACTTGACAATCCCCATCTTGATGAGCCTCTCAACTACCTTTTTGAAGGCAGTGTAGTTTTCTATTGAATGCCCCGATATTCCCGCGTGGTAATCACAGTGAACGTTGGAGTCGTACCATTTAGGATATGGGGGTTGTAACGGCTGTAGATAATATGGGGACACTACGCGTGCATCAAATAAACTTTGATATATCTCCTTATACGTCATTGGGATTGACGTAAATTAGAGCTTTTCAAAATTTTGTCTGGGGCCTGATTCTTGTCTTGTCGTTCCTTGTTGCCCGACAGTAACCACTTTCGGCTGGCTGACAGTAACTGCCTTTGAGTACCCTTTATTGTATGTACTCGTATTGTTCACCTCGTTGTCCTTCTTTCTAGGAGCAGATCTTCTAGTACTTTCTCCTGCTTCAATCTTACCACCCCTTATGGCATTTTCTATCATTTCGCATGCCATCACTATGTCTGTGAAGCTCTTAGTGGTACTTCCGATCATATGGGTGATAAATGGTGCCTTTAAAGTGTTGATAAACAACATGGTGGTTTCCTTTTCCAGGAGAGGTGGTTGAACTTGCATGGCAACTTCCCTCCATATTTGCGTGTATTGCCTGAAGCTTTCATTCGATTTCTTTTCCATGTTTTGCAACATGATTCTATCAGGCGTCATGTCTGTAACATGATTATACTACTTCATGAAGGCTTGAGCTAAGTCTCTCCAGGAGCTAATGTTAGCGTGGCTGAGTTGATTGTACCACCTGGACGCTGCTCCCACTAAACTGTCTTGGAAGCAATTAATCAAAAGTTGATCATTGTTCACATAGCCAGTCATGCGTCTATAGAACATGGTGATGTGGGCTTCAGGGCAACTAGTCCCATTGTACTTCTCAAATTCTTGCATCTTGAATTTATGAGGAAGCACCAAATTCGGAACCAAACTCAAATCCTTTGCGTCAATTCCATGGTGATGATCGGCATTTTCCAAAGCCTTGAATTTTTCCTCTAACCATCTACAGCGATCCTCTAACTGCCTCGAGGATTCAGTTCTTATCCCTTTCCTGTCTGCTATATCCAAATCAGGGATAACAGGATTTGTTGGGTTATCTCGTGGGTTGGATCCTGAGCCAACTTGGAAGTTCATGGACGGTCTGGGATCAGCTTGCCCCTGTTGAGGCCTAATCGTGACAGATGGCCTTTGGGGATACTCTTCAGGCTATGTTGGCGCATGTGGTGGGGTAAAACCTGGAGGAATGCCTTCGCTCTCTTCTCTAGTGATAACAATGGGACCTTTTCCTTTGTCCATTTCCCCGTTCAACATTTGGGCCATTTGGGCCATCATATTCCTCTGAGCCTCCAACATTTGGTCTCTCATCTCTTGTTGGAGTTTTGCCATTTTCTCTTGCATCAGGTCTTTCATGTCCCTCTGGAATTATTCAAGTCTTCGATCCATTTTCTTTGATTTGGCACGTGTACCGTAAGGATGTTCAGCTTCCAGATTTTCCTTCCTTTTTTCTCTTTTCTCTCTCTTTCTGTTATAATTTCAACTAATTAGACTCTCTCTATGGACTTAAATGCAAATGATATGATGTAATGCAAATGCATGAATGCAAAGAGGCATCGATTCTGATTCAACTTCATTTTAGAAAACTTTATTAGAAAACAAAATCCTTTACATAAAACGGACTACAAATATGCTTTTGCCGTAAGTCCTAAAGTTTTGATTTTCCCAAGCAATGAAGCCAGCTCTTGACTACGATCTGACTGTAGCTCATACTTCATGCTTAACATATCAGCCTGTGATGCCAAAGTCTGTAGGTCATCAGCTACCTCTCGAATCTAAATTATTACTTCACCTATGAGATGATCACGATTTCTAACTTGATCATGCGAGTGGTGTAGCTCTTCCTTCCAATGCCCCTCTCTTGCTTGAAGTTGCTCAATCCGGAGTTCACAATTCTACAACGTCGATTCTAATCTCTCGATCTTGCCCTTCATTTTTTCAATCTTGTTCAAACTTGACTTCAACTCAATTGAAGTATTACGGCTTCGATGGTGGTGAAGAGACCGTCCCAGTTCGGCGACTTTAGCCTTCAATCCACTTTTTTCTTTTTGGCTTTCAGCTAAACTCCTTTCTAGAGCCTCATTCCGCATCTGCATCTCTAGGAACTTCTTCTCCCAATGGTCAGCCTTGGCTTTTTCCTCTTGAACCTCTTGTTGCCATTGTTCTGAAGTCTTTCCCAATCCAGCGTTCTTCATCGTCAGACGTATCTTCTTATACTATGTTTTCAAACTGTCTCGATCTTCTTCTATCTTCCTCTTTTCCTTCCTTAATTTCTCAGCCTCTGATTTCTGAACATCCACATCTAGCCTCAAGTACGTCTTTTCTTCTTCCAACTTTTCTATCCTCTTTCCAAGCTCTGAACTATTCTTTTCGAAATCTTGCTTCACAATTTCTAACTCTGATGGGACCACTTGCAAGCATTCATCTCTTGATTGGGCGTCTTCTGTATTAAGCTCAGGGATGTTATCATTAATCCTTCTAATCCTCCATCCAATGTATTCTGGGGTCGTCATTGGGCCTGCGGACAACCTCTTCATCCTACGAATCTGATTCCAAGCACCAGAAATCTCCTTAACCCTCTTCTTATAATTTTCCTCTCTGTAGGAGAACTCACACTGAGCCATCCCATATGTCGTTGGTACGAACTGTCTTGACCCATATTGCTTCAGTACAAGCAAAGGAGCATATCCAACGGCTCCCCAAACTCCAAGTAAAGGAACCCAGTCAAAACTCCCACATCGATAAAGAATTTCATCTGGAATCATCCAAGGGGCCCTCCACTCAATGTCTTCTTCTTGAAGGTTTTGAAGAAGCGCCATCCAACTTTCCTCGGACACGTCTTCTCTCCTCGGTGTAGCTACTATCTCTTTTAACAGAGAACAGTTCTAAAAAAAAACCTGATATGATACTTTCTAAACCTTCCAGAAATGACTATGAAACCAAGCTAACAACAACTGCACACATCCAATGAATCTACCTTCACCTGCTCTCTGACATGCGTTTAATGATTTGAACATCTCAGCTAAGATCGCAGGTACTAGAGTAACCCCTTTGTCAAGTCGATTGAATAACTCTGTGACTGCTTCATCTACATGTCTTAGAGCCTTTGGGAAGACTACCAACCCATAGATACACAAGGCAAAGACATCAACCTTTTTCTTTGCGTCTGGATGGGCTAAGATCAAGTCTCTCAAGCTAACCCAAGGAATGCATTTACCCTCACCTTTCTTCTGAATTCTGGCTGCGACCCACTGTTCGCTCATCCCCGTGATATTCATTAACCTCTTCACGAAAGTTGGGATGTTAGCAGCCTTAGAATAAGCTTTGTCGACTTGGACCCTTGGACATCGAAGCAAGGTTGTATATTCCTCCACCGTGGGCACCAAATCTACCTTTCCAAAAGTGAAATAGCTATAGACGGAGTTCCAAAATTGAGTCATGGCCCGGAATAGATGCTTATCTACCTTGATGTCAAGTAAATAGAGTAGATCTCCATAATTACGATAAAATAGCTGCTTAGCCTCATCATCCCATTGAGCCCATATCTTTTTCAACTATTGGAACTCATTTTGTGTAATACTAATATGAGTAAAATCCCATAGTTCAGATATGTACCCGTCAACTAAGCTGTTCCCCTTCTCTAATTGTGTTTGCTCTGACCATGTGCGGACGGTAGCATCGTCTTCCACTTTATCAAGGAATTCGTTCTCCATAACCAGCTTTCTAACTTCAGAAACTGACCGTGAATCGATACCTCTTTAAATATGAAATGATATGCACAAGAATGAAAGAAAACAAGTTAGTACCACATAATAAAATATAAAGCAAGTAAAACGAACACTTATCTGGGTAACCACTAAAGTTTGGCATAGCTCTACCTAAGGTGAGTTCTTAGGGTTTACTATATGCGGTTTAGCTCTAAAGTTGAGGTACCCGAACCAGCAGATTCCTCGATCCTCACCCATTATAGGCTCATATAGGCCGAGTTTAGTTCAGGGGAATACATTTTCCTATGGCCATGCGAAAGTGAAAACTTCACAAAGACATAGGTACAGATGTATTCCGGAAGCAGTCCACTAGCCCATGCAGAGGTGAAAACCTCACGAAGGCATAGCTTCTCGCTCCCACTTAAGGGTGCGGCCACGACGGTCATGCAGTGCAATACAGAGAGATATATTTAAAATTAGAACCAAATGCAATAAAAGGATCATATTTTTAAAACCAAAATTTTAAATTCGGACAAAAGGACATGAAATTATCGATTTTACAGCTTGACTCTCTTATTTGGTCCCCAGTGGAGTCGCCAAGCTGTCGAAACCATTTTTAAAAGGTTTAAAAAAAACAGGGAATCAACTTTAAAAACGAAAATAAGAGTCGCCATCAATCCCTTTTTACTTAAGTGTGATTGGATCACCTTTGAAAACGTTTCATTTAAAAATACTATTTTTTGTCCACGAAAAACAAGAAAAATGGGTTCGGGAGTCGGTTACGTATGAGGAAGGATTAGCACCCTCATAACGCCCAAAAATTGGTACCTAATCGATAAAATCATGTCCTAATGTTGAAACTTTAAAAAAAATTTAGAAAATGGTCCTTTTATTTGAAGAAAAACCTAGACTTACCTCTCTCAAAGAAATAAAACACCATACCCAGTAAGTTAGGATATAGCATCTCATGACTTCAAAACTAGGCACGTCTTTATTTTAGAAAATTTCTACCTCGAGACACAAAACATCATAACCAGTAAGTTAGGACACAACGTTTTGAATTCCCGAGAATAAGTTTTTTGATTTGAAGTTTGTAAATTTCAGTTTTAAAAGAGGAGGGATATCTAATACCTTAAGTTCTACGATAAAAATCGAAACCCAGTAAGTTAGGGCACAATTCTTCTCGAAGTCCCCAAATATCACATATCACCGTATTTTTAAAGTATTTGAATAAAGTGCTTTAATTCAACAAATTTCTTTTATAAAAACAATGATTTGAGTGAGATATTACCACATACATATTTAATAGCAATCCAATATAACTACAAATTATACTAATAAATAATAACAGAGTAATATAACATAAATATATAATGAACTATGCTAAACAATAATAAACGATCTAAAGAATATAAATAAATAAACATGTAATATAAAATAAATAGCAATAATTGAAATTTCCACGAAATAACAAAAATTAAATGAAAAAAGGAACAATATATTTAAGCATTGAATAAAAAAGAATGTGATGATTTTTAAAATGATTTAATATATAGATATATAATAACAAAAATTAAAAGTAAAAAAAAATACTTATAATAGATATATATAATTAATAATTTAATACATGTATAAATGATTACATATAATAAAAATAATTAGTAAGTAATAAATAATAATTTTAAAAAACATATATATAATATACTAATCAACAAAAATTAAGTATGTAATGAAATATATTATATAATATAAATAAATTTTGTACAAAATAAAATTTTAAAGATAATATATGATATAATATAATGTTATATATAATATTTAAACACAAAAATGTACAACTTAACAAATAACATATAAATAATAAAATAATTGGTAATGTATATATAATATTAAATTAAATAAAATGATCTAGTATAATAAATAATAATTTGATACATTTATAATACTAAAAATAATGAAAATGCAAAGGATAATAAAATTTTAAGGATTAAATCAAAAGAAAAAAAAGGGTAAAAGTGTGGAAGGACCAGATTGGAACGCACGCCATAATGTAGGGACTGATTAGGCGATTAAGCCACGTCTCCTACACGATGTCGTTCGGTCTCTTGCCTTGGAATAGCCTGAAGGGCTAAATTGAAACAGAAACAAAACTTCCAGGGCCGAATTAAAAAATAAAAAAGGATTAATTTGAACAAATAGAAATTGCGGAAGGGCCTATAAAGCAATTAGCCCATTTAATAAAACGCGCGGATCCTCCCCTGGATATCGGGTCAACACGCAGATCCTAAATCCCTAACGACGTCGTTTTGTGCTTATCTGTTTAAGCAAAAACGGCGTCGTTTTTAAGCACTTATATAAGTCAAAATTTAGGCCAAAAAAAATCATTTTGCAACTTGTTTTTTTTTTAAAAAAAATCAGAAATGCTCTCTAAACTCCCTCCCCCATGCCTTGGTTCTGGTCGCCGAACTTAGGCCACGAGCTCCACGCGCCACCGCGAATGGTGGCCGGAGGCTGAACCTCAAGTTTTTTGTGCCGTCGAAAGGTAAACCCTTCCCCTTTTATTTATTTTTTAAAAAATATTTCTATGCACAAATGTATGTAAAAAAATAAAAAAATAAAACAGAATAAAATATCAAAAAGAATCTCCTCTGTAAAATTTTTGTCTTTTATTTCTCTAAATTTTTTGAATATTTTTGTATTCTTTGTTTCTGTGTATGTCTCCTGTCCTTTTTACAGATTTGTTAGGGTTATTTATAACCCTGAAAATGAATCACAAATATTTTTTTCTTTCCTTTTTTGTTATTTCTTTCTTTCCGTTGCTGTGGTGCTCTTTCCTTGTTTGCAGGTCAGTGACGATGAGCGCGGCAATGACTAGGCGCGACTTGCGGCGTGATGGAGGGCTGCTGTAACACCCCAAACCCGGCCTAAAAGTTAGGCCCGAATCTGGAATGTCACTTTAAAGGCACACTTCAAAACAATTTACTAGTTAACCATTTAAGGCCCAAAAGCCCAAAACAAAAGATTATTTCGAAAACCATATTAACACTTTAATAATTTTATGAAATTTCTTAAGTGGGTAGTTGAAACACTAATAATAATAAACCCAAAATTCAAAGTCAAATAGGAGTTACATGGCCTTATTACAATTCAATGAAAAATAAACAAAGTATTTAAAACCGAATCATTTGAATAAATTAAAACATTTGAACAGCTTGTAGTGTGGCCATCTCCAAGTCCTCTCCCACGTCGAGCCGTCTATTCAGGATTACCTGAAACAATTAAAATTAAGGGTGTGAGTTTCGAAACTCAGTGTGTACAACCCTTGGTAGTCAATTCACATACAAATATTCACATTGGGCCTAAGCCCCATCAAATTGGTGGTCTTGGGCCTTAGCTCACAATGACCTCATATCATATCATATCGCATCACATACAAACAAGATAATGCAAAACCCACCCCAAAAATCCATCCGCTAAACACACCATTTCCCTTCCAACCTTATGACTCCTGTGGGGAATTCTAGCTCGACCCACCCTCCGCTACACACCAAGGGTAGCCTTGGTTGCGATACTACCAAACGTTGCGACAAAAGTCGCTAATCATATGTTGGGCTTAAAGCCTTCTGTAGATCCATACCATACGGCTATGCGATCCCGGATCCATACCATACGGCCATGCGATCCTCAAATATTGACACAGAGTCATCAATATATATATGTTAGGCACATAGCCACGGTAAATATGATTGGCACAAAGCCATAATAACAGTACAAAGCCTTTGGTATTGGCACAAAGCCCATAATTACGGGACAAAGCCTTCGGTATTGGCACAAAGCCCATAATTACGGCACAAAGCCTTGGTATTGGCACAAAGCCCATAATTACGGCACAAAGCCTTCGGTATTGGCATAAAGCCCATAATTACGGCACGAAGCCCATATTAATGGCACACAGCCCTTGGTAACATTATCGGTGCAGCATGGCTGCTCAGTGGCTAAAAAGCCTGCGGTGGATCCATACCATACGGCCATGCGATCCTGGATCCAGACCATACGGCTATGCGATCCTCAAATCTTCCTCCGTACCATAATTCCCACCCATATGCATCCTAAGCAGAATATCATATGAATGCATCAAACACAAAAGTAACATCCACAAACCCATATTCATCACATAGGGTATTTTTGTCATTTCACTACCTGGGGTATTTTCAGTAATTCTACCCTACTGAGGGTATTTTGGTAATTTGGCAAATTAGGGGTATCTTGGTAATTTTACAAACAGGGTATTTTAGTAATTTTACAATATAAGGGTATTTTAGTAATTTTACAATATAAGGGTATTTTAGTAATTTTCCAATATAAGGGTATTTTAGTCCCTCTCGGGTTTTAGTTATAAACTTTGGCCCATAAACAAGTCCTCGCGGTTAAAGTGAACAAACACTATGCACTAGGTAGGATCTCAGAAAAGAGGAGGTGGGTCACTCGGACAGCTTAAATACCAAGCTCTCACTAGATCCAATCCTAGACATGCATATGTCGGTTACCACACTCTAACTAATCGACTTGTCTATAGGCATGTTTAATTAACTTAAGTTTTATGAAATTGAAGAGTTGTTCAAACTAGGCCTAAGTCCATAACCCTATCATATCTGCTTACGTCCCCATAAAGCCCTTCAAACCCAAATTACAACCTTACGGCCCATTTGGCCCAAATCTTACCATATGACCTATTAGGCCCAAAACATATCCAGATCATGCATCATGCAAGACTAATTCAATTCGTATAACAACCAAACCATTCCATCAAACTTAGCCTCAGGGCCCACTGGGCCCATTTAGCCACTTTCGGCATTTCGGCTTTTCGGCATTGCCGATATCGTGTGTGTGTTGTGTTTGTACACACCTGGAAACCTCGCGTTCTGCAAACCCCTTAGTCACGAACCTACAATTGACATTACTAGCGATTAACCAAAGCGTTAACACATACCAACCAAAAACTGAAACCTCACCGTACCCTTACCGTGTGCCTCACGTGCTAGTAGCCCTTCCTTTGCTACTATTGGCGATTAACCTCTAGATCTGCACTCAAACACCTATATCGTCAAAACCAAGTGACCCATATCGTACATTAGTCACCCCTATGAGCCACATTAGATTCGGCCACTTACAAAACCATGACTAGGTCGAGAACCCTTACCACCTTGTTAGCAACCCTTACCTACCACGCTTGCGATCTTTGATTCTTTCCCTTGTTAAAACATAGTTAACGACAAGGATTGGGTTAGATAGCCCTTTGGCTTTTAACAAAACACACTAAAAAGTTTAACTAAGCACTTACCGAAATTCTCCTTTGATCCTGCGGCTTAAATATCTACTTGAACAAGATTCGGCTTCCAAACGTGACTAAGAGTAGATAATAATCATTGAGGTGGAGGAACAAACAACAAAGAATCGGCATAAACAGGGGTTTCGACAAATAGGGATTTTGGAAAACAGGGATTTCGGTAAACAAAAATTCCAGCAAATAGAGATTTCGGCAAACAGGGATGGTGGTATTCGACAATGGAAGAAAATAAGGATGAGGGAAAAAAGAAGAGAAAGAAAGATGGAAACTCTAAAAACCCCTTCTAAGGATTTCGGCACCCCCCTTTTATAGCCAAAGCCGAACTGCCTTCCCCCCACAGTCCTATTCGGCCCCAACACTTCACCATCCTCATCTCCTATCTTTTCTCTCTGATAATACCTTCATCTTATCCGAAATCTCCTCCACATCCATCAGTCCTACTTCCTTCAAACTCTCCACGGCAAGAGTTCAAAATCCACATAACTCTTGCCGTCCACCTATGCAAAATAAAACACTCCAAAATGCACTCCTCCTACTCAAACCTTGGACCTCCTCAGCTTTCACACACGCCACCTCATAACTCCCAAGTGACGCCACTTTCCACTGGATCACAAGCCCATTTGTGTCCTATTTTCTCTTAATCTACTTAAGAGGCCTCATGCCTGAGACTAGGGTCCGTTGAGAAAGAAAAATAAATTTTTCCCTATGGTCTCCCTTATCTCTCAGGCTTCAAATAATCCCGATAATACCTTAATATTAATATTCTAAGTGCTACATATATCCCAAAAATAATTTAAATGCTCCCATTCCCAAGGCCTATTGGGCCCAATTCTTCTAGGCCCAAACTCGGGGTGTTACAATTCTACCCTCCTTAAAGAAATTTCGTCCTCGAAATTTCCAACTAACTATTAATTCTACTGCCCAAGTCTCACCACTATGCTTTCGCTGCGCACTCTAATTCTAAAGCCAAAAGAAACACTTAGTATACTATGGTAGAGTATGCACCGGTATCCGCATCTGGAGCTTCCTCGTCTAACGCTCATCGTTGCGTATTTCTGAATTAAGAATTTTATGAAATTAGTACTTAGTTCCACTTGTTTTGGGCACATGTCTTATGTAAGTAACAACAATTTCGTAGAGTTTTTCTGCTGTCGAGAATCCACTACAGGCTTAAGTTTCCTACGGGCTTTAGTCTCTAAAAGCCTATTTTTAAGTAGCCCATTATCTATACAGTTCAATAATTTAAACAATAAGAGAAAAACTTACTTGGCTCGACGTCGAGGGCTCAATCAACCACACTTTAAGAATCCTGCCAAAACCTTTTTTTTTTAGAAAAACCCAAAATCTGAGGCCCATTTCACAGCCCGAGTTTTGCAATCGGGCTCTGATACCACTAAATGTAACACCCCAAACCCGGCCTAAAAGTTAGGCCCGAATCTGGAATGTCACATTAAAGGCGCACTTCAAAATAATTTACTAGTTAACCATTTAAGGCCCAAAAGCCCAAAACAAAAGATTATTTCGAAAACCATATTAACACTTTAACAATTTTATGAAATTTCTTAAGTGGGTAGTTGAAACATTAATAATAATAAACCCAAAATTCAAAGTCAAATAGGAGTTACATGGCCTTATTACAATTCAATGAAAAATAAACAAAGTATTTAAAACCGAATCATTTGAATAAATTAAAACATTTAAACAGCTTTTAGTGTGGCCATCTCCGAGTCCTCTCCCACGTTGAGCCGTCTATTCAGGATTACCTGAAACAATTAAAATTAAGGGTGAGAGTTTCGAAAATCAGTGTGTACAACCCTTGGCAGTCAATTCACATACAAATATTCACATTGGGCCTAAGCCATATCAAATCGGTGGTCTTGGGCCTTAGCCTACAATAACCTCATATCATATCATATCGCATCACATACAAACAAGATAATGCAAAACCCACCCCAAAAATCCATCCGCTAAACACACCATTTCCCTTCCAACCTTATGACTCCTGTAGGGAATTCTAGCTCGACCCACCCCTCCGCTACACACCAAGGATAGCCCGGTTGCGGTACTACCGAACGTTGCAGCAAAGCTGCTAATCATATGTTGGGATTAAAGCCTTCTGTAGATCCATACGATACTGCTATGCGATCCCGGATCCATACCATACGGCCATGTGATCCTCAAATATTGACACAGAGTCATCAATATATATATGTTAGGCACATAGCCACGGTAAATATGATTGGCACAAAGCCATAATAACAGCACAAAGCCTTTGGTATTGGCACAAAGCCCATAATTACGGCACAAAGCCTTCGGTATTGGCACAAAGCCCATAATTACGGCACAAAGCCTTTGGTATTGGCACAAAGCCCATAATTACGGCACAAAGCCTTCGGTATTGGCACAAAGCCCATAATTACAGCACGAAGCCCATATTAATGGCACACAGCCCTCGGTAACATTATAGGTGCAGCATGGCTGCTCGGTGGCTAAAAAGCCTGCGGTGGATCCATACCATACGGCCATGCGATTCTGGATCCATACCATACGGCTATGCGATCCTCAAATCTTCCTCCGTACCATAATTCCCACCAATATGCATCTTAAGCAGAATATCATATGAATGCATCAAACACAAAAGTAACATCCACAAACACATATTCATCACATAGGGGTATTTTCGTCATTTTACTACCCAGGGGTATTTTCATAATTCTACCCTACAGGGGTATTTTGGTAATTTGGCAAATTGGGGGTATCTTGGTAATTTTACAAACAGGGGTATTTTAGTAATTTTACAATATAAGGGTGTTTTAGTAATTTTACAATATAAGGGTATTTTAGTCCCTCTCGGGTTTTAGTTATAAACTTTAGCCCATAAACAAGTCCTCGCGGTTAAAGTGAACAAACACTATGCACCAGGTAGGATC
This sequence comes from Gossypium sturtianum, assembly GCA_025698515.1. Classification (NCBI taxonomy): domain Eukaryota; kingdom Viridiplantae; phylum Streptophyta; class Magnoliopsida; order Malvales; family Malvaceae; genus Gossypium; species Gossypium sturtianum. The sequence goes on from CM046950.1 coordinate 127,199,149, forward strand.
TCAGAAAAGAGGAGGTGGGTCACTCGGACCGCTTAAATACCAAGCTCTCACTAGATCAAATCCTAGACATGAATATGTCGATTACCACACTCTAACTAATCGACTTGTCTACATGCATGTTTAATTAACTTAAGCCTTATGAAATTGAAGAGTTGTTCAAACTAGGCCTAAGTCCATAACCCTATCATATCTCTTTACGTCCCCATAAAGCCCATCAAACCCAAATTACAACCTTACGACCCATTAGGCCCAAATCTTACCATATGACCTATTAGGCCCAAAACATATCCAGATCATGCATCAAGCAAGAATAATTCAATTCGTATAACAACCAAACCATTCCATCAAACTTAGCCTCAGGGCCCACCGGGCCCATTTAGCCACTTTCGACTTTTCAGCTTTTCGACATTGCCGATATCGTGTGTGTGTTGTGTTTGTACACACCTGGAAACCTCGCGTGTTGCAAACCCCTTAGTCACGAACCTACAATTGACATTACTAGCGATTAACCAAAGCTTTAACACATACGAACCAAAAACCGAAACCTCACTGTACCCTTACCGTGTGCCTCACGTGCTAGTAGCCCTTCCTTTGCTACTATTGGCGATTAACCTCTAGATCTGCACTCAAACACCTATATCGTCAAAACCAAGTGACCCATATCGTACATAAGTCACCCCTATGAGCCACATTAGATTCGGCCACTTACAAAACCATGACTAGGTCGAGAACCCTTACCACCTTGTTAGCAACCCTTACCTACCACGCTTGCGATCTTTGATTCTTTCCCTTGTTAAAACATAGTTAACGACAAGGATTGGGTTAGATAGCCCTTCGGCTTTTAACAAAACACACTAAAAAGTTTAACTAAGCACTTACCGAAATTCTCCTTTGATCCTGCGGCTTAAATATCTACTTGAACAAGATTCGGCTTCCAAACGTGACTAAGAGTAGATAATAATCATTGAGGTGGAGGAACAAACAACAAAGAATCGGCATAAATAGAGGTTTCGGCAAATAGGGATTTCGGCAAACAGGGATTTCGGTAAACAGAGATTTTGGCAAATAGAGATTTCAGCAAACAGGGATTTCGGCCAACATGGATGGTGGTATTCGGTAATGGAAAAAATAAGGATGAGGGAAAAAAAGAAGAGAAAGAAAGATGGAAACTCTAAGAACCCCTTCTAAGGATTTCAGTACCCTCCTTTTATAGCCAAAGCTGAGCTGCCTTCCGCCCAGAGTCCTATTCGGCCCCAACACTTCACCATCCTCATCTCCTATCTTTTCTCTCTGATAATACCTTCATCTTATCCGAAATATCCTCCACATCCATCAGTCCTGCTTCCTTCAAACCCTCCACGGCAAGAGTTCAAAATCCACACAACTCTTGCCGTCCACCTATGCAAAATAAAACACTCTAAAATGCACTCCTCCTACTCGAACCTTGGACCTCCTCAGCTTTCACACATGCCACCTCATAACTCCCAAGTGACGCGACTTTCTACTGGACCACAAGCCCATTTGTGCCCTATTTTCTCTTAATCTACTTAAGAGGCCTCATGCCTAAGACTAGGGTCCGCTGAGAAAGAAAAATATTTTTTTCCCTATGGTCTCCCTTTTCTTTCAGGCTTCAAATAATCCCGATAATACCTTAATATTACTATTCTAAGTGCTACATATATCCCAAAAATAATTTAAACACTCACATTCCCAAGGCCTATTGGGTCCAATTCTTCTAGGCCCAAACTCGGGGTGTTACAATTCTACCCTCCTTAAAGAAATTTCATCCTCGAAATTTCAAACTAACTATTAATCGTACTACCCAAGTCTCACCACTATGCTTTCGCTGCGTATTCTAATTCTAAATCCAAAAGAAACACTTAGTATACTATGGTAGAGTACGTACCGGTATCCGCATCTGGAGCTTCCTCATCTAACGCTTATCATTGCGTATTTCTGAATTAAGAATTTTATGAAATTAGTACTTAGTTTCACTTGTTTAGGGCACATGTCTTATGTAAGTAACAACAATTTCGTAGAGTTATTCCGTGGTCGAGAATCCACTACAGGCTTAAGTTTCCTACGGGCTTTAGTCTCTAAAAGACTATTTTTAAGTAGCCCATTATCTATACAGTTCAATAATTCAAACAATAACAGAAAAACTTACTTGGCTCGACATCGAGGGCTCGATCAACCACACTTCAAGAATCCTGCCAAAACCTTTTTTTTTAGAAAAACCCAAAATTTGAGGCCCATTTCATAGCCCGAGTTTTGCAATCGGGCTCTGATACCACTAAATGTAACACCCCAAACCCGGCCTAGAATTTAGGCCCGAATCTAGAATGTCACATTAAAGGCGCACTTCAAAACAATTTACTAGTTAACCATTTAAGGCCGAAAAGCCTAAAACAAAAGATTATTTCGAAAACCATATTAACACATTAATAATTTTATGAAATTTCTTAAGTGGGTAGTTGAAACACTAATAATAATAAACCCAAAATTCAAAGTCAAATAGGAGTTACATGGCCTTATTAAAATTCAATGAAAAATAAACAAATTATTTAAAACCGAATCATTTGAATAAATTAAAACATTTGAAGAGCTTGTAGTGTGGCCATCTCCGAGTCCTCTCCCACGTCGAGCCGTCTATTCAGGATTACCTGAAACAATTAAAATTAAGGGTGTGAGTTTCGAAACTCAGTGTGTACAACCCTTGGCAGTCAATTCACATATAAATATTCACATTGGGCCTAAGCCCTATCAAATCAGTGGTCTTGGGCCTTAGCCCACAATGACCTCATGTCATATCATATCGCATCACATACAAACAAGATAATGCAAAACCCACCCCAAAAATCCATCCGCTAAACACACCATTTCCCTTCCAACCTTATGACTCCTGTGGGGAATTCTAGCTCGACCCACCCCTCCGCTACACACCAAGGATAGCCCGATTGTTGTACTACCGAATGTTGCAGCAAAGTTGCTAATCATATGTTGGGCTTAAAGCCTTCTGTGGATCCATACCATACGGCTACGCGATCCCGGATCCATACCATACGGCCATGCGATCCTCAAATATTGACACAGAGTCATCAATATATATATTTTAGGCACATATCCACAGTAAATATGATTGGCACAAAGCCACGGTAAATATGATTGGCACAAAGCCATAATAACAGCACAAAGCCTTCGGTATTGGTACAAAGCCCATAATTACGGCACAAAGCCTTCGGTATTGGCACAAAGCCCATAATTACGGCACGAAGCCCATATTAATGGCACACAAACCCTCGGTAACATTATCGGTGCAAAGATGGTCGCTCGGTGGCTAAAAAAACTGCGGTGGATCCATACCATACGGCCATGCGATCCTGGATCCATACCATACGGCTATGCGATCCTCAAATCTTCCTCCGTACCATAATTCCCACCCATAAGCATCCTAAGTAGAATATCATATGAATGCATCAAACACAAAAGTAACATCCACAAACCCATATTCATCACATAGGGGTATTTTTGTCATTTCACTGCCCAAGGGTATTTTCGTAATTCTACCCTATAAGGGTATTTTGGTAATTTGGCAAATTAGGGGCATCTTGGTAATTTTACAAACCGGGGTATTTTAGTAATTTTACAATATAAGGGTATTTTATTAATTTTACAATATAAGGGTATTTTAGTAATTTTCCAATATTAGGGTATTTTAGTAATTTTCCAATATAAGGGTATTTTAGTCCCTCTCGGGATTTAGTTATAAACTTTGGCCTATAAACAAGTCCTCGCGGTTAAAGTGAACAAACACTATGCACCAGGTAGGATCTCAGAAAAGAGGAGGTGGGTCACTCGGACCGCTTAAATACCAAGCTCTCACTAGATCCAATCCTAGACATGCATATGTCGGTTACCACACTTTAACTAAACGACTTGTCTACAGGCATGTTTAATTAACTTAAGTCTTATGAAATTGAAGAGTTGTTCAAACTAGGCCTAAGTCCATAACCCTATCATATCGGCTTACGTCCCCATAAAGCTGATCAAACCCAAATTACAACCTTACGGCCCATTAGGCCCAAATCTTACCATATGACCTATTAGGCCCAAAACATATCCAGATCATGCATCATGCAAGACTAATTCAATTCATATAACAACCAAACCATTCCATCAAACTTAGCCTCAGGGCCCACCGGGCCCATTTAGCCACTTTCCGCTTTTTAGCTTTTCGGCATTGCCGATATCGTGTGTGTGTTGTGTTTGTACACACCTGGAAACCTCGCGTGCTGCAAACCCCTTGGTCACGAACCTACAATTGACATTACTAGCGATTAATCAAAGCGTTAACACATACGAACCAAAAACTAAAACCTCACCGTACCCTTACCGTGTGCCTCACGTGCTAGTAGACCTTCCTTTGCTACTATTGGCGATTAACCTCTAGATCTGCACTCAAACACCTATATCGTTAAAACCAAGTGACCCATATCGTACATAAGTCACCCCTATGAGCCATATTAGATTCGGCCACTTACAAAACCATGACTAGGTCGAGAACCCTTACCACCTTGTTAGCAACCCTTACCTACCACGCTTGCGATCTTTGATTCATTCCCTAGTTAAAACATAGTTAACGACAAGGATTGGGTTAGATAGCTCTTTGGCTTTTAACAAAACACACTAAAATGTTTAACTAAGCACTTACCGAAATTCTCCTTTGATCATGCGGCTTAAATATCTACTTGAACAAGATTCGGCTTCCGAACGTGACTAAGAGTAGATTATAATCATTGAGGTGGAGGAACAAACAATAAAGAATCGGCATAAATAGGGGTTTCGACAAATAGGGATTTTGGCAAACAGGGATTTCGGTAAATAGAGATTTTGGCAAATAGAGATTTCGGCAAATAGGGATTTCGACAAACAGGGATGGTGGTATTCGGCAATGGAAGAAAATAAGGATGAGGGAAAAAAAGAAGAGAAAGAAAGATGGAAACTCTAAGAACCCCTTCTAAGGATTTCTGCACCCCCCTTTTATAGCCAAAGCCGAACTGCCTTTCCCCACAAATCTATTCTCGCCCCAACACTTCACCATCCTCATCTCCTATCTTTTCTCTCTGATAATACCTTCATCTTATCCGAAATCTCCTCCATATCCATCAGTCCCCGCTTCCTTCAAACTCTCCACGGCAAGAGTTCAAAATCCACACAACTCTTACCGTCCACCTATGCAAAATAAAACACTCCAAAATGCACTCCTCCTACTCGAACCTTGGACCTCCTCAGCTTTCACACACGCCACCTCATAACTCCCAAGTGATGCCACTTTCCACTGGACCACAAGCCCATTTGTGTCCTATTTTCTCTTAATCTACTTAAGAGGCCTCATGCCCGAGACTAGGGTCCACGAGAAAGAAAAATAAATTTTTCCCTATGGTCTCCCTTATCTCTCTCAGCTTCAAATAATCCCGATAATACCTTAATATTAATATTCTAAGTGCTACATATATCCCAAAAATAATTTAAACGCTCCCATTCCTAAGGCCTATTGGGCCCAATTCTTCTAGGCCCAAACTCGGGGTGTTACAGCTGCTGGGTACGAGAAGCTGATTGCGGTGCCTAGGGTTTCCAAAAACCCTAGGCTCACTATTTCTGTTTAATACTTGGGCCCCTTTGGGCCGTGTATATTCTGGGTCTTGGGGTTGGGTTAGTTTAGGTCTATTTGGGTCAATTGTTTGGGCTGTACGAGTTTAGGAATTGGGCCTCTGGATAGGTAATTGGGCTTGGGTTTATTGGCTTGGGTCAGTATTTTAGAATATGTAATTGGGTTATTAATTTTGTAACTGGACTATTTAAAAGACATTTATTATTTTTTATTATTTGGTTTTTTTCTGTTTCACACGGGCCCGAGCACAGATGGGCCTCTACAATCGCGTAAAGTGTAAAACTTGAGTTCTATTAGCTAAAGGTGTCTAATAGCTATAGAATCTTAAAGAGGAGGTCCTTATGTAGTAATTAGCCCATTTATAAAGTTAGTGGACATTCTTGGACATGTATTAAGTGTTTTAAGTAGTTAGTTAATAAGGTTAATATTGTAAATTGATAAATAAAGATTAAATAAGTAAAATACAACCATATTTTTTTGTCCATCTTCTCCACCTAGTCGAAAATTTGAAGAAGGAAAATCCCATTATCGTGTTTGAAGCATTCGGCCATTGATACAAGTGCATGTAAGTGATTTTTGAATCAGTTTTTAATGATTTCTATGTTTTAGGAGTCGTTGTAGCTTAATCTAGCTAGCCTAGGGACTAATTTGCAAAATTGTTAAAGATTTAGGGTTTTATCATTGATGAAAATAGGTGTATTTTGATGTTTGATGATAGAAAATAAATGGTTGTAGTTAGATAAACAACATTTGTTAAGAGATTTTTGATAAAATTGTCAATTAGGGATTAAATTGGGAAATGTGATAAATTTGTAAAAGAAATGTGAAATAAATGAAAAATATGGACTTCTGTGATAATAAGGGAAATTCGACTAGCATGGGCAAGGACTTAATTGCATGAATTTGTATTTTTATGAGCTAGGGACTAAATTGAAAAGATGTTAAACTATTAAGGGAAAAAGTTTAATTTTTCCATAATATGATTTTTGGGCTAAATTGAATAGAATGATAATTAAATAAGTTAAATTTGATTACATATAGATGAAGAAAAGCAAAGTTCGGATCTAGATCAGGGGAAAAATAAAATATTGGACTAGTTGGTCCATTTCGTCGTTTTTGTGATCGAGGTAAGTTTGTATGTTAATAAGCATTAATATAATTGTGTTTTAAATGCTTTATTATTGAATTAATTGTGAATATGACCGTACAGATATGTTCGGTGAAGATTCAGCAATGTGAAATCCTGGTTGAACCTTAGGAATAGATAGGATACAAATGACATATCGTTAGGTGTTTTTTGTGTTTGGGTGTTGGTCCGTACGTCCTACCGATGGCTGAGTTATCCGGCATGTGTTGTGAATTCTCGTCAGCTTGTGTGAGCAGCACCATGTAGCTACTTCTTGACCGTCAGCTTGTGTGAGCAGACCCGTTGATTGCTCAAGAGTGAGCATTATATGAGATATGAGATTGAGATAGCTTCAGCTATGTATTGGCACTTAGGGTGCGAGATTCCCAAGTATCCGATATTATTCCAAATGGTTTAATGGGTATATCAAGGATATGGATGAGTATGAGATTGATACGAGTTGATACAGGTATGTACATGTACCATACAAGTATTGAATCGAAGAAACTTGTGAAATTCATATCTGACCTTGTGAATGAATATGTGATAGGTTTGTGGATCAATATGAGTTTTATTATGATATGTTTAACAGCTTAAATTGTGTATATATGGTAAGTTGAGTTTATTACTATACAAACTTACTAAGCTTTATAGCTTACTCTATTTACTCTTCTGTGTTTTATAGTGATTATCGAAGCTAGCTCGGATTGGGAGTCGTCGGAGATTTCATCACACTATCAAGCTATCATTTTGGTACTTTTGAATTTATGTATTTGGTTATATGGCATGTATAGGAATTGTGGTTAATATGGTTATATGTTTATGATGGATTTAGCTGATTTATTTGGCTTGTAAATGAGGTATGTTTTGGTTAAGTGTATAGCCATGTAATTTGGCTTATTTTGGTATATTTGGCTATGTATATATATATATGTGCTAATGCCCTTTTGGGATATGGTTTAAAATTTCCATGTGAATGGTGATTTGTGGATTGGTAACTTGAGTATCAAATGGTTGAAATGTGAGATTGATATGCTTGTGGTTTTAGGCAAAATAGTGCATAATTGAAAGTGACCATTTAGGTGATTTGTGAATGTGAAATTGGTATGAATTGAATGGCTTATTGTGATACTTGTGTGTCTTGTGGTTGAAGGTATGGAATTAGCATGAATTAGGCTTGGTTGAAATTGGTTGGAATGCCTATTTAGGTCATGTTATATGCCATTTGATTTATGTAGGTGAATGCAAGATTGGGTGAGAATGATGGCTTGGTAGATAGCCTAATTAATTTCTACACGGGCAGAGACACGGGCGTGTGTCTCAGCCGTGTGTGACACAAGGTCAGGCGACACGACCGTGTGTCCCCTAGTGTTTAATTAGAAATCAATTCAGTATACTCCACATGGGCCCATCATACGGGCGTGTGACTTGGCCGTGTGGCACAAGTTAGTATACCCTACAGTTTTGGCACGGCCTAGCACACGGCCTAGCACACGGGCATGTGTGGCCATTTTGAAGGGCAGACAGGCTAGTCACACGGGCATGTGGTTGGCCGTGTGACCCAAGTCAAAGAGTTACACGGGGTCAGACACGGGCAGGGACACGACCATGTGATCCCATTTCGAATGTGCACACGGCCTGTGAGACGGGCGTGTCTTTGGTCTAATAAAAAATAAGCAAACCGATTGAAAGACTTATATGTCATATATTAATTCCAATTAGGAAGATGTTTTATCTTGAGCTTCAAAGTGGATGACTCTTAGAAAATAAAGACATAGATGTGACTGACTAAACTAACAGTATATCGGGCAGGACCCAAGTAGAATAGATCCTGAATTTGTTTATGGATTTATTCACTTGTGACAGTCATAGTGTGACATGCATTAATCCTGAGTGGATGATGGACTATGTACGCATGACTCGTATACTTTGGTGTAAGTAAAAGCCTGAGTTCAAATAGATAAGGATCCGAAAGTTGGTGCGTTGGGTATACGACTTCGGAAGTATGTAGCATCATTCACAATAGTCAAATTCATAGCCCAAGACATGGGTAAATGATATCCTCTCATTGGCATTACATGATAGATGAAAAATAGACGTGGTCACGGGTCGTTTATCTTTGTGATAAATGACTTAATTACTATTTCATAGTAGTTGACTTTTCATGAAGGAAGATGTAATGGTTACCAGAAGATAAAATAAGATCATATTGGGAGAATGAATTTATCCAAAAGAGATTAAGGATATCCTATGAGGGTAACAGACTTATGGCAAGGTGATTGGACGAGCACTAAATGAGTAACATTCGTAATGGTAAGTAATTTGGGTGAGCTTAGTCGCAATAATATAGTGGAATGATTTCGTAACTAATTGAATTTATAATTAATAGGTGAAAAGCTAGAACTTAATTATAAATCATTTGACCTCTAATTATAGATGTCCAATCGATCCATCTGCTAGTTCGTTGAAACCAAAAATGAATTGCAAGTTGAATTAAATAAATAGAAATGGACAGAAATGATAAAGTTAAAAAATGTGTTACATTTGGAAATGAATGTGGTTTCTCATTAAGTATGGAAACGACCTAAGAATTAATTTAAGTTTTTTGAATTATTATTTAATTAAATAGTTGAAATTAGAAAATGGAATTAAATTAATTGGTCATTGTTAATCCGCTGAATATGGAAATTAAATATATTTCTCATAGATTCTTTTACGGTAAAGTTGTCATGACTTTAAAGAAATTAGAATGGAGTTGAAAAAATTATTTAGCTGGAAAATTAATTAATTTAAATTAATTTAATTGATAATATTTATTTTGAGAAATAAAAAACATGTATTGTGTTGGATTAAATTATAAAGTACTAGGTTAAATGTCTATGAAGCATGTGTAATTGGACCTGATAGAGGGGAGGCCAAAACCCCCTATAATAAGTATGAGGGGTGAAAACCCTAGTATAATTAACTAGGGTTAGCCTCCCTTCTCTCCTAGTAGAACTAGGGGACTTGTTTTTCTATCAGAAAAGTATTATTTGTATTTTACTAATTCAATTAGGATTTTTCTATCTCTCCCTATAAATAGATTACACTGGTAGAGCTATTTACACATAAGTTTTAAATATTATTATTTTTCCAAAAATAGTCAAAGTTTATTTTTAAGTATAAATTCTATTTTCTAGCAATAGCAATTCTACCGATTTCTATTGAGAGAGAGATTTGATTTTCTACTGAAAATAAGAATTATTTCTGATTCTATGTTTGATTTGCGATTGTTCAAGCCCACACTCAAAGCGATTCATTGAACGAGAATAGCGGGAAAGTTCGTTCTTTGAAAGTTGAGAATGTCTAGGATCTATATCACACAAAACACATGTATTTTTTGGAAAAAGTTTATTGCTATAAATATCACAAACCAACTCAATTTTCAAATTTCTAATTTTCCACTGTGACAAAAAACTGTTTTTAAACCATATTTTTTCCAACACAACATACATGTTAACCTTTTATGAACCAATTCATTTAATGAAATTCCTATTTTATACTTTTAAGAATAGCTTCGTAGTTTTATAATATGTTCTTTCAAAACTTTCTTTTATATAATATGTTTCCTATATGAACCATGTACTCCATTTTCAATTCTTTGAACTAAAGTATGCCTGAATTATCAATTTCTTTAATATCATTTAAGGTGAGTTGATTAGGCCACACACTACTAAAGCAAATTATCATTTTCATCTCAATTCGTTAAGAGTCCTTTAATTCACAGCATATGGTTTTCCTTGTACCATCTATATTCACATTTAAAGCTTATTATCAACATTTAAATTCTTTTTCGTATAGAAAATTCTAGCAACCGAAGACTAGATACGAGGAATCCCAACCCAAACACACCAAGAATAATACATTAAAAGAAATTACATCTTAAGACATGAAGAAATGGATCCATAATGCACAAGTGTTACACACAAAACTACTATACCCAAAGTCTTTATACACAGTCAGAATCGTATCTCCTAACACATGCGCGCTAATTACCCCTTATGGCATGCCAATTGTGTCCTTACTAGTCACTAAGTCTAATATGGGATATTATAAACATATTTTCATATAATATTTAAGGCCATTTACAAATTGGACAAATCTTTTACTTTATCACACATGTTGGCACTAAAGTGTCATATCATTTGCATACATATTTTCACATTTCATTTAACCTTATACATGTGTACATTTAATAAAATTGTTCAAATAGTGGAAAGTAATATTTCCATTGCTCTTTACCTTTTACATAAAAAATCTTTTATTTTAAACATAGTATTGACTAAAAGAACAAATCCTTCATGAGCTTTCTCTCACTAGTCATGGTTTCTTTCACTAGAAACACCATAAATCCTAGCTGGAAAAAAAATATTAAAGAAGATCTCAAGCTAATGAAAGGGTTTTCTAATAACTTTTGTAGAGAAATCAAGGTAGCTGAAGAGAATCTTCAAGAAATTTCAAGAAAAAGCATGGAAGAACGAAGAAGAAGACCTCTAAAGGGGGGAGTTGGTCGGATGTTCATGGCGAGCCCATGCAAGAGAAGTTAATTTTTTTTTTTTAAGGATTAGGGCACTTCACATTTTCCCCCCAAAATCTTCATTATTCCTTTCTTTTCTCCTCCACGTCACACAGCTTCCCTAGCACGTTTCATTTTGGTTGAATTGTCATCACTATCTCCCTTATTTTTCTCTTCTCAACTACTCACGTCTCTTAAGTTTCTCCTAAAGTTTTCATTTTTATTACTCTTTCTCTTCAATCTCTCTTATCTTTATTCTCCAAGATTTCTTCCAATCTTATCCAATGGTTCGTGTCAAAATTGCGTCCAAAACTACTAAGCCATCAAGGGCTGGTGTTGCTCAGCCAAAGACATTCTTTAATAGTGTCGCAACCACGAGATATAATAACAACATCGCGAAGTGCCCTTTTTATTTTTGGCAAGGGTTCTTGTTTAAAGATGAACCATACATGGGATACGATGAATCTGTGTCCTCCAGAGTAGAAAAATATGGGTGGAATATTCTATATTTGCACCCTGAAGATGTTTTGGGGAAAATTATTCAAGAATTTTATGTGTAATATCCGGGATTTAGGGGTTATGCATTTTAACTTGAATGTATGTGGTAGCATGCTTGTGTGTGATTTGTATGTGTCTTGGGGGCTTCAGGAACCTTGGGATGTAGGTTGGAGCCATAGGAAAATATTTGATTTTAAACATTGAAAGGGGAGCTAAGGAAGCTAGGCCTTAAGAAACTTTGTGTGTGGGTTATGACACAAGGAACCAGCTGGTAAAGTGGCTAGGGAGGCGCCACTTAGAGCACAGGAGAGTGACGCCTCAGGGGTTGAGAAGGGACCTAGGTTCGAGCGGTAGGGGGAGCATTTTGGAGGTTCTTTTTGTGTCAAGGGGAGTGAAGAGTTGGACGGCACAGGGACTCTGAATGGATGAGTGATAGACTTGGTCAATGCATTTGAAAATTCGGCTAAGAAGGAAGATAAGTGTTGACTTATTCAAACTATTTTGAATGAGAGGAGAAGAGAAGAATTAGGAGAAAAATTGGGGAGTGGGAGAGAAGGGAAGAGGTGGCCGAATGTGGGACTCTAAGAGGGTGCCAAATCGGTCACTTTCTTTTAGCCGAAACTCAGCTTCTTTCTCTTTTAATTCTCACTCTTTTCTTTCATAATCAAAACCACACTGAAATCGACCCTTTTCTCACTTGGTAGACCTTGGCCGAAACTTCAAAAGACCATTAAGGTCACTTGCCTCTCATCTTTCATCTCCCAACTTGTTTTCTTTTAAGCCGAATCTAGTTTCCCCTCCCTAGCTTTATTCTTTGTTTTTCTTGTGATAGCCGAAACCTCTCTTTCATTCTCACCATTGCCGCAACTCTTAAAATCCCAAACTTCTCCTCTCCATTCTTTTGTTGAAAGCCGAATACACCTAATACTCTAGCCAAAAACCCTTAAGCTTTCATCTTTTCATCTTAACCTTGTTCCATCATCTTTTCATCTCTCTCAATTGAGTTTCTTCCCAAAATCCCCTATAAGCCGAATCTTTATTTGAGTTTCACCATCATACCTTTCTCTTTTGGATTCATCAAAATCGAATAGTACTCTAGCCGAATTCTTCATCTATCGTTCGTAGTCTCTCTTTTTTTGGTGCATCGACTCTCAAGGGTGGTTGTAAAACCGAATCAGGCTAGTTGCGTGGTAAGGATTTCTTTTTAGATTGTTTTCCTTTTCTTTTCCTTCTTGGTCTGTCGAAATCAAGAGCTCTAATCCCCTATATCTCTTTGGCCAAAACCTTGAAGGTGGGTTTCGAAATTAATTGTAGCCGACGTTAGAGGAGATCTTTCGGGATTTGGATATTCGAGGTAAGCAAGATATAACATTCGGCCAAGGGCCACTTTTATAGGTTTTATGCAATAAAGCCAAATCTAACATAAGTCATGTAGGGATTTCGACAACCTTCAAGGGCAGGTGATAGATTCCGGGACTTAATCAAGCAAGGTAAGGGGGTTGGAGTATTCAGCCAAAGGCCATACCTTTTAAGTGTTAGCCGATTCTAACGGTGATGTTATAGGAATGGTTCGATAAAGGCAAAGGAGGAGTCTTCAGGATTCAGATCTATTTCGGTAAGGGTATTTAGATAAGTTATGGATGTGTTTTCGTTTAGATTATTACATATCGATTAACCGAGTTTCTAATTAAGTGATATTCGATGGATGCGAGTACCAGTGGAGGAGAGAAAGGGGTAGTTTCTACCCCTAAATTCAAGAAACGCTCGGTTTCTACCGTACGTGATTGGCCACCGGGGTGTGGGCCAGCATCAAAAAGGGATAAGCAGATCATTGTTATCCCTGCTAGCGAGAGTGTCGGTGTTGAGAGTGTCATTCTCATCATTTTTCGTCAGTGTGTAGCCCTACACTAAATTCCCAATAGATTAATAGTTTTAATGTTAAGCATGTGTTAATAAGAAATATGAATGATTATGACTACGGGTACCATTCAGATTGGTACAAAGGTATTCAGTATCGTTATCCTTTAACACTACGTATAAACATTTGACATGAAATATATGTGATTTCGTTATGACTATGGGGTAAGGTATGTTGCATGGTATCCGAATAATATGTATGTTGCATGGGCATATGGGTGATAATGATTAAGGGAAGTGTTCTCGTGGTTTTACCACATTATCCAAGTGACTTATGTCACATATTATGAATTCGTGACTCACACACTATCCGGTGGCTATGCCACATTATAAGGGCGATGTGTAGTTATCTGCAGGGACTGCCTTCGAGGGTGTGTAGCGGTTGGAGGGTCGATTTAGTAATCCCCATGGTGTGATTGGCAGGTACGGGTGGTGTGTAGAGGATGGATATCTAGGTGGGCTCGGGATTGCATTTTTCATCTTATTTAAATGTGATTTTGAAATGTTATGGTTAAGGTTATGATCGGTTGGGTTTTTGGTGTAGCCGTTATACATTGGGTCTGTTGACTCACCCTTCGTGGGCTAACTTTTTACAGGTGATGCCTAGTATATTGGATCGGGTCAGTGAGGACTACGGGGTGGCCATGCTCAGTAGTTTCGGATTCCGCATGGTTGAACTTTGCGTTTTCTTTAGCATACTTTTCTTTCGTGATTTATTTGGTATTTTAAATTTGTAATAAGGCCACTATTTAACTGTTTTAAATTTAGCGTTTAAACTTCATGTCTATGCGACGGTAAATAATTGAGTAATCAAATATTTTCTTAAAACAACTTCAGATGTTTTATCACCTAATCAACTTACAGTTTTCAACTTAATAAGCCCTAAAATCCGGCATTTTCTTTTAATTTATGAAATATGAAGGAAACGTTTTAATGAAATACAAACTTGAATGACAACTTGGTTTCTAACTCGTTAAAATTTCAAATTGGTTTTAATAATTGACTTATTTTACTAGAACAGGAAACGAAATTAAGTTAAGATTTTCTGAAGGAACATGTCAGATCCGGTCGAGGCTGGTAGGCCGGGTTTGGGGTGTTTCAACTTGGTATCAGAGCCCAGTTTTAAACACTCGGCCTTGCGTTTTGAAGCCCACAACATTTTCAAAATTTGAGCCAAAATGGGTTTTTGAAAATCTTTGGTTAAAATGGTTCTATGGAAGCATGGCACCCAAGTTCTCTCGCCCAGTCCGCTGTGTAAGTAATCAGAGTTAGTTAATTTGTTTAAATATGTTAATGTATGATGCTTTAGATAATAGGTATAGGGAAACTATATTATGGACTTTAGGTATATGTGTACTTTTACGGAAAAACCACTGATTAAAACTCTATTGCATAAAACTTCTCTTTAAACAAGAAGTGAAAAGATCCTAATGCATAAAAATTTCGTAAAAATAGATAAACCGCGACGGTAGACATGAGTTCTAGGGGACGTGGTCGCAATACTCGTGGACGCGGCAGAGGCAGAATGACTGTGTCGAAATCAGTCGGGTCCAGTCGTGGTTCCGAAATATGGCGCCGCCACCACCGCTGTAGGGCGGAATTTCGTGAGCGATAGAGAGGAGATGACGTGCTGTCGCAGCTATGCTGCGAGTTTTAGAGCGAGTAGCTGGAGCTAGTTTGGGAAATGGGGCTCGAAAGTCAGTATCTGAGAGACTTAGGGCGAATGGAGCCGAGGTTTTCAGAGAAGTATCTGGGGCTCCGAATATACCGGAGTACTGGTTAGAGGCAGTTGAGAGGATCATGGACGACTTGGACTGCACTGCCGAGGAGAAGCTTAAAGGTACTGTTTCGCTGCTTCAGGATGAGGCCTATCAGTGGTGGCTCACTGTCAGAGAGGGCACCCCTACAGATCGAGTGGATTGGGGGTATTTTAAGATTAAGTTCGAGGGAAAATACGTCAGAGCTAGCTACATAGACTCCCAGAGAAAGGCGTTTCTAAATTAGTACAAGGAAGCAAGTCGGTAGCGGAGTACGAAGCGGAGTTTTTGCGGTTAAGCCGATATGCCGAGGATTGTAGCTACCGATTATGAGCGGTGTGTCGATTCGAGGATGGATGAGAGATGAGTCATGAGTGTTGATTGCTCTGCGCAGAGGGAAAGAGAGTTTGCAATCTTAGTGGATAAGGCTTGGATAGTCAAGAAGTTAAGCGCATCGAGAGACGTAACCGCGACAGAGGCCAGGGTAGGAATAAGAGGAACTATGGGTCTTCAGGGTCATCCAGAACTTTTCAAAAGAGACCTAGAGTTGATGGGCCGCGAGGTCGCAGATTCTTTGCGCGGAGGACAATGACTGCACTTGTGCTCAGTGTGGAAAGATGCACCCGGGAGAATGTTGGAAAAAGACAGGGGGATATTTTAAGTGTGGGTCCAAAGATCATATGATTAGAGACTGTCCGGTGGAAGCAGATAGGGGCCGACCAGCAGGTCAGGGTTTTAATCAGGCTGGCAGAGGTGGACAGCAGCCGTCGAGGGGTCGTGGTCCGGTTGGCAGAGGTAATGGTTCTAGTAGAGGTCATGGAACACCAAGCAAAGGTAGTGGTAACACGGAGACGAGACAGCCAGGTCTGGTATATGCGGTTCGTCGGAGGGAGGATGGTGATGCACCTGACGTCATAACGGCATGCGTTCCTTATTTTTGGATTACCCTTTATTGCTCGATAGATATAGGGTCAACTCATTCTTACATCGGTAGTGAGGTGTCCGGAGCTCTGCATGTGAACTTTGAGATGTACCTTAGAAGATGATGACTGCACTTAGTCCTTTAGGGCAAATAGTAAGAGTGAGACATGCTCTTTAGAGAAGTGCCTTTAGAAGTTCGGGGCGCGATTTCGGCTAACTTGATGGAGTTGCCATTCGGGGAATTTGACCTAATCTTTGGCATGGACTGGCTAGTGAAGTACCGTGCGAATGTGGACTGTGCTGCTAAGCGCTTATCGTTGAGGACTTCGATGACAATGAGATTGTGATGATGGGTGAAAGGAGGAATTATCTCATCCGAATGTAGTGTCCGCCCTTAAGGTAGAGAAGATGGTAAGAAAGGGATGTATGGCTTTCCTGATGTTTGTCAGTGCCTTGGAGGCTAAGGAAGCAGCTGTAGAAGAGGTCAGGACGGTAAAAGAGTTTGTGGATGTTTTTCCGGAAGAACTTCCAGGGTTGCCTCTGGATCGTGAGGTGGAATTTGGGATTGACTTGTTGCCGTGTGCAGCGCCGGATTCATCGCTCCGTACAAAATGGCACCAAAGGAGTTAGTTGAGCTTAAGGCTCAGATCCAAGAGTTGCTTGATCGTGGGTTTATCCGACCCAGTATGTCTCTATGGGGAGCACTGGTCCTATTCGTGAAGAAGAAGGACGGGACTATGCGTATGTGCATAGATTACCGGCAGTTGAATAAGTTAACCATCAAGAACAAGTACCCTTTGCCAAGGATAGACGACTTGTTCGATCAGCTTAAGGGGGCCGCAGTTTTCTCAGAGATAGATCTAAGGTCGGGATACCATCAGCTTAAGGTGAAGGAAACAGATATCCATAAGACAGCTTTCCGGACAAGATACGGGCATTATGAGTTCTTAGTAATGCCGTTCGGATTGACGAATGCCCCAGCTGCATTCATGGATATGATGAATCGGGTTTTCCAACCCTACTTGGATCTGATTAAATGTTGTGTTTATAGACGACATCCTAGTGTATTCCAAGTCCGAGGAAAACATGATGAACATCTCCGGGTAGTATTACAAGTGTTAAGGGAAAAGAAGCTATTTGCCAAGTTCAGCAAGTGCGAATTCTGGTTGATGGAAGTTGCATTTTTAGAGCATGTGGTGTCTGCAGAAGGGATAAGGGTGGATCCTCGGAAGATTGAGGCAGTGTTGGATTGGAAACCACCTAAGTCTGTGGCAGAGGTTCGTAGTTTCTTGGGGTTAGCAGGCTACTACAGTAGATTTGTCGAAGGGTTCTCGTCAATAGTAGCACCTCTGACAAAATTTTTGTGAAAGGAGGTACCTTTCGTATGGACAGATAAGCAGCAGCAGAGCTTCGAGAGGCTTAAGAGGGTTTTGACAGAAGCTCCGGTTTTGATTCAGCTTGAGGCAGGGAAAGATTTTGTGGTGTATTGTGATGCTTCTCACACAGGATTGGGATTCATTCTTATGCAAGACGGGAAGGTGGTCGCTTATGCGTCTCGGTAATTAAGGCCACATGAGGTTAATTATCCGACGCATGACTTGGAATTACCTACTGTGGTTTTCGCGCTAAAAGTATGGATGCATTATTTATATGGAGAAAAGTCAGTGATCTATATGGACCATAAGAGTCTAAAGTATTTGTTGACCCAGAAGGAGCTAAATTTGAGACAGCGAAGGTGGGTGGAGTTATTGAAAGACTATGATTGTTCTATAGAGTATCACCCAGGTAAGGCGAATGTAGTGGCGGATGCCCTAAGTCGAAAAGTAGTGTCGGATCTGAGGGCGATGTTGGCACATCTTAGCCTGTATGACGACGGAAGTTTGCTAGCAGAGTTACAAGTAAAACCGACATGGATGAGTCAAGTGAAAGAAAGACAGTTGGCAGATGATGATCTGAGTGCTAAGTTACGGCAGGTGCAGAATGGGGAATTGGAAGACTATGGTGTAAACATCGATGGAGTGCTGTGTTTTCGGGGCAAGGTCTATATGCCGAAGGATGAGGAATTAAGGCAATGGATTCTTCGGGAATCGCATAGTAGTCCTTATGCTATGCATCCTGGAGGAAGTAAGTTATCTGAGTGATTTACTGAGGATCGGGCCGGTGGCCTGGTCTTAAGCGGAAGTTACTGAGAATTTGTAAGGAAGTGCTTAACGTGTCGCCAGTTAAAGCCGAACACCAAAATCTTGTCAGGTTGCTTCACCAATAAAGATTCCGCAGTGGAAGTGGGAGAGAATTACCATGGACTTCGTTAGTGGGCTTCCTCTTACGCCTACTAAGAAGGACTCGGTATGGGTGATAGTGGATCGGTTGACAAAGTCCGCACATTTCATACCAATGCGGGTTGACTATTCTCTATAGAGGTTGGCAAAATTGTATGTGGCCGAAATTGTGAGGCTGTACGGAGTGCCAGTGTCGATTATTTCGGATAGGGATCCGAGGTTTACATCTCAATTTTGGAAAGCACTACATCAGGCATTAGGCACCAGGTTAGACTTCAGCACGGCATTTCATCTACAGACGGACGGCCAGTCTGAGCGGGTAATTCAAGTGTTAGAAGTTATGTTGAGGGGTTGCGTGATAGACTTCAGAGGAAGCTGGGAGGAGTTCTTACCTTTAGTGGAATTTGCGTATAATAACAGCTATCAAGCAAGTATTCAGATGGCACCGTACGAAGCACTATATGGATGGAGGTGTCGCACTCCTACGTGTTGGACAGAATTGGGGGAACGTCATGTTTTGGGTCCGGAGATTGTGGCAGAATCAGAAGAAAAGGTTAAGGTAATTCGGGCACGGTTGAAGGAGGCATCTGACAGACAAAAGTCGCATGCAGATCTCAAGCGAAAAGAAATAGAGTTTGCTGTGGGAGATCAGGTGGTTCTAAAAGTTTCATCGTGGAAGAAGGTGATGAGATTTGGACGTAAGGGTAAGTTAAGTCCCAGGTTTATAGGACCTTATCGGGTTTTGAAGCGAGTTGGACCAGTGGCATACCAGCTAGAGTTGCCTTCGGAATTGAAGCAGATGCACGATGTGTTTCATGTTTCAATGCTACATCATTACCGATCGGATCCATCGCATGTAGTGCCAGTTGAGGAGGTGGATCTGAGACCAGATTTGTCCTACGAGGAAGAGCCGATTCAGATTCTGGACCGAGATGTGAAGGTGTTACGGAGAAAATCAGTTCCTCTAGTCAAAGTGTTATGGCGTAACCATGGATCGGAAGAAGCTTCTTGAGAGCCTAAGAAGCAATGCGCAAAGAATACCCTTATCTGTTTCTAGCTGAGTAATTTTGAGGCCAAATTATTTTTAAGGGGGGTAGAACTGTAATATCTGGGATTTAGGGGTTATGCGTTTTAACTTTAATGTATGTGGTAGCATGCTTGGGTGTGATTTGTATGTGTCTTGGGGGCTTCGGGAACCTTGGGATGTAGGTTAGAGCCATAGGAAAATATTTGATTTTAAACATTGAAAGGGGAGCTAAGGAAGCTAGGCCTTAAGAAACTTTGTGTGCGGGTTATGACACAAGGAACCAGCTAGTAAAGTGGCATGGGAGGCGCCACTTAGAGCACAGGAGAGTGACGCCTCAGGGGTTGAGAAGGGGCCTAGGTTCGAGCGGTAGGGGGAGCATTTTGGAGGTTCTTTTTGCGTCAAGGGGAGTGAAGAGTTGGACGGCACAGGGACTCTGAATGGATGAGTGATAGACTTGGTCAATGCATTTGAAAATTCGGCTAAGAAGGAAGATAAGTGTTGACTCATTCAAACTCTTTTGAATGAGAGGAGAAGAGAAGAATGAGGAGAAAAATGGGGGAGTGGGAGAGAAGGGAAGAGGTGGCCGAATGTGGGACTCTAAGAGGGTGCCAAATCGGTCACTTTCTTTTAGCCGAAACTCAGCTTCTTTCTCTCCTAGTTCTCACTCTTTTCTTTCATAATCAAAACCACACTGAAACCGGCCCTTTTCTCACTTGGTAGACCTTGGCCGAAACTTCAAAAGACCATTAAGGTCACTTGCCTCTCATCTTTCATCTCTCAACTTGTTTTCTTTTAAGCCGAATCTAGTTTCCCCTCCCTAGCTTTCTTCTTTGTTTTTCTTGTGATAGCCGAAACCTCTCTTTCATTCTCACCATTGCCGCAACTCTTAAAATCCCAAACTTCTCCTCTCCATTCTTTTGTTGAAAGCCGAATACACCTAATACTCTAGCCAAAAACCCTTAAGCTTTCATCTTTTCATCTTAACCTTGTTCCATCATCTTTTCATCTCTCTCAATTGAGTTTCTTCCCAAAATCCCCTATAAGCCGAATCTTTATTTGAGTTTCACCATCATACCTTTCTCTTTTGGATTCATCAAAATCAAATAGTACTCTAGCCGAATTCTTCATCTATCGTTCGTAGTCTTTTTTTTTGGTGCATCGACTCTCAAGGGTGGTTGTAAAACCGAATCGGGCTAGTTGCGTGGTAAGGATTTCTTTTTAGATTGTTTTCCTTTTCTTTTCCTTCTTGGTCTATCGAAATCAAGGGCTCTAATCCCTTATATCTCTTTGGCTGAAACCATGAAGGTGGGTTTCAGAATTTATTGTAGCCGACGTCAGAGGAGATCTTTCGGGATTTGGATATTCGAGGTAAGCAAGATATAACATTCGCCAAGGGCAACTTTTATAGGTTTTATGCAATAAAGCCGAATCTAACATAAGTCATGTAGGGATTTCGCAACCTTCAAGGGCGGGTAATAGATTCCGGACTTAATCAAGCAAGGTAAGGGGTTGGAGTATTCGCCAAAGGCCATACCTTTTAAGTGTTAGCCGATTCTAACGGTGATGTTATAGGAAGGGTTCGACAAAGGCAAAGGAGGAGTCTTCTGGATTCGAGATCTATTTCAGTAGGGTATTTAGATAAGTTATGGATGTGTTTTCGTTTAGATTATTACATATCGATTAACTGTGTTTCGATTAAGTGATATTCGATGGATGCGAGTACCGTGGAGGAGAGAAAGGGGTAGTTTCTACCCCTAAATTCAAGAAACGCTTGGTTTCTGCCGTACGTGATTGGCCACCAGGGTGTGGGCCAGCATCAGAAAGGGATAAGCAGATCATTGTTATCCCTGCTAGCGAGAGTGTCGGTGTTGAGAGTGTCATTCTCACTGTTATCAGGTGTGTAGCCCTACACTAAATTCCCGATAGATTAATAGTTTTAATGTTAAGCATATGTTAATAAGAAATATGAATGATTATGACTACGGGTACCATTCAGTGGTACAGTGTATTTAGGTACGTTATCCTTTAACACTATGTATAAACATTTGACATGAAATATATGTGATTTCGTTATGGCTATGGGGTAAGGTATGTTGCATGGTATCTGAATAATATGTATGTTGCATGGGCATATGGGTGATAATGATTAAGGGGAAGTGTTCCGGTGGTTTTTACAACATTATCCGGTGACTTATGTCATATATTATGTATCCGGTGACTTATGTCACATATTATGAATTCGGTGACTCTGTCGCACTATCTGGTGGCTATGCCACATTATAAGGGTGATGTGTAGTTGTCTGCAGCGACTGCCTTCGAGGGTGTGTAGCAGTTGGAGGGTCGATTTAGTAATCCCCACGGTGTGATTGGCAGGTACGGGTGGTGTGTAGAGGATGGATATCTAGGTGGGCTCGGGATTTCATTTTTCATCTTATTTAAATGTGATTTTGAAATGTTATGGTTAAGGTTATGATCGGTTGGGTTTTTGGTGTAGCCGTTATACATTGGGTCTGTTGACTCACCCTTCGTGGGCTAACTTTTGCGTGATGCCTAGTATATTGGATCGGGTCACGAGGACTACTGGGTGGCCATGCTCAATGGTTTCGGGTTCCGCATGGTTGAACTTTGCGTTTTCTTTAGCATACTTTTCTTTCGGGATTTATTTGGTATTTTAAATTTGTAATAAGGCCACTATTTAACTATTTTAAATTTAGCGTTTAAACTTCATGTCTATGCGACGATAAACAATTGAGTAATCAAATATTTTCTTAAAACAACTTCAGATGTTTTATCACCTAATCAACTTACGGTTTTCAACTTAATAAGCCCTAAAATCCAGCATTTTCTTTTAATTTACGAAATATGAAGGAAACGTTTTAATGAAATACAAACTTGAATGACAACTTGGTTTCTAACTCGTTAAAATTTCAAACTTGTTTTAATAATCGACTTATTTTACTAGAACAGGAAACGAAATTAAGTTAAGTTTTTCTGAAGGAACATGTCAGATCCGGTCGAGACTGGTAGGCCGGGTTTGGGGTGTTTTATTATGCCCATTTCAATTCTCCAAATTTCCCTTTTATCTACGTAAGGGGCACTTTCGTTCCTTTTGATGATCATGTTAATGCACAGTTTGGTCTTGCAGGTGTCCAAGACGAACACACACCATTTGCTGACAATATCACTGCTGAGGGTTTAGCCCAGGTATTGGATGATTTATGTATTGAAGGAACAAGATGAACTGTTTCTAGTCAAGAGTGTTATACTGTTGAAAGGGCTTTATTGAAGCCTATTGGGAAAATATGGTATCATTTTCTGAGGACCCGACTTATGTCGTCTACGCACAATACAACTGTTTCAAAAGAGAGAACGTTTTTACTACACTCTATCATAAAAGAGAGAAGAATTAATGTTGGTAGGATCATTTTTTAGGAAGTACACCAGTGTGCTGAGAAGAATGCTGGTAGCTTAATCATTCCATCACTTATTACTTCTCTATGTCAAACCGCCCGAGTCTCGATCAATGAGGATGAGGATATCACCCCTAACAAGGGTGAACTATCCAGGACCATCTTTGCCAAGATTCAAGGCATTGATTCTGCCATTGCAACTCAGCATAGTCAAACCACCACTTCAACTGCTACGCATTCTCCTACGACAACACATTCAGTTTCTCGTAGCTCCCTCGAACAGTAAATATTGCACTCCTTAAAGTAGTTGTAGCAAAGGATGTCCCTTTTTTAAATTTAGCAGTTTCACCTGGTTGAAGAGATGGTCTAGGCCCAGCAGCAGCAAGCTCAATATTGGGCCTATGTAAGGAGTAGAGATTTGGCTCTCAAGAGATCCCTACAAAAGAATTTTACAAAGCCAATGCCAGACTTTCCTGTCTTCCCCGCCACTTTGCTCCCATCTTTTGATGTTGTCGAGGAGCCAACTCAAACTACTGTTGAAGAGCCTATTCAACCTGATGTTGAAGAGCCTGAAAAGACGGCATCCCTTAATATTGAAAAAGATAAAAAAGAAGAAAAAGATGACATTGCCACTACTACCACCACGAAAGGTAAGGACCCTATTCCACCTTCACCACTAGCTTCCGTAACTGCACAGGACCATAACATTGATTGCCTGATCGATCAGCTTACAGAAATCGGTAATGAGGGGGAAGAAATGAATCCCAAAAAGAGGAATGACAGTATAAAGTCAGTGCCTAAAAATCCACTTATCTGGCAGACTGAAGTATTTACATGCTAGTCCAAACCAGCTAAGTTTTCTATTTCCTTCATGCATCTTGCATTTCATTTCTTTTGCTATGGCATTTGTTGTACAAATTTCCCTTTTGACTGTTCTCTTATATATCTGGTCAAGCATTGAGGACAATGCATCCTTTAGTTTTGGGGTGTTTTGTGCATTTAGGTTGCATTTCATATTTAGTATGTATGATCATTTTAGTATTTCATATTTAGAATGTATGATCATTTTAGTATAGTTAAATATGTTTTGCCACTGCAAGTAACTATTAAGCATCGTTTGCCTATGAGGAGTACAATCTGTACTTATAATGTTCGATGATGAGCTTAGATTCTTCAATACATCTAGAATATGTGAAAATGGATTTGGTGAATTTAGCTTAGGATTGGTTGCTTGAAAATCAATTTCTAAAAATGAGATGTCCTATACTCAATTTTTTCTGGATTATAGTGAGTATCTTCGAATGAACTTAGGGAATTTTGAAGCCAAATTCAGTAACTTTGAAGCCAAATTCAGTCATATTGCCTTGGCATTATTAAATAAAGAATTGTAGGCACTCCAATTCTTAGAATTACCGAGTAAGTCAGCACCACTTTGTTTGCTCCATCGTGTTCTTGACTAGAAAGGTGAGTTTAAGTGAGTGTGTAGTAAAAAGTAAATAAATTAGAGGCACTCCTCTGTAGTAATGAGATGAGTAGCTAATGAGGTAGTTGTTTGCTCCATCCATCTTCTAAGTCAAAAGCCTTAGCTTCAAGAGTAATTTCTATTTAAATTGTGACATGATTGAGTAC
Organism: Gossypium sturtianum; assembly: GCA_025698515.1. Classification (NCBI taxonomy): domain Eukaryota; kingdom Viridiplantae; phylum Streptophyta; class Magnoliopsida; order Malvales; family Malvaceae; genus Gossypium; species Gossypium sturtianum. The sequence continues at coordinate 127,223,939 of CM046950.1, forward strand.
TAGGTAATTCGATGTATGCTCCATTGCAATTATGAAGTCAAAGAATTTTGTGACATGCTAAATCCCCTAATATACTAATATTCTAATGAAAAAAACACACAAATATAAATTGTTTATACATTTCAAACATGCTTAGAGGAAGAGTAACTTGAGTTTAGGTAACAAATGAATTGAGTAAATTAGGAGATATTTTCTATGGCCAGTAAACACATGGTACATAGGAAATTTTGTTTTTAAGGAGAAATTTACTCCACTACCTTTGCTAAATTGAACCTTTGAAACTTGAACAAGTTTTTAAGCAGATTTCTGAGAACTGATGTATATATTGATCTTCGAATAGATTGACAGTACAAGATGGGTATATGCACTGTCAATATTTTTGCATTCATGAACTCATGCATATTTTTCTTGATGACAAGTAATAACTCAGGTTTGGGGATGTGATAAGTCTTGAAAAGAGTTATATTTCATGCCTTTAGACCTAGCTAATTGTTTGTATTTGGTACATTTAGTTGCATTTTAGGATATTTAATTGGTATTTTTATCATTCCATTAGGAGCTTGGACTGTGTTTAAATGTTAGGTACTTTTAATTGCATGTGGAAGAGCTATGTTTGGGGGTTTGTCAGGTGCAGGATGTGGAGAAAGGAATAAAGGAGTGAAGGTTTACCGGGCGCAAAAGGTTGGATAGTTTGCCAACATGAATGTGGTGGTAATTTTAGGAACATGACCGAGTCAACACTCAACGCATACCAGTTTCAGCCCAACTCTACTTGTACTAGAAAAATCTACCTAAAAAAGAGAAGATATCGTGCGATGTTGGAGTTACCCTGTAACACCCTGTAACATCCCGATTTAGGGCCTAGTCGGAATAGTGGTGCAAGACCACAAATCTGAAGTAGTAAAATGAGTTTTGAGGTTTAAGATATGTTTGCATGATAGTATGAAAGTTTCATGTAGAAATTTTATGAAATTGTCATTGAATGGTCCATTAGGACTAAATTGCAAAAGTTGCAAAATTTGAGATTCTAGAAGCTTTTAGTATGAAATAGCTTTGGAATATTAATTAGAAGTCCTTAAATAGCAATTTTCCCAAATTATAATTTTTGGACAAAAATGGACATGAGTTAGAAATTTTGAAAGTTTAGTGAGAAGGGCATTTTAGTCATTTGTCAATTAAATGATTAAAAAGGGAAAAAGATGACAAAAATCTTATTCATCTTCTTCCCCTTGTGCCGAAAATCTGAGAGACTCCATAGCTAAGGTTCTTCAATTTTTGAAGCTTGCTAGTAAGTGCATCCTAGCCCCGTTTTTAATATTCTTCGTATTTTTGGAGTCCTCGTATTATGAATTAGCTATTTATAGCTATAAGTTGAGCTAGAATTCATGTTCATAAATCTACCCATGTATGACATGCTTGTAAAATGATGTTTTATGAAATATTATGAGAGTTTGATGTTAGATAAACATATTTTCCTAAATGAATTTCATGAAAAATGCTAGTAAGGACTAGTTTGTAAAAGTTGTGAAATTTTTCATACATGATAGAAATAGTGAGAATTGATTATTGCTATAGTTAAGAGAATGAATTAGCTAAGCATGAAGTTCACGAAAGTAGAATAAAAATCACTTCCGAGCCTTGGGGTAAAAGTGTAATTATGAGGAAGTTTAGGGGCAAAATGGTAACCAAGCCAAGGCATGGCATCGGCAATCAAGCAAGTTATCATGTAAGACCAAGACAAGTCTTGGCATTGAAGAGTTATTATGAGATGAAGACCCATATAAGGCCAAGCCAAGGCATGGCATTGGTGAGTCTCCATGTAAAGATGTCATGTAAGTCCAAGACAAGTCTTGGCATTGAAAAGCTATCATGAGATAGAGATCCCATGTAAGTCCAAGCTAAGGCATGGCATTGGTGAGTAACAAGGAAGATTTCATGTAAGTCCAAGCCAAGGCTCGGCATTAACCCGTTCGTGAGTAAAGATACCAAGTAAGACCATGTCAAGACGTGGCAATGGTAAGTTCCCAATGGAACACACAAGGAAGACTTCGTGTAAGTCCATGTCAAGACATGGCATCGATACCAAGTTGAGAGATCCCATGTAAGACCATATCTAGGGTATGGCTTTGGCATCGAGATATTTGTGAGATGAGATTCAGTATCCTTGGTTATTCATAGTAATTCATCGGGCAAAAGAGTAAATAATAAATGAGAAAGCAAGAAAGTTAAACAAGTAAAGCTATCATCAAAGTATGCTAGTCATAGTGAACTAAGAGTATTATTCATGTTATGAATAATGAAGTTAAGATTATGCTTACCTTAACAAAGTATGCTAATTTATATGATTAAGTGATACAGGTACCTTGTTTACCTTGCAAGCACGAGACTAGTAAGTACCATGATAAGTGTAAGAATCATTAAGAGTAAGTAAGCTCAAGCATGTGAACTTAGCAATGCCTTTGCTTATGATTAATGAGTATGTTAAGAATATATATACGTTGTTATATGCATTACATGCAAACTTACTAAGCGAAATGCTTACGTCTGTAATTTTTTCTTTCCATGTAGTTCCGCCAAGCTAATCTCGTGGATCATCGTCATCGGAGCTCGGAGCACACTATCAATCGCTATTTTGGTATAGCCAAGTTGTTTATATTAAGTATGACATGTATAGGAATCATTTCATTTTGAGTTATGCTTTAGAATTAGCCAAAGTGTTGGCTATCAAGCTTAGTATTCTTTTTGTATATGGCCAAAGAGTTGGGTCATGAATGATTAAGTATGTATGTTTTTATCTATCAATGAAGTATGCATCCTTCTTCATGTTAGATGTAATACTTGAGTTATTGAATTGAGTATTGAATTGATCTTGATCTCAGGGTGGCAATTGGCTTGGAAAATAGCCTCTAGGTGCCCACACGGATAGACACACGGGCGTATGTCTAGGTCGCGTGTCCCCTGCACATTAGTGTTTTAAGTCAGAATAGACCACGGGCTAATCACACGACCATTTTGTTTAGGCCATGTGTGACACACGGTTAACACATGGGCGTGTGCTCTGGTCGTGTGAAGTCTGCACCTTGCACTTGTAATTTGAATTTCCACACGGTTGAAGTACACGGGCGTGTGTATGGACCGTGTGTATAAGTCAGAATGCCAAAGTTTAACACACGGGCCAAAGCCACGGGCGTGTCAAAGACGTGTAAAATTAGTCAGTATCTACCACGGGTGGAAGACACGGGCATGTCTTAGGGGTACACGGGTGTGTCCCAAGTCACATGGGCGTGTGACCCCTGTTTCGAGGAAAAGTTCCCGATTGAGTTCTGAAAGTTTTCGGATAGGTGTTTAAGGCCTCGTAGGCCCATGAAACGTATGTTTTGATTAAGAAAGAGAAGTTTATGTTTCGAAACAAAATTTTACAGCCCGTAAGTATATGTGTACTTAAGTTCAAGTTTGGTAACGTCTCGTATCCAGTCTCAGTCTAGGACTTAGGTATGGGGTGTTACATTTAGTGGTATCAGAGCTATGGTTTAGTCGGTTCTAGGACTAACGTAGCACGAGCACAAGTCTAGCTATACATGCCATACGTAAGAATGTTTTTATAATGATAGTGTTACGACTCCTGACGACTTAAATTATGTTTATATATATAGTAAATGGATCCCGAAAGAGATGTAGCGGATGACGTAGAAAGTAACGCGCCGGCTCCCGCTGAAGGGACGGTGCTTAACAAGAATGAGAATAGACCCACTACGGTGAGTCGAGAGGAGGAGAAGAGGCTAGAGAAGCCTTCTTCCATATGATGAACACGTGGTATACGGAGTTCATTCGTACGAACCCGAATGCTCAAACCCCTCTACCCCCGCCTATTCCTCAACCTATCCCAGTAGCCCCTCAAGTAGTAGAGGTGGTAAGAGGAGAGAAGCCTCCGGTTGATAGGATCAGGAAACATGGGGCAGAAAAATTTCGGGCTAAAAAGGATGATGATCCGGAAAAGGCCGAGTTCTGGTTAGAAAATACCATAAGGGTATTCAATGAATTGTCATGTACGTCTGAGGAATGCATGAAGTGTGTAGTCTCTCTTTTAAGAGATTCTACTTACCAATGGTGGAACACCTTAGTGTCAGTGGTACCACGAGAAAAGATCATGTGGGAGTTCTTTCAAGAAGAGTTCAGAAAGAAGTATATCAGTCAAAGATTTGTCAATTAGAAGAGAAAGGAATTTCTAGAACTGAAGCAAGGCAAGATGTCCGTAACTGATTATGAGCGTGAGTTTGTACGACTCAGTAAATACGCTCAAGAGTGTGTATCCACCGAGGCCATCATGAGCAAGAGATTCGAATATGGACTAAATGAGGACATTAAGTTGTTTGTTGCTGTCCTAGAATTAAAAGAATTTGTTGTGTTAGTGGAGCGGGCTTGTAAAGCCGGAGAGCTAGTAAAAGAGAAGAAAAAATCTGAAATGGAGTCTCGTGACTCGAGAAAGAGACAGTGGAATAAGTCATTCCAACCCTATTCCAAGAATTCAAGAGATGTCTCCACCCGATCGGCTTCATCCAAAGGGTTTTCAAGTAGAAACAAGGGTAAACAGTATTCGGGAAATAAGGCACAGACTACTTCAGTCGCTAGTGTGGGGAACATTCGATCTAATAGACCGGAATGCCCACAGTGCGGTAGACGTCATCTTGGTGAGTGTCGAGCGCATGAAAATGCTTGTTTCAGATGTGGTTCTCAGGATCACTTTATAAAAGATTGTCCTGAGATGATGAAAGAAGAGAGAACTCAGAATCCGAGATCTGGAAGTATGGTCAGAGGAAGACTGCAGAAGAACCCGGGTAGTGGAGCAAGTGGTAGAGGTAACCCTAAAGAGAAGGTTGCGAGACCCGAGGGTAGGGCACCTGCAAAGACATATGCCATTCGCGCTCGCGAAGAGGCATCTTCTCCTGATGTTATTACGGCCTTTTCTCTTCATGATATTAAAGTTATTGCTTTAATAGATCTCGGATCCACACACTCTTACATTTGCATGAAACTAGTATCCAGTATGAGTATGCCTATAGGGTCTACAGAATTTGTGATTAAAGTGTCTAATCCATTAGGCCAAAGTGTGCTGGTCGATAAAGTATGTAATGATTTCCCATTGATGATTAGAGGTCATTATTTTAAAGCAAACCTTATGTTGTTACCCTTTGATGAGTTTGACATCATTCTTGGTATGGACTGGTTGACCACTCATGATGTAATTGTAAATTGTGGGAAGAAATATATTGAGATGAGATGTGAGAATGCGGACACTCTCCATGTAGAATCAAACGAACAAGGTAGATTGCCAGTAATGATTTCTCATATGACGGCACAGAAATACATAAGAAAAGGGTATGAGGCATATTTGTCCTTTGTGATGAATGATAGAGAAACAAAGTTAAAGGTTGAGTCGAGACTGGATAGTATGTGAGTACTTGGATGTTTTTCCCGAGGAATTACCAGGATTACCACCAGTTAGAGAGGTTGAGTTCAGTATTGAGCTAGCTCCTGGTACTGTACCAATATCTATAACTCCTTAAAGAATGGCTCCAACAGAGTTGAGAGAGTTGATGTCACAGTTGCAAGACTTGACAGATAAAGGTTTTGCAAGATCAAGTTGTTCTCCATGGGGTGCTCCAGTTTTATTTGTGAAAAAGAAAGATGGCACCATGAGATTGTGCATAGATTACCGTCAGCTTAATAAAGTGATAGTAAAGAACAAGTACCAATTGCCAAGGATCAATGATTTGTTCGATCAATTGAAGGGGGCCACTGTGTTCTCTAAGATAGACTTGAGATCTGGGTACTACCAGTTGAGAGTAAAGGATTCAGATGTATCCAAGACCGCTTTTCGAACGAGGTATGGGCATTATGAATTTTTAGTCATGCCCTTTGGTTTGACCAATGCTCCTGCGATATTCATGGACTTAATGAACTGCATCTTCAGGCCATACCTCGACAAGTTTATAGTCATTTTTATCGACGACATATTGATTTATTCCTAAGATGAGAATGAGCATGCTGAGCATCTACGAACGGTCTTGTAGACTCTACGAGAAAATTAGCTTTATGCCAAGTTCAGTAAAAGTGAATTTTGGCTAAGGAAGTTGGATTTCTGAGACATATTGTCTCGGGAGATGGAGTCCGAGTAGATCCAAGTAAGATTTCGACCATAATGGACTGGAATCCACCGAGGAATGTCTCTGAGATTAGAAGTTTTCTAGGCCTCGCTGGCTATTATAGACGATTCGTCAAGGGGTTTTCCATGATTGCAACTCCGATGATGAAATTGTTACAGAAAAATGTGAAGTTTGAGTGGACAGAAAGATGACAACAAAGTTTCGAGAAACTAAAGGCATTATTGATAGAAGCTTCGGTTTTAGTACAACCCGAGACAGGGAAAGAGTTTGTGATATATAGCGATGCATCCTTAAACGAATTAGGCTGTGTACTTATGCAAGAAGGAAAAGTGATTGCTTATGCCTCAAGACAGCTAAAGCCCCATGAGAAGAATTATCCGACACACGATTTAGAGCTGTCTACCATAGTCTTCGCATTAAAGATTTGGAGACACCATTTATATGGTGAAAGATGTCGGATTTTCACCGATCACAAAAGTTTGAAGTACTTAATGACGCAAGAAGAGTTGAACTTAAGGCAACGAAGAAGGTTAGAGTTGATAAAAGACTATGAGTTGGTTATTGACTACCATCCCGGAAAGGCGAATGTGGTAACTGATGCTTTGAGTAGAAAGTCCCTATTTACATTAAGGGCAATGAATTCGTGGATGACCTTATCTGACGATGGTTCTATTCTAGCTGAGTTGAGAGCTAGACCAATGTTCCACCAAGAGATCTTTGAGGCTCAGAAAGAGGATAGTGAATTGCAAGCAAAGAGAGTTCAGTGCGAGTCAGATGTTGAGTCTGATTTCCGGATTAGTTCCAATGGAAGTCTGATGTTCAAAGATAGAGTTTGCGTACCTAGAAAAGAAGAGCTTATTCAGAAAATGTTGCATGAGGCACATAACGAATGTTTATCTGTACATCCAAGTAGTACCAAGATGTATAATGACTTGAAGCAACAGTATTGGTGGCCAAGAATAAAGAAAGATATTTCAGAGTTTGTTTCCAAATGCATGATTTGTCAGCAAGTAAAGGCTAAACACCAAGTACCTTCGGGTTTGCTTCAACCCATTTCGGTTCCCGAGTGGAAATGGGACCGTATCACCATGGATTTTGTAACAGGTTTACCGTTGTCACCAAGCAAGAAAGATGATGTATGGGTTGTGGTTGACAGACTTACAAAATCGGCCCATTTCATACCTGTACGAGTGGATTACTCACTCGACAAGTTGGCAAACTTGTATGTTTCAGAAATAGTAAGGCTACATGGAGTTCCTTTGTCAATCATATTGGATAGAGATCCGAGATTCACCTCCAGATTTTGAAAGAAGTTACAAGAGGCCTTGGGTACAAAATTGAGTTTTAGTACAGTTTTTCATCCTCAAACTGACAGTCAGTCAGAGAGGTTAATACAAGTACTCAAAGATAGGCTCTAGTGTTGTATTCTTGAATTCCAAGGCAGTTGGGAAAAGTTTCTCCCATTAGTAGAATTTGCCTACAATAATAGTTTTCAGTCGACCTTGAAGATCGCGCCTTATGAGGATTTATATGGGCGTAAGTGTCGAACGTCTTTATATTGGACTGAACTCAAGGAAAACCAAATTCACGGGGTTGATTTGGTTAGAGAAACCGAACAGAAGGTGAAAGTAATTCGAGAAAGTTTAAAGGTCGCTTCGATGCATAAAAATCCTAATCGAATTTAAAAAAAAAAAAAGAGATAGAGTATCAGGTCAGGGATAAAGTTTTCTTGAAAGTGTCACCATGGAGAAAGGTTCTCAGATTTGGCCGTAAAGGTAAATTGAGTTGACGTTTTATCGGACCATACGAGATTACTGAGAGAGTTGGGCCGGTAGCTTATAGATTAGCTTTGCCATCAGAGTTAGAAAAGATACATGATGTGTTTCACGTGTCCATGTTGCGACGCTACCGATCAAACCCTTCACATATAATTGCCCTATCAAAGATAGGGATTCATCCCGACATGACTTATGGTGAAGAACCAGTTAAGATTTTAGCTCGGGAAGTCAAACAGCTAAGAAATAAAAGTATTACCCTAGTGAAAGTGTTGTGGAAAAGACATGGGATAGAGGAAGCTACGTGGGAACCAGAAGAGAGCATGAGAAACCAGTACCCAAACCTATTTGCTGGTAAGATATTCGAGGATGAAAATTCCTAAGAGGGGGAGAATTGTAACATCCCGATTTAGGGCCTAGTCGGAACAGTGGTGCGAGACCACAAATCTGAAGTAGTAAAATGAGTTTTGAGGTTTAAGATATGTTTGCATGATAGTATGAAAGTTTCATGTAGAAATTTTATGAAATTGTCATTGAATGGTCCATTATGACTAAATTGCAAAAGTTGCAAAATTTGAGATTCTAGAAGCTTTTAGTATGAAATAGCTTTGGAATATTAATTAGAAGTCCTTAAATAGCAATTTTCCCAAATTATAATTTTTGGACAAAAATGGACATGAGTTAGAAATTTTGAAAGTTTAGTGAGAAGGGCATTTTGGTCATTTATCAATTAAATGATTAAAAAGGGAAAAAGATGACAAAAATCTTATTCATCTTTTTCCCCTTGTGCTGAAAATTTGAGAGACTCCATATCTAGGGTTCTTCAATTTTTGAAGCTTGCTAGTAAGTGCATCCTAGCCCCGTTTTTAATATTCATCGTATTTTTGGAGTCCTCGTATTATGAATTAGCTATTTATAGCTATAAGTTGAGCTAGAATTCATGTTCATAAATCTACCCATGTATGACATGCTTGTAAAATGATGTTTTATGAAATATTATGAGAGTTTGATGTTAGATAAACATCTTTTCCTAAATGAATTTCATGAAAAATGCTAGTAAGGACTAGTTTGTAAAAGTTGTGAAATTTGTCATACATGATAGAAATAGTGAGAATTGACTGTTGCTATAGTTAAGAGAATGAATCAGCTAAGCATGAAGTTCGCGAAAGTTGAATAAAAATCACTTTACGAGCCTTGGGGCAAAAGTGTAATTATGATGAAGTTTAAGGGCAAAATGGTAATTTTGCCGAAGTATGAGTTAAGAGTCAATTTAGTCAATGTGTGTATTAAATGAGCTAAATTATTATTATAGATCAAGAAAAACAAAGCCCAGATCGAAACCGAGGCAAGAACAAAGTCGAGGACTAAATTGCATTTCTACATACATTTTGTACATTGAGGTAAGTTTGTATGATTTCTAAGCTTTATGATTAATATCGTTTAATTGCTTAGTATGATGTAGAATATATCTTAATTCCATGAGATTTTTGATGCTATGTTAAACAAAGAAATCAATGAGATTAAGTATGAGAAAGTCCTGATTGAAGTTGAATTACTTAGGATACTCGATCTATCACATGAGACAAGAAAGTCCGTATAAGACCAAGCCAAGGCATGGCATCGGCAATCAAGCAAGTTATCATGTAAGACCAAGACAAGTCTTGGCATTGAAGAGTTATTATGAGATAAAGACCCATATAAGCCGAAGCCAAGGCATGGCATTGGTGAGTCTCCATGTAAAGATGTCATGTAAGTCCAAGACAAGTCTTGGCATTGAAAAGCTATCATGAGATAGAGATCCCATGTAAGTCCAAGCCAAGGCATGGCATTGGTGAGTAACAAGGAAGATTTCATGTAAGTCCAAGCCAAGGCTCGGCATTAACCCGTTCATGAGTAAAGATACCAAGTAAGACCATGTCAAGACATGGCAATGGTAAGTTCCCAATGGAACACATAAGGAAGACTTCGTGTAAGTCCATGTCAAGACATGGCATCGATACCAAGTTGAGAGATCCCATGTAAAACCATATCTAGGGTATGGCTTTGGCATCGAGATATTTTTGAGATGAGATTCATAGTAATTCATCGGGCAAAAGAGTAAAGAATAAATGAGAATGCAAGAAATTTAAGCAAGTAAAGCTATCATCAAAGTATGCTAGTCATAGTGAACTAAGAGTATTATTCATGTTATGAATGATGAAGTTAAGATTATGCTTACCTTAACAAAGTATGCTAATCTATATGATTAAGTGATACAGGTACCTTGTTTACCTTACAAGCACGAGACTAGTAAGTACCATGATAAGTGTAAGAATCATTAAGAGTAAGTAAGCTCAAGCATGTGAACTTAGCAATGCCTTTGCTTATGATGAATGAGTATGTTAAGTATATATATATATACGTTGTTATATGCATTACATGCAAACTTACTAAGCAAAATGCTTACGTCTGTAATTCTTTCTTTCCATGTAGTTCTGCTAAGCTAATCTCGTGGATCATCGTCATCGGAGCTCGGAGCACACTATCAATCGCTATTTTGGTATAGCCAAGTTGTTTATATTAAGTATGGCATGTATAGGAAGCATTTCATTTTGAGTTATGTTTTAGAATTAGCCAAAGTGTTGGCTATCAAGCTTAGTATTCTTTTTGTATATGGCCAAAGAGTTGGGTCATTAATGATTAAGTATGTATGTTTTTATCTATCAATGAAGTATGCATCCTTCTTCATGTTAGATGTAATACATGAGTTATTGAATTGAGTATTGGATTGGTCTTGATCTCAGGGTGGCAATTGGCTTGGAAAATAGCCTCTAGGTGCCCACACGGATAGACACACGGGCGTGTGTCTAGGTCGTGTGTCCCCTGCACATTAGTGTTTTAAGTCAGAATAGACCACGGGCTAATCACACGGCCATTTTTTTAGGCCGTGTGTGACACACGGTTAACACATGGGCGTGTGCTCTGGCCGTGTGAAGTCTGCACCTTGTGTAATATCCCGGGTTAAGGGCTATTTTGTTGTTGCATGTTATTGCATGTGTTTAGTGTGCTGTGTTGCTATTTCGGTGTTTTAGGGGCTTAATTGTGGGCTAGGAGTGTGCCTGGGTAGGTAGGAAAATTTTGGTTTTTGGGTGCTAGGTGAAGGGAGCCGAGGAAGTCGGGTTTAAGAAAATAATTTGTTGTTTTGTTGCACAAGTAAGGAGCTAGCTTAGTGGCAAAGCATGCGCTACATGGGGGAGCTTGGTGTGGCGTCATCTACATGGAGTGGAGGTCTAGTGTTCGAGCTGCGAATTCCTCATTTTGGCTACATTTTGGGACGGCATGGAGGAGAGAGTAGAAGGCTAGTGAAATTCTACCTTGGACCAAGTCATACTTTTCAAATGAAAGGTGGAGAGCATTTGTAGGAGGGTGACTTGGTCATGCATGTTTGAATGAGTGGTTGGGAGTCTTTGGAGGGTTGTGGCCGAATTTTTGGAGAGGTATGGGGAAGGGGGACGGCTTGGTAGTGTGTTGTGGAGGAGTGCCAATTCCACTTTAGCATTTTGGTGGTTTCGGTCAAAGGTGGTAAGCGAATTCTTTTTCTTTTTGTCAATTTCCTAAACCGAATTTCAAGTAAAACTCTCCCACTTTTGTTTCTTGAAACCGAAATCCCAAGCAACTCTATTGCCGAATTTTGTAGGTGGTTTTCTACATCTTGTGTTGGCTAGCCGAATGCCCCTCCCCACTCTTCTTCTTTCTTTCATTTTGAGTTAAGCCGAAATCATCTTACCTTGTTCTTCTAATTTTCGTTTTCCCTTTTCCATACCATTTAGCCAAAACCCATCCTTCAAAACTCTCTTCTCATTTCTTCTTTTGGCAAACCGAAACTACTTTCATTCCATCCATTTCTCCCTTTCTCAATTGCCATTGTCGAAACTACATTTTTCTCACACTTCTTTTCTTTCTCTTCCACTCAAGCCGAACGCTAGAGGTGATAAACACTTAAAGCCGTTTTCTTTCTTCTTTCTTTGGAAGCCTTGACCGAATCTATCCCCTCTTCTAGTGGTGTTTACGTTGGCCGATTAAGGGTTGGTGATTGAGGTAAGTGCTAGTCGAATATTTTCTTTCTTTTCTCACTCGTACTCTATCGATTTGGGTTTTGTTAAGAGTTGTATATGACAACTATTGATGAGTGTTATCTCTTATGTGGGAACCGATTGCATCATAGGACAAAGGGAACTTCAAGCGCCAAGTGGAACTTTCTACCTTTGCTTAACCATTTGATAGGTGGTGGTAAGAAGATTATCTGTTAGTCTATTCTTTTGGATTTCAATAAGATAAGGCTTCAAGTGTTTTAACTGTTTCTTTTTAGAGGTGGCCGATTGTTAAAGGAGAACCATCGCTTGGTTCAAGATTTGGTAGGAAATCAAATCTAATATAAAGGTAAGGGTTCGATATTAACCCTTTGGTTAATTGATGTTGGCCGAATGTTAGGGATGCCTAACCCTTATGTTTGGCCGATTGTAGGAGCTAGTACTCGAGGGATTTAGATCGTTTCGTTGGGATTTTAGACTCAGATTACTGTGTGTGTAACTAACACACTTCCGCTTAGTAATATGATTGATAACCTGTGTGTGATAATTAATGAAACAGTTGATGATTGATATGACACCCTAATGGGTATGATCTTGGACTCGGGTAAGTCAAGATTATTATTGTTATGAGTTTACTCGATGATCTATATGATACCATGGCTATGGATATATGTGACATGGGATATGAGGTTAGGCATATTAGCATGATATGCATGATTTGTATGATATGCATGATTACATGAGTATGGTATGTTGATGGGTGATATGAGTGGAGGGAGCAAAGTGATATTTTGTGTCGACGAGCACCAAAGTGTTTTGGTAACACACTTTGTGACTTTGGGTCACCGTGAGGTTTGGCACCTCCAGAGGTTTGGCACCTCATTGCGACTCGTCCCCGTGGTTAACACCACCGTGGGTTGGCCCCACATGAGATATGGGATCGTCTCGCTAGTGATTGGGTATCACACGATGGGTTGGCCCCATCATTCGATTATTGTGACTACGGTCACCACCGGTTTGGTACCACATTTGTGTCTTTGGGACACCGCAGGTCGGGCACCTCATTGCGACTCGTCCCGTGGTATGACACCACCGTGGGTTGGCCCCACTTGAGATACGGATCGCCTGCTAGTGATTGGGTATCACACGCGATGGGTTGGCCCCATCATTGGATTTGTGACTTCGGTCACCAAAGCTTTTTGGTAGCACAAACGTGTCTTTGGGACACCAAAGTGGTTTGGCACCACATTGATGGATATTGTGTCTTTGGGACACCAGTGTTTTGGTAACACATTGTGACTATATGTCACCGGTGGTTTGGCACCACCAAAGGGTTTGGTACCACACGGGGTAGAAAAGGCGATACGGATGGTTAGGATCGGGTTGCATTAATTATGTTGCTATGTATGATGTGTGTTAGCATGTTGTGTTATCGGGAGCGGGATTTATACATCGAGTCATTCGACTCACCCTCTCCTTTGATATTTCAGTGACTCGTGAGACGCGGACATGGAGCCGGGATGGACTCGGGGTGCACATGCCATGCTTTAATAAAAGTTTTGCTCGGACTATTCAATTTGGGTACTTAAACTTATTTACTTTTAGTTGGGTTTTAGTTTGGATTTGTAAAAGGCCTTTGATTTATGTTTTATGATGGTTATGGTTTAATTAGATTCTTAACTCGCTTAACAAATAACTTGGTATGAAATTTTACTAAAACTTTGGAAGGATAATGTTTTCAAAACTATAACGCAATGTGTTTTAAACTATACCATCGGGTATCTCACTATGTTTGTTATAAAGTAAACTCAAATGATTTTCAAATCAAACTCGATTTTCTACTAAGTCAAAAATGTTTTAAAATAGCACTAAGAAACTATTGGAATTACTAAATGAAACCAACTCGCTTTTTAACTATATACTTTGGATAAGTTTTCAAAATCTAATCAAACAAGCCTACTCCAATTTTCCTCAAATTCACTATGTTTTCACCCCGCTTTTAAACAAAAATCTGATCACTCAAAAACGTTTTTCCCAGTAACATACCGCATTCAGGCGTGGTGTCCTGTCCGAGTTTGGGGTGTTACAATTGTGTATCGAGCCAAGTTCAAAGGCTTCACTGTGGGCCCGAGGCCCAAAAAAGTTTTTAAGAGTTTATTTTAAGTGTTTGTATGGTTTGAAAGGCATGGCACCGAAGTCTCCTGCACTGGCCGCCTGTGTAAGTACCCTTACTATTGCTTGTGAATTGATTGGATGTGATATGATTTGATGAATAGCAATAGTATACTACTTTAGGGATTGAAACTGATAGGATTCTGTGAACTCGCGAGAACAAATCTCCTTAAATATTCATAAGATTTGCCTTAAAATAGTGGAATATATGCTGATGCATAAAACTCTTAAATCAGATACGTAGAAAGATTAGTCATGAGCACTCGAGGCGGACGTGGTCGTAATACTCGTGGTAGAGGTAGGGGTAGGATGACGCTTTACAACCCGTAGGATCCGGTCGTGGGTCGAAAAAATGAGATACCGATTCCGCCACCACCGGAGGTGGTGAGTTCCAAGATCGCCGGGGATGCGCGGTCACAGCGATCTTTGCGAGTGTTGGAAAGGGTAGCCGGTGTAGGTGGTGGTGCAGGAGCTAGGAAATTGCGTGCTGAGCGACTTCGCAAATGGGGCCGAATTCTTTTGAGGTGTATCTGGTGTCGCTCCCAAAGATCGCCGAGTATTGGCCGGAGGCAACCGAGCGGATCATGGATGATCTGGACTTGATCGCCGAAGAGAAAGTCAAGGGCATCGACGCTTCTCCGGGATGAGTCATATCGGTGGTGGCTCACGGTTCGAGACAAAGTGTGGCGTGCAGAGGATCGACATGGGATTATTTCGTGGTTGCATATCAAAAGAAATACATCGGAGCTAGTTATATTGACTCAAATGAAGGCATTTCGAGGCTTGTTCGGGGAGTAAATCTGCTTTCGAGTACGAGGCCGAGTTCCTAAAGTCGAGTAGGTATGCCGGGGGCATTGTGGCCACCGAGCATGAGAGGTGTGTTCGTTTCGAGGATGGTCTCATGAGGCAATTGAGATCGCTGATTGCTCCTCGTGCAGGAGCGAGTTTGTTTGTCTTAGTTGAGAAGGCTAAGGTAGCCGAGGGTGTTAAGGAGTCGCGAGACAGGCATGGTCGAAAATAGGCATAAGAGGAGCTTTGGGTCTTCCGGATCGTCGGGTAATCCGCGAGAGAGAGCTAGACCGAGTGGGCCGAATCGATCGCTAGGTTTGTTGTTGCTAGGCGTGGACCGCCGCAGATGTAATCGCAGTGGGAAATCTCATTGGGGTGGTTCTTTGGACCGAGGAAAGGGTTGCTTTGAGTGTGGTTCTCTGGAGCACCGTGTGAGGGACCGTCCGCGTAGGTTGGCCGAGATTCACCGAGAGTCGTGGTATGTCGATTCGAGGTAATAGACCGCCACCGCAGAGGGGCCGTGGTAATGGCAAAGGTGGTAATGGTTCGGTCGGGCCGTGGAGCACCGCGCGAGAGGTGCGGTAGTTCTGATGCGCGCAGCGGCCGGATTAGTGTATGCCGCGAGGCGCCGAGGAGGCGACGCACCGGACGTCATAACCGTGACGTTTTTGATTTTTGGTTCTCCTTATACCGCTTTGATTGATGTGGGTTCAACGCACTCTTATGTTGCCGTGAGTATAGTAGAGACCATGGATTTAGACTCGAGATATCTTCTAGGCGGATGATCGTGATTAGCCCTCAGGTCACTCTGTAGTAGTAGATAAACTGTTTTAGAGAGGTACCCTAGAACTCCAAGGGGTAGTGTTTGTTTCTTGATCCGATGGAACCGCCGTTTTGGGAGTTCGATCCGATTCTTGGGATGGACCGGTTGGTCAAGTACCAGCGAGGTTGGATTGCGCGCCAGCGCATGGTTCTTAAGACGGTTGAGGGTGATGAGGTGGCTATGATAGGTAATAGGAGGGATTACTTATCAAATGTGGTATCTGCTCTGAAAGCGGAGAAGATGGTCGTGAAGGGTCAGTGAAGCATATGTAGTTCATGTGTATGCCTTGGAGGCTAAAGAGTCTGCTGTGGAGAAGGTTCAATCTTCATTAAGGAATTTGCTTGATGTGTTTCTGAGGAGCTTAGGGTTTGCCGCCGATCGCGAGGTAGAGTTCGGGATAGATCTATTACCGAGAATCAAGCCGGTGTCTATTGCTCCGTATAGGATGGCGCCAAAGGAATTGGTAGAGCTTAAGGCTCGAGATCCGGAGTTATTGGATCGAGGTTTTATTAGGCCTAGTGTTTCGCCGCTAAGTGCGCGGCACTTTTGTCAAGAAGAAAGATGGCACGATGCGGATGTGTATAGACTACCGCTTGATTGAATAAGTCGACGATTAAAAACAAGTATCCGCTGCCACGGATAGATGACTTGTTTGATCACCGGCGGGTGCTTTGTGGTATTTTCAAAGATCGACTTGAGGTCCGGTATCACCGCTTAAGAGTTAAGGAGGTCGATATCCATAAAACAATTTCGGACTCGGTATGGGCACTACGAATTTACGGTAATGCCGTTCGGGTTGACTAACGCACCGCCAGCGGCGTTTATGGATATGATGAATAGGGTGTTTCAACGATGATCGGATCGGTTAACGTGGTTTTCATAGACGACATCTTGGTGTACTCAAGGGCGACGAGGAAGAGCATGATAAGCATTTGCGAGTGGTGTTGCGATTTTGAGGAAAAGCAACTCTATGCTAAGTTCGGTAAGTGTGAGTTCGCCTTAGGGAAGTGACTTTCTTGGGTCATGTAGTGTCGGTGAGGGGATTCGAGTAGATCCTCGTAAGATTGAGGCGCTTTTGGATTGGAAGCCGCCTAAGTCGCTGGCTGAGATTCGGAGTTTTCTGGTTTGGCGGATACTCACCGAAGGTTTGTTGAGGGTTTTTCGTTGATAGCAAAATACCGATGACCAAGTTGTTTGAGGAAAGAAGTTCCGTTTGTATGGATCGAAACAAATGCAGGAAAGCTTCGATAAGTTAAAGAAGATTTTGACCGAGGCTCCGGCTTTGATACAACTTTGGTGGTAAGGAATTCACAGATGTATTGTGACGCATCACATACGGGTTTGGGTTGTGTGCTGATGCAAGAAGGTAAGGTTGTGGCTTACGCTTCTCGACAGCTGAGGTCACATGAGGTCAACTATCCGACGCACGATTTGGAGCTAGCGGCTGTAGTCTTCGCCTTAAAGATTTGGAGGCACTACTTGTACGGAGAGAGATCGATAGTCTACACCGACCATAAGAGTCCAAGTATCTCCCACTCGAAGGATTTAAATTTGAGGCAGCCGCAGATGGGTTGAGTTGTTTGAAAGATTATGACTGTTCGATTGAGTATCATCCGGGCAAGGCTAACGTGGTGGCCGACGCGTTGAGCCGTAAGGTTGTTTCGGACTTAAGAGCATTGTTTGCCCACTTGAGTTTGTATGACGACGGGAGTATTCTGGCAGAACTGCAGGTTAAGCCTACTTGGGTTGAGCAGATCAGAGAGAAACAATTAGAGGATGAGGTTCCGAGGGCGCGGAGGTTGCAAGTGCGTAATGGTGGTTTGGAGGGTTACAAATGTCTAGTGATGAGGTGTTGTGTTTTTCGTGGTAAGGCTTGTATGCCTAAAGATGTTGAGTAGGCGTAAGATTCTTCAGACGCACATAGCGCCTTATGCTATGCATCCCGGAGGTAGCAAGATGTATAGGGATCTTAGAGAGCGCTTTGGTGGCCTAGCTTGAAGAAAGAGGTGACAGAGTTTGTTGGGAAGTGTCTCGACTTGTCACAGGTCAAGGTCGAACATCGCTTGCCGTCGGGTTTGCTTCACTGTGAAGATTCCTCGCTGGAAGTGGGAAAGGATAACCATGGATTTCGTCGGTGGGTTACCGCTACGCCAAGCAAGAAGGATTGATTTTTGGTAGTGGTGGATCGTTCGACTAAATCACCACTTTATTCCGGTGAGGTTGACTACTCACTCGTGTCGCGGCCGTATGTGTCGAGATAGATAAGGTTGCATGGTGTGCGATTCGATAATCTCGGATAGGGATCCCGATTTACGCTCAAGGTTTTGGAAAGCGTTGCATCAGCTTTGGGTACGCGCTTGGATTTCAAAGACGCTTTTCACCGCAAATCGACGGTCAATCGTAAAGGGTTATTCGTGATCTTAGAGGATATGCCGAGAGGTTGTGTCCTGGATTTCAGGGGCGCTTGGGAGGAGTTTTTGCCATTAGTCGAGTTTGCCTACAACAACAACGCTTACTAAGCGAGCATCAAGATGGCACCATATGAGGCGTTGTATGGTAGGAAGTGTCGCTCACCTACGTGTTGGACGGAGTTAGGTGAACGCCAGCTTGTTGGGACCCGAGTTGGTTGGTTGAGACGAAGGTAAGTTGTTGATTCGTGCTCGATTAAAGGAAGCTTCGACCGCGAAGTCTTATGCCGATCTTAAGCGAAGAGATATAGAGTTTGGTTGTAGGGATCGAGTTTTCTCGAAGGTCTCGCCTTGGAAGAAGGTGTTGAGGTTCTAAGGAAAGGCAAGCTAAGTCCGAGGTTTATTGGGCCGTATAAGGTTTTGAGGCGAGTTGGACCAGTGGCGTACGCTTGAGTTGCCGCAGCAGAGCTTAGTCGATTCACGACGCTTTTTCACGCTTCGATGCTTCGAGGTATCGCTCGCATCCGTCACATGTGGTAGCAAAGTGGAAGAGATCGAGGTGAATCCGCACTTGTCTATGGAGGAGGAACACATGCAGATTCTTGATCGGGATGTGAAGGTTCTCACGAGAAAGTCTGTGCCTTTGGTTAAGGTACTTTGGCGGAATCATGGCGTAGAAGAAGCTACGTGGGGAACCCGAGGATATGATGAGACAAAGAATACCCGCAACTCTTTTGACTGTAATTTTTCGAGGCCGAAATTATTTTTAAGGGGGTAGAACCGTAATATCCCGGTTAAGGGCTATTTTGTTGTTGCATGTTATTGCATGTGTTTAGTGTGTTTGTGTTGCTATTTCGGTGTTTTAGGGGCATAATTGTGGGCTAGGAGTGTGCCCGGGTAGGTAGGAAAATTTTGGTTTTTGGGTGCTAGGTGAAGGGAGCCGAGGAAGTCAGGGGTTTAAGAAAATAATTTGTTGTTTTGTTGCACAAGTAAGGAGCTAGCTTAGTGGCAAAGCATGCGCTACATGGGGAGCTTGGTGTGGCGTCATCTACATGGAGTGGAGGTCTAGTGTTCGAGCTGCAATTCCTCATTTTGGCTACATTTTGGGACGGCATGGAGGAGAGGTAGAAGGCTAGTGAAATTCTACCTTGGACCAAGTCATACTTTTCAAATGAAAGGTGGAGAGCATTTGTAGGAGGGTGACTTGGTCATGCATGTTTGAATGAGTGGTTGGGAGTCTTTGGAGGGTTGTGGCCGAATTTTTGGAGAGGTATGGGAAGGGGGACGGCTTGGTAGTGTGTTGTGGAGGGAGTGCCGAATTCCACTTTAGCATTTTGGTTGGTTTCGGTCCAAAGGTGGTAAGCTGCAATTCTTTTTCTTTTGTCAATTTCCTAAACCGAATTTCAAGTAAAACTCTCCCACTTTTGTTTCTTGAAACCAAAATCCCAAGCAACTCTATTGCCGAATTTTGTAGGTGGTTTTCACATCTTGTGTTGGCTAGCCAATGCCCCTCCCCACTCTTCTTCTTTCTTTTTCATTTTGAGTTAAGCCTAAATCATCTTACCTTGTTCTTCTAATTTTCGTTTTTCCCTTTTCCATACCATTTAGCCGAAACCCATCCTTCAAAACTCTCTTCTCATTTCTTCTTTTGGCAAACCGAAACTACTTTCATTCCATCCATTTCTCCCTTTCTCAATTGCCATTGCCGAAACTACATTTTTCTCACACTTCTTTTCTTTCTCTTCCACTCAAGCCTAACGCTAGAGGTGATAAACACTTAAAGCCGTTTTCTTTCTTCTTTCTTTGGAAGCCTTGACCGAATCTATCCCCTTCTAGTGGTGTTTACGTTGGCCGATTAAGGGTTGGTGATTGAGGTAAGTGCTAGTCGAATATTTTCTTTCTTTTCTCACTCGTACTCTATCGATTTGGGTTTTGTTAAGAGTTGTATATGACAACTATTGATGAGTGTTATCTCTTATGTGGGAACCGATTGCATCATAGGACAAAGGAACTTCAAGCGATCAAGTGGAACTTTCTACCTTTGCTTAACCATTTGATAGGTGGTGGTAAGAAGATTATCCGTTAGTCTATTCTTTTGGATTTCAATAAGATAAGGCTTCAAGTGTTTTAACTGTTTCTCTTTTTAGGGGTGGCCGATTGTTAAAGGAGAACCATCGCTTGGTTCAAGATTTGGTAGGAAATCAAATCTAATATAAAGGTAAGGGTTCGATATTAACCCCTTTGGTTAATTGATGTTGGCCGAATGTTAGGGATGCCTAACCCTTATGTTTGGCCGATTGTAGGAGCTAGTACTGAGGGATTTAGATCGTTTCGTTGGGATTTTAGACTCAGACATAAGGTGTGTAACTAACACACTCCGCTTAGTAATATGATTGATAACCCGTGTGATAATTAATGAAACAAAGATGATTGATATGATACCCTAATGGGTATGATCTTGACTCGTAAGTCAAGATTATTATTGTTATGAGTTTACTGATGATCTATATGATACCATGGCTATGGATATATGTGACATGGGATATGAGGTTAGGCATATTAGCATGATATGCATGATTTGTATGATATGCATGATTACATGAGTATGGTATGTTGATGGGTGATATGAGTGGAGGAGCAGCAGATATTTTGTGTCGATTTAGCACCAAAGTTTTTGTAACACACTTTGTGACTTTGGGTCACCAGAGGTTTGGCACCTCATTGCGACTCGTCCTTGTGGTTAACACCACCGTGGGTTGGCCCCACATGAGATATGGGATCGTCTGCTAGTGATTGGGTATCACACGATGGGTTGGCCCCATCATTCAATTATTGTGACTACGGCCACCAAAGTGGTTTGGTACCACATTTGTGTCTTTGGGACACCGAGGTTGGGCACCTCATTGCGACTCGCCCTCGTGGTATGACACCACCGTGGGTTGGCCCCACTTGAGATACGGGATCGTCTCGCTAGTGATTGGGTATCACACGATGGGTTGGCCCCATCATTGGATTTGTGACTTCTGGTCACCAAAGGCTTTGGTAGCACAAACGTGTCTTTGGGACACCAAAGTGGTTTGGCACCACATTGATGGATATTGTGTCTTTGGGACACCAAAGTTTTTGCAACACATTGTGACTATATGTCACCAGTGGTTTGGCACCACAAGTGGTTTGGTACCACACGGGGTAGAAAAGGCGATACTGGATGGTTAGGATCGGGTTGCATTAATTATGTTGCTATGTATGATGTGTGTTAGCATGTTGTGTTATCGGGAGCGGGATTTATACATCGAGTCATTCGACTCACCCTCTCCTTTGATATTTCAGTGACTCGTGACGCGCTTATTATGGAGCCTGGATGGACTCGGGGTGCACATGCCATGCTTTAATAAAAGTTTTGCTCAGACTATTCAATTTGGGTACTTAAACTTATTTACTTTTAGTTAGGTTTTAGTTTGGATTTGTAAAAGGCCTTTGATTTATGTTTTATGATGGTTATGGTTTAATTAGATTCTTAACTCGCTTAACAAATAACTTGGTATGAAATTTTACTAAAAATTTGAAGGATAATGTTTTCAAAACTATAACGCAATGTGTTTTAAACTATACCATCGGGTATCTCACTATGTTTGTTATAAAGTAAACTCAAATGATTTTCAAATCAAACTCGATTTTCTACTAAGTCAAAAATGTTTTAAAATAGCACTAAGAAACTATTGGAATTACTAAATGAAACCAACTCGCTTTTTAACTATATACTTTGGATAAGTTTTCAAACTCTAATCAAACAAGCCTACTCCAATTTTCCTCAAATTCACTATGTTTTCACCCCGCTTTTAAACGAAAAATCTGATCACTCAAAAACGTTTTCCCGTAACATACCGTGATTCGGCGTGGTGTCCTCGTCCGAGTTTGGGGTGTTACAATTGTGGTATCGTGAGCCAAGTTCAAAGGCTTCATTACGTGGGCCCGAGGCCCAAAAAGTTTTTAAGAGTTTATTTTAAGTGTTTGTATGGTTTGAAAGGCATGGCACCGAAGTCTCCTGCACTGGGCCGCCTGTAAGTACCCTTACTATTGCTTGTGAATTGATTGGATGTGATATGATTTGATGAATAGCAATAGTATACTACTTTAGGGATTGAAACCGATAGATTCTCAGAACTCATGAGAACAAATCTCCTTAAATATTCATAAGATTTGCCTTAAAATAGTGGAATATATGCTGATGCATAAAACTCTTAAATCGATACGTAGAAAGATTAGTCATGAGCACTCGAGGCGACGTGGTCGTAATACTCGTGGTAGAGGTAGGGGTAGGATGACGCTTTCAACCCGTAGGATCCGGTCGTGGGTCGAAAATGAGATACCGGCTCGCCACCACCGGAGGTGGTGAGTTCCAAGATCGATCGGGACGATGCGTAGGTCACAAAGCGATCGCCGCGAGTGTTGGAAAGGGTAGCCGTGTAGGTGGTGGTGCGAGAGCTAGGAAATTGCGTACTCGAGTGACTTCGCAAATGGGGCCGAATTCTTTCGAGGTGTATCTCGTGTCGCTCCCAAGATCGCCGAGTATTGGCCGAGGCAACCGAGCGGATCATGGATGATCTCGACTTGATCAAGAAGAAGTCAAGGGCATCGTACGCTTCTCCGGATGAGTCATATCGCGGTGGCTCACGGTTCGAGATGGCGTGCAGAGAGATCCGACATGGGATTATTTCAGTGGTCGCATATCAAAAGAAATACATCGGAGCTAGTTATATTGACTCCCAAATGCCGAAGGCATTTCGAGGCTTGTTCAGGGAGTAAATGCTTCGAGTACGAGGCCGAAGTTCTGGGCCGAGTAGGTATGCCGTGGGCATTGTGGCCACCGAGCATGAGAGGTGTGTTCATTTCGAGGATGGTCTCATGAGACGAATTGAGATCGCTGATTGCTCCTCGCCAGAGCGCGAGTTTGCCGTCTTAGTTGAGAAGGCTAAGGTAGCCGAGGTGTTAAGGAGTCGCGAGACAGGCATGGTCGAAAATAGGCATAAGAGGAGCTTTGGGTCTTCTCGGATCGCCGGCAATCCGCGTAAGAGAGCTAGACCGAGTGGGCCAAATCGGGCCGCTAGGTTTGTTGCCGCTAAGCGAGGTGGACCGCCGCAGCGGTAATCGCAGGTGGAAATCTCATTGGGGTGGTTGCCGGACCGGAGGAAAGGGTTGCTTTGAGTGTGGTTCTCTGAGCACCGTGCGAGGGACCGTCCCGCGTAGGTTGGCCGTGATTCGACCCGAGAGTCGTGGCCAGTAATCAATTCGAGGTAATGACCGCCACCGCAGAGGGGCCGTGGTAATGGCGAGGTGGTAATGGTTCGTCGGGGCCGTGGAGCACCGCGCGAGGTGCGGGTAGTTCGATGCCGCATGTACCGGATTAGTGTATGCCGCGAGGCGCCGAGGAGGGCGACGCGACTGGACGCCATAACCAGACGTTTTTGATTTTTGGTTCTCCTTATACCGCTTTGATTGATGTGGGTTCAACGCACTCTTATGTTGCCGTAGTATAGTAGAGACCATGGATTTAGACTCGAGATATCTTCTAGGCGCATGATCGTGATTAGCCCTCCGGGTCACTCAGTAGTAGTAGATAAACTGTTTAGAGAGGTACCCCTAGAACTCCAAGGGGTAGTGTTTGTCATCCGATGGAACCGCCGCTTGGGGAGTTCGATCCGATTCTTGGGATGGACTCGTTGGTCAAGTACCAGCGAGGTTGGATTGCGCGCCCAGCGCATGGTTCTTAAGACGGTTGAGGGTGATGAGGTGGCTATGATAGGTAATAGGAGGGATTACTTATCAAATGTGGTATCCGCTCGGAAGCGGAGAAGATGGTCGTGAAGGGTCGTGAAGCATATGTAGTTCATGTGTATGCCTTGGAGGCTAAAGAGTCCGCCAGGAGAAGGTTCTGCATCATTAAGGAATTTGTCGATGTGTTTCTGAGGAGCTTCCGGTTTGCCGCCAGATCGCGAGGTAGAGTTCGGGATAGATCTATTACCCTAATGCGCCGGTGTCTATTGCTCCGTATAGGATGGCGCCAAAGGAATTGGTGGAGCTTAAGGCTCGCATCCGTGAGTTATTGGATCGAGGTTTTATTAGGCCTAGTGTTTCGCCGCGGTGCGCCGGTACTTTTTGTCAAGAAGAAAGATGGCACGATGCGGATGTGTATAGACTACCGCCAGCTTGAATAAGTCGACGATTAAAAACAAGTATCCGCTGCCACGGATAGATGACTTGTTTGATCACCAAGGGGTGTCGCGCGTATTTTCAAAGATCGACTTGAGGTCCGGGTATCACCGCTAAGAGTTAAGGAGGTCGATATCCATAAAACAATGCTTTCGACTCGGTATGGGCACTACGAATTTCTCGTAATGCCGTCGGGTTGACTAACGCACCGGCAGCGCTTTATGGATATGATGAATAGGGTGTTTCAACAAAGATCTGGATCGGGCCTGTCGTGGTTTTCATAGACGACATCTTGGTGTACTCAAGGACGTAGGAAGAGCATGATAAGCATTTGCGAGTGGTGTTGCGATTTTGAGGAAAAGCAACTTTCTATGCTAAGTTCGGTAAGTGTGAGTTCGCTTAGGGAAGTGACTTTCTTGGGTCATGTTTTGTCGGCCGAGGGGATTCGAGTAGATCCTCGTAAGATTGAGGCGCTTTTGGATTGGAAGCCGCCTAAGTCGCTGGGTCGAGATTTGGAGTTTTCGGGTTTGGCCGGATACTACCGAAGGTTTGTTGAGGGTTTTTCGCTGATAGCAAATACCGATGACCAAGTTGCCGAGGAAAGAAGTTCCGCTTTGTATGGACCGAGAAACAAAGCAGAAAGCTTCGATAAGTTAAAGAAGATTTTGACCGAGGCTCCAGCTTTGATACAACCTCGAGGCCGGTAAGGAATTCACAGCAGTATTGTGACGCATCACATATGGGTTTGGGTTGTGTGCCGATGCAAGAAGGTAAGGTTGTGGCTTACGCTTCTCGACACCGAGGTCACATGAGGTCAACTATCCGACGCACGATTTGGAGCTAGCGGTCCGTAGTCTTCGCTTTAAAGATTTGGAGGCACTACTTGTACGGAGAGAGATCGATAGTCTACACCGACCATAAGAAGAGTCCGAAGTATCTCCCGACTCGGAAGGATTTGAATTTGAGGCGCGCAGATGGGTTGAGTTGCTCGAAAGATTATGACTGCTCGATTGAGTATCATCCGGCAAGGCTAACGTGGTGGCCGACGCGCTGAGCCGTAAGGTTGTTTCGGACTTAAGAGCATTGTTTGCCCACTTGAGTTTGTATGACGACGGGAGTATTCTCGCGTAATCGCAGTTTAAGCCTACTTGGGTTGAGCGGTCGTAGAGAAACAATTAGAGGATGAGGTTCGAGGCGCGGAGGTTGCAAGTGCGTAATGGTGGTTTGGAGGGTTACAACTTGTCTAGTGATGAGGTGTTGTGTTTTCGTGGTAAGGCTTGTATGCCTAAAGATGTTGAGTCGAGGCGTAAGATTCTTCAGACGCACATAGCAGCCCTTATGCTATGCATCCCGGAGGTAGCAAGATGTATAGGGATCTTAGAGAGCGCTTTTGGTGGCCTAGCTTGAAGAAAGAGGTGACAGAGTTTGTTGGGAAGTGTCCGACTTGTCACAGTCAAGGCCGAACATCGCTTGCCGCGTGGGTTTGCTTCACTGTGAAGATTCCTCGATGGAAGTGGGAAAGGATAACCATGGATTTCGTCGGTGGTTACCGCTTACGCCAAGCAAGAAGGATTCAGCTTTGGTAGTGGTGGATCGTCCGACTAAATCACCACTTTATTCCGGTGAGGGTTGACTACTCACTCGTGTCGCGGCGGTCGTATGTCGAGATAGTAAGGTTGCATGGTGTGCCGCTTTCGATAATCTCTGATAGGGATCCCGATTTACGCCAAGGTTTTGGAAAGCGTTGCATCGTGCTTTGGGTACGCTGCTTGATTTCAAAGACGGCTTTTCACCCGCAAATCGACGGTCAATCGAAAGCGGTTATTCGGATCTTAGAGGATATGCCGAGAGGTTGTGTCCTGGATTTCAGGGGCGCTTGGGAGGAGTTTTTGCCATTAGTCGAGTTTGCCTACAACAACGCTACCAAGCGAGCATCAAGATGGCACCATATGAGGCGTTGTATGGTAGGAAGTGTCGCCACACCTACGTGTTGGACTCGAGTTAGTGAACGCCAGCTGTTGGGACCCGAGTTGGTTGCCGAGACGTAAGGTAAGGTTAAGTTGATTCAGTGCTCGATTAAAGGAAGCTTCGACCGCGAAGTCTTATGCCGATCTTAAGCGAAGAGATATAGAGTTTGTTGTAGGGGATCGAGTTTTCTGAAGGTCTCGCCTTGGAAGAAGGTGTTGAGGTTCTAAGGAAAGGCAAGCTAAGTCCGAGGTTTATTGGGCCGTATAAGGTTTTGAGGCGAGTTGGACCATGGCGACGCCTTGAGTTGCCGCAGAGCTTAGTCGATTCACGACGCGTTTTTCACGCTTCGATGCTTCGGAGGTATCGTTCGATCCGTCACATGTGGTAGCAAAGGAAGAGATCGAGGTGAATCCGCACTTGTCTATGGTGGAGGAACCCGTGCGCATTCTTGATCGGGATGTGAAGGTTCTGCGTAGAAAGTCCGTGCCTTTGGTTAAGGTACTTTGGCGGAATCATGGCGTAGAAGAAGCTACGTGGGAACCCGAGGATATGATGAGACAAAGAATACCCGCAACTCTTTTGACTGTAATTTCGAGGCCAAATTATTTTGAAGGGGGTAGAACCGTAATATCCCGGGTTAAGGGCTATTTTGTTGTTGCATGTTATTGCATGTGTTTAGTGTGTCAGTGTTGCTATTTCGGTGTTTTAGGGGCTTAATTGTGGGCTAGGAGTGTGCTTGGGTAGGTAGGAAAATTTTGGTTTTTGGGTGCTAGGTGAAGGGAGCCGAGGAAGTCAGGTTTAAGAAAATAATTTGTTGTTTTGTTGCACAAGTAAGGAGCTAGCTTAGTGGCAAAGCATGCGCTACATGGGGAGCTTGGTGTGGCGTCATCTACATGGAGTGGAGGTCTAGTGTTCGAGCCGCAATTCTCATTTTGGCTACATTTTGGGACGGCATGGAGGAGAGGTAGAAGGCTAGTGAAATTCTACCTTGGACCAAGTCATACTTTTCAAATGAAAGGTGGAGAGCATTTGTAGGAGGGTGACTTGGTCATGCATGTTTGAATGAGTGGTTGGGAGTCTTTGGAGGGTTGTGGCCGAATTTTTGGAGAGGTATGGGGAAGGGGGACGGCTTGGTAGTGTGTTGTGGAGGGAGTGCCGAATTCCACTTTAGCATTTTGGTTGGTTTCGGTCCAAAGGTGGTAAGCCGAATTCTTTTTCTTTTGTCAATTTCCTAAACCGAATTTCAAGTAAAACTCTCCCACTTTTGTTTCTTGAAACCAAATCCCAAGCAACTCTATTGTCGAATTTTGTAGGTGGTTTTCTACATCTTGTGTTGGCTAGCCAATGCCCTCCCCACTCTTCTTCTTTCTTTCATTTTGAGTTAAGCCAAAATCATCTTACCTTATTCTTCTAATTTTCGTTTTTCCCTTTTCCATACCATTTAGCCGAAACCCATCCTTCAAAACTCTCTTCTCATTTCTTCTTTTGGCAAACCGAAACTACTTTCATTCCATCCATTTCTCCCTTTCTCAATTGCCATTGCCGAAACTACATTTTTCTCACACTTCTTTTCTTTCTCTTCCACTCAAGCCGAACGCTAGAGGTGATAAACACTTAAAGCCGTTTTCTTTCTTCTTTCTTTGGAAGCCTTGACCGAATCTATCCCCTCTTCTAGTGGTGTTTACGTTGGCCGATTAAGGGTTGGTGATTGAGGTAAGTGCTAGTCGAATATTTTCTTTCTTTTCTCACTCGTACTCTATCGATTTGGGTTTTGTTAAGAGTTGTATATGACAACTATTGATGAGTGTTATCTCTTATGTGGGAACCGATTGCATCATAGGACAAAGGGAACTTCGAAGCAGTCAAGTGGAACTTTCTACCTTTGCTTAACCATTTGATAGGTGGTGGTAAGAAGATTATCTGTTAGTCTATTCTTTTGGATTTCAATAAGATAAGGCTTCAAGTGTTTTAACTGTTCTCTTTTAGGGGTGGCCGATTGTTAAAGGAGAACCATCGCTTGGTTCAAGATTTGGTAGGAAATCAAATCTAATATAAAGGTAAGGGTTCGATATTAACCCCTTTGGTTAATTGATGTTGGCCGAATGTTAGGGATGCCTAACCCTTATGTTTGGCCGATTGTAGGAGCTAGTACTGAGGGATTTAGATCGTTTCGTTGGGATTTTAGACTCAGATTACTGTGTGTGTAACTAACACACTTCCGCTTAGTAATATGATTGATAACCCGTGTGATAATTAATGAAACAAAGATGATTGATATGATACCCTAATGGGTATGATCTTGGACTCTGGTAAGTCAAGATTATTATTGTTATGAGTTTATCGATGATCTATATGATACCATGGCTATGGATATATGTGACATGGGATATGAGGTTAGGCATATTAGCATGATATGCATGATTTGTATGATATGCATGATTACATGAGTATGGTATGTTGATGGATGATATGAGTGGAGGGAGCAAAGATATTTTGTGCTTTGCGAGAACCAAAGTGTTTTGGTAACACACTTTGTGACTTTGGGTCACCGTGAGGTTTGGCACCTCCGAGGTTTGGCACCTCATTGCGACTCGTCCCTGTGGTTAACACCACCGCGGGTTGGCCCCACATGAGATATGGGATCGTCACTAGTGATTGGGTATCACACGATGGGTTGGCCCCATCATTCGATTATTGTGACTACGGTCACTAGTGGTTTGGTACCACATTTGTGTCTTTGGGACACCGAGGTTGGGCACCTCATTGCGACTCGTCCCCGTGGTATGACACCACCGTGGGTTGGCCCCACTTGAGATACGGGATCGTCTCGCTAGTGATTGGGTATCACACGCATGGGTTGGCCCCATCATTGGATTTGTGACTTCGGTCACCAAAGTGCTTTGGTAGCACAAACGTGTCTTTGGGACAC
This sequence comes from Gossypium sturtianum, assembly GCA_025698515.1. NCBI lineage: Eukaryota > Viridiplantae > Streptophyta > Magnoliopsida > Malvales > Malvaceae > Gossypium > Gossypium sturtianum. The sequence goes on from CM046950.1 coordinate 127,253,247, forward strand.
CAAAGGTTTGGCACCACATTGATGGATATTGTGTCTTTGGGACACCAAAGTTTTTGTAACACATTGTGACTATATGTCACCAGTGGTTTGGCACCACCAAAGGTTTGGTACCACACGGGTAGAAAAGGCGATACGGATGGTTAGGATCGGGTTGCATTAATTATGTTGCTATGTATGATGTGTGTTAGCATGTTGTGTTATCGGGAGCGGGATTTATACATCGAGTCATTCGACTCACCCTCTCCTTTGATATTTCAGTGACTCGTGAGACGCGACATGGAGCCGGATGGACTCGGGGTGCACATGCCATGCTTTAATAAAAGTTTTGCTCGACTATTCAATTTGGGTACTTAAACTTATTTACTTTTAGTTAGGTTTTAGTTTGGATTTGTAAAAGGCCTTTGATTTATGTTTTATGATGGTTATGGTTTAATTAGATTCTTAACCTGCTTAACAAATAACTTGGTATGAAATTTTACTAAAAATTTGGAAGGATAATGTTTTCAAAACTATAACGCAATGTGTTTTAAACTATACCATCGGGTATCTCACTATGTTTGTTATAAAGTAAACTCAAATGATTTTCAAATCAAACTCGATTTTCTACTAAGTCAAAAATGTTTTAAAATAGCACTAAGAAACTATTGGAATTACTAAATGAAACCAACTCGTTTTTAACTATATACTTTGGATAAGTTTTCAAAATCTAATCAAACAAGCCTACTCCAATTTTCCTCAAATTCACTATGTTTTCACCCCGCTTTTAAACGAAAAATCTAATCACTCAAAAACGTTTTTCCCTGTAACATACCAGATTCGGGCGTGGTGTCCTGTCCGAGTTTGGGGTGTTACACCTTGCACTTGTAATTTGAATTGCCACACGGCTGAAGTACACATGCATGTGTATGGACCGTGTGGATAAGTCAGAATGCCAAAGTTTAGCACACGGGCCAAAGCCACGGGCGTGTCAAAGCCGTGTGAAATTAGTCAATGTTGACCGCGGGTGGAAGACACGGGCATGTCTTAGGAGTACACGGACGTGTCCCAAGTCACATGGGCGTGTGACCCCTGTTTTGAGGAAAAGTTCCCGATTGAGTTCCGAAAGTTTTCGGATAGGTGTTTAAGGCCTCTTAGGCCCATGAAATGTATGTTTTGATTAAGAAAGAGTAGTTTCTGTTTCGAAACAAAATTTTACAGCCCATAAGTATATGTTTACTTAAGTTCAAGTTTGGTAACGTCTCGTATCCAGTCTCAGTCTAGGACTTGGGTATGGGGTGTTACACACCCCTTACCCATGTTCAATGCTGGAACATGGTACGAGACATTACTGAACTTAGGGTCTGTTTGTTTGTCAGTAAAATGTTTTCCGGAAAATGATTTCTGGAAAATGGTTTACTTTTCTGGAAAATGATTTACTGAAAATATTTTCTGGTGTTTGGATGAATCTGTGTAAAATATTTTTCATGTTGTTTGGCGATTTCAAAAAATATTTTTCTGAAAAAGTCGTTTTTACATATAGTAATAAATTTTTATATATATTAATAAATTTATATTTTAAATTGTTTTTACATATATTGCAATGATTTATTTATGTGATAAGGGAATACATAGTTTGGTACCAAAGAAAAAAAACAAATTTTATTGTTAAATCCTATGTAAACTTTAATACATAGTTTATATACATATGTGCTTAAAAAAACCAAAACTACAACAACCAGAAAGCCATTTATTAGATAAATCTTGAGGTCTTTGCAACTTATTTTTGCATGGCTTGAAACACATGCCTCATTTCCTTTTCCACCATCGAAGCAACGAGTATTTACCATTTTTCAAGCAACTAATACATGTAACATGATGAGCTGCATGTAGATTTCTGCTATCCATGGATACCAACTGTATACATTAAAAAAAGTACATAAATATGCTGTAGATAAGAAGAAATATTAGCTGAAAGACTTTGTACAGTGCCATATATAAAGATTGTTCCATCATTTTGTCCATAATTTTCAGTACATACAGAAAAGCCAACCCAAACCAAGATTCAGAAAAGATAAATATGCTACTTATCTCACACCAATTTTTTCAAGTCCCACTTCATAAAACTTAACTATCATAGCAAAAGCTTAAAAACAGAACAGTAAATTCATAGATGCACCCCCAAGGGAGTTTTCAAGCAAACCTAGGCATTGCCTTGCAAACCAGAGGCTTCTTCATAATTTTATTTGAAGCCTTTCCAACCTTTCTCACCCATATTGAATCAAAGACACTTCAAGACAAAACATCTCATCTATTTGCCCCTTTTTTCTATATCACTCTCAAAATTCCTCTTTACTCAATCCCTCACTTAAGGCATATTATCACCACATTCATAACAATACACAACAAAGAAATAAACACACGTGCATACATATGAATAATCAATAATTAACTTAATGGTACAAATAATTAGATTATACATCAATCTTTGAATTGAATTTACAATTATGCAAATCTTGATTAAGTAAAAATTTGGTTTTAGCCATAGAAGCTGGAAAAGCACAAGAAATACAAAGAAATTGCAGAAGGAACTAGACTCAATACCCTTTCTAGATTCAACTGGAAACACGTAAGTCATCTAACAACCAGAAAGATGCTAACTTTGTGGAAAATCAAGAGCATATCAGTAGAATTTTGGAGTTAATGGATAAAAAAGGACTACTAGGAAACTAGAATCCTGGGAGCAGAGTACCTATACTGATATTGATTTAATATTTAAATTTTTTTGAGCTATGCTAATTGGCATAGCTTTAACAACGTGGTTAAAGAGCCATATTTGGTAACAATGATCACTAATTTTGCCTTATTGATATGTGAATGTAAACATTTGAATGGGTTAATTACATGGTATTATCATCAAAGACATCAATAAACCAGAAATAAACTAGCCCTTCATGTTGGGTGGTGGTGAAACACATCCAGTGTGAAGGACAAGCTTGCAAATTGAACAGCAATAAACCAGCCCTTCATGTTGGGTTTCTTGGCATATTTGGCAAGGGAGATGGTCATTGTTAAATTGTAAGAATAAAGAATGGTGGCGGTGGCAAGGGTGATTGATTTCAATAGGTAACTCAAGGCATTTCTTATGTAGGTTAAATCCATAATCAAGAGAGATGTAAACAGAATCTAGTAAGGACTTTCATGGCTTCTTTCTTCATTGAAAATCAGAGGATGCTCATGGCTAAAATGTCGAAGAACTTCCATCTCTCTCGTATCTATGTAAGTTCGTAGGTGTGATAGTTGCTAATGATTTTGCAAAACCAAAAGCCAAATCCGCATTGGCTTTGTTTCGAGCCAAAGAAGAAGAGATTGAGAGGAAGAAGATGGAGGTGAGAGACAATAATAGAAAACAGATGAATCAACAATTAAACCCAAAACAAAACTATAGCTAAAGATCAAAAATTCATCTTAAATACTAACAGTTGAGTCCCAAGCTAAGATCAAGCAATCATTTAAACCCAACACAGATATCCACATCATAACACAAAACTGTAGCTCAACGAAGGGTTCGATTTTTCCTTTTTATTATTTTAAAAAAATCTGTATTACATGAAACAAAAATTAACAGAGAAGGAAGGAAAACATGAGAGTACCTTGTGGAGATCAGAGATGAATTTTTCCAAGAATACCCAAGACCCAGCGAAACGAAGAGGAACAAGAAAATTTCTGAGAAAGAAAGAAAGAGATTTGCCTGGGAAAGAATGAAGGAAGGAAAAGGAACGAAGGAAGGAGAAAGGGGAAAGACATACCTGGATGAAGGAGGAGCCCAGGAAAATGTCTTATAGAAACGAAAACCGTAAGACATTTTCCCAAAATGTAAGGGATTTTACGCGTGATTTGGAAAATATTTTCCAAATGGAAAAGGTTTTCAGGCTACCAAACACTGGAAATGAGGAAAATATTTTCCGAAAAATCAAATACAACCAAACAAACGCACCCTTAAACATAAACAAACATACATTTCCGAGCCCTAAATTTTGCATCCAAATTTAAAAAAATTGCATTTAATCATAAGGTCCCTTATACGAGCCTACGAGGCCCAAAACATGCTTTGGTAATGGTTTGGGACTAAACCGAGAACTCTAGGAAATTTTACAAAACTTAGAAAATTTTTCATGTTACAGGGGTCACACGCCCATGTGGATTTCGGACACGCCCGTGTGACCATGGGACACGCCCGTGCTACAGGCCGTGTTTAAATTAGGGAGCTCTCTGACTTGTGCCATACGGTCGTGCCACACGCCCGTGTGGTAGGCCATGTGGCCAATTTAATTTATATAATTTTTCATAAAATAGGTGCAGACTTCACACGACCGAGACACATGTCCGTGTCCAAGGCCGTGTAGCACACACGGCCGTGACACACTCCAATTTTTTTTTCTCGTGTGCTATATTCTGGACATTCTGTTTTGTACCATTTAAGGTGTAGGGGACCCACGGCTGAAGCACATGCCCGTGTGTCTACCCGTGTGGACACAAATAAGGCTAATTACCAAGGCCTTTTGCCACCCTTTAATACACACACCTACACCATATAACATAGCACCAATTCAAGCATATACATATAATCAAATCAGCCTCAACCAAGACATCAACACATAATTCACATGCTACCATCTATCATACACAAACATTACATACTTATCAACTCATATCATGTAAATTCCCACATCAATGAAAGGCGTCATCATATAAATTGCTTTTACCAACATTAGCCAATTTCAATGGCCATTTACAAAATGAACTTTCAACCAATATAAGCCAACATATTTGGCCAAAACAATTATGACACATAATAAAATGACCAAGTCCCTTATAAATGCCATTACTCAAAATGTTGAAATCATTGATACCAAAAATATTTGATGATAGTGTGAGTGGATCTCCGACGATCTCCGAACCCCGAGCTAGCTTGGTGACACTATAAGATAAGGGAAAGGAAAGGGGAGTAAGCTATACAGCTTAGTAAGTTCCTATGCAAATAATAAGCATCATAACCACACATTTAACATACAATTAACATGATTAAAATTATCATAAATGTTATTAAAATCTCATAGTCATAACTTACTCAATCGCAACCTTACCGAGGGTTCATCACATAATGAGCTCATTAATTATGAGTTTTACGTACATACCTGTACCAATTCACAACATAACCATAGTCTTTCACAACTTTGACATTCCCATTAAATATTTCATTGAACCACTTGGAATACTTAAGGATACTCGGAAATCTCGTACACACAGTACCATACCAATGCCATTTCCAAGATATGGTCTTACATGAAATCTCATATCGATTCCAATAGCCCAGCTATGCTCTTACACGAAGTCTCATATCGATGCCATATCCCAGATATGGTCTTACACGTAATCTTAGTAACCATAATGTCATGACATTTGTATCCTATCTATTCCTAAGGTTCAACCGGAATTTCTCGCTTGTCGAAACTTTATCGAATACATCCAAAGGGTAAAATCACATTTCGCACAATATTAAAGCATTTAAAATATAAATAACAATGCATTATTTACATACGAACTTACCTCGGTACAAAAATAGTAGAATTTGACCTAATCATCAACTACTTTGTTTTTCCCCCGGTCTAGGTTCGTACCTCATTTTTCTTGATCTATAATAACAAATTTAACTCATTCAATCATCACATTATTCAATTCAGTCAAAAAATCACATTATGGCAAAATTACATTTTTGCCCCTAAACTTTTGACATTTTACAATCTAGTCCCTAGGATCGTAAAATGAAAGGTGTTCAATTTATTTAATACACAAGCCTAGCCGAACCATTTTCATACCCATAACAGCCCACAATTTCCATTAAATAACACTTTTACTACATATTTTATAACTTTTGCAAATAGGTCCTTTTTGACATTTTTACCGAAAATCACTTAGCAAAAGTTGTTTATCCAACCTCAAATTTGTATAATATACCATTGAACATCAAAATACAAAAATATATAACATGGGTCAAACCCTATACCTTGATTATTTCTTAAATTAGTGGTAGAAATAGATAGATCGGGTTACAACGATTTCAAAAATGTAAAGAGCATTAAAAACGGAGTAAGAGCGGACTTACAATCGAGCATGAAAGATGGCCAAACCCTAGCTATGGACACCCTTGAAATTTCAGCACTAGCATGAAGAAGATAAACTAAATTTTGCCTTTATTTTACTTATTAATTCATTTAATTAGCCAAATAACCAAAATGCCCCTAAATTAAAACATAAAAATTCTCTTACTTCATGTCAATTATTGTCCACTAACTTAACCAATGGTCTAATTACCATATAAGGACCTTCAATTTAAAGTTTCATAGCAATTAGACACCTCTAGCTTCTAGAACACACATTTTGCACTTTTTGCAATTTAGTCCTTTTAACTAAATTAAGTGCCCAAACGTTAAAATTTTAGAACGAATTTCACGAAATCATTCCATAAAATTGTAGACCATAAAAATATAATAAAAATGAATTTTACTACATCGGATTTGTGGTCCCGAAACTACTGTTTCGACTAGACCCAAAATCGGGTTGTTACAACTCTCCCCCTTTAGGGATTTTCGTCCCCGAAAATCTTACCAAAAAATAGGTTTGGGTACTGTTTTCTCATAGCTTTTTCAGGTTTTCATGTAGCCTCTTCGACCCCATGTCATTGCCATAAAACTTTAACTAGGGCTATACTCTTATTTCTCAACTGTTTAAATTCTCGAGCTAAAATCTTGATCGGTTCTTCACCATACGTTATATCAGGTCGAATCTCGACCTCTGTCATAGAAATCACATGTGAAGGGTCTGATCGATAACGGCGTAACATAGACACATGAAACACGTTGTGGATCCTTTCTAACTCTATCGGTAAAGCTAATCGATATGCCATCGGCCCTATTCTTTCAATAACCTTATACGGCCTAATGAAACATGGACTTAAATTGCCTTTACAGCCAAATCTCAAGATCTTCTTCCACGGAGATACTTTCAAGAATACTTTATCACCAATCTGAAATTCAATCTCTTTTCTTTTCAAATCTGCGTACGACTTTTTTCGATCTGAAGCGGCTTTCAAGCAATCACGGATTACCTTTACTTTTTCTTCGGTTTCTCTAACCAAGTCAACCACGTGAATCTATTTCTCACTAAGCTCTGTCTAATACAACGGAGTTCGACACTTGCAGCCATACAATGCCTCATACGGTGCCATCTTTATACTCGACTGAAAACTATTGTTATAAGCAAATTTTACTGAAGGTAAATATTTTTCCCAACTATCTTCAAACTCTAATACATAACACCGAAGCATATCTTCGAGTACATGAATCGTCCTCTCAGATTGACCGTCAGTTTGTGGATGAAATGCGGTGCTAAAATTTAACTTTGTACCCAAAGCTTCTTGCAACTTTTTTCCAAAAATGCGAAGTAAACCTCGGGTCTCTATCCGAAATAATAGATATAGGTACTCCGTGCAATCTCACAATCTCAGCAATATACAATTCAACTAATTTATCAAGTGAATAATACGTACGTACCGGTATAAAATGAGCCGATTTCTTCAATCTATCAACCACAACCCATATAGCATCTTTCTTTTTCGGAGTCAAAGGCAAACCTGTTACAAAATCCATCATAATCCTATCCCATTTCCATTCGGGTACCATCACTGGCTGAAGTAAACCCGAAGGTACTTGGTGTTCGGCTTTTACTTGTTGGCAAATCAAACATCTCAAGACAAACTCTGAAATATCTCGTTTCATACTCGACCACCAATACAACTTCTTCAAATCATTATACATTTTCGTACTGCCCGGATGAACAGATAAACAACCATTATGTGCTTCATAAAGAATCTTTTGAATAATCTCATCATTTTTCGGTACACATACTCCATCTCGAAACATTAAGCAATCATCATAACCGATCCGAAAGTCTGAATCACTACTCGATTCACACAAAGCTCTTTTGGCTTGCAACTCACTATCACTTTTCTGAGCTTCATAAATTTGCTGAAGAAACACCGGTCTAGCTCTCAACTCAGCTAGAACCGAACCATCATTAGATAAAGTCAACCTCGTATTCATAGCTCTCAAGGAAAACAAGGACTTTCTGCTAAAAGCATCTGCGACTATGTTTGCCTTTACGGGATGGTAGTCAATTACCAACTCATAATCTTTTAGTAACTCGAGCCATCTCCATTGTCGCATGTTCAAATCCTTTTGAGTCATCAAATACTTCAAACTCTTGTGGTCGGTATAGATGTGGCACTTCTCACCATACAGATGATGACGTTAAATTTTCAAGGCAAAAATAATGGCGACCAATTCCAAATCGTGCATCGGATAATTCTTCTCGTGCGGTTTTAGCTGTCTCAAGGCATAAGCTACCACTTTTCCCTCTTGCATCAACACACAACCCAAACCAGTCAATGAAGCGTTGCTATAAATTACAAACTCTTTTCCCAATTCAGGTTGTACTAAAACTGGTGCCTTAGTCAGTAATGCTTTCAATTTCTCAAAACTTTGCTGACATTTTTTGGACCATTCAAATATAACATTTTTTTGCAACAACTTGGTCATAGAAGTAGCAATCATCGAAAAACCCTTAACAAATTGCCGATAATAGCCGGCTAAGCCTAAAAAGCTTCTAACTTCAGATACATTCCTTGGCAGTTTCCACTCAACAATTGCCGAAATCTTACTTGGATCAACCCGAATACCATCACCTGAAAATGTCCCAAAAATTCGACTGCTCGGAATCAAAACTCACTTTTACTAAATTTCGCAAACAATTTCTATTCCTCAGTGTCTGTAATACAGTTCTCAAATGCTCGGTATGCTCAGACTCATCTCGAGAATAAATCAGGATGTCATCGATGAACACAACCACAAAATTATCTAAGTACGATTGGAAAATTCGATTCATCAAGTCCATAAAAATAGTATGAGCGTTAGTTAATCCGAAAGGCATAACAAGAAATTCATAATGTCCATACCTTGTCCTGAAAGCAGTTTTCGGCACATCCGACTCCTTAACTCTCAACTGATAGTAGCCAGATCTCAAATCAATTTTTGAGAATACTGTTGCTCCTTTCAACTGATCAAACAAGTCATCAATCCTCACCAAAGGATACTTGTTCTTTAGTCACCTTGTTGAGCTGTCAGTAATCGATACAAAGTCTCATAGATCCGTCTTTCTTCTTTACAAATAACACTGGAGCACCCCAGGGAGAAAAACTCGGTCTTGCAAAACCCTTATCTGTCAACTCTTGCAACTAAGCTTTCAATTCTTTCAATTCAGTCAGGGCCATCCTATACAGAACAATCGATATCGGTGAAGTCCCAGGTACTAAATCAATAGCAAACTCAACCTCTCTGATCGGAGGTAACCCAAGTAAATCTTCTGAAAACACATTCGGATATTCACAAACTACCGGTATTGACTCAATCTTTATTTCAGACACTTTTGTATTCAATACATAAGCCAGATAAACTTCACAACCCTTTCTCACATATCTTTGGGCAGACATTGAAGAAATCACAACAGGTAACTCACCCGACTCATCTGAATCAATTCGAAGAATTTCACCATTCTCACATTTCAATTCAATAATTTTTCGTCTACAATTCACTACAGCATCGTGCAGTGTCAACCAATCCATACCCAAAATAACATCAAACTCATCAAATGGCAACAACATTAAATTAGCCGGAAAACAGTGACCTCAAATCATCAAAGGATAATTCTTGCAAACTTTATCAAGTAGCACATATTTGCCTAAGGGGTTTGACACTTTAATCACAAATTCGGTAGACTCAACAGGCAAACTCTTACTAGATACAAAACTCACACAAACATAAGAATGAGTTGATCCAGAATCGATCAATGTAATAACATTAGTATCATAAAGAGAAAATGTACCAGTAATCATGTCCGGAGATGACGCATCCTCACGCGTACGTATGGCATAAGCTCTAGTAGGTGCTCTAGCTTCGGATCTCATAGCTGAATCCTTTGTCACATCTTTACTGCTAGTTCTATTCCCGGTGTTTCTCGGTGGCCTACCTTTGTTGATAGTATTACTTGGCCTTGCAGTCAAAAATTATTCTTTCTCAGCCATCTCAGGGCAATCTCAGATAAAATGCTCTTGAGAACCACACTTGAAACAAGCTCGATCATTTATCCTACACTCGCTGAGATGTCTTCTTCCACAATGCTGACATTCAGGTCTGTTTTACCTAACATTACCCACACTTGCCATTGAAGTAGCTTGAGATTTAAAACCTGAATGTTGCTTCTCGCAATCTCTGTGCGAATTCCCAGCTGATACATTCGAACCAGAATTCATTTATATAGATTTCTTTGACTGAGATTGAAATGACTTACTCATCGGCCTTTTTCTTGCATCCCTAACCTCACTCTTGGCCATTCTTTTCTCTTTGCTTAGGTCTTAGGCTTTGTAAGCTCGTTCAACCAATACAACAAATTCTTTTAGTTCCAAGATTACAACTAACAGTCGAATATCCTCATTCAGCCCATCTTCGAACCTTTTACACAGAATAGCCTTGGAGGAAACACACTCTCAGGCATACTTACTGAGCCTGACAAATTTTCGTTCATACTCTGTCACTAACATTCAACCTTGTTTCAGCTCAAGAAATTCCTTACATTTTTGATCGATGAGCCGCTGACTGATATATTTCTTTCAGAATTCTTCTTGAAAGAATTCCCATGTAACCCTCTCTCTTGGTACCACTGATACTAGTGTCTTCCACCAATAATATGCCAAATCCCTCAGGAGTGATATAGCACACTTTAAGCATTCTTCAGGTGTACATGATAACTCATCAAATACCCTAATAGTATTCTCAAGCCAGAACTCGGCTTTCTCGAGGTCATCATCTACATTAGCCCCAAATTCCTCAGCCCCTTGCTTTTGAATCTTATCAACCGGAGGCTTATTTGGTCTTACCAATTCCACACCTTGAGGAGCTATGGGAATCGATTAGGGATAAGAAGGGGGTGGAGGATGTTGAGTGTAACACCCCTTACCCGTACCAAACGCAGGGATAGGGTACGAGGCGTTACCTATCTTAAACACATGCAAACATTCATTTTCGAGTCATAAAAGTTTGTTAAATTTTAAAACTTTTCAAACTTTGCCTTAAAGTCCTTAATAAGGACCTACGAGGCCCAAAACACACTTTGAAAATAGTTCGGGACTAAACCAAGCAAATTAGAAAAACTTTAGAAAATATCATTGAAATTAGGGGTACACGCCCGTGTAGAAGAGTGACACGTCTGTGTGACCTCTTAACATGGCCATGCTGAAGGACCGTGTAGCTCACACGGCCTGAGCATATTGGGACAAGCCCGTGTCCCTAGCCCGTGTGGATTTATTTCTCTTTTCGAACCTACAGGGATTTTCACACGGCCCGGCACATGCCCGTGTCCATGGCCCGTGTCCCTCACACGGCCGTGACACACCCGTGTTTCAGCCTGTGTGCAAAAACCTTGACATTCTATTTCTGACATCATCAACCCTTTAAGGTCACACGGCCAAGGCACACACCTGTGTGCTAGGCCATGTGATGAATTTTATTTCACAATTAAGGTGCAGGGGACACACGGCCGGACTACATGCCTATGGGGCAGACCATGTGTCACACACGGCCCAGACACACGCCCGTGTGTGTACCCGTGAGGACAAAAACAATGCTTTTTACCAAGCCTTTTTGCCACCCTTACTTGCACCAACATACACAACATCAAGTAACACCCATCCACACATAAATACATGACCAATTCACTTCATTCACATGCAACACTTATCACACTCTTTATCAATCCAATCATGCAACTTGCTCAATCATGAATTAACACACCATATGCTCAACCATGCGAATTTTAACATTCATTGAAAACATCATCATATGCATATGACAATAACAAATATTAGCCATTATCTATGGCCTTATAGAAAATGATCTATCAAATAACAAAGGCCCACATTTAGAAAATTCAACTATGACACTTAACAACATAAGTAAATCTCCTATACGTGCCACAACACAACTACTTGAACTCAACAATACTCGAAGTGAGAGCTTGATAGTGTGATGGTATCTTCGGCGTTATCCAACCCGAGCTAGCTTGAGGACATTATAAACATGGAAAATAAATAGAATAAGCTATATAGCTTAGTAAGTTGGTATGTAAATATAAGAAATTGATTAACATACTTTTAACATTCCTCTTAATAAGTTCTCAAGTTAATACAATCATAATTGCACAAAGTTCCACTATTCACTTTTGAGCATATCAAGATGTCTACGCGAGTCATAGTCACTAAATTATTTATGTCTTGAGCTACGGAACTCCAAATTTATTTTTGCTATATTTCCCTGAAACTAGACTCACATTTCTTCTTACCATAAAATTTCTAGAATTTTTTGTTCAGCCAATAAGTACAGTTTATTTTTTAAATTTTTCCCTGTTCTGTTGTCTGATAGTTTCGAACCTTCTTCACTAAGAATTAATTATCTCATCGTACGAGACTCGGATGATGTTCTTGTTTGATACTCTTGAAAATAGGTTCATTAAGAATTTCAAAAATATAAATTATAACTCGTAATTATTTTTATACCTTTTTTAATGACTTTCCAAAGTTAGAACAGGGGATTCTGAAATCATCCTAACCCTGTCCCACAAAAAATCAAAGTTCTCATAATATGAGGTTCTTTTACTTACTCTGTTTCTTCTATGTGAAACTAGGCTCTATAAGATTTAATTTCATATCTTATTCCACCTCTAATTTGATTTCTAAAATTTTTGGTGATTTTTTTTCAAAGTTCTACGACTACTGCTGTCCAAAACTGTTTTATTGCTAATTTTACTCTTTCATGATTGCTTTGTATGAACATCCATTTAATCATACATAACACCAAAGCATATCCTTAGCTAGCCATTCCAATAGCTAATCATTATCGAATATTTACATGCCATTCATTTGCCCCTTTAACCTATACATCAACAACAAAACTTAAGCTTATCATGTCTCAATTTAATTTGGCCAAAAAGCGTCACACATGATCATCAATCAAATTTACCACCTATTTATACATCATAAGTATAGACTTATCATCACAAGATCATTTTCATAAGTATGACTTACTCATTTACATGCTTACAAAATGTTCCATATACATCGAAATTCAGTACTCATGAATTTTGCGTACATACCTATACCCTTTTAACATGATCATACCTTGTCATTTCTTTGACATCATCTTTGGATTTACCCGTTGAACCTCTTGGGATACTATGGATACTCGGGCAAACTCATACATGATGTATCGTCCAATGGCATGTCCCAGACATGGTCTTACTCTGGCTTTCATATCGTGGCCAATGCCATGTCCCAGACATGGTCTTACACTAGCACACATATCAATGCCGATGCCATGTCCCAGACATGGTCTTACACTGGCTCTGATATCGTGGCCGATGCCATGTCCTAGACATGGTCTTACACTAGCACACATATCATGCCGATGCCATGTCCAAGACATGGTCTTACACTGGCTCTCATATCGAGGCCGATGCTATATCCCAAACATGGTCTTACACTAGCACACATATCAATGCCGATGCCATGTCCCAGACATGGTCTTACACTAACACACATATCAATGCTGATGCCATGTCCCAAACATGGTCTTACACTAGGACACATAATGCCATGGTCCAACCATGGTCTTTACCGTCAATTCATCACATGTCGAAATTCGATCATACTCTGCCCTGCATTTCTCTTAATTTGATCTTTCAATACAATCTCGTAATTTTATATTATTCATGATCCAATAATAGCATACGAAATAACACATGATATCGATTAAGCATTTAAACATATCAAATTTAATTCTTATTAACGTACAAACTTACCTCGGTATAAAACGACGGAATAAGTCAACTACTCGATTATCTTGCTTTTCCCCCGATCTAGTTCCGAATCTCATCCTCCTTGATCTATAACAACACATTTAATTTATTTATTCATCATGCTACTCAAATTAGCCCAATTTCACATTTTTGGTAAAATTACATTTTTACCCCTAAACTTTGTCATATTTACACTTTTACCCCTAGGCTCGTTAATTGAAATGTGTTCAATTTCTTTACTATGCATGCATAGATGAACCTTTTTCATGCGTATAGAAGCCCACATTTTTCATTATTTCACACCTCTACCACCTATTTTACAACTTTTAAAAAATGGTCCATTTTAGGTGTTTTCATGAAAATCACTTAACAAAAGTTGTTTATTTAACAACCAAGATTCATTTTCTTCCATAAAAATGCAGCAAAAAACATGAGTATTCTCATGGAAAAACCTTAGACTTTCAACCATTTTGCAAAATAGTCCCCTCATTAGCTAGATTAAGCTACAGGGGTTCCAAAAATACAAAAATCATAAAAAAATGACCATCAAAATCACTTACTTGTGAGGGTTAGAAGTTGCTGTAGTTTTCAAGCTTCCATGGCGATTTCCTTTGGGTAAGAATCGGTGGAGAAGAAAGAGAAATAAAAAGATGGTAGCTTTTGCTATTTTGTCTTATTATACCTATTAACTTATTTACCAATTTAACCTTTTAATAACTTCACCAAATCCACCTACTACATGTCCATCTTTGTCTCCTCACTTTTATATTGGTATAATAACCATGAAAGTGCTCATACTTTTCAATTTTATTTCTATTTAGTGCCTTTATCAATTAGACCTCAAGTTTTGCACCTTACGCGATTTAGTCCTTTTTGTCAAATTGAGCACTCACACGAGGAAATTTTTTTATGAAAATTTCACACAACTTTAGTATCATACTATAGACATCAAAATAATAATAAAATAAATTTTTCAATGTCGGATTTGTGGTCCCGCAACCACTGTTCTGACTAGCCCAAAATCAGGATGTTACAATTCTCCCCCCTTAGGGATTTTTGTCCCCGAAAATCTTACCAGAAACTAGATTTGAGATTTGTTTTCTCAGTGCCTTATCAATTTCTCACATAACCTCGGATTCTCCATTCTTTGATCTCGCAAGTTAAGATTCTGATCCGTTCTTCACTTTTCATCAAATCAAACTAAACAACTTCTCTTTATAACTAAATCGAGAATTTCTATTTCCACAGCTATACTTTAACAAACATTTAGTTCACTATCTTAAATATTAGAGTTTAGCACGCTGATTGATCTAAAAGTCTCCGACATGTATAATTCAATCTATCAAAAGAGTAATCTACACATACCGAGATAAAATGTGCACACTTCTCTACACGATCAACAATAATTCAGACATCATCTTCATTTTACACAAAATCCTTTGAAATTTTATTTTCTCAACACTCAGATAATAACACAGACTGTAACAGTCCTGAAGGTACTTGATAATTAGTTTTAACATGTTGATAATTCAAACATCTGGACACATAGTTAGAAGTATCACGTTTCATACTCATTCGCTAGAACAATCGTCTCAGATTATCCTACATCTTAGTACTCCCTGTATGAACAGATAATTGTTTTATAATCTCAGAGTTTCTTAATACACGAACTCTATCCCAAAACAACGAATAATCATCGGTTCCAATTTGAAATTCTAAATCAGGAGTCAATTTACTTTGACCCCTTTTTAACTTGTGATTCATCACACATTTACGGGCTTCAGAATTCAATGAATACACACAATTTAGTTTCTAACTTAGCTAACGACTATCCATCATCCGATATAATCAATCGTATAACCATCGCTCGCAAAGCACACATAGGTTTCCTATTCAGCACATCCATGATTGTAATCGTTTTCTATGGATAATAATCAATCACTGACTCAAAAGCTTCCGACAGTTCAAGCCATCTTAGCAGTCCCAAATTCAGATCTCTTAGAAACATCAAATGTTTTAAATTTTTGTGGTCATCAAAAGGTTACATTACTTATCAAATAATTAATGTTGCTTACTATTTAGTACAATTGCAAATAACTCGAATAATCTTTCAAGCAAATAATCTAATCAAACTAGACATCTGAATCGATCTTGATTGTCAAATTATGACTTTTCAATTATTAATCAACTGTGACCAAGGTTATATAATCCCCCGTATACTAAGCAGACAATAGCCTGTAGAAACAAAATACTATCATCACCTGAATTCTATCGCCAACTTTTCTTTACAATTCAAACATTATTCCACTGTCTATCTCTAATACCATTGATTTCTCATTATTCCATCACTAACAGAAATCAATTCAGAAGAACTTCCTGTTAATACATACATTCTTTAGGTATCATACCTGAATATTTAGTCTCATCGAATTTAACTTCTTCTTTAACCGTGACATTGCATAATCCGTATAATCTTTAAAACAATCTGATATTTCTTTTAAAACTGAGTTCATTTGTCACACTATACTCAACTATGTTTGCATTAATAATTATTTCACCACTGAACTCTTTAGTTCACACTTATAAACTTATTCACCATGATTCTCGTAAAATTTTGTCATAAAGCAACACTGGTAAGGGGAGTGAGGTCGTAAAGCCTCTAACTTAACTCTCATAAATACATACATAGGACTTAGCATTCATCACTAATGTAATACCATCATAATCACATAGTTCATTCCAAGCAAATTAACACATCTATTTATTATACGAATGTTTTCTGTCATCCACAATTTCACACAATGAATTTACTTACTTGAGCTCAATATTAATATCTAATTAAATTCCAATAATTGGCTTCCATTTTACTTACCGACATTTGTCAAATTAGAGAACGCCTTACGAGTTTGAGTACGTCGTTCACTTGATGCCATAGTCCAACTATGGTCTTACACAAAGTCTCACATCGATGCCATTTCCCAGACATGGTCTTACACGGAATCACAATACCATAGCCCAGCTATGGTCTTACATTCCATACTTTTCCATGCTCCAACCATGGTTTTATCTGTCAATTCTTCATTGAACAATCGTACTCATTTCCTGCGTTCTACTTAATTTGATCTTCCAATTCAATTTTCATACTATTAAAATATTAATGGTTTAATAACAAAGACATAAAAAACATCATATTAACTGTAATTTAACAATTAAACATAAAATTCTACCATATGAACATACTGATTACACTTATTCAAGCAAGTGTACATAAACACACATTCCGTCTATTTGAGTAAATTTGCTTACCATATTCACTTAATTAAATAAGTTGAGCACATAACATCATTTGCATGCCAAGCAAACACGGATGGGCTTTTCACCATATAAACTTCCATTTTATTCTACGTTTACACATTTCTCAACTCATGGTTATCTCACTTCGTACATTAACACATACTTATCATGAACTTTATTCATACCTTTCTAAGTTTCGTCTCACCATAAACACATTTCAATCACCTCAGTATCTTTTTTCAGCATTATTAAAAATAGCTCGGTTGGAAGTCATCTCTGTCTTAACAAAACAATTTCGTTAGATCTGAGAGGTATCACACTATCGGGTAGTAACGTGGCATGTATAGCTAGACTCTCTCACACCTGCTAGGTTAGTCCTAGAATCGACTAAACCATAGCTCTGATACCACTAAATGTAACACCCCCTTACCCGTATCTGACGCAGGGACAGGGTACAAGGCGTTACCTATCTTAAACACATGCAAACATACATTTCTGAGTCATAAAAGTTTGTTCAATTTTAAAACTTTTCAAACTTTGCCTTAAAGTCCCTAATATGGACCTACGATGCCATAAACACACTTTGAAAATGGTTGGAGACTAAACCAAGCACTTTAGAAAAAACTTCAAAAAATATCATTGAAACTAGGGGCACATGCCCATGTGGAAGAGTGACACGTCCGTGTGACCTATTAACATGGCCATGCTGAAGGACCGTGTAGCTCACAGGGCCTGAGCATATTGGGACACGCTCGTGTCCCTAGCCCGTGTGGATTTATTTCTCTTTTTGAACCTAAAGAGATTTTCACACGGCCTGGCACATGCCCGTGTCCATGGCCCGTGTCCCTCACACGATCATGACACACCCGTGTTTTAGCTCGTGTGCGAAATCCTTGACATTCTGTTTCTGACGTCATCAACCCTTTATGGTCACACGGCCAAGGTACACACCCGTGTGCTAGGCCGTGTGGTGAATTTAATTTCACAATTAAGGTGCAGGGGACACACGGCCGGGCTACATGCCCATGAGGTAGACCGTGTGTCACACACGGCCCAGACACATGCCCGTGTGTCTACCCGTGAGGATAGAAACAAGGCTATTTACCAAGCCTTTTGGCCACCCTTACTTGCACCAACATACACAACATCAAGTAACACCCATCCACACATAAATACATGACCAATTCACTTCATTCACATGCAACACTTATCACATTCTTTATCAATCCAATCATACAACTTGCTCAATCATGCATTAACACACCATATGCTCAACCATGCGAATTTTCACATTCATGAAAACATCATCATATGCATATGACAAAACCAAATATTAGCCATCATCCATGGCCTTATACAAGATGATCTATCAAATAATAAAGGCCCACATTTAGCAAATTCAACTATGACACTTAACAACATAAGTAAATCTCCTATACATGCCACAACTCAACTACTTGAGCTCAACAATACCCGAAGTGATAGCTTGATAGTGTGATGGTATCTCCGGCGTTCTCCAACCTGAGCTAGCCTGAGAACATTATAAACATCGAAATAAATAGAGTAAGCTATATAGCTTAGTAAGTTGGTATGTAAATATAAGCAATTTTTTAACATAGTTTTAACAATCCTCTTAATAAGTTCTCAAGTTAATACAATCATAATTGCACAAAGTTCCACTATTCACTTTTGAGCATATCAAGCTGTCTATGCGAGTCATAGTCACTAAATTATTTATGTCTTGAGCTACGGAACTCCAAATTTAGTTCTGCTAATTTTCCCTGAAACTAGACTCACATATCTTCTTACCATAAATTTTCCAGAATTTTTGGTTTAGCCAATAAGTACAATTTATTCTTTAAAGTCGTCCATGTTCTACAGTTCAATAGTTTCGACCCTTCTTCACTAAGAATTAATTATCTCCTCGTACGTGACTCGGATGATGTAACATTCTGGTTTAGACCCTAGTCAGAATAGTGGTTTTGGGACCACAAATATGAGTCTAAAAAATATTTTAATATTATTTTCTGTGTCTACAGTATGTGAATTGACATGTGTGAAATTTATGTGATTTAATTTTGTATGATTGTGTGTTTAATTTGAGAAAAGGACTTAATCGTAGGAAGTGTAAAAGTAGCCTTCTAATTGAATAAGTGTCGAATTGTTATTGTCTTTAAAATGAGAAGTCCTTAAGAGGTTATTAAGCCATTATATAGTAAGTGGATATTTAATGGACAGTTATAACCAACCATAATATATGTTTATATGTTTAATAATAAGGTTAATTTTGTAAAAGGATTAATAATGCTATTATAATAAAACAAAAGGCTAAAATAAGCCATTTATTTTGGTGTTCATCCACCGAATATTGAAAACAAAAAGGGGTTTAAAGCTTTTACAACATTCGGCCATTGAAGAGATTGATTAAGGTATGGGTTTTGATCAGTTTTTGATAATTTCTACGTTTTTGTAATCATTGCTTCAAATACTTCAAAACCCATGCTTTAAATTTGTGAATTGATGAAGATTTTGAAAAGTTCCATTGATGAATTCATGAGTTTTGTGATGTTTTAGGATTAAATATGAAATATATGTGTTAGATTAACATTGTTTGTCTTTGGATTTTTGATGAATTTTAGTAATTTGGACTAAATTGAGAAAATAATATTTTGAAGGACTAAAATGTGAAATAAATGAAATGTATGGACTTTTATGAGCATGGGTAACATTCGGCCTAAGCATGATGTGTGCAAATTTTACATGTTTTGTGTTTTGTGCAATAAGGACTAAAATGTCAAAATGTGAAAATGTGAGGGCTAAATTGTAAATTGCCCTAAATATGTGTTTTTGTTTTGAATTGAATGATTTGATGAATAAATGGGTTAAATTTGAATATGTATAGATCAAGAATAGAAGAAAACAGATTTAGATCGTGGAAAGTCGAAAGTGATCGAATAGTCGAGTTGTACGTTTATTTGAATCCGAGGTAAGTCTATATACAAATAAATGTATTTGTGTTGATTTATGCATGTACATATGAAATCTATTTGTGGTGAATGGGTACGAGATGATATATACATGAAATTCGAGGTAGTATCGACAATATTTCAATGTCTGAGAAGTCCCGTACGAACCTAGGAATAGATAGGATTACATATGTCATGACATAGGTTTCTAATTTGTATTATCGTGTAAGACCAAGTCTGGAACGTTGGCATCGATTTGATATTTACGTGTAAGACCATGTCTGGGACATTGGCATCGTATTTGATTCGTGTAAGACCCTGTCCGGGACAGTGGCATTGATATTTGATTACATGTAAAACCACGTCTGGGACGTTGGCATTGTACGATTATTCTGTGTATTCCAAGTATCCTATTTGATTCTGAATGGTTCAGCGAGCAAGCTCCGAGAAAAAAAAAGGCTATGTGAAATGTATAAACGAATCAGGTACGTTTGAATTGTACACTATGTATGTGTATGGAAGGTAAGTATATATATGAACTTACCCTAGTGAGTTATGTGCATAGACTAGTGGATTTATAATGTGATGTAAGTATGAGTAAGTTATGATCTATTGATGTGTATGGAGATGGGTTGGTTAGTAAGAAATGGCTAAACAAATGAGACAAAGGAAATGTTATGAAATTGCAAATGCGATACATTAATGACATTGTATTAATATGATTATGTACAATTTATGTTAAGTTTATTTGTATATGGCTTACTAAGCTTTTGAAAGCTTACTTTGTGTGTGTTTACTATGTTTTATATATTATTAAAGCTACGAAAGGCTCGGGGATTGTCGACGATCGTCATCACACTACCCAATCTTATTTTGGTACTTTTTGAAAGTGTATATACTAAAGTATGGCATGCATAGGCTAGTCACTTTGAATTATGTTTGAGATATGTACATAGCCATGTGATGTGGCTAGATAAATGATTGTGGTATGAATGAGTAGTCATGTTATATGATGCTTGGTTTTGGTATGGTTTGATAGTGTGTGAAATGATCAAAATAATGGTAAGCTTATTGATGCAAAGTAATCATATATTTGATGAATGGTGGTTATAATGAAATGGTAAGTTTGTGATGAATTATACTTGGAAATGTTTGTCTTTTAATTGAGCTAATTGTTGCATAAGATGGTATGCTTGAAATGCTTTTGAATACTTGGAAAACTTGGTTATTTTGGCATGATTTGTATTGGAATGATACTTGTAGGGATAGCCTAGAGTGTGGGTGGCATTTTGGCCTTGCAAATAGCCTATAATTGCCCACACGGTTGAGCACACAAGCGTCTGGCTTGACCGTGTCCTTTGTGTTTGAATTTCAAAACAAGTCAGGCTCGACCATGGGCTGGACACATGGGCATGTGACTGGCCTTGTGATGCAAGTCAGGCTCGACCACGGGTGAGGCACACGGGCGTGTCTCAGGCCATGTCGACAAATCAGTATATATGCCCTGTTTTGGCACGGCTCGGGTAGATGGACGTGTCTAAGGCCGTGTGAGGCACACGGCCTGCCCACACGGGCGTGTCACCTCTATAACTTTGAAAAATTTTCATATTTCCTAAAATTTCCATATGTGTTTGGTTTAGTCCCGACCCATTTCTAATGTATGTTCAAGGTCTCGTAGACCTATTTAAGGGACACTTTGATTTGATTCGTTAAATAATAATATGAAATGTTCGTAAAAGGTTCTGTTTTGTCTGGTAATGCCTGTAACCCTAAACTGGCGTTGGTTACGGGTTAGGGGTGTTACATTTGATTAGTATCAGAGCTACGGTTTAGTCGATTCTCGGACTAACGTAGCGTGTGAGAGTATAGCTATACATGCCATACATACGAACTGTGATAGTGTGATGAATCCTGACGTGTAAAATGTGTTTTCGTATAGTAAATAGATCCCAAAAGAGATGTAGCTGACGATGTTGAAAGTAATGTGCTTGCTCCCACTCAAGGGACAGCGCCATCTGATTCGAGACTGGCTACTAGCGGTCAGGAAGGTGAGGCTAAACAAGCCTTCTTCTAAATGATGAACGAGTAGTTCACTTAGTATATAAGAACTAATCCAGCTGTTTCACAACATCCGCCCCCGTCTAATCCTCCTCAGACTTCTGTTGTACCTTTGGCTGTGAATCTGAATCTTTTGAATAAACCTCCAGTCGATAAGATCCGTAAATATGGGGCTAAAGAATTCAGGGCCACTAGTGATGATGATGCTGAGAGAGCTGAGTTTTGGCTCGAGAATACAATCCGAGTATTTGATGAAATGTCATTGACTACTGAAGAATGCATAAAATGTGTTGTTTCTTTGTTATGAGATGCAGCTTATCAATGGTGGAAGACTTTAATTTCTGTTGTTCTGAAAGAACGGGTTACATGGGATTTCTTCTAGTCTGAATTCCGAAAGAAATACATTAGCCAGAGATTTATAGATCAAAAATGGAAAGAGTTTCTAGAATTGAAATAAGGTCGCATGTCTGTCACCGAGTATGAACGAGAATTTGTGAGATTAAGTCAGTATGCTTGGGAATGTGTTTCAACTGAAGCGATAATGTGCAAAAGATTTGAAGATGGCCTAAATGAAGATATCCGTTTGTTAGTTGGAATTCTGGAAATTAAAGAGTTTGTTGTGCTTGTTGATCGAGCGTGTAAAGCTGAAGCACTTGGGAAAGATAAAAGAAGAGTTGAGACAGAAGCTAGAGATGTGAGAAAGAGATTTTCGAGTGAGTCATTTCAGTCAGCTTCAAAGAAATTTAGAGATGAGCATAGCCGTTCAAAGGCTAATGTGGAATATTCAAATAGAGACCGAGCTAGATCACAGTCGAATTCCAAAGCTCCAGCAACTTCAGTAGCTAGCGTTGGAAATGTCCGATTCAATCGACTTGAATGTAAACATTGTGGAAAAAGACATCCAGGTAGTTGTTGATTGAATGACCGAGCCTGTTTTAGATGTGGATCATTAGACCATTTCATCCGAGACTGCCCAGAGTCTGTTGAGTAAGAGATTGTTTAAAATCCGAGGTCAGGCAATGTTTCAGCTAGAGGTAGACCTTCTAGAAATGCAAGAAATGTCAGTGGTAGCCACAAAGCTGCGAAAGACTCAGTTGCGGGATCTGAAGCTAGGGTACCTGCTAGATCATACGCCATTCGAGCCCGTGAGGAAGCTTCATCTCCAGATGTTATTACAGGTACATTTACTCTTTATGATACTTCTGTGATTGCATTGATAGACCCTGGATCTACTCATTCTTATTTATGCATGAACTTAGTATCTAGTAAGACTTTTCCTGTAGAGTCTACTGAATTTGTTATTAGAGTATCGAACCCCATAGGTAAATGTGTTTTGGTTGACAAAGTATGCAAGAACTGTCCGTTGATGTTTCGAGATATCTGTTTTCCGGCTGATCTGATGCTATTACCTTTTGATGAGTTCGATATAATTTTGGGTATAGACTGGTTAACAATGCATGATGCCGTTGTGAATTACAAAAGAAAGATTATTGATTTAAGATGTCAGAATGATGAAATAGTTAGGATTGAGTCTAATGATTTGAATGGGTTACCTGCTGTAATATCAGTGTTGAAAGCTCAGAGTTATGTGAAAAAGGGTTATGAAGCTTATTTTTCCTATGTAATTGATTCGAAAGTAACTGAAAATAAAGTAGAAACAGTGCTAGTGGTTTGCAAATTCCCTGACGTGTTTCCTGAAGAATTACCGGGATTACCTCCGATACGTGAAGTTGAATTTGGTATTGATCTTTTTCCGGGAACGACTCCTATTTCGATAGCTCCGCATGCAATGGCACCGGCTGCAATTAAAAGAGTTGAAGTCTCAATTGCAAGAGTTGACCGATAGAGGGTTTGCAAGACCGAGTTTCTCACCTTGGGATGCTCCTGTTCTATTTGTGAAAAAGAAAGATGGCACAATGAGAATGTGCATTGATTACCGTTAGTTGAACAAGGTGACTATAAAGAATAAATATCCTCTGCCCAGAATTGATGATTTGTTTGATCAGCTGAAAGGAGCCATCGTGTTTTCAAAGATAGATCTGAGATCGGGGTATTATCAGTTGCGAGTAAAAGATTTAGACATTCTAAAAACTACTTTCAGAACGAGGTACGGGCATTATGAGTTTTTAGTTATGCCATTTTGACTAACAAATGCTCCTGCTGTTTTTATGGATTTATTGAACAGAATTTTCAGACCGTATTTAGATCGATTTGTTGTTGTATTCATTGACGACATTTTGATTTATTCGCATGATGAAACTGAGCATGCTGAACATCTGAGAATCGTGCTACAAACTCTGCGAGATAAGCAATTGTATGCAAATTTTAGTAAATGTGAATTCTGGTTGCTTGAAATTAGTTTTCTGGGACATATTGTGCCAGCATCTGGTATACGAGTTGATCCGAGCAAGATATCAGCTATTTTAGAATGGAAGCCTCCAAAAAATGTGTCTGAAGCCAGTAGTTTTCTGGGACTTGCTGGTTATTATCGAAGGTTTGTAAAAGTCTTTTCGATAATTGCTACTCCATTGACTAGATTGCTTCAGAAAGATGTGAGATTTGAATGGTCTGATAAATGTCAGAAAAGCTTTGATCAGTTGAAAACTCTTTTGACCGAAGCTCCAGTTTTTGTACAGCCAGAATCGGGTAAAGAGTTTGTGATTTATAGTGATGCTTCGTTGAATGTTCTGGGATGTGTTTTGATGTAGGAGGGAAAAGTTATAGCTTATGCCTCGAGACAACTAAAGCTGCATGAAAAGAATTATCCGACACATGATCTTGAGTTAGCCGTGATTGTGTTTGCTCTAAAGATTTGGCGTCACTATCTTTTCGGTGAAAAGTGGCTTGTGTTTTCGGATCATAAAAGTTTGAAATATTTGATGACTCAAAAATACTTGAATTTGCGACAAAGACGATGGTTAGAGCTATTGAAAGACTATGAACTTGTGATAGATTATCATCCGAGAAAGGCAAATGTTATTGCTGATGCATTGAGTCGAAAATCGTTGTTTGCATTAAGTGCGATGGATGTTCATTTAGACTTGTCTGATGATAGTTCAGTATTGGCTGAGTTGAAAGCGAAACAGTTGTTTTTACAGCAAATATGTGATGCTCAGAAAGTTGATAATGAAATGTTAGCAAAACGAGCTCAGTATGATTCGAACTCTGATTCTGAATTTCGAGTTGATGTGGATGATTGCTTGAGATTTCGAGATCGAATTTTTGTTCCAAGAAACTCAGAGTTGATTTAGTTGATCTTGAATGAAGCACATAATAGTCGCTTATCTGTTCATTCGGGAAGTACAAAGATGTATCATGATTTGAAGCAACACTATTGGTGGTCTGGTATGAAACGAGACATATCTGACTTTGTTTCGAAATGTTTAGTCTGTCAGCAAGTTAAAGCTGAACATCAAGTGCCATCTGGTTTGTTACAACCGATAATGATTCCTGAGTGGAAATGGGATATAGTAACAGTGGATTTTGTTTCAGGGTTGCCTTTGACTCCGAGAACGAAAGATGCAATTTGGGCTGTAGTTGACAGATTGACGAAATCAGTCCACTTTATTCCGGTGCGATCTGATTACTCACTTGATAAGTTAGCTGAGCTTTATATTTCTGATATCATGAGATTGCACGGGGTGCCACTATCTATTGTATCTGATAGAGATCCGAGGTTTACTTCACGGTTCTGGAAGAAAATGTAAGAGGCTTTAGGTACTAATGTAACACCTCTTACCCGTGTTCAACGCTGGAACCGGATACGAGGCATTACCATGCCTGACCTTACTTGAACATGTAATTACGGCTATAAAATTTCACTCCAACTTAAAACTTTTCCTTCTTAATCATAACACACATATCATGGGCCTATGAGGCCTTAAACACTCATCCGGGAGATTTCGGAGTTCAACCAGAAACTTTTACATTCTTTAAAAATTTTTGCCTAGACAAGGGCCACACGCCCGTGTTGTCCAAGGGACACGCCCGTGTGCCCCTAAGACATGCCCGTGTTCATCACCCGTGGTCGACACTGACTTATTTCACACGGCTAAGCACACACCCGTGTCTATAACTCGTGTCCTTCACACGGCCTAGACACGCCCGTGTCTCCTGCCCATGGAGCTCTCTGTGTATGACGTCATCAAACCCTAATTAGCACACGGCCACGGCACACGCCCGTGTGCTGGCCCGTGTGACGAATCATTTTCTCGTACATTAGTGCAGGGGACACACGCCCGTGTGTCTACCCATGTGGACAATTAGAGGCTATTTTCCAAGCCCTTTTTCCACCCTGAAAACTTAAACTCGTTCATTTCATCACAAGAAACACATAACATAACATTATCAAACCATGAAAATCCATAATTTATCATTCATTCCATCCACATTTTACTCATTACCTTGCATGAACATTCATTTCATTATACCCATCAACCCTAAAACATAAACTTGATAATATTGTCCAATTCATCATGGCCATTTACAAAATGAGTGTGAAACATTAATAGCCAACCCTTTGGCCTTCAAACATGACATGACACAATGATCAAATCCCTATACATGCCATACTAAAAATGAATTAACTTTACTATACCAAAAGAACGGTTGATAGTGTGATCCGAGCTCCGACATTCTATGATCCCCGAGCTAACTTGGCGAAACTACAAGGAAAAAGGGAAAATAGAGGGGTAAGCATATAGCTTAGTAAGTTTGCATGAAATTCAAAAGCAACATAATTACTCAAACCAAATTCAACCATCTCATGAAACAATAGAAACATAAGTCTAACATGCTTAGGCAACTTATTCGTACTTACTCACACTTATTCTTACCCATCTCATGTCACATTAATATTTCGTAACTTGTACTTATTCATGGTACCTGTATCACTTAACCACGTGACTTTACACATATACTATCATGAACATAAACTCAAATCTTCATCATTCTTATCATAGGTGATACTCAAGGTCATTCATAAAAAAATTTGACTCTAAACCATTTTACATACTTAGCTCTTTTGCCCACGAATTAATCAAATTATCAAAGGATACTCGAACTCATCGTTCATAAAATTTGATGCCAACGCCATATCCCAGATATGGTCTTATAAGGGATCACCCATTGATGTCGAAGCCATATCCCAGATATGGTCTTACACGGGATCTTATAACTCGAAGTCGATGCCATGTCCCAGTCATGGTCTTATACGAGATCTTCCTTTGGTGCCGAGGCCATATCCCAGACATGGTCTTACGCGGGACCTTCTTTATTCAATACTAATACATGGGTAACCTCATTATTCTGAGTCTTTATCCAGAATTTCACATAACTTATTTTCACCCTTTCCTTATCGAATCTTCATCACTCAATTTTCATAGCAATAACATACATTGTCATAATATTAAGTAATTTTAAATATCGAACATTATGAAACTCTAACTTCATACAAACTTACCTCGATTCTCAAAATGTGTATCGATGCTCGATTTAGTCCTCGATTTTGTTTTTGCCTCGATTTTGATCCGGTATTCGTGTTTCTTGATCTATAATAATAATTTCACTTGTTAAATACACACATTGACTAAATCGAATCGTAATGCATATTTTGGAAAAATTACACTTTTGCCCCTAAACTTTATCATAATTACACTTTTGCCCCTAGGCTCGTAAAATGATTTCATTCAACTTTCTAGCATTTCAAGCCTAGCCGAATCATATTCTAAACTATAACAACATTCAATTTCCACTATTTCACTCATGTATGACCATTTCTACAACTTTTACAATTTGGTCATTTTATGCATTTTTCATGAAAATCACTTAGAAAAAGATGTTTATCATACATGAAACTTTCATATTCTTCCATGAAACATCAAAATACATGCATGTCATACATGGGTAAATTTTTGAACATGAACCCTAGCTCAAAATATAGCTAGAATTAGCTAACCCGGGCTACGAGGGTCTCACAAATACGAAGAACATTAAAAACGGGGCTAGGATGCACTTACTATCAAGCTTAGAAGTTGAAGAAACCCTAGCTATGGCTCCTTGCAAATTTTGGCACTAGAGGAAGAAGATGGACAAGATTTTTGGCTTATTTTTCCCTTTTAATTCTTTTATTAACCAAATGACAAAAATGCCCTTAATGATCCTTTCTTGAGATTTTTCCTTCCCATGTCCATTTTTGTCCATCTTAAAATTTAATGGTCTAATTTCTAAATAAGGACCTCTAGTAATTTTTATCATTCTATTTCATACTTGAATCTTCTAGAATCTCATATTTTCTATTCTTTGCAATTTAGTCCTAATGGATAATTTATTCACTAATTAATAAAATTGCTTCAAGATATTTTCACACAATCATGAAATCACCTCATAAGCCTCATGGAAATCATAAAACTCATATTTCTACTTCAGATTTATGGTCTCGCACCACTATTCCTAATAGGCCCTAAATCGGGCTGTTACAACTAAATTGCATTTTAGTACAGCTTTTCACCCACAGGCAGATGGTCAATCTGAGCGAATTATTCAAATTCTCGAGGATATGCTAAGATGTTGCATCGTTGAGTTTGATGGCATGTGGGAACAATATTTGACATTGATTGAGTTTGCGTATAATAATAGTTTTCAGTCGAGCATCAAAATGGCACCTTATGAGGCTTTATATGGACGCAAATGTCGAACACCTTTGTATTGGACTGAGCTCAGTGAGAATAAGATACACGGGGTCGATTTGATTAAAGAAACAGAACAGAAAGTGAAAGTGATTTGTGATAGTTTGAAAGTCGCGTCAGATCGTCAGAAATCCTATGCAGATTTGAAACAGAAAGACATCAAGTTTGAGATCGAAGATAAAGTGTTCTTGAAAGTATCTCCGTGGAAGAAAGTACTCAGATATGGACATAAAGGCAAATTGAGTCCGAGATTTATCGGGCTGTATGAGATCGTTGAACGAATTGGACCTGTCGCATATCAATTGTTGTTTCCACAAGAATTAGAAAAGATTCACAATGTGTTCCACGTATAAATGCTTCGTCGATACAGATCTAATCTATCACATGTGATTTCTCCGTCTGAGATTGAAATCCGACCCGATATGACTTATGTAGAAGAACTGATTCCTATCTTGGCTCGTGAGATTAAAGAGTTGAGAAATAAGAAAATTCCATTAGAAAAAGTCTTATGGAATCGACACGGAGTGGAAGAAGCTACATGGGAGCATGAAGATACTATGAGACAACAATATCCGAATCTGTTTAACGGTAAGATTTTCGGGGACGAAAATCTCTAAGTGGGGAGAATTGTAATAGTTCGGTTTAGACTCTAGTCAGAATAGTGGTTTCGGGACCATAAATCTGAGTCTAAAAAATATTTTAATATTATTTTCTGTGTCTACAGTATTTGAATTGACATGTGTGAATTTTTTGTGATTTAATTTGTACGATTGTGTGTTTAATTTGAGAAAAGGACATAATCACAGGAAGTGTAAAAGTAGCCTTCTAATTGAATAAGTGTCGAATTGTTATTGTCTTTAAAATTAGAAGTCCATAAGAGTTTATTAAGCCATTATATAGTAAGTGGATGGTTAATGGACAATTATAACCAACCATAATATATGTTTATATGTTTAATAATAAGGTTAATTTTGTAAAAGGATTAATAATGCTATTATAATAAAACAAAAGGCTAAAATAAGCCATTTATTTTGGTGTTCATCCACCGAATATTGAAAAGAAAAAGGGGTCTAAAGCTTTTACAAGATTCGGCCATTGAATAGATTGATTAAGGTATGGATTTTGATCGGTTATTGATAATTTATATGTTTTTGTAATCGTTGCTTCGAATACTTCAAAACCCATGCTTTAATTTTGTGAATTGATGAAGATTTTGAAAAGTGCCATTGATGAATTCATGAGTTTTGGGATGTTTGAGGATGAAATATGAAATATATGTGTTAGATTAACATAATTTGTCTTTGGATTTTTTGAAGAATTTGAGTAATTTGGACTAAATTGAGAAAATAACATTTTGAAGGACTAAAATGTGAAATAAATGAAATGTATGGACTTGTAAGAGCATGGCTAACATTCGGCCTATGCATGATGTGTGCAAATTTTGCATGTTTTGTGTTTTGTGCAATAAGGACAAAAATGTCAAAATGTGAAAATGTGAGGGCTAAATTGTAAATTTCCCTAAATATGTGTTTTTGGATTGAATTGAATGATTTGATGAATAAATGGGTTAAATTTGAATATCTGTAGATCAAGAACCGAAGAAAACGGATTTAGATCGGGAAAAGTCAAAAGTGATCGAATAGTCGAGTCCGTACATTTATCTGAATCCGAGGTAAGTCTATATACAAATAAATGTATTTGTTTGATTTATGTATGTACATATGAAATCTATTTGTGGTGAATTCGTACGAGATGATATATACATGAAATTCGAGGTAGTATCGACAATATTTCAATATCCGAGAAGTCTCGTACAAACCTAGGAATAGATAGGATTACATATGTCATGACATAGGTTTTCGATTTGTAATATCGTGTAAGACCATGTCTGGGACGTTGGCATCGATTTGAGATTTACGTGTAAGACCATGTCTTGGACATTGGCATCAT
This sequence comes from Gossypium sturtianum, assembly GCA_025698515.1. Lineage (NCBI taxonomy): Eukaryota > Viridiplantae > Streptophyta > Magnoliopsida > Malvales > Malvaceae > Gossypium > Gossypium sturtianum. The sequence goes on from CM046950.1 coordinate 127,284,199, forward strand.
ATTTGATTCGTGTAAGACCCTGTCTGGGACAGTGGCATTGATATTTGATTACATGTAAGACCACGTCTGGGACGTTGGCATTGTAAGATTATTCTGTGTATTCTGAGTATCCTATTTGATTCCGAATGGTTCAAAGGGCAAGTTCCGAGAAAACGAAAGGCTATGTGAAATGTATAAACAAATCAGGTACGTTTGAATTGTACACTATGTATGTGTATGGAAGGTAAGTATATATATGAACTTACCCTAGTGAGTTATGTGCATAGACTAGTGGATTTATAATGTGATGTAAGTATGAGTAAGCTATGATCTAGTGATGTGTATGGAGATGGGTTGGTTAGTAAGAAATGACTAAACAAATGAGCCAAAGGAAATGTTATGAAATTGCAAATTAGATACATTAATGACATTTTATTAATATGATTATGTACAATTTATGTTAAGTTTATTTGTATATGGCTTACTAAGCTTTTGAAAGCTTACTTTGTGTGTGTTTACTATGTTTTATAGATTGTTAAAGCTACGGAAGGCTCAGGGATCGTCGAGGATCGTCATCACACTACCCAATCTTATTTTGGTACTTTTTGAAAGTGTATATACTAAAGTATGGCATGTATAGGCTAGTCACTTTGAATTATGTTTGAGATATGTACATAGCCATGTGATGTGGCTAGATAAATGATTGTGGTATGAATGAGTAGTCATGTTATATGATGCTTGGTTTTGGTATGGTTTGATAGTTACTGAAATGGTCAAAATAATGGTAAGCTTATTGATGCAAAGTAAGCATATATTTGATGAATGGTGGTTATAATGAAATGGTAAGTTTGTGATGAAATATACTTGGAAATGTGTGTCTTTTAATTGAGCTAATTGTTGCATAAGATGGTATGCTTGAAATGCTTTTTAATACTTGGAAAACTTGGTTATTTTGGCATGATTTGAATTGGTATGATGCTTGTAAGGATAGCCTAGAGTGTGTGTGGCATTTTGGCCTTGAAAATGGCCTATAATTGCCCACAAGGTTGAGCACACGGGCGTGTGGCTCGACCGTGTCCTTTGTGGTTGAATTTCAAAACAAGTTAGGCTCGACTACAGGCTGGACACACGGGCGTGTGACTGGCCGTGTGATGCAAGTCAGGCTCGACCACGGGTGAGGTACATGGGCATGTCTCAGGCCGTGTGGACAAGTCAGTATGTATGCCCGGTTTTGGCACGGCTCAGGCAGATGGGCGTGTCTAAGGCCGTGAGAGGCACACGGCCTGCCCACACGGGGGTGTGACCTCTGTAACTTTAAAAAAATTTAAATTTTCAAAAATTTCCGTATGTGTTCGGTTTAGTCCCGACCCATTCCTAATACATGTTTAAGGTCTCGTAGACCTATTTAAGGGACACTTTGATTTGATTCATTGAATAATAATATGAAATATTCGTAAAAGGTTCTGTTTTGTTCGATAATGCCTTTAACCCTAAACCGACGATGGTTACGGGTTAAAGGTGTTACAGATGATGTTCTCGTTTGATTCTCTAGAAAATAGATTCATTAATAATTTCAAACATATAAATTATAAATCGTAATTATTTTTATACTATTTTTAATGATTTTCCAAAGTCAAAACAGGGGATTTCGAAATCATCCTGACCTTGTCCCACAAAAATTCAAACATCTCATAATATGAGATTCTTTTGCTTACTCTGTTTCTTCTATGTGAAACTAAGCTCAATAAGCTTTAATTTCATATCTTATTCAACCTCTAATTCAATTTCTACAATTTTTGGTGATGTTTTTCAAAGTTCTACGACTGCTGCTGTCCAAAACTATTTTATTGCTAATTTTACTGCTGCTGTCCAAAACTATTTTATTGCTAATTTTACTCTTTCATGATTGCTTTGTATTAACATCCATTTAATCATACATAACACCAAAGCATATCCTTAACTAGCCATTCCAATAGCTAGTCATTATCGAATATTTAAATGCCATTCATTTGCCCCTTTAACCTATACATAAACAACAAAACTTAAACTTATCATGTCTCAATTTAATTTGGCCTAAAAGCCTCACACATGATCATCAATCAAATTTACCACCTATTTATACATCATCAGTGTAGACTTATCATCACAAGATCATTTTCATAAGTATGACTTACTCATTTACATTCTTACCAAATGTTCCATATACATCAAAATTCAGTACTCATGAATTTTGCGTACATACTTGTACCTTTTCAACATGATCATACCTTGTCATTTATTTGACATCATCTTTGGATTTACCCGTTGAACCTCTTGGGATACTTAGGATACTCAGGAAAACTCATACATGATGTATCGTACCAATGCCATGTCCCAGACATGGTCTTACACTAGCACACATATCAATGCTGGTGCCATGTCCCAGACATGGTCTTACACTGGCTCTCATATCATGGTCGATGCCATGTCCCAGACATGGTCTTACACTAGCACACATATCAATGCCGAAGCCACGTCCCAGACATGGTCTTACACTAGCACAGATATTGCCATAGTCCAACCATGGTCTTTACCGTCAATTCATCACATGTCGAAATTCGATCATACTCCGCCCTGCATTTCTCATAATTTGATCTTTCAATTCAATCTCGTAATTTTATATTATTTATGATCTAATAGTAACATACGAAATAACACATGATATCAGTTAAGCATTTAAACATATCAAATTTAATGATTATTAACGTATGAACTTACCTCGGTATGAAACGACGGAATAAGTCAACTACTCAATTATCTTGCTTTTCCCCCGATCTAATTCCGAATCTCATCTTCCTTGATCTATAACAACACATTTAATTTATTTATTCATCATGCTACTCAAATTAGCCCAATTTCACATTTTTGGTAAAATTACATTTTTACCCTTAAACTTTGTCATATTTACACTTTTTCCCCTAGGCTCGTTAATTGAAATGTTCTCAATTTCATTACTACCTATGCATAGCCAAACCTTTTTCATTCAGCCCACATTTTCCATTATTTTACACCTCTACCACCTATTTTACAACTTTTACAAAATGGTCCATTTTAGGTGTTTTCATGAAAATCTCTTAATAAAAGTTGTTTATTTAACAACCAAGATTCATTTTCTTCCATAAAAATGCAGCAAACAACATGAATATTATCATGGCAAAACCCTAGACTTTCAACTATTTTGCAAAATAGTCTCCTTATTAGCTAGATTAAGCTACAAGGGTTCCAAAAATACAAAAATCATAAAAAATGACCATCAAAATCACTTACTTGTGAGGGTTAGAAGTTGCTAAAATTTTCAAGCTTCCATGGCCATTTCCTTGGGTAAGAATCGGTGGAGAAGAAAGAGAAATAAAAAGATGGTAGCTTTTGCTATTTTGTCTTATTATACCTATTAACTTATTTACCAATTTAACCTTTTAATAACTTCACCAAATCCACCTACTACATGTCCATCTTTGTCTCCTGACTTTTCTATTGGTATAATTACCATGCAAGTGATCATAATTTTCAATTCTATAGCTATTTAGTGCCTTTAACAATTAGACCTCAAGTTTTGCACCTTACGCAATTTAGTCCTTTTTGTCAAATTAAGCACTGAAACGAGAAAATTTATTTATGAAAATTTCACATAACTTTAGTATCATACTGTAGACATCAAAATAATAATAAAATAAATTTTTTGATGTTGGATTTGTGGTCCCGCAAGTACTGTTCCGACTAGGCCTAAAATCAGGATGTTACATTGAGCATTCGGATTTGTTCGAACAAACTCCGAATACCACTTGTTCATCATGTGGAGGAAGGCTTCCCTAGCCCCTTCTCCTCCTCCCTGACTAACCGTGGGAGTTCTACTTTCAGATGGCGCTGCCCCTTGAGCGGGAGCCGGCGCATTGCTTTCTACTTCATCAGCAACAGCTCGGTCGAGATCCATTTACAATATGAAAACATAGTTTAAAATTGTCAGGAGTCATCACACTATCACAGTTCATATATGGCATGTATAGCTAGACTATTACACATGCTACGTTTGTCCGAGAATCGACTAAACCGTAGTTCTGATACCACTAAATGTAACACCCCTTACCCGTGTTCAACGCCGAAATAGTGTACTAGAAATTACCGGACTTAAACACAAACAAACATACATTTTTCTTCCAAATTAAAACTTTTTGCATTTAATCATAAAGTCACTTATACGAGCCTACGAGGCCCAAAACATGCTTTGGTAATGGTTCGGGACTAAACCAAGAACTCTAGAAAATTTTACAAAACTTAGAAAAAATTTCATGTTACAAGGGTCACACGCCCGTTTGGATTTGGGACACGCCCGTGTGACCATGGGACACGCCCGTGCTACAGGCCGTGTTCAAATTAGGGAGCTCTCTGACTTGTGCCACACGGCCGTGCCACACGCCCGTGTGCTAGGCCGTGTGGTCAATCTAATTTCCATAATTTTTAATAAAATAGGTGCAGACTTCACACGGCCGAGACACACGTCTGTGTCCAAGGCCATGTAGCACACACGGCCGTGACACACGCCCGTGTCTCTGCCCGTGTGCTATATTCTGGATATTCTATTTTGTAAGAATTAATGTGTAGGGGACACACGGCTGAAACACATGCCCGTGGGGCAGACCGTGTGTCACACACGCCCGTGTGTCTACCCGTGTGGAGAAAAATAATGCTATTTACCAAGCCCTTTTGTCACCCTTTAATACACACACCTACACCATATAACATAGCACCAATTCAATCATATACATACAATCAAATCAGCCTCAACCAAGACATCAACACATCATTCACATGCTACCATCTATCATACACAAACATTAAAAACTTATCAACTCATATCATGTAAATTCCCACATCCATGAAAGGCATAATCATATAAATTGCTTATACCAACATTAGCCAATTTCAATGGCCATTTACAAAATGAACTTTCAACTAATATAAGCCAACATATTTGGCCAAAATAATTATGACACATAACAAAATGACCAAGTCCCCTATACATGCTATAACTCAAAATGTTGAAATCATTGATACCAAAAAAATTTGTTGATAGTGTTAGTGGATCTCCAACGATCTCCGAACCCCGAGCTAGCTTGGTGACACTATAAGGCAAGGGAAAGGAAAGGGGAGTAAGCTATACAGCTTAGTAAGTTCCTGTAACACCCCTAACCCGAAACCGTCGCTGAAATAGGGTTAAGAGGCATTACTAAACAATCAGAACATTTCACATCCATTTCACGACACAAAGTCAATCATCATTAAAACATATCACAACATAATCATAAAATCCCTTATTGGTGTCCACAAGACCTCAAATACATGCTAGAAAGGGGTCGGGACTAAGCCAAACACTTACAAAAGTTTTCAGAATTTAAATCTTCTTCAACACTGTTGAGGTCACATGCCCGTGCAATCAGGCCGTCTGCCTCACACAATCACCAGACACACCGATGTGTCCAGGCCGTGTCAAAATAGAGCATGTATTCTGACTTCTTCACACGTCCACCAGGCACGCCCGTGTGCTAGGGCCGTGTACTCTTAAGCAATATACTGACTTTATTCCACGGTCACTAGGCACGCCCGTGTGCCATGGTCGTGCACCATTAGGCTAGCTACTGACTTATTCACACGGCCACCAGGCACGCCCATAGGCCTCGACCATGTGACCTGTCCAGACACACCTAGAACTGATCCTTAAACCACACGGCAGAGACACAGATGTAGGCAAAATAGGCCATTTGCAATGCCAATTTGCCACCCAATTAAGGGTCATCCCTACAAGCACAATTAAACATCTTTCCACACACAATATGGCAACCAATTACAAATCAAATGATCAACATACCATTCCTTCCCATCTCATTTCTAATCATGTCAACTTATGTACCAAATTGTACAACTAAAACACATGCACTACCAAGCATGATTCATCCATAATATCACTAGATCTCAATAGCATTAATCCTTCACTAATCTTACCATTCATAAGACATTTTCATTACCATCATGCCATACCATTGTAACATCCTAAAATTCGAGATTTTATGTTTTGCATTATACCATGCGTTAGGCTAGCTAAGAGTGTCAGTTGTGTATGTTTAGGGACCCTAAGAAGGCTTGGGGTTGAGTTGGGCCTTGGTAGAATTTTTGTGTTTATGCACTTAAGGGGGAGAAGGCAAGTGACGTCAAGACTTAAGGAAATAAGTGTGTATTTTGCTAGAACAAGAAGAGCTAGTAGCAAAGTGGTGAGGCATCACATGAAGGGGCTTAAGGGGTAGAGTTCGAATCTCACCTATTGCAAATAAATTTTTTTTTGTGCTAATCATGTGGAAGATGGTAAGTGTCGGCCAAGACTCTAAAGAAGGTAAGGAAGACTTTCTAGTGATGGAAAGAACACTAAGGAGAAGAGTAATGAGGAGATCAAGGAGAAAATAAGGAAAGAAATAAATGAAAGAGATAAATGGGGATATGTTGGCCAAATTTAGGAGTTGCTTAGGGAAGGAATTTTGGTCAACTAAGACATTTTGGTGGAGGGTGTAATTGGTTTTGGTAAGGGGTGGTTGTGCCAAATTTTTGTTAGACTTTTTGAGGAGTTTTTGGTTTCATTTGAAGGTCTTTTCTTTTTACCATTTGGCACCTCTTTTCCTTGCCTAAAACCATGACTATTAGGGAGCATTTTCTTTTCTTCTTCTCATCTTTGCCATAGCTTTCTTTTTCTCTTTTCGTTAGACGACATACTTGGAGACCAAATCTCCCTTGTTCTTTCCTCTCCAAAGAGCCAAATCTCTTAAGCATCTTATTTTTTCTCTCTCTTTTTTGTGTGGGGCATTTTCTTCCACGGCCAAATCGGGTAAGTGGCTTCATTCTCTTCCTTTCATCCTCTTTTCTCCATAGCCGAATGTGTGACCCTCATCATTCGGTTGGTTCACTTTATTTCTAAACCGAAACATCACTCTCTCCTACTCCCTCATATCGTGATCATCTATTCTTTTATAGCATTCTAGTGGGGTGTCAAATCTCATATCTTTGCTGACTCATCTGTAGCCATAAGTTGAATCGGTAGAATTAAGTTCATCATCGTTAAGGGACTAAACAACTCATTCCCCTCTACTCTTTGATCTTTTGGAAGTAGTGGTAAGCCGAAACCCTCTCCTTAGACAACTACTTTCTCTCATTGTAATATTATTCTGACCGAGACTCTTCCAATGGAGGCAAGTGGTAGCCGTTCTAAGGTAAAATTGATAGGAGGGCAAAAAGGGAGTGGACTTGCAATCTCTGCTCCCAAGTTCAAACGTAGGGCGGTATCGGCAGTTCGGGATTTTCCACCAGGTTGTGGACCATATTCTGGTGAGAGTAGGCAAATCGTAGTCATTCACGATACTGAGGGTAAGCATTTCTTTAGATTGTTTGATTTAGATTTGGATTAAGACACTATCTCTTGCTAGTTAATCGAGTGTTATGGTGACATAGGTGCCGACGATCAAGAAGGTTTAGTCCTTACCGTAATCAAGTGTGTAATCTCACACCGAAATCCTGTAAATCTGTGATTCACCATCATGTTCGAAAAATAGATCGTTGTTGCTTACAAATCTAATAACCATAATATGGCATGAATCGAATAACTTGCTTAAACAACATTATTTCTAAAGATCTGTCGAAATCTGTATTAATTTGGTAAATTTCAAAAATGTCCTTATGGGCCGAATCACTAAAAAGCTTTAATGGGTTATTTTTACGAAAATGCCCCTATGGGCCGATTTACCAAAATGCCCTCGATGGGCTGATGTGCTAGAATGCCTTAGTGGGCCAAATTACCAAAGTGCTTTAATGGGCCGATTCACCGAAATTTTTCACTAGATTAATGGTTGTTATATATGTGGATATAATTTTTATTATGTTGCATCTTTACATATTGCATGTGTTGGGAAAAATTGTATGGAGAGTAGTGTAGCCCGGTGGCATAGCCACAATTCGTTTATTATTGTGCTTACTTATGATTTCAGTGGCATGGCCACAATAATAATATATTATAGCAGCTTGACTGCAAATTTGGTGTGAGCGGCGGGGTGGGTTGACTTGATCCTTACAGGTGTGATTGGCTAGTCGGGGGTGTGATGGATGGATGGGTTGGGTTGCATTCATTTCATTTGATTACTGTTATGTAAATGGGCTTAGGCCCAAGATGTTGCTATGCGGGTTCGGGCCCAGTGGATGACGGTAAGGGGATTATGCATTGAGTTCTTGTAACTCACCGCCCCTTTCTTTCTTAATCCTTGCAGGTAATGCTCAGTGATAAGGACTTGGGCCCATGGATGACTCGGTGGAGGCCATACTTTGAAAATAATGTTTTTGAACATTAGTAAACTTCTTTCTGCTTTATTTCATTACTTTTACTATTTTGGGTTTAAAGTTGTAATAAGGCCTCTAGGATATGCTTTAATTTGCTTTATGTCTTGACGTACTTATTATTTTCTTGAATTGTTTTAATCGGGATTTTTCTGAGATCATAAATAACGGTTTTCCAAAATTTGATTAACAACAAACGGATTTCATAATAAATAAGTATAAATAATTTAACTGGATTTTCCTTCGAATTTTATCAACGTTTTTTTCAAAAGTCACGATTTTAAAGTTCACTAGTTCAATTTTTGATTCATCAATCAACCTCTCGAGATTAGTAGTTTTTATAATCAAACTTGTTTTCTTAACTATAAACAAATAACGACAACTCTAGTAAAAATCACAAGTTCTTTACACATTTTCTTCATGTGACATGCCAGATCCGGTCATACCGCATGGGCCGGGTTTGGGGTGTTACAACCATAATATGCATCATATACCAAATTCATTCATGCATAAAGCCAACATTTATCTAGCCACATCACATGGCTATTTACACATTTCAAATATGTTTCAAAATAACTAGCCTATACATGCCATATTCAAATATACACATCTTCAAAAGTACCAAAATAGATTGCCGATAGTGTGATAAAGAATGCTGACGATTCCCAGATCTGAGCTAGCTCTACTGACACTGTAAAACAGAGAAACAATCACACAGTAAGCTTTCATAGGTTAGTAAGTCCGTGATATAATACATGTAATTCAACCATTGAAGTCAATATATAAAAATAAGCCATCACTTAGATTAATTTACCAATGATACACCAACTCAACTATAGTAAATGCTCACATAGCATTCCATCCATCTACTTTCATATTTACCAACACATAGATATCATACATTCCTTAACCAACACATAGTTATCATACATACCTTAGTCGACACATAGTTATCATACATACCTTAGCCAACTCATAGTTACTCACCATCCAAGCTACTCAATTGCTCGACTCTACGTTTTGATCAACCTTTACTATTCTTTTGATTTGTTCGCACACTTAGTGCCAATCTTCATAGTCGAAACATAATTATCCTCGTACACTTAGTGCCTCAACATAAACCGAACTTGTAACAGCCCGATTTAGACCCTAGTCGGAATAGTGGTTTCGAGACCACAAATCTAAGGTCAAAATAATAATTTAGTGTTATTTTTGGTGTTGAGTCTATGTGACATAGTCTGTGTGATAATTCTGTGTAATAATTTTATCGATTGTGTGCCGAATTAAGAGAAAGGACTTAATCGCGTAAAGAGTAAAAGCAATGTGCTGATTTATAAGTACCTAAGTGTGGTTGTCTTTTTAATGTGAAGGCCTTATGAGGTAATTAGCCATTATTAAAATTATTGGATGGTAGATGGACATAAATGGCCTAATATTTGCTTGATAAATGGTTGATTCATTAAGGGCAAATTGGTAAAACATGAAATAAGTTGATATTAAAATAAAACAAAAGCTAAATGGTGCTCATCTTTGTTTCCATCAACCGAAAATAAGAAAAGAAGATGAGGGTTTGAGGCTTTGTGAATTTCGGCAATAGTGAGCTTCAATTGGTAAGTGTTTTAAGCTCGATTTTTGATAATTTCTACGTTTTTGTAATCGTTGCTTTGTGCTCTACAAAACCCATGCTTAATTTTTATGAATTGATGATTTTTATAAAATGTGCCATTGATGAAATGGTAAGCTTTGTGATGAGTGTTCGTGTTAAATGAAAGATATGTGTTTAATGAACATGTTTTATTCTTGAACTTTTGATGAATTTAGCTAATTAGGACTAAATTGAGAAAATAGCATTTTGAAGGATTAAAATGTGAAATAAATGAAATGTGTGGGCTTGTATGAATATAGTGAGAATTCGATTAGGCATGGGTGTAAGCTAATTATGTGAATTTGATGATTTTGTGAGTTAGGGACTAAGGTGTCGAAATGTGAAAATGTGAGGGCTATTTTGTAAAATGCCCTAAATGTGTGTGTTTGGACTAAAATGAATGATTTGGTGATTGAATGGATTGAATTTGAATATGTATAGACCAAAAAAGGAGAGGTTCGGATCGAGATCGAGGCAAGGAAAAAATGCTCGATTAATCGACCGTTTCGATAATTCGACGTCTAAGGTAAGTCCGGACATAATGTGTGTAATTAACTATGCTTAATGTTATGAAATGAATGGTATGATATATCAAATTGTAAATACTATGTGAGAGCTCAAGTTATGTGGCACTAAATGTGCGTATTCAGAAATGTGACCAATATAATTAGCACTGTGTGTGCGAAGTAATATAAACTTCGGCTTTGTGGTTAGCACTGTGTGTGCGATATTGATATAAGTTCGGATATAATACTAGTTGTAAACTATATCTTTGTGATGTAAATTTGAATGAATAAATGTATATGATAATGATATTAGAAATGCTATGTGTGGATTTTGAAATAGAGGCACTAAGTGTGCGAAATTAGAAAAGATATAGAAATGAATAGCACTGTGTGTTCGAAAAGATTGAAGCTTCGGTTTATCGAATTGGCACTGTGTGTGCGATACCGATATAAATTCAGTTTATCGAATTGGCACTGTGTGTGCGATACAGATATAAATTCGGTTTATCGAATTGGCACTGTGTGTGTGATACCGATATAAATTCGGTTTATCGAATTGGCACTGTGTGTGCGATACCAATATAAATTTGGCTTACGGAATTGGCACTGTGTGTGCGATACCGATATAAATTCGGCTTACCGAATTGGCACTATGTGTGCGATACCGATATAAATTCGGTTTATCGAATTGGCACTGTGTGTGCGATACCGATATAAATTTGGTTTATTGAATTGGCACTATGTGTGCGATACCGATTTAAATTTGGCTTACCGAATTGGCACTGTGTGTGCGATATCGATATAAGTTTGGCTTATTGAATTGGAACTGTGTGTGCGATACCGTTATAAGTTCGGTTTATTGAATTAGCACTAAGTGTACGAATAAATCAAGAGAGTAGCAAAGATTGATCGTAATGTAAAACCGAGTGATTGAGAAGCATATTGGTGAGTAACTATGTGTTGACAAAAAGGTACGTATTTAACCTTTGTGTTCGACGAGATTATGTATGATTTCATAAATGGTTGAATTGGATTATTGAATATGAATGATGATATGTATGAAACCTATGTGGTTGGTGAATTTGGATGTAGATGAATGGAATGCTATGTGAGGGTTAGACATGGTTGAGTTTGTGTATCATAAGTAAATTATCTATGTGATGTTTTAAATTGTAGATTGATTCAATTTAATGTGTTAATTGTATTATGCCTCGAACTTACTAAGCTTTGAAAGCTTACTGTGTAATTGTTTCTCTGTTTTACAGTGTCAGCAAAGCTAGCTCGGATCCGGGAATTGTCAGCATCTTTATCGCACTATCGGCAAACTAATTTGGTACTTTTGGAAATATGTAAATAGATGAAATATGGCATGTATAGGCTAAAAGCTATGGTATGTTTTGGGAATGTTTAATCCTTGCCATGTGAGTTGGCTTGGAAGTGAAATGATGTTAACTTATGAATGAGTTATGTTTATGTGATGTGAAGTACATTTTGGTATGGCTTGGTGATAGTGATATGTTTTTAAGTATGGTAAGATTAGTAAAGTATTGATACCATAATAATATAATGATTTTGTGGATGAGTCATGCTTGATAGTGTATGTGATTTGGTTGAGGAAGATGGTTTATAGGTTGACATAATTTGTAATGTGAATTTTATGTGATGACATGAAATTGGTTGCTAAATTGTGTGTGGGAACATGCTTAAAAGTGTTTGTAGGTTTGACCTTTGTGTGGATGGTAATTTGGCCTTGTAAATGGTCTATAATGTCACACGGTTATGGCACACGGGCGTGCCTACGACTGTGGGTGAATTGGCAGAATGTAGCTTAAATAGCACACGGCCTCGACATGGGCGTGTCAGCTGGCCGTGGTGTACAAGTCAGTAGCTAGCTAAGAGCACACGGCCATGGCACACGGGCGTGTTTGGTGGCCGTGTTGGAAAAGTCAGTTTATGGCCTAGTAGCACACGGTCATGACACACGGGCGTGCCTAGTGACCGTGTTGATATAGTCAGTATATAGACACGGATGGACACACGGGAGTGTCTAGAAACCGTGGAGGACACACGGTCTCCTCCCACGAGCGTGTCTCTTCTGTATTTTAGAAAAGTTTTAAATTTCTGAGAATTTCTGTATGTGTTCTGGTTTAGTCCCGACCCCTCTCTAGTATGTGTTAAAGGTCTCGTGGGCCTCAATAAGGGACTAATTGATTATGTCATGATGTGCTTTGATGATGATTGACTTTGTGTCGTGATTTGGATGTGAAATGATTTGATTGTTCGGTAATGCCTCTTAACCCTATTCCGACGACCGTTTCGGGTTAGGGGTGTTACAAAACTCATTTCGGTATCGCACACACAGTGCCAATTCGATAAGCTGAAGCCTCTATCTTTTCGCACACACGGTGCTAATCATCTTTATCTCGTTTCTAATTTTGCACACTTAGTGCCCTCTAATTCAATCCAGCACATAGCATTTTCTAATCTCATAATTATACATATATATATTCATTCAATTCACATCACAAAGATATAATTGATAGCTAGTATTATATCCGAACTTACCTCGGACGTCGAAATACCAAAACGGTCGATTAATCGAGCACTTTATCTTTGCCTCGATTTCGATCCAAACTTCTCCTTCCTTGGTCTATACACATTCGAATTCAATCCATTCAATCACCAATTCATTCATTTTAGTCCAAACACACATATTTAGGGCATTTTACAAAATAGCCCTCACATTTTCACATTTTGACACTTTAGTCCCTAATTCACAAAATCATCAATTTCACATAATTTCTTTTCACATAAGCCTAGCCGAATTTTTACTATACTCAAACAAGCCCAAAAAATTCATTTACTATACAATTTAGTCCCTCAATTATTCATTTTCTCAATTTAGCCTAAATTAGCTAAATTCACCAAAAATTCAAGAACAAAACATGTTCATTAAACACATATCTTTCATATTCTTTCATCAACTATCACAAAGCTCAAACATTCATCAATGGAAAATCTCAAAATCACTATCAATTTCTAAAATTAAAGCATGGGCTAGCTAGAGCACAAAGCAACAATCACAAAAACGTAGAAATTATTAAAAATCGAACAAAAACGAACCTTTGATCAAGCTATGAATGTGCCGAAACCTAAAATGCTTCCATGGCTATTCTTCTCTTCAACATTCGATGAAAGAAAGATGAGAGAATGGCCATTTCATTTGTTTTGTTTTGATTATAATAACTTAATAATTATTTTACCCATTTTCCCTTTTATTAATCATATAAGACAATTTAACATTAAGGTTTTTATGAAATTTAACCATCCACTAACTTTAATAATGGGCTAATTGCCTCATAAGGCCTCCTCATTAAAAAGCCATAACATATAGGCACTTCATAAATCAGCACACAGCTTTTACACTTTACGCGATTAAGTCATTTCTCTTAATTCGACACACAGTCAATAAAATTACCACACAAAATTTTCACACAGGCTATATCACATATAATCCACACCAAAAATAACATTAAAATATTATTCCGACCCCGAATTGGTGGTCTCAAAACCACCATTTCGACTAGGGTCAAAATCAGGCTGTTACAACTCTCCTCCCTTAGGGATTTTCGTCCCCGAAAATCTTACCAGTGAATAGATGCGGATATTGCTCTCTTTCATAATGTTTTCAGACTCCCACGTAGCCTCTTCAATTCCGTGTTTGTGCCATAACACTTTCACTAAGGAAATTCTTTTGTTTCTCAACTCTTTAGTCTCTCGTGCCAATATTTGAATCGGTTCCTCACTATACGACAAGTCTGACTGAATCTCAACCTCAGTAGGAGCAATCATATGAGACGGGTCAGATCGATACTGTCGAAGCATCGACACATGAAACACGTTATGAATCTTTTCCAACTCAGGTGGCAACATCAATCTATAAGTAACCGGCCCAACTCGTTACACGATCTCATACGACTCGATTTGAAGTATTTTCTTCCACGGAGATAAAGGCGATCCCGATGCAAAGTTCATCGTGATTCTCTTCTATTTCCACTCAGGAATCATAATTGGTTGTAACAAACCAGACGGAACCTGATGTTCAGCCTTAACTTGCTGACAACTAAACACTTCGACACAAAGTCAGAGATGTCCCATTTCATACCATGCCACCAATAAAACTGTTTCAAATCATTATACATTTTTTTACTCCCCAGATGAACAGTCAAACGACTATTGTGAGGTTCATTCAAAATCAATTGAATCAACTCTGAATTCTTCGGAACACAAATCTGATCTCTAAATCTCAGAAAATCATCACTATCAACTCGAAGTTCTGAATCAGAATTCAAATCACATTGAGCTCGTTTTGCTATCATCTCATCATCCAATTTCTGGGCATCACGAATCTGATGTACGAACATCGGTCTCATCTTCAACTCAGCCAAAACTGAACCATCATCACACAGATCTATCTGAGAATTCATAGCTTGCAAAGCACATAGAGACTTCTGACTCAAGGCATTAGCAACAACATTATCTTTGCCTGAATGATAATCAATCACAAATTCGTAATATAATACGTTCAACTCACTGAACCAAATCAATATACAAAGTAAACCATCACATAGATAGTTTCAACAAAATGCTCAAACTTAACTATATCCGATACTCACATAACCATCCATTCATCTATTTTAAAATTCATCAACCACATAGGTTCCATATATACCTTTTCCAACACTTAGTTAACGATCATACATGCTATTCCATGCTCGATACTACACATCAATTGCTCTTTGTTATTTATTTGAATTATTCGCACACTGAGTGCCTTTACTTTAAAGCGAATTTAATTGGGTATCGCACACACAGTGCTGATTGATAAAGCTGAGGCTTCCATTACTTCGCACACACAGTGCTATTCACCTTCCATTACTTCGCACACACAGTGCTATTCACCTTCGTCCCGATTTTTTTTAATTTCGCACACTTAGTGCCACATTTCTCAATTCCACATATATCATTTCTAGTTAATAATCACATATTCATTCATTTCATAACTTTTAGATATAAATTTAACAACTCGTATTTCCCGTAGCTGATACAATATGCCCAGAAATCCAACCTCACGCAACTAAAACTCACATTTGCTAAACTTAGCATATAATTGTTTCTCGTGCAAAGTCTATAACACAACTCTCAAATGCTCGGCATGTTTCATCTCATCACATAAATGAATCAGAATGTCATCAATAAACACTATAGAAAAATGATCCAAATACGGTCTGAATATACGGTTCATCAAATCCATAAACATTGCAGAAGCATTTGCTAGTCCGAAAGGCATAACTAAGAATTCATAAATCACAGGCACAGATTCAACTTTCTTATCAGTCACTTTTATATCAATCACATATGTCAAATAAGCTTCGCAGCCCTTTCTCACATAGTTCAAAACTTTCATCACAGATACAACAACTGGTACCCCTTTCATATCACTAGATTCAATTCAAACTATCTCACCGTTCTGACTTCTCAAATCTATACTCTTTCGTTTACAATTCACAATGGCATTATTCAAAGTGAGCCAATCCATACTCAAAATTATATCAAATTTATCGAATGGTAACATCATAAAATTAGCCAGAAAGCATATATCCCGAAACATCAATGAGCAATTCTTGCACACTTTATCCATCAAGACACACTTATCTAAGGGTTCAATACTCTAATTACCAATTCAGTAGACTTAATAGGTATAGTCTTACTTGATACTAAATTCACACATACATACGAATGAGTAGATCCTGGATCTATCAATGCAATCACATCAGTATCAAAAAGAGTAAAAGTGCCAGTGATGATGTCTGGAGATGATGCTTCATCTCGTGCACGTATTGCATAAGCTCGGGCAGGTGCTCTCGCCTCTGATCTCATAGCTGTATCAGTAGTCCCTCTTTGACTTCCACTTACATTTCTGGCATTTCTGGGTGATCTACCCCTAGCCGTCACATTACTAGGATTCACACTCTGAACATTTTCTTCCTCAGTAAACTTTGGGCAATCTCGAATGAAATGTTCTCGTGATCCACATTTATAGAAAACTCTATTGTTGTATTTGCCCCAGCATTCTCCCACAGGTCATCTTCCACACCGTCTACACTCAGGTTTGTTGCTTTTAGCACTTTCAACATTTGATTCAATTGGAGCTTGAGTCCTCGGACCAACACTTAGTCTTGCGTGGTCTTTATACAGATGTTCAAAGGAAGTATTTGATCGATTGTTTGAATCTCTAAATCTCTTTGTCGAAGGTTGAGACAACTTACTCATCGATCTTTTTCTTTCATCTCGAGCTTCAGAATCGGCTTTCTTCTTTTCTTTACTGAGCTCCTCGACTTTGCAAGCTCTTTCAACTAACACAACAAATTCGTTGATAACAAGTATCCCAACCAACAGCTTAATGTCCTCATTCAGCCCTTCTATAAAGCGTTTACACATAGTAGCTTCGGTCGAAACACATTCCCGTATATACTGGCTCAATCTCACAAATTCTCGCTCGTACCCAGTAATTGAAAAATAACCCTGTTTCAGCTCTAGAAACTATTTACGTTTCTGATCAATGAATCGTTGACTGATATACTTCTTTCTGAACTCAACTTGAAAGAAATCCCAGGTGATTCTCTCTCTCGGAACCACGGACGTCAACGTCTTCCACCAGTTATAAGTCGTATCTCTCAACAAAGAAACTGCACACTTAATACACTCATCAGAGGTCAATGACTTCTCATCGAATACCCGAATTGTATTCTTGAGCCAAAACTCAGCTCGCTCAGCATCGTCATCAGCTGTGGCCCTAAATTCTTCGGCCCTGTACTTACGAACCTTATCCATAGGAGGTTTATTCAATCGGATCGGATCTACAACTTGTGACACAACAGGTACTTGTGGGGCGGAGGTTGTGGAGCAGCCGGATTCGTTTGAATGAACTCCGAAAACTACTCACTCATCATACGGAAGAAGGCTTGCTTAGCCTCTCCTCCCTCACTACTTTCATTTGGCCTAGATGTCGCCGGCGCTATCCCTTGAGCAAGAGCAGGCACATTACTCTCAACATCATCAGTAGCTGCTCGATCGGGATCCATTACTATACGAAAACACATTTTTAACTGTCAGGATTCATCACACTATCGTAATTTCCTATATGGCATGTATAGCTAGACTCAAACGCACTACGTTAGTCCTAGAATCAACTAAACCGTAGCTCTGATACCAATAAAATGTAAAACCCCTAACCCGAAACCGTCACCAGAATAGGGTTAAGAGGCATTACTGAACAATCAGAACATTTCACATCCATTTCCCGACACAAAGTCAATCATCATTAAAACATATCACAACATAATCATAAAGTCCCTTATTGGGGTCCACAAGACCTCAAACACATGCTATAAAGGGGTCGGGACTAAACCGAGCACTTACAAAAGTTTTCAGAATTTCAATCTTCTTCAACACTGTTGAGGTCACACGCCCGTGCAATTAGGCCGTGTGCCTCACACGATCACCAGACACACCCATGTGTCCAGGCCGTGTCAAAACAGAGCATGTATTCTGACTTCTTCACACGGCCACCGGGCACGCCCGTGTGCTAGGGCCGTGTACTCTTCAGCAATTTACTGACTTTATTCCACGGTCACTAGGCACGCCCGTGTGCCATGGCCGTGCACCATTAGCCTAGCTACTGACTTATTCACACGGCCACCAGGTAAGCCCGTGGGCCTCGACCGTGTGACCTCTCCAGACACACCTAGAAGTGATCCTTAAACCACATGGTAGAAACACATGCCCGTGTCTCTTGGCCATGTAGGCAAAATAGGCCATTTGCAATGCCAATTTGCCACCCAATTAAGGGTCATCCCTACAATCACAATTAAACATCTTTCCACACACAATATGGCAACCAATTACAAATCAAATGATCAACATACCATTCCTTCCCATCTCAATTTTAATCATGTCAACTTATGTACCAAATTGTACAACTAAAACAGATGCATTACCAAGCATGATTCATCCACAATATCACTAGATCTCAATAGCATTAATCCTTCACTAATCTTACAATTTATAAGACATTTTCATTACCATCATGCCATACCATAATATGTGTCATATACCAAATTCATTCATGCATAAAGCCAACATTTATCTAGCCACATCACATGGCTATTTACACATTTCAAATATGTTTCAAAACAACTAGCCTATACATGCCATATTCAAATATACACATCTTAAAAAGTACCAAAATAGATTGCCGATAGTGTGATAAAGAATGCTGACGATTCCCGAATCTGAGCTAGCTCTACTGACACTGTAAAACAGAGAAACAATCACACAGTAAGCTTTCATAGCTTAGTAAGTCCGTGATATAATACATGTAATTCAACCATTGAAGTCAATATATAAAAATAAGCCATCACTTAGATTAATTTACCAATGATACACCAACTCAACTATAGTAAATGCTCACATAGCATTCCATCCATCTACTTTCATATTTACCAACACATAGATATCATACATTCCTTAACCAACACATAGTTATCATACATACCTTAGTCGACACATAGTTATCATACATACCTTAGCCAACACATAGTTACTCACCATCCAAGCTACTCAATTGCTCGACTCTACATTTTGATCAACCTTTACTATTCTTTTGATTTGTTCGCACACTTAGTGCCAATCTTCATAGTCGAAACATAATTATCCTCGTACACTTAGTGCCTCAACATAAATCGAACTTGTAACAGCCCGATTTAGACCCTAGTCAGAATAGTGGTTTTGAGACCACAAATCTGAGGTCAAAATAATAATTTAGTGTTATTTTTGGTGTTGAGTCTATGTGACATAGTCTGTGTGATAATTCTGTGTAATAATTTTATCGATTGTGTGCCGAATTAAGAGAAATGACTTAATCGCGTAAAGAGTAAAAGCAATGTGCTGATTTATAAGTACCTAAGTGTGGTTGTCTTTTTAATGTGAAGGCCTTATGAGGTAATTAGCCATTATTAAAATTATTGGATGGTAGATGGACATAAATGGCCTAATATTTGCTTGATAAATGGTTGATTCATTAAGGGCAAATTGGTAAAACATGAAATAAGTTGATATTAAAATAAAACAAAAGCTAAATGGTGCTCATGTTTGTTTCCATCAACCGAAAATAAGAAAAGAAGATGAGGGTTTGAGGCTTTGTGAATTTCGGCAATAGTGAGCTTCAATTGGTAAGTGTTTTAAGCTCGTTTTTGATAATTTCTACGTTTTTTTAATCGTTGCTTTGTGCTCTACAATACACATTTTCTTCATGTGACATGCCAGATCCGGTCATACCGCATGGGCCGGGTTTGGGGTGTTACAACCATAATATGCATCATATACCAAATTCATTCATGCATAAAGCCAACATTTATCTAGCCACATCACATGGCTATTTACACATTTCAAATATGTTTCAAAACAACTAGCCTATACATGCCATATTCAAATATACACATATTCAAAAGTACCAAAATAGATTACCGATAGTGTGATAAAGAATGCCGACGATTCCCAGATCCGAGCTAGCTCTACTGACACTGTAAAACAGAGAAACAATCACACAGTAAGCTTTCATAGCTTAGTAAGTCCGTGATATAATACATGTAATTCAACCATTCAAGTCAATATACAAAAATAAGCCATCACTTAGATTAATTTACCAATGATACACCAACTCAACTATAATATATGCTCACATAGCATTCCATCCATCTACTTTAATATTTACCAACACATAGATATCATACATTCCTGAACCAACACATAGTTATCATACATACCTTAGTCGACACATAGTTATCATACATACCTTAGCCAACACATAGTTACTCACTATCCAAGCTACTCAATTGCTCGACTTTACGTTTTGATCAACCTTTACTATTCTATTGATTTGTTCGCACACTTAGTGCCAATCTTCATAGTCGAAACATAATTATCCTCACACACTTACTGCCTCAACATAAACCGAACTCATTTCGGTATCGCACACACAGTGCCAATTTGATAAGCCGAAGCCTCTATCTTTTTACACACAGTGCTAATCATCTCTATCTCGTTTCTAATTTCGCACACTTAGTGCCCTCTAATTCACTCCCGCACATAGCATTTTCTAATCTCATAACTATACATATATATATTCATTCAATTCACATCACAAAGATATAATTTATAGCTAGTATTATATCCGAACATACCTCGAACGTCGAAATACCAAAACGATTGATTAATCGAGCACTTTGTCTTTGCCTCGATTTCGATCCGAACTTCTCCTTCCTTGGTCTATACACAATCAAATTCAATCCATTCAATCACCAATTCATTCATTTTAGTCCAAACACACATATTTAGGGCATTTTACAAAATAGCCCTCACATTTTCATATTTCGACACTTTAGTCCCTAATTCACAAAATCATCAATTTCACATAATTTCTTTTCACATAAGCCTAGCCAAATTTTTACTATACTCAAACAAGCCCAAATATTTCATTTACTATACAATTTAGTCCCTAAATTATTTATTTTCTCAATTTAGCCCAAATTAGCTAAATTCACCAAAAATTCAAGAACAAAACATGTTCATTAAACACATATCTTTCATATTCTTTCATCAACTATCACAAAGCTCAAACATTCATCAATGGCATATCTCAAAATCACTATCAATTTCTAAAATTAAAGTATGGGCTAGCTAGAGCACAAAGCAATAATCACAAAAACGTAGAAATTATTAAAAATCGAACAAAAATGGACCTTTGATCAAGCTATGAATGTACCGAAACCTAAAATGCTTCCATGGCTATTCTTTTCTTCAACATTCGGTGGAAGAAAGATGAGAGAATGGCCATTTCATTTGTTTTGTTTTGATTATAATAACTTAATAATTATTTTACCCATTTTCCCTTTTATTAATCATATAAGACAATTTAACATTAAGGTTTTTATGACATTTAACCATCCACTAACTTTAATAATGGGATAATTGCCTCATAAGGCCTCCTCATTAAAAAGCCATAACATATAGGCACTTTATAAATCAACACAGAACTTTTACACTTTACGCGATTAAGTCCTTTCTCTTAATTCGGCACACAGTCA
Source organism: Gossypium sturtianum (assembly GCA_025698515.1). Classification (NCBI taxonomy): domain Eukaryota; kingdom Viridiplantae; phylum Streptophyta; class Magnoliopsida; order Malvales; family Malvaceae; genus Gossypium; species Gossypium sturtianum. Next base: position 127,305,939 of record CM046950.1, read on the forward strand.
ATAAAATTACCACACAAAGTTTTCACACGGGCTATATCACATATAATCCACACCAAAAATAACATTAAAATATTATTCTGACCCTGGATTGGTGGTCTCGAAACCACCATTCTGACTAGTGTCTAAATCGGGTTGTTACAGTTCATATGCAAATAATAAGCATCATAACCACACATTTAACATACAATTAACATGATTAAAATTATCATAAATGTTATTAAAATCTCATAGTCATAACTTACTCAATCACAACCTTACCGATGGTTCATCACATAACGAGCTCATTAATTATGAGCTTTACGTACATACCTGTACCAATTCACAACATAACCATAGTCTTTCACAACTTTGACATTCCCATTAAATTTTTCGTTGAACCACTTGGAATACTTAAGGATACTCGGGAATCTCGTACACACAGTACCGTACCAATGCCATATCCCAGATATGGTCTTACATGAAATCTTGTATCGATGCCAATAGCCTAGCTATGATCTTACACGAAGTCTCATATTGATGCCATATCCCAGATATGGTCTTACACGTTATCTTAGTAACCTTAATGTCATGACATTTGTATCCTATCTAATACCTAAGGTTCAACCGAAATTTCTCGCTTGTCGAAACTTTGTCGAATACATCCAAAGGGTAAAATCACAATTCATACTGTATTAAAGCATTTAAAATATAAATATAACAATTCATTATTTACATACGAACTTACATCGGTACAAAAATAGTAGAATTAGACCTAATCGTCAACTACTTTGTTTTTCCCCCAGTCTAGGTCCGTACCTCATTTTTTCTTGATCTATAATAACAAATTTAACTCATTCAATCATCACATTATTCAATTCAGTCAAAAAATCACATTATAGAAAAATTACATTTTTGCCCCTAAACTTTTGACATTTTACAATCTAGTCCTTAGGCTCGTAAAATGAAACGTGTTCAATTTATTTAATACACAAGCCTAGCCGAATGATTTTCATACCCATAACAGCCCACAATTTCCATTAAATCATAATTTTACTACATATTTTACAACTTTTAGAAATAGGTCCTTTTTGACATTTTTACCGAAAATCACTTAGAAAAAGTTGTTTATCCAACCTCAAGTTTGTATAATCTACCATTAAACATCAAAATACACAAATATCTAACATGGGTCAAACCCTAGACCTTGATTATTTCTTAAATTTGTGGTAGAAATAGATAGATTGGGTTACAACGATTTCAAAAATGTAAATAGCATTAAAAACGGAGCAAGAACGGACTTACAATCGAGCTTGAAAGATGGAAAAACCCTAGCTATGGACACCCTTGAAATTTTGGCACTAGCATGAAGAAGATAAACTAAATTTGGCCTTTATTTTACTTATTAATTCATTTAATTAGCCAAATGACCAAAATGCCCCTAACTTAAAACATAAAAATTCTCTTACTTCATGTCCATTTTTGTCCACTAACTTAACCAATGGTCTAATTACCATCTAAGGACCTTCAATTTAAAGTTTCATAGCAATTAGACACCTCTGCTTCTAGAACACACATTTTGCACTTTTTGCAATTTAGTCCTTTTAACTAAATTAAGTACCCAAACGTCAAAATTTTCGAACGAAATTTTCACGAAGTCATTCCAAAAAATTGTAGACCATAAAAATATAATAAAAATATTTTACTGCGTTGGATTTGTTGTCCCAAAACCACTGTTCTGACTAGACCCATAATCGAGCTGTTACATACCCTAGGAAGAAAAGCTTATAAAAAGCTAAAGGAAGAAACCCTAAAGTGTGTGGAGATCTGGAGGAAACAATAGAGGGTAGAGGCTGAGTAGAGATGAAAAGAGAAACAGAGGGTAGTCCCTTTCAGCCACCATAGGACATTGTGCTGCTAGATTGTGGATTGACTTGGTGACAACCATCTTTCTAAGTTCTTCCATTATTTCTTAATCTGTTGTCCCGTGAAATGATTTAATCAAAACGATGTTGGGTGTTATTTTGAACTTGAATTTTAATTTCCAACCCATGAGCTAAATCTCATAGAGTTAGGATTACATGATGAAAGTTTTATTATCGTTAATGATTGAAGCATATATTTGATTTAATCTATTATTTCATTCAATTGTTTTTATTTCCCAATTGTATGCGTACATTCTCTAGACATAGATGAGTGTGCATCATGCCCATAAACTGAATCTAATTCTGAAAATGTTAGATTAGTTGGACTGGAGTTGAATGACACAAGCGAGTATTTGACCGAATACTTGCAGCAGACTCTACCCATAGACTAGTGTTTGTATAGAATGAAGACAAAATAGTGCAGGGTACCGTGCTAAGGCCTATAGACATAGGCCAGGTAACTTGAGATCTAGCTCACAAAAGAAGCAGGTCACTTTAGGTCTCTTCTAAGTAGTAGATTGAGTACGATTTTGCTGAGGCATTACTGAAAGTAAGGGCAAAATCTTAGTAATCCCAACCTTCCAAATCAACATCGTAGGCCCTTAATCCTTTGCCGAAGTATCTTTGCCATAGCATTCTTAGTTATTTATTTATTCGCTCACAGATTATTTACGTAATTATTCTTGTAATTGCTATTATATTTTTACTCTTGCTTTGCCTTAGCATTTTTTAGTATTAGTCAATATACATTAATTAATCTTCTGCCTATTACTTCTGGTTTATAATTTGTTAATTTTGATATTTATGCATTTGAGTCCTTTGTCGTATTTAAACCCCAAATTTTAGTAATTACCCATAACATATTTACTAGATTAGTAGTTGCCTAGACTTAGCTTAACATGTCGGTCTTTACTATTAATTTTACTTAAACAATCCTTGTAACACCCCTTACCCGTATTCAACTCCGGAACCGGGTATGAGGCATTACCAGACTTGACTTGCTTGAGCATTCAGCTTTGGACTATAAAATTCGTCCCAATTTAAAACTTTTTCATTTATAATTGAAAAGTCCTTATCATGGGTCTACAAGACCCTTTTTATATACTCGGGATGCTGAGGGACCAAACCGAAACTTTTACACACTTTAAAAATTTTGACATAAAATTTGACCACACGTCCGTGTGAAGAGTGGGACACGCCCGTGTGACATATCACACACCCGTGTTCCATGCCCGTGTAGAATTATTTTCTTTTCAAACCTACAGGGGTTTTCACACGGCAGGACACAAGCCCATGTTCTTTGCCCGTGTGCTCTACATGGCCTAGACACGCCCGTGTCCTCGCCCGTGTGTAAAAACCTGAGTATTCTGTTTGTGATGTCAGCAACCCATTTATGGGCACACGGCCAAGGCACACGCCCGTGCGTCTAGCCCGTGGTCGACACTGACTTACAACACTAACATGCAGGGGACACACAGCCAAGTCACATGCCCATAGGACCGACCGTGTGTCACAAACGGTCTAGACACACGCCCGTGTTTCTAGCCGTGTGGACCAATTCAAGGCTATTTTCCAAGCCATTTAGCCACCCTCACTTGCACACATTCACACATCACCACAATACATTTTCAATCATCAATTATAACTCTTGAATTATCACATTTGAATCATGAAAATCAAATCTTCATCCTATATACAAGGGAGAACTATTACTAGTACAATTACAAACGACTTGAGCCATCATCTATGGCTATATACAATCGAACCATAAACTCTTTTAGGCCAACACATTTGGCTACTTTAACTATGACTTAATTAAACCAAAATAATATCCCTATACATGCCATATCTCAAGATTACTTGAATCTCATACCCTAGTGTTTGCTCGATAGTGTGAAAGCATCTCCGGCTGTTTCCAACCTGAGCTAGTTAAGTTAACCTATAAGAGATGGGAAATAAAGAGGAGTAAGCAATAACGCTTAGTAAGTTCATATGCAAAAGACAAGCAACTATTGACATTTATTTATTACCCTCAACCACAAGGTAATATAATGAGATTTACACTTAAGGTAATAGTTACCCATTCATCATTCATAATGCTTACTCATTCTAAACTTTCACCTGTCACAAACTCATTTCGTAAAACATTGTTCATCTTTACTTGCATTTATACCCTGCATTTATCACCACAAAGCCACATGCAAATTACACATAGCCAAGTTTCTCGATATCACCCAAGAATAATAATAAATACTCGGTGGTTTCGCACACAGCCCACCATTCAATAATTAATAATGTGGTATCGCACACAGCCCACCATTGATAATATTGGCGATGGTATCCCACACAGCCTATCACTAACAATTAATAAGGTGGTATCGCACATAGCCCACCATTTAATAATTAATAAGGTGGTGTCGCACACAGCCCACCATTATCACACATTCACGGATATTTATCCACGTACATTTTCTATTTCAAATGTTCATCCGGGAATATCCTCACACGCTATCATTCTTAAATAGATTTCTACAATAATCATCCGCATTCACTAAATGCATTTATAAATATAACATATGCAATCAGGGTGCATCGTTAACACATAACTCACCACGGTTTCCTCATATACCGAATTCACCTCAAATGAGTTCTAGGCACATACCTATACCTCCCATAGTATAACCTCATACTTTTTCATTTTCAATATACCTGTTGAATTATTCAAATGCTAAAGAACACTCTTGAATTCCATACATAAAGTACCAAATCAACATCATACCCCTGATAGGGTCTTACATGAAATATCATATCGATGCCATGTCCCTGACATGGTCTTATACGAAATCTCACACCGAGGCCATATTCCAAATATGGTCTTACACGGGACCTTAATTGTCATAGTATCATGCTATTTGCATTCCCTCTATTCTTAGATTCAATTGAAGACTTTCAATTCTTGACGTCTCGTCAATACGTATTTAATATATTCATAGAGTCAATATACAATTCATACATCATTCAAATATAAAATACTTCACTATAGTTGAATTATTTGCACACGAACTTACCTCGATATTGAAAAGGGCAAAATGGGACCTAATTGTCCATATTTTTATTTTCTCCCGTTCTAGGTCTGAATCTCGTTTTCTTTGATCTAGAACAAAAAAATTTACTCATTTAATCATTTTATGATTATATTACAACATAATCTCTACTTAGGCAAAAATGACCATTTTGCCCTTGTACTGTGGCAAAATTACGATTTTGCCCCTAGGCTCGGAAAACATTTTTCATCATATTTTCTTATTAAACAAGCCTAGTTGAACATTTATTTCTCTTACAACTACTCACAAATCTAACTATTTCATGCATTTATTACCAAATTACAACATTTACAACTTAGTCCCATTTAGGTGTTTTTATGATAACACCTTTCACAAAAGTTGTTTCTCATCTCCCTAACATTCATTTTCTTCCATAAAAACTCAGAAAACAACATAAACTCTCTCATGGCAAGTCCCTATACATTCAACCATTTAGCAATTTAGTCCCCAACCATTTAGCAATTTAGTCCCCTCATTAGCTAGCTTAAGCTTTGGGGGTTCCAAAAGTACAAAAATTATCAACTAAAACAATCAAAATTACTTACTTGTAAGGAAGAAAGCTTGGCTGAAAATTTTCAAGCTCCCATGGCTGTTTTTCTTGAGAAATTTTGGTGGAGAGAAGGGAAAGAAAAGATGATTTCTTTTCTTCTCTTTATTTTATTATAAAAACAAAATTTTATCACCAATTTCACCTAACAATATGACAAAGTCAATTCTTTTGTCCCCTATGGCCGGCCACGTCTTAAAATAAGGCCGAATTTCACATTAGGGACATCCAATTAATATTCCGTAGCTATTTGGCACCTCTAGCAAATAAAATAGAACTTTTGCACTTTATGTGATTTAGTCTTTTTTCGTGATTAAACATGAAATCACTAAAATTAAAACACCAAAATTTCCATGCTCCTTTATAAACATGCTAACCCATAAAATAAAATTAAAATAATTTTCTCTGAGCCCAGATTGGTGATCCCGAGACCACTATTCTGACTAGCCCCTAAATCAGGCTGTTACAATTCTCCCCCCTTAGGGATTTTTGTCCCCGAAAATCTTACAAGAAGAAGTTGCTTTCAACATTCAAGAACGTTTCCACCAACCTTTTAAAATCTCAAGTCGATGTACCCTCAAACCTCTTTCTTTCCAAAGACCTTTAAGCTGTAGGATACCAGGTTGAAGCACAACTTTCAAACTTAATTTACCCTTCCTTTAGGGCATGTATACTCAGTAATTTGATAAATGTGAACTCTGCACAAGCTAAAATGATCATTCAGATCTTATTGAATAATTCACTACAATCCGAATGATATCCCTCTCATTAGGAAATCAGGTCGATCCAAATTCAAAATCTATAGTATTTTATCGCACTTTCCCCCTAGAATCTTCACCGACTGTAATAGTCCTGACCTTGAACACTCTAAAAATTCAGCTTTTACCGGTCGACTACTTCTAAACATAAACTCAATCATATCGTGAGGTGTACTCAATTGTCAAAACATTTATTCTTAAATGAGTAGACATGCCACTATTGAGCCTCATACCAAAACTTCTGCATAAGTTCTGGATTTATCAACCTACAAATTCCATCTCAAGATAACAATAATAACGGAAATCTTATCCGACCTGAAGTTTAACATCTGAAACAAACTCATTCGGAGCTTATTTAAAATACCATTCACTATCACTCTTTTGAACTTCTCTGTTTCACAGGGAAAACTCGCTTTAGCCATTAACATCGCTAAAACTAGGATACTATCAGCCAAGGTAAATCGAGTAACTAACTCGTATTGATTAAACGGGGGTTTTACATCCAGATATATGTACTATGCCCACTATCTGAGAAGTATTTCAATAACTATACATACTCTTGTAATAGTTCAAGCCATTTTCACTGTCTCTCATTCAAATTTTTCTGCAGCATTAGATACTCTAGCTCATCAGGATTTAGAAAGCACATGACGTTTTTCCACAAATCATATTATAACATCAATTTCACAACACAGACACAAAAGTGATCGTCTCTAGATCACCAATCTAATAATTCTTTTCGATGTAATTCTAACCACCCAAAGATGTAAATTACCTCTTTACACTCTGGTATTAAAACACCTTTCAATTTATTCATTAGCGCATCATTAAATATCATAAACTCTTTTTCTCGATTCAAACTGAACTCAATACTAGAACTTTCAGGTAATAGTACCTTCAATACCTTTCAACTTTATCACCCCGGTTAGAAAATTTCAATAAGCATATCTCTATATTATGCTCCCTAGAATCTAATTTTCTCATTTAGACCATCAATCTCCCTACTAGCGAATACACAGAATTTATTCTCTTTGTTGAAGCATGCGTAAGTATACACATAGCTCAAATCATATCTCATTAAGTCAATCTACTCTTTTCTCCATACTAAGAATACAGTTCAAACACAAAATCCTTTGAATTTCTCTTGTTATGCTAATTGAAAACCTTTACTATTGCCTTAGTTCAAGGTAACAGGGATATTTCAATTGAATGCATTAACTCTATTCGGCTTACCCAAAAAATTCATCGAAAAAATTGAAACTTGTGATTTCACTTCTTATACTTTTGTCGATATTAACATATTATACGAAAACCAGAGATATTCATATACTAGAATTATCACCTTTCTAAGATCAAACTAAAAGCGTAATCATGGTAGACATAACTATCACAACCTGAAGAACACATTTTAAAGATAACCATGATCAGCAGAAACATAAGGGTAGTCTCACATAAAATTTTTATTACCAACTTCATCCTCAAAATACCAAAATAGAATTACGAGGAGATAAAAGAATGTCGATTTCAATCAACCAAATCGACAACCGTTTCGTCTGATTTCACAATCAGCTAACATTCTCACGCGATCGTAATTTCATAAAAATGAACAACCACATAACCCCTGAAGGGAAATAAATATCTATACAGAATGCTCAAAGAGATCGTTATAATCTATTCAACCATGATTGTCATAATCAACCACTTTTACAGCTCGAATATTGCTTCTTTGGCCATTTCCGTCATCATGAACCCCTTTTATTATTCCTTTCGCTAATGAACATCAGTTCGGAAAGATCTCGTTAAGTACACACCTCAGGCTTCCTACTCAATTGAGTCAATTAGCCGAGGCCAACTTTTTCTTTGCTCGTAACATTGCATAATCAGTGCAATCTTTAAAACATTCAGACATTCTTCCCAAAACTGTTCTCACCTTCCAACTACCTTTATCTCTATATACATTACTAATTGTTTCGCCACTGAGCTCTTTTATTTCATACTCATGGACTTGTTTGACTTGACTCTTGTAGAAAATCTCATTATAAATCAACAGTGGTAAGGGGGTGAGGTCGTAAAGCATCTAACTTGACTTTCATGACTACACACATAAATCAAATGATTTAACATTCATCATTAATGAAATATCATCGCAATTGCACTACTCCCTCCAAGCGAGTTTTCACCCTTACTCATGTTACAAATGTTTCTATCATTCATAATTTCGAACAGTGATTTTACTAACGCAGGCTCCATAGTAATATCTATTCAAGTACACAACATTTAACTCTGATTTCTCTTACCATCACTTATCAAATTAGGGGACGTCTTACGGGTTTGAGTACGTCGTTTACTTGATTGCCATAGTCCAACTATGGTCTTACTCGTATCACAATATCATAGCCCAGTTATAATCTTACATGTCATCACGATGCCATAGCCTCGCTATGGTCTTACACGAAATCTCATATCGATACCAATGCCATATCCCAGATACGGTCTTACATGGAAACACATGTCGATACCGAGGCCATATCCTAGATATGGTCTTGCACGGGATCTTATATCGATGTCGACGCCATATCCCAGATATGGTCTTACACGATTTCATACTGAAGCTAGGTCCCAGACGTGGTCTTACACGGAATTGCTATTCGATGCCGACGCCATATCCCAGATATGGTCTTACACGGGGTCATATATGATGCCAATGCCATGTTCCAGACATGGTCTTATATGGGATCACATATACGGCCATGGTCCAACCATGGTCTTATTCATCAATTTATCATTGAACGACCGTACTCATCTCCTACGTTCTACTTAATTTAACTACCCAGTTTAACTCCCGCACTATAATATTTGTGGATTCATAACAGAGTCATAAAACAAAACATTATACATTCTCTACTATAACAGTCGCACATGAGATTCAACTATGTGGACATATTGATCATACATCATTCAAACAGTTGTACATACACACATATCCCATTCACTGGGTAAGTTTACTCACCATATTCACTTAATCAAATATGTTGAGCGTATAACATCGTATGCATGTCGAACCAACATAGATAAGCTTATCACCATATAACTTTTATTTCATTCATCAACCTAGGATGATCTCATTTCATACCTTACCACACACATGTCATGAACTTCTATTCATACCTTTCTGAATTCATCACATCATAAACACATTTCAATTGTCTTGTTATAGATTTCAACATTATCGAAAATAGCTCGGTTGGAAATCATCTCTGTCTTAACAAAGTAATTTCGCTAGAGCCGGGAGATATCACACTATCATGAGTAGTAATATGGCATGTATAAATAAACTCTCATACACTATGTTAGTCCGAGAATCGACTAAACCATAGCTCTGATATCACTAAATGTAATACCCCTTACCTGTATTCAACTCCGGAACCGGGTATGAGGCATTACCGAACTTGACTTGCTTGAGCATTCGACTTTGGACTATAAAATTTGTCCCAATTTAAAGATTTTTCATTTACAATCGTAACGTCCCTATCATGGGTCTACAAGACCCTTTTTATATACTCGGGATGCTGAGGGACCAAATCGAAACTTTTACACACTTTAAAAATTTTGACATAAAATTGGACCACACGCCCGTGTGAAGAGTGGGACACGCCCGTGTGACATATCACACACCCGTGTTCCATGCCCGTGTAGAATTATTTTCTTTTCAAACCTACAAGGGTTTTCAAACGGCCGGACACACGCCCGTGTTCTTGGCCCGTGTGCTCTACACGGCCTAGACATGCCCGTGTGTAAAAACCTGAGTATTCTGTTTGTGACGTTAGTAACCCATTTATGGGCATACGACCTAGGCACACGCCCGTGAGTCTAGCACGTGGTTGACACTGACTTGCAACACTAACATGCAGGGGACGTACGGCCAAGTCACATGCCCATGGGACCGACCGTGTGTCACACACTGTCTAGACACGCGCTCGTGTGTCTACCCGTGTGGACCAATTCAAGGCTATTTTCCAAGCCATTTAGCCACCCTCACTTCCACACATTCACACATCACCACAATACATTTTCAATCATCAATTATAACTCTTGAATTATAACATTTGAATCCTGAAAATCAAATCTTCATCCCATATACGAGGGAGAACTATTACTAGTACAATTACAAACGACTTGAGCCATCATATATGGCTATATACAACCTAACCATAAACTCTTTTAGGCCAACACATTTGAATACTTTAACTATGACTTAATTAAACCAAAATAAGATCCCTATACATGCCATATCTCAAGAATACTTGAATCTCATACCCAAGTGTTTGCTCGATAGTGTGAAAGCATCTCCGGCGGTTTCCAACCCGAGCTAGTTAAGTTAACCTATAAGAGATGGGAAAGAAAGAGGAGTAAGCAATAACGCTTAGTAAGTTCATATGCAAATGACAAGCAACTATTGACATTTATTTATTACCCTCAACCATAAGGTACTATAATGAGATTTACACTTAAGGTAATACTTACTCATTCAATCATTCATAATGCTTACTCATTCTAAACTTTCACCTGTCACAAACTCATTTCGTAAAACATTGTTCATCTTTACTTGCATTTATACCCTGCATTTATCACCACAAAGCCACATGCAAATTACACTTAGCCAATTTTCTCGATATCACCCCAGAATAATAATACATACTCGGTGGTTTCGCACACATCCCATCAATCAATAATTAATAAGGTGGTATCGCACACAGCCCACCATTGATAATATTGGCGATGGTATCGCACACAGCCCATCACTAACAATTAATAAGGTGGTATCGCACATAGCCAACCATTTAATAATTAATAAGGTGGTGTCGCACACAGCCCACCATTATCACACATTCATGTATATTTATCCACGAACATTTTCCTATTACAAATGTTCATCCGGGAATATCCTCACACACTATCATTCTTAAATAGATTTCTGCAATAATCATTCTCATTCACAAAATGCATTTATAAATATAACATATGCAATTAGGGTGCATCGTAAACACATAACTCACCGTGGTTTGCTCATATACCGAATTCACCTCAAATGAGTTCTAGGCACATACTTGTACCTCCCATAGTATAACCTCATACTTTCTCATTTTCAACATACCTGTTGAATTATTCAAATGCTAAAGAACACTCTTGAATTTTATACATATAGTACCAAATCAACATCATAACCCCGATAGGGTCTTACATGAAATATCATATCGATGCCATGTCCCTGACATGGTCTTATGCGAAATCTCACACCGAGGCCATATTCCAAATATGGTCTTACACGGGACCTTAATTGTCATAGTAACATTCTATTTGCATTCCCTCTATTCTTAGATTCAATTGAAGACTTTCAATTCTTGACATCTTGTCAAGACATATTTTGTAACACCCCTAACCCGTGTACATCGCCGGATTAGGGTTACGGATATTACCATGTAAGCTAAAACTTCAGTTCACTCGATTAAATCTTAGTTGATCATCTTTATCAAATAATTTAATCATAAACAGACAGATCACACATGTGTAACACATACTTGATACATTAAACCAAGTCATACACGATATAACCAACGATGAACATAAAATGACCACACAATGTATATTACGACATTATCACATAACAATACAGATTTCATGCACCACATTTATCAAAACGATCTTGATCTATAAAATTTATAAACAACTAAACTATTCGTAACTAATTAATTAAGTAAGTATACTTCGAATGTCAATGCACAATACTTCCTATTAAGACCAATTTCATATGGCGTAAAATCTATTTCCACATAACCGAATATATGCAACTTATTACACATCACATACATACTTATGTATTTGACCGAATATACAAGGTCTCATTTATAACATTTCATGTTCGTTACCTAGCACAAACCGAGTTTGGTAGTTTCATACACTCAATTAAATTAAGCAATCTCACAAGCTAAACGTATATACATGTATACATCATAGTTATGCACATTTTCCATATTCGACTATGAGCCTAAATAATTAGTTCTTTAAACATGTTAGCTACATTTGCAACTATCACCTAGGTTTGGCCGAATACATATACATAAATTTCGAATGATGCTCAACTAACACATACCTACCTTGACTTATACATGCAAAGATTAACTTAAATGCCGAAACACCTGACTAATTTAACGTAAACATTGGCATTACAAACAAGCAATCATATAGAACGCATAATACATAAGCTTGCATAAAAGAAAAGACCATAGCCAAATCATTGAAACCAAACACATTCATCATATAGTCAAGACCAATTAAGACTGAATTAAACAAATAATCAAGCCATTTTCGCATGGCTATTATATACAAACAAAACATCATTCAAACATTTAGTTAGCCTATACATGCCTTTGATTCAAAAACTAACTTTAAAAATACCAAAAAGGGGTGATAGTATGGTTGACTCCTCCAACGATCCTTTGAGCCCGTAGCTTGACTTGAATCTATAATACGAAATAATGAACACACACGAAATAAGCTACTAGCTTAGTAAGTCTTAAGCATTATATTATATCGTTCAACCGTTTAAACATGAAATAAAATCAATTCATGACATTACATTTACATGTCTTACTTATAACTCAGCATCACAAATTATTACTACTTTACTTAACTTGATGACTTCCAATCTCCTTAACAATTACATCAATTGCCGATTATACTTAATAATCACATAGCTAAGTATAACAATTTACCTACATGAGCATTTTTAATCACACTCATGTTTCGAATTTCAAATAACCACATAACATATTTCATACACAAAATTTACAACCAAGTATATAACACTTTTCTTTCATCATTTTATTTTCTCAATATCATAGCATATTTATATATATATATATATATATATATTTATCACACTAAAGTATGATAGTACATACCTTATAGCCGAATTAACAAAGCCATTTTCAAAACTTAAGCTTTCTAGATTGGTTTCATGGCTTTAATACTATATAACTGAAATTCAAAATTGAAACTCACCGGTATAGAACCTGTTAGGCTTTTGCCCGAATCGCACACACCGGAACTAGGCCTGCTAGACACAAGGTCTGAAGTTTAAACACCGGCATTTAGCCTACTAGGCAATAAGCCCGAAATATTTCACCGGCACCAGGCCTGCTAGGCTCGAAGCCCAAAATAAATCACCGGCACAAGGCCTGCTAGGCTCGAAGCCCGAATATCAACATAATTAATCCTTCAATACACATTTCTTAATGTCACATATCACGGACAAATCATATACTTCATATTACATTCACATATCAAATCGAATATACTTATTCATCTCACATTAAACAAAATATATTCAATCCAATATAATACCCTTACATTCGGCTAACTCATACATTTATGCTTAAAATAAATAAATTCATTCATTTACTACGTTCATAAATAATTCTTTGAAGTATATTTGCTTAAGAACTTACCTCGACTATCGACGGACAATGTAGACCGGTTATTCGATAACCTTCGCCTTTCCCCGATCCAAATCCATTTTTCTTTGTTCTTGATATAAACACATTAAAATTTAGCTCATTCAAGCGCATTTCATCTCAATTTAGTCCCAAAACACATAAATGGGCAAATTACCATTTTACCCCTAATATTTCACATTTTTCAATTTAGTCCTATTTGCACAAAACACAAAATACACAAAATTTCACTATAACACCTTAGGGCCGAATATTCATAGGGACCATATTGGTCCATTTCTTTCATTTATTTTACATTTTAGCCCCCTTAAAAGTTCATTTTTGCAATTTAGCCCAAAGTACTCAAATTCACTAAAATTTCCAATACAAAACATGCTAATCTTTAACATATCTTTAATATAAACTCATCAAACATCAAAAACCACAAGAACATGTAAATGGCCGAACATCAAGCATGCTCAAATTTAAAAATTCTACCATGGGTCAACTAATATTCGAAACAACGATCTCAAAAACGTAAAAATTATCGAAAACCGAAGTAAAACACACCTTAAATTAAGCTAGATGATGGCCAAACACTTCAAAGTCTTTAAACCCTTATTTCTTAGCTAACATATGGCAATGAGAGATGAAGAACAAAAAGAATGGCTTTTAATTTCATATAATTTAACATATAATAACATTTTTTAATGATACCATTTTAACCATTAATTAATAATAAAAACAACTTATAATATAAGGTCACACTTGACCTTTGCCGCCCACTAACTCATAAAATGGGTTAATTACCCTTTTAATACTCCATATTAGAAAGCCATCATCATTTAAGCACTTTCCACTATAGTATGCAACTTTTACACTATACGCGATTTAGTCCTTTTTGTTAAATTAAACACTCAAACGATAAAATTTTTATACGAAACTTTCACACATCATAAATCACATATAATTTGCACCAAAAATGATATAAAAAAAATTTTGGACTCGGATTCGTGGTCCCGAAACCACTGTTCCGATTAGGGTCAAATTTGGTCTGTTACAACTCTCTCCCCTTAGAGATTTTCGTCCCCGAAAATCTTACCGTTAAACAAAGTCGGATATTGTTGCCTCATTGAATCCTCAGGTTCCCACGTAGCCTCTTAAACTCTGTGCCGATTCCATAGTACTTTCACTAATGGAATTTTCTTGTTTTTCAACTCTTTCATTTCACGAGCTAAAATACGGATCGATTCCTCCTCATACGTCATATCGGATCGGATTTCAATCTCGGACGGAATGATCACATGTGACGGATCTGATCTATATCTATGAAGCATCGAAACGTGAAATACATTATGTATCTTTTCTAATTCAGAGGGCAACTTCAATCTATAAGCAACAGGCCCAATACGTTCGATGATTTCGTACGGTCCGATGAATCTCGGACTTAGCTTGGCTTTCCGACCAAATCGGAGTACCTTTTTCCACGGAGAAACTTTCAAGAATACCAGGTCTCTGACCTGAAACTCAATGTCTTTGCATTTCAAATCAGCGTAGGACTTTTGACGATCCGAGGCAGCTTTCAAACTATCTCTGATTATAGTCACTTTCTGTTCCGTCTCTTTAATCAATTCAACCCCGTGTATCTTATTTTCACCGAGCTCGATCCGAGATAACGTGTATGCGACACTTGCGCCATATAGAGCTTCGTAAGGTGCCATTTTAATACTAGATTAAAAACTGTTATTATAAGCAAATTCAATCAAAGGTAAGTATCTTTCCCACGTACCTTCAAACTCAAGGATGCAACATCTCAACATGTCCTCAAGTATCTGAATGGTTCGTTCAGACTGACCGTCTGTCTGCGGATGAAAGGCTGTGCTAAAGTGGAGTTTAGTACCCAAAGCATCTTGCAACTTCTTCAAAAATCGCGATGTGAATCTTGGGTCTCTATCTGAAACAATGGAACTCGGCACACCATGTAATCTCACAATTTGAGATACATACAACTCTGCAAGTTTATGGAGCGAATAGTCTGTACGAACTGGCACAAAGTAAGCTGATTTGGTCAGTCTATCCACTATAACCCAGATTGCATCTTTCTTGCTCGGTGTCGTAGGCAAACCGGATACAAAATCCATAGTGATTCTATCCCATTTCCATTCAGGTATCATGATCTCAAAGTAACCTGTAAGGCACTTGAAGCTCGGCTTTTGCTTGCGACAAATTAAACACTTTGAAACAAATTCGGATATATCCCGCTTCATGCCGTGCCACCAATAGAATCATTTCAAATCATTATACATTTTCGTGCTACCCGGATGTATCGATAGTCGACTATTATGAGACTCGCTCAAAATCATCCGAATCAAATCCACATTCCTCGGAATACATATTCGCCTTTGAAGTTCAAACAATCATTTGCATCAATTCAAACTCGACTCTGCATCATTTTCACACCGAACTCGCCTAGCAATCATATCTTTGTCAATTTTCTGTGCATTACAAATTTGCTGAATAAACATCGGTCTTGCTTTCCTCTTGGCTATGATCGAACCATCACCAGACATAGCCATATGTGCGTTCAACGCACGAAGAGCAAACAATGATTTTCGACTTAAGGCATCCGCAACCACGTTAGCTTTCCCCGAATGGTAATCAATCACTAATTCATAGTCCTTCAACAGCTCTAACCATCTGCGTTGTCTCAAGTTCAAATCTTTCTGAGTCATCAAGTACTTCAGACTTTTGTGATCTGAATAAACATGACATTTCTCACCGAATAACTAATGACGCCAAATTTTCAATGCAAAAACAATGGCTGCTAAATCCAGATCATGAGTCGAATAATTTCTTTCAGGAGGCTTTAATTGTCTCGAAGCATAGGCTATGACTTTGCCTTCCTGCATCAAAACGCAACCCAAACCATTTAAAGAAGCATCACTATAAATAATAAATTCTTTACCCGATTCAGGCTGAGCTAATATTGGAGCTTCGGTCAAAAGGGCTTTCAACTGATCGAAACTTTTCTGACACTTTTTCGACCACTCGAACTTGACATCTTTCTGTAGTAGCTTTGTCAAAGGTGTAGCTATCATGGAAAAACCTTTGACGAATCGTTTGTAGTATCCCGCAAGTCCCAGAAAGCTTCGAATTTCGGAAACATTCTTTGGTGGCTTCCAATCAAGTATAGCCGATATTTTGTTCGGATCAACCCGAATACCTGATGCTGAAACGACGTGACCCAAAAAGCTGACTTCCTTTATCCAAAATTCACACTTACTAAACTTTGCATACAACTGTTGATATCGCAAAGTTTGTAGCACCAATGTAATATCCTAAAAATTTGAGTATCATCTTGTTACTTGTGTTAGCCGGGTATGATTTTATTGTGTGCCTAATATAATCTTGTGAAGGCTTAGAATTATTCGAAGCTAGAATAATTGTTAGTATGAAGAATTTAGTAAAGTGGATCAAGTGATTATGATGCTTAAGTTAATTTAAGTGCCTAAAATTAGCACATGAGGAGTTAGTGGCATGGTGGAAATGGCGCATGAATGGTTGCTTGAGGGGAGTGGTTCGAATAACATGGAGTGCATTTTGGAGACTTTATTTTTTCTACATCTTTACATCAAGTGTCGGCCAAGCTTTATATTTGGTAAGTTGGACTTTAAATTTTTATGGCAAGATGATTAATAATTTAGGTAAGCTTGAATTTGGGGAAAGGAATCATTTTGATTAAGGAATGATGAGGGAACACAAGGCATAATGTAAGGTGATTTGCTATGGAAAGTTTTGTGTGGAAAAATTTTGACTTTGGAGTCCATGTATTTGGACGATTTTGGGGCCTAGGGGTGGTGACCGAATTTTGTTGAAGGTTTTGGTAGATCGGTAGCTAGTTGGTCATTTTGACAATTGGGTTATTTTTGTTTTCTCTAAAGCAAATATTTTCTTTCTCTTCACCTTCCCTCTCCTAGCCGAATGCATTTTTAGCATTAGGTAAGCATCTTTATTTTTTTCTCTTTTCTATTGGCCATTCCATTTTGACCATTTTGGTTTAATTTGCCTATTCTCTCAAGTTTCTTTTCCCCTATTGCCGAAATCACCATAGCAATAAGGTCATTATTTTTCATCCCTTTCTTTTCTCCTTTTCTCTTCTCATTTACCTTGTCTAGGCCGAAATTCTTTGGTGATCAACTTTCTTTCTCTTTTGGTTATCCTTGGCCAAACTTATAGCCATCATTCTCTCTTTTCTTTCTTTTTGCAAATCCCCTAAAACCAAAACACCATAGCCGTAACTCTCTTTTCCTTCACTTCTTCTTTTCACTATTCGTCAAAGCCGAAGCACATCATCATCTAGCCGATTTCTTTATCTATTTTTCTGTAACATCCCAAAATTTGACTATTATTTGTGTTGGCTCGGGTATGAATTTTTGTGTGTTAGCATAGTCTTGTGAAGGCTTGATTCTATTTAGGAAGATAGAATAATTTTTAGTATGGTTTATTTAATGAAGTGGATTAAGTGAGCTTAGCACTTAAGTTAATTTAAGTGTTAATTAAAGCACATGAGGAGTAAGTGGCATAGTGGATAAGGAGCTTGAAAGGTTGCTTGAGGTTAGTGGTTCGAGTAGCATGGAAAGCATTTTGAGGATTTTATTTTTTTTTCTACATAGCAATTATGGACGGTCAACCTATGTTTATGATAGGTTGGACTTTCATCTTTTTGTAAGTTGAATGTTGGTTTAAGGAAAGCATGAAATTGGGGATAAGAATCTTAAAGTTATGGAAGGTTGGGGAGACATAAGGCTTGGTTTTAGGAGGATGTTTTGGAAAGTATTCCTAGGCCTTTAGAGCATGTATGTGGACGGCATGTAAGGCTAGGGGGTGGCCGAATTTTGATAGGTAGCTTGGGGGAATAATTGGCCAACTTTTCTTTTTGAGCATCTTTTTGCATTTTGTTTTTCCTCTCCAAAAACTCCCACCTTTGGCCGAATGTCTATGGTACTTTTGGTGCAAAATTTCTTTTGGTTTTAGCCTCATTTTTTTTGAAACAAATACCACTTTCTTTCTTTCATTTGTCCTTTTGAACCAAAACTACATTTTTGTATTTTGTGCATTTTCTTCTTTGGTAAAATAGGTGTTGGCCGAATCTCATTTCTCCCATCCCTCTTCTTTTCTTCTTTTGATATTTGCTCAACCACATTCCCTTTCTCTTTCTTTTTGGCCGAACCTTCTCTTCCCTATCTTTACTTGATTTTTCTTCCATTATTTACTAAAACCGAATTCTCTCTCTCATTTTATCTTCTCTTCTACTTTCGTATTTCATATCCTATTAGACTCAAATCAATTGTTTTCTTTTCTCATAAGCAAATAGCCGAATCTTCTACTTCCTTTTACTGTTAGTTTGGCCGAATATTCAAGGGTAGACTCTCTTTGGTTTCTTCAATCGATTTTGGTTAATAAGTAAGTATTCTTGGCCGATTTTCCTATTATTTTCTCCTCTCTATGTTATTTTCTTGTGGACAAGGGCCGAACCTATGGGCATTTGTTGCAAGGTTTTAACCATTTTAGGAATTGATTTCTTTTAGGCTCCTTGGGACGTTGGAAGCAATCAATCTAAGCCTCGTATCTTTATCGATCGTTTTGGGTAAGCCTTTAGGTAAGATTGGTATTTCGAAGGATAACTCTTTTGGATTTTGATGTTCATCGAATGGCCTTTGTTCATAATCTTAGTATTGATCGATTGTAGGACAAGGTGATCTAGTGCGGTAGATCAGATTTTTCAAAGTTAGTTCTTGCGTTGGTGAAAGGTGTACCTTACACACTTTATAACTCGATTTTGTATATGTACTTATAATATTATTAATTTACTGATCATATTATTAAAGTGGGAAATACGATGAGATCTTGATATGATACCATGATGGTATGAATGAGGATTCGGGTAAGTCCGTTTCTATATGTGTTGTTGATACATGTGAATTGAAATCATGATCTATGATTTATGATATTTTGTTATGTGATTTATATCAAAGTATATTGACATGATTTGTCTATCTATTGCATTGGTATGGGCAATATGAGAGGAGGGGGAAGATTGATATTCGTGTCTTCAGACACCAGAGGTTTGGCACCTCCAGTGATTTGGTATCACATTTGTGTCTTTGGGACACCAGAGGTTTGGCACCTCATAGCGACTCGTCCCTGTGGTTAACACCACCGTGGGTTGGCCCCACTTTTGAGATATGGGATCGTCGCCAGTGATTTGGTATCACACGTGGGTTGGCCCCACAGATGGATTATTAGTGACTTTGAGTCACCAAAGATTTGGTATCACATTCGTGTCTTCGGACACCGCAGGTTTGGCACCTCATAGCGCCTCGCCCCGTGGTTTAACACCACCGTGGGTTGGCCCCACTTTTGAGATATGGGATCGTCCCCGGTGATTTGGTATCACACGTGGGTTGGCCCCACACTTGATTATTCGTGACTTTGGTCACCAAAGGATTTGGTATCACATTTGTGTCTTCTGGACACCGGTGGTTTGGCACCACCAAAGGTTTGGTACCACACGGGGTAGAAAAAGGAGTTACGGATGGCTAGGTTGGGTGCATCATATATATACATTGCTTGGTTATAATTTGTGTAAGTATGTGGCATTTACCCGAGAGGGAATATGCATCGAGTCTTGGTGACTCACCTTCTCCTTATCTTTTCAGTGATTCGTGAGATCGCGGATGTGGAGCCGGATGAACTCGAGGAGGCCATGCAATAAAATTTGATTTTACAAGAACTTCCATTTGGGGGGTTTTCATATTTTATGGATTTGTAATAAGGCCTCTTTAATTATGGTTTTGGATTATTTATATGCTTTGGGATTTATTCTAAACATGTTTAAGTATGTCACTTGATTAATTTAATAATTGAGCTAAAGTTTTCTAAACTATAAAAACGTATGGTATTTTATCTTACCATCGTAAATCTAAATTGTTGATAATAAAATTATAAATTAAGTGTTTTCTACAACTTAAATGATTTCGAAAAATTTTAAGTTTCTACATTCAAATGCAAACGGTTTCAAAGTATTAATTCGAGTTTTCTTAAAATGAAACAAATGCTTTCTAACCTATGATTTATCCACTTAGTTTAAAAGTTTTATTTATGGAATTTCAAAGTAAATTTCAGCTTTTAACTTATTAAACATCCGATTTCTACAAATATAGAATTATAAAGAAGTTTTCACTAAAATTTAATCGCTAACTCGTTTTTCCTCAAACATTTTCCCCTGTGACATATCAAATTCGGTCGTGGCGTATTGACCGGGTTTGGGTTGTTACAAATTGGTATCAGAGCCAAGTTCAAAAGCTCACATTGTGGGCCCGAGGCCCAAAATGTTTTAAAGTATGGTTTTAAAATGATTTTGTTGAAAATTGTATGGTTGGAAAGGCATGGCCCCGAGTCTCCGACATCAATCCGCTCTGTAAGTACATCAAATCGTTGATTTTGATGATATGATATGATGATGTTGGCATGATCAGATAGTAGTAGGAACTACTCTAGAGACCCAAACTATAGGTTGAATGTACTCGCGAAACAACTTCTTGTTAAAATTATTCATAAAACTGTGCTTTAAAGGAAGTGGAATAATGACTAATGCATAACGCTTTTAAATCAGATAAGTCGAGACTTTAGACATGAGTACTCGTGGTCGAGGTCGTATTACTCGTGGACGTGGTCGGGGTAGGATGGCTGTGTCTGAGCCAGTGAGGTCTGGTCAAGGATCCGAAAATGAGGTACCACTACCCCCACCACCAGCGATTGGAGTTGAGCATCAGGATCAAACGGGGGATGACGCAGTGTCTCAGGCGATGCTACGAGTCCTTGAGAGGGTAGCTGGAATAGGTGGAGGCGCGAGAGTTCAAAAATCTGTACCCGAGCGACTCCGAGCCAATGGAGCTGAGGTATTTCGAGGTGTTTCAGGTGTGGCTCCCAGTACGGCAGAATATTGGCTAGAGGCGACGGAGCGAATCATGGATGACTTGGATTTGAGTGCTGAGGACAAGCTGAAAGGGATTGTATCGCTTCTTCGGGATGAGTCATATCAGTGGTGGCTCACGGTGCGGAATAGTGCTGCGGCGGAAGATCTCACTTGGGATTATTTTAAGGCGTAGATGAGAAGAAATATGTTGGGTCGAGTTACATTGATGCACAGCGTAAGGCATTTCGAGTTTGGTCCAAGGTAATAAGTCCGTGATCGAATATGAGGCGAAATTTTTAAGATTAAGCCGTATCTTTGGAGGTATCGTGGCTTCGGAGCACGAGCGATGTGTCCGGTTTGAGAGACGAGCTGAGATTGCTGATTGCTCCACATCAGGAGCGAGAGTTTGCTGCTTTAGTTGAAAAGGCTAAGATAGCCGAAGGGATAAAGGAATCTGTAAGGCAGAGTCACGATCGGAACAAGAATAAGAGAGGTTATGGATCATCCGGGTCAGCCGGTAATTCTCAGAAGAGGCCTAGGCGAGTGGGTGAATCGATCCCGGGAGGCTGTTCTCGCTGTCGTGACCAGCAGACAAAGTGTAATCGATGTGGAAAATCTCATTGGGGCGAATGTTGGACCGGAGGGAAAAGATGTTTCGAGTGTGGTTCGCTGGATCATCGTGTGAGAGACTGTCCACGTAAGCTAGCCGAGAATCGATCCCGAGGGTCAAGGTCGTGCTCTCGGTTCAGAATGAGGACCGCCACCGCAGAGGTCGTGGTAATGGTAGAGGAGGTAATGGTTCTGCCGAGGTCGTGGAGCATCGATGCAGTCTTTGAGGAGGTGTAGATGCGAGACAGCCAGGGTTAGTTTATGCAGTCAGGCGTCACGAGGATAGTGATGCACCAGATGGGACAACGGGTATGTCCCTTATTTCTGGAATACCCTTTATTGCCTTGTTTGTTATAGAGCTAGTTCGTTCTTGTGTTTCTAGTGAAATGTATGGAACCTTGAGTGTGAACTTTGAGACTGTTCATAGAAGGTATGTTAGTTTTATTAAGATCACAATCTTGCACAAGGGGTGTAGTGTGGTGAGTGAGGATGCACGACTGTTAGTTAGTTGGAAATTTCGAGGACGAAATTTCTTTAAGGAGGGTAGAATTGTAACATCCCAAAATTTGAGTATTATTTGTGTTGGCTCGGGTATGAATTTTTGTGTGTTAGCATAGTCTTGTGAAGGCTTGATTCTATTTAGGAAGATAGAATAATTTTTAGTATGGTTTATTTAATGAAGTGGATTAAGTGAGCTTAGCACTTAAGTTAATTTAAGTGTTAATTAAAGCACATGAGGAGTAAGTGGCATAGTGGATAAGGAGCTTGAAAGGTTGCTTGAGGTTAGTGGTTCGAGTAGCATGGAAAGCATTTTGAGGATTTTATTTTTTTCTACAAAGCAATTATGGACGGTCAACCTATGTTTATGATAGGTTGGACTTTCATCTTTTGGTAAGTTGAATGTTGGTTTAAGGAAAGCATGAAATTGGGGATAAGAATCTTAAAGTTATGGAAGGTTGGGGAGACATAAGGCTTGGTTTTAGGAGGATGTTTTGGAAAGTATTCCTATGCCTTTAGAGCATGTATGTGGACGGCATGTAAGGCTAGGGGGTGACCGAATTTTGATAGGTAGCTTGGGGGGAATAATTGGCCAACTTTTCTTTTTGTGCATCTTTTTGCATTTTGTTTTTCCTCTCCAAAAACTCCCACCTTTGGCCGAATGTCTATGGTACTTTTGGTGCAAAATTTCTTTTGGTTTTAGCCTCATTTTGTTTGAAACAAATACCACTTTCTTTCTTTCATTTGTCCTTTTGAACCAAAACTACATTTTTGTATTTTGTGCATTTTCTTCTTTGGTAAAATAGGTGTTGACCGAATCTCATTTCTCCCATCCCTCTTCTTTTCTTCTTTTGATATTTGCTCAACCACATTCCCTTTCTCTTTCTTTTTGGCTGAACCTTCTCTTCCCTATCTTTACTTGATTTTTCTTCCATTGTTTACTAAAACCGAATTCTCTCTCTCATTTTATCTTCTCTTCTACTTTCGTATTTCATATCCTATTAGACTCAAATCAATTGTTTTCTTTTCTCATAAGCAAATAGCTGAATCTTCTACTTCCTTTTAGTGTTAGTTTGGCTGAATATTCAAGGGTAGACTCTCTTTGGTTTCTTCAATCGATTTTGGTTAATAAGTAAGTATTCTTGGCCGATTTTCCTATTATTTTCTCCTCTCTATGTTATTTTCTTGTGGACAAGGGCCGAACCTATGGGCATTTGTTGCAAGGTTTTAACCATTTTAGGAATCGATTTCTTTTAGGCTCCTCGGGACGTTGGAAGCAATCAATCTAAGCCTCGTATCTTTATCGATCGTTTTGGGTAAGCCTTTAGGTAAGATTGGTATTTCGAAGGATAACTCTTTGGGATTTTGATGTTGGCCGAATGGCCTTTGTTCATAATCTTAGTATTGACCGATTGTAGGACAAGGTGATCTAGTGCGGTAGATCGGATTTTTCGAAGTTAGTTCTTGCGTTGGTGAAAGGTGTACCTTACACACTTTATAACTCGGTTTTGTATATGTACTTATAATATTATTAATTTACTTATCATATTATTAAAGTGGGAAATACGATAAGATCTTGATATGATACCATGATGGTATGAATGAGGATTCGGGTAAGTCCGTTTCTATATGTGTTGTTGATACATGTGAATTGAAATCATGATCTACGATTTATGATATTTTGTTATGTGATTTATATCAAAGTATATTGACATGATTTGTCTATCTATTGCATTGGTATGGGCAATATGAGAGGAGGGGGAAGATTGATATTCGTGTCTTCGGACACCAGAGGTTTGGCACCTCCAGTGATTTGGTATCACATTTGTGTCTTTGGGACACCGTGAGGTTTGGCGACTCATAGCGACTGGTCCCTGTGGTTAACACCACCGTGGGTTGGCCCCACTTTTGAGATATGGGATCGTCGCCAGTGATTTGGTATCACACGTGGGTTGGCCCCACAGATGGATTATTAGTGACTTTGAGTCACCAGTGATTTGGTATCACATTCGTGTCTTCGGACACCAGAGGTTTGGCACCTCATAGCGTCTCGTCCCTGTGGTTTAACACCACCGTGGGTTGGCCCCACTTTTGAGATATGGGATCGTCGCCAGTGATTTTGTATCACACGTGGGTTGGCCCCACACTTGATTATTCGTGACTTTGGTCACCAGTGATTTGGTATCACATTTGTGTCTTCGGACACCAGTGGTTTGGCACCACCAGTGGTTTGGTACCACACGGGGTAGAAAAAGGAGTTACGGATGGCTAGGTTGGGTGCATCATATATATACATTGCTTGGTTATAATTTGTGTAAGTATGTGGCATTTACCCTGAGAGGAATATGCATCGAGTCTTGGTTACTCACCTTCTCCCTTATCTTTTCAGTGATTCGTGAGATCGCGGATGCGAGCCGAATGAACTCGAGGAGGCCATGCAATAAAATTTGATTTTACAAGAACTTCCATTTGGGTACCTTATTATATTTTAATTTGGGTTTTCATATTTTATGGATTTGTAATAAGGCCTCTTTAATTATGGTTTTGGATTATATATATGCTTTGGGATTTATTCTAAACATGTTTAAGTATGTCACTTGATTAATTTAATAATTGAGCTAAAGTTTTCTAAACTATAAAAACGCTATGGTATTTTATCTTACCATCAGGTAATCTAAATTGTTGATAATAAAATTATAAATTAAGTGTTTTCTACAACTTAAATGATTTCCAAAAATTTTAAATTTCTACATTCAAATGCAAACGGTTTCAAAGTATTAATTCGAGTTTTCTTAAAATGAAACAAATGCTTTCTAACCTATGATTTATCCACTTAGTTTAAATGTTTTATTTATGGAATTTCAAAGTAAATTTCTTGTTTTTAACTTATTAAACATATGATTTCTACAAATATAGAATTATAAAGAATTTTTCACTAAAATTTAATCGCTAACTCGTTTTTCCTCAAACGTTTTCCCCTGTGACATACCAAATTCGGTCGTGGCGTATTGACCGGGTTTGGGTTGTTACATTTTTCTTCAAAGTCCATCACTCTCCAAGTAGTCGAATATCTCTGTGTTTCCTTGCAAGGGTGAAATCGATAGGGCTTTGAAGGGGGGATTTTTTGGGATTCTTTTATAGCCGACGTTTAGGGGGAGATCATTCGAGATATAAATATCCAAGGTAAGCAAGTGTAATCTTTGGCCGAAGGCCATGTATTTTGGTTCATTATGTTAGAAATCGAATCTAACATAGATCATGTAGGGATTTCGACATCTACAAGGACAAGTGATATTTTTGGGATCTAGACAATCAAGGTAAGGAGGTTTTAATATTCGGCCAAAGGCCATTTTGTCTATTAAGGTTGACCGATTTTGATTATGATCTTTTAGGGGCAGTTTGATAGGGATAAGCATTTCATTGTTAATTTTTGCTAGCGAGAGCATTGGTATCGGTAGTATCGTAATCAACATTATCAGGTGTGTACCCCACACTAAACTATATTAGATTACGGCTTAAATTAATATGTATGCTTATAATAATGTGAATGTGGCTAAAGTACCATGCAATGGTACAAAGTACCCAGGTACATTTTCCTACTCCTACTATGAGTATGAAATGAACTGATATGGCATATGTGAACATGATAAAATGTGAAATAAGGCATGATTTTTGCATGATATGTATGACATGGGCATATGGGTGATTATGAAAGGGGAAGTGAATGTGGTGACCTTGGTCACATTATCTGAATGTGGTGACTTCGGTCACATAATAATTATCTGGTGGCTATGCCACGAAATTATAAGGGCGATGAGCATGTCGTCTACAGTGACTGCCTTCGATGATGTGTAGCGGATGGAGGGTTGACTTAGTAGTCCCCACGGTGTGCAGGTTGGTACGGGTGATGTGTAGCGGATGGTATCAAGGATTGGGTTCGGGTTTGCATCACTACTTTTATCTGTTATATATATTTATGAATTAATATGATATGCCTGAATTATTGAGGTCTAGTGTTGGTTACACATTGAGTCTGTTTGACTCACCCCGTTGGGGAACATTTTCTTTCAGGTGACGATCAGTGATGGACCGGGTCGGCGGGAGTTTAGTGGTGGCCATGCTCAGCTTGAAGTTTTATTTAATTTTGGGACTTTTATATTTTATATTTTTGGAGTTATTTTGGGTATTGTTTTCGTTTGTAATAAGGCCACTAATATTAAACTTTTGATGCATGTCTTTAAGTTATTTTATTTTCATACGATTTTATAACGTGAATGAATTTTTTTTTTATTTAGGACAAATTTAGAAATGGAGTAATATAGTTTTACAAAACCTAGATTTCAAATAGATAAACTTGATTTCAACTCGAGCCTAACACAAATTAAAAATTTTCTTTCAAAACCAACCGAATTTTTCTAAAGTGCTCAAAAAGTTTTGAACCGTTTTACTTGATGAACATACCAGATCCGGTCAAGGCTCGTGGGCCGAGTTTGGGGTGTTTCAACCAATCTCAAATGCTCGACATGTTCGGCTTCATCTCTGGAGTAGATTAGAATATCGTCTATAAACACTACCACAAACTGATCCAAATACTGTCTAAACACCTGATTCATCAAATCCATAAAAATAGCAGGTGCATTAGTAAGTCCAAAAGGCATGACTAGGAATTCAAAATGTCCGTACCTCGTTCGGAACGCAGTCTTTGGCACATCAGAATCTCTGACTCGCAACTGATAATAACCCGATCTCAAATCTATCTTGAAAACACCAAGCCCCTTTCAATCGATCAAACAAGTCATCAATCCGAGGCAACGGGTATTTATTCTTTATAGTCACCTTATTCAGCTGCCGATAATCAATACACATTCGCATAGTTCCATCTTTCTTTTTCACAAATAGAACTGGTGCACCCCAAGGAGAAAAGCTCGGTCGTGCAAAGCCCCTATCTGTCAACTCTTGCAACTATGCTTTCAAATCTTTCAATTCAGTAGGTGCCATCCGATACGGAGCTATCGAAATCGGAGTCGTCCCCAATACTAATTCAATACCAAACTCTATCTCTCGAACTGGTGGTAAACCCGGCAATTCTTTAGGGAACACCTCTGGGTATTCACATACAACTGGTACGGATTCAATCTGCTTTTCGGACACTTTATTATCTAACACATAAGCCAAGTAAGCTTCACATCCTTTTCTTACATACTTACGAGCTAACATCAAGGATATTACTGCCAGTAACCCATTCAAGTCATTAGATTCAATCCGGATGATCTCACCATTCTGACATCTCAAATTAATAATCTTTCTTTTGCAATTCACCACTACATCATGCAAAGTTAACCAATCCATTCCCAAAATTATATCAAACTCATTGAAAGGAAACAACATTAAATCAGCTGGAAAGTAGGAATCCCGAATCATCAACGGGCAACCTTTACACACTTTATCAACGAAAACATATCTACCCAAAGGGTTGGACACACGGATCACAAACTCAATAGACTCAACAGGCAGAGTCTTACTGGATACTAGAGTTTCACACACATATGAATGAGTCGAACCAAGATCAATTAATGCAATCACAGTAGTATCATAAAGTGTGAAAGTACCGGTAATGACATCTGGGGAAGAAGCATCCTCTCTGGCTCGTATAGCATAAGCTCTAGCCGGTGCTCGAGCCTCGATAAACTGCGGTGTCCTTCGTCCCCTCTCTCATTGCCACCTATATTGCCCGAATATCCGGGTGGTGCGCGCCGTCTTTGATGTGTTGCTCGGTTTAGTGTTCTGAACCGTATTTTGGTCGACTAGCATCGGGTACTCTCGAATAAAATGGTCCGACGATCCACATTTAAAGCAGGACCGATCATGGAATATACAACTCCCAGAATGCCATTTTCCATAATGCTTGCACTCAGCTCGGTTCTGCTGAACATTACCAACACTAGCCATCGAAGTGGCTCGGGAACTCACTGGAGGTCGATCTCGTCTAGACAGGTCTGAAGTAGCTTTATGTCGGCCGAAGTAATCTTTGAACTTCTTAAACGATGAATGGAAAGTCTTACTCGATGATTTTTTTCGAGTATGTCTAGCTTCTATTTCAGCTTTCTTTTCTCTTTCCCAAGCTCTTCAGCTTTGCAAGCTCGTTCGACAAGTACTACGAACTCTTTGATCTCAAGAATGCCCACAAGCAACTTTTTGTCTTCATTCAGACCGTCTTCAAATCTTTTGCACATAATGGCTTCAGTTGATACACACTCTCAGGCATATCGGCTCAATCTGACAAACTTCCGCTCATATTCCGTCACAGTCATATGACCCTGTTTTAGTTCCAGAAATTCTTTTTGTTTCTGATTGATGAATCTCTGACTGATATATTTCTTACGGAACTCGATCTGGAAGAAATCCCAAGTCACTTTTTTCTTTTGGAACCACTGATACTAGTGTATTCCACCAGTGATATGCAGTGTCCCGAAGTAGAGATATAGCACACTTCAAGCATTCATCAGGAGTACAGGATAGCTCATCAAGTACCTGAATAGTGTTATCGAGCCACATCTCAGCTCGTTCTGCGTCGTCATTATCATTAGCTTTGAATTCTTCAGCCCCATATTTCCTGATTTTATCAACAGGAGGCCTACTAGATCTCATCGGATCTAACATCGGAGGTGCTGAAGGTACCGGAGTTGGATTATTCGAGGGTAGAGGTTGTTGTACAGCCGGGTTAGTCTGAATGAACTGGGTAAACCATTCATTCATCATCTGGTAGAAGGCTTGCTTAGCTTCCCCCTCATGGCTACCCGAGACAGGTCGAGATTCTACCGGCGCTGACCCGCGTGCACGATCAGGCGCTACACTCTCTACATCATCAGCTACGGCTCTGTCAGGATCCATTTACTATATAAAACACAGTTTGAAATATCAGAAGTCACCACACTACCGTTTATATAAATAAGGCATGTATAGCTAGACTCACACGCGCTACAGTAGTCCTAGAATCGACTAAACCGTAGCTCTGATACCAATCAAATGTGACACCCCTAACCCGTGTACGTCGCCGGATTAGGGTTACGGGTATTACCATGTAAGCTAAAACTTCGGTTCACTCGATTAAATCTTAGTTGATCATCTTTATCAAATAATTTAATCATAAACAGACAGATCACACATGTGTAACACATACTTGATACATTAAACCAAGTCATACACGATATAACCATCGATGAACATAAAATGATCATACAATGTATATTACGACATTATCACATAACAATATAGATTTCATGCACCATATTTATCAAAAGGATCTTGATCTATAAAATTTATCAACAACTAAACTATTCGTAACTAATTAATTAAATAAGTATACTTCGAATGTCAATGCACAATACTTCCTATTAAGACCAATTTCATATGGCGTAAAATCTATTTCGACATAACCGAATATATGCAACTTATTACACATCACATACATACTTATGTATTTGACCGAATATACAAGGTCTCATTTATAACATTTCATGTTCGTTACCTAGCACAAACCGAGTTTGGTAGTTTCATACACTCAATTAAATTAAGCAATCTCACAAGCCAAACATATATACATGTATACATCATAGTTATGCACATTTTCCATATTCGACTATGAGCCTAAATAATTAGTTCTTTAAACATGTTAGCTACATTTGCAACTATCACCTAGGTTTGGCCAAATACACATACATAAATTCCGAATGATGCTCAACTAACACATACCTACCTTGACTTATACATGCAAAGATTAACTTAAATGCCGAAACACCTGACTAATTTAACATAAACATTGGCATTACAAACAAGAAATCATATAGAACGCATAATACACAAGCTTGCATAAAAGAAAAGACCATAGCCAAATCATTGAAACCAAACACATTCATCATATAGTCAAGACCAATTAAGACTGAATTAAACAAATAATCAAGCCATTTTTGCATGGCTATTATATACAAACAAAACATCATTCAAACATTTAGTTAGCCTATACATGCCTTTGATTCAAAAACTAAATTTAAAAATACCAAAAAGGGGTGATAGTGTGGTTGACTCCTCCAACGATCCTTTGAGCCCGTAGCTTGACTTGAATCTATAATACGAAACAATGAACACACGTGAAATAAGCTACTAGCTTAGTAAGTCTTAAGCATTATATTATATCGTTCAACCGTTTAAACATGAAATAAAATCAATTCATGACATTACATTTACATGTCTTACTTATAACTCAACATAACAAAGTATTACTACTTTACTTAACTTGATGACTTCCAATCTCCTTAACAATTACATCAATTGCCGATTATACTTAATAATCACATAGCTAAGTATAACAATTTACCTACATGAGCATTTTTAATCACACTCATGTTTCGAATTTCAAATAACCACATAACATATTTCATACACAAAATTTAAAACCAAGTATATAACACTTTTCTTTAATCATTTTATTTGCTCAATATCATAGCATATTTATATATATATATATTTATCACACTAAAGTATGATAGTACATACCTTATAACCGAATTAACAAAGCCATTTTCAAAACTTAAGCTTTCTAGATTGGTTTCATGGCTTTAATACTATATAACTGAGATTCAAAATTGAAACTCACCGGTATAGAACCTGCTAGGCTTTTGCCCGAATCGCACACACCGGCACTAGGCCTGCTAGACTCAAGGTCTGAAGTTTAAACACCGGCATTTAGCCTGCTAGGCAATAAGCCCGAAATATTTCACCGGCACCAGGCCTGCTAGGCTCGAAGCCCAAAATAAATCACCGGCACAAGGCCTACTAGGCTCGAAGCCCGAATATCAACATAATTAATCCTTCAATACACATTTCTTAATGCTGTCATCACAAACAAATCATATACTTCATATTACATTCACATATCAAATCGAATATACTTATTCATCTCACATTAAACAAAATATATTCAATCTAATATAATACCCTTACATTCGGCTAACTCATACATTTATGCTTAAAATAAATAAATTCATTCATTTACTACATTCATAAATAATTCTTTGAAGTATATTTTCTTAAGAACTTACCTCGACTATCGACGGACAACGTAGACCGGTTATTCGATAACCATCGCCTTTCCCCGATCCAAATCCGGTTTTCTTTGTTCTTGATCTAAACACATTAAAATTTAGCTCATTCAAGCACATTTCATCTCAATTTAGTCCCAAAACACATAGATGGGCAAATTACCATTTTACCCCTAATATTTCACATTTTTCAATTTAGTCCTATTTGCACAAAACTCAAAATACACAAAATTTCACTATAATACCTTAGCGCCGAATATTCATAGGGACCATATTAGTCCATTTCTTTAATTTATTTTGCATTTTAGGCCCCTCAAAAATTCATTTTTGCAATTTAGCCCAAAGTACTCAAATTCACTAAAATTTCCAATACAAAACTTGCTAATCTTTAACATATCTTTAATATAAACTCATCAAACATCAAAAACCACAAGAACATGTAAATGGCTGAACATCAAGCATGCTCAAATTTAAAAATTATACCATGGGTCAACTAATATTCGAAACAACGATCTCAAAAACGTAAAAATTATCGAAAACCGAAGTAAAACACACCTTAAATTGAGCTAGATGATGGTCGAACACTTCAAAGTCTTTAAACCCTTATTTCTTAGCTAACATACGGCAATGAGAGATGAAGAACAAAAGGAATGGCTTTTAATTTCATATAATTTAATATATAATAACATTTTTAATGATTTATCATTTCAACCATTAATTAATAATAAAAACAAATTATAATATAAGGTCACACTTGACCTTTGCCACCCACTAACTCATAAAATGGGTTAATTACCCTTTTAATACTCCATATTAGAAACCCATCATCATTTAAGCACTTTCCACTATAGTATGCAACTTTTACACTATACGCGATTTAGTCCTTTTTGTTAAATTCAACACTCAAGCGATAAAATTTTTATACGAAGCTTTCACACATCATAAATCACATATAATTTGCACCAAAAATAATATAAAAAAATTCAGACTCGGATTCGTGGTCCCGAAACCACCGTTCCGATTAGGGTCAAATTCGGTCTGTTACATATTTAATATATTCATAGAGTCAATATACAATTGATACATCATCGAAATATTAAATACTTCACTATAGTTAAATTATTAGCACACGAACTTACATCGATATCGAAAAGGGCAAAAAGGGACCTAATTGTCTATATTTTTCTTTTCTCCCGTTCTAGGTCCGAATCTCATTTTCTTTGATCTAGAACAACAAATTTTACTCATTTACTCATTTTATGATCATATTACAACATAAACTCTACTTAGGCAAATTTATGATTTTGCCCTTGTACTATGGCAAAATTATGATTTTGCCCCTAGGCTCGTAAATCATTTTTCATCACATTTTCTTATTAAACAAGCCTAGATGAACATTTATTTCTTTTTCAACTACTCACAAATCCAACAATTTCATGCATTTATTACCAAATTACAACATTTACAACTTAGTCCCATTTATGTGTTTTCATGATAACACCTTTCACAAAAGTTGTTTCTCATCTCCCTAACATTCATTTTCTTCCATAAAAACTCAGCAAACAACATAAACTATCTCATGGCAAGTCCCTAGACTTTCAACCATTTAGCAATTTAGTCCCCTCTTTAGCCAGCTTAAGCTTTGGGGGATCCAAAAGTACAAAAATTATCATCTAAAACCATCAAAATCACTTACTTTTAAGGAAGAAAGCTTTGCTGAAAATTTTCAAGCTCCGATGGCTATTTTTCATGAGAAATTTCGGTGGAGAGAAGCGAAAGAAAAGATGATATCTTTTCTTCTCTTTATTTTATTATAAAAATAAAATTATATCACCAATTTCACCTAACAATATGACAAAGTCAATTCTTTGTCCCCTATGGCCGGCCACCTCTTAAAATAAGGCCTACTTGCACATTAGGGACATCCAATTAATATTCCTTAGCTATTTGGCACCTCTAGCAAATAAAATAGAACTTTCAAACTTTATGCGATTTAGTCCTTTTTCGCGATTAAGCATGAAATCGCTAAAATTAAAACACCAAAATTCCCATGCTCCTTTATAAACATGATATAACCCATAAAGTAAAATTAAAATAATTTTCTCTGACCCCAGATTAGTGATCCTGAGACCACTGTTCCGACTAGCCCCTAAATCAGGCTGTTACAATCCTCCCTTGGGTACGATCTTCGAAATATTCCTTGTATTTCATTGTAAATTTATTATATTTCAAATTTACCTACATGCTTTCAGAAAATGCACTTCACTTAGATATTTGATTGCATTTTATTTAGCCCCGGTGCACACACGTCGAGGCGTGGTCAATTATCTAATGTTTAACTAATACTAAGTGGTATTATGTGGTCAGATCGTTATACGAAGTGACATCATGCATTAGTAGATAAACCTAAACATGTCCTTAGTCTAATAAAAAATATGCAACCCGATTGAAAGACTAATATGTCATCTATTAATTCCAATTAGGAAGATGTTTTATCTTGAGCTTCGAAGCGAATGACTCTTAGAAAATAGAGACATAGATGTGACTGACTAAACTAACAGTATATCGGGCAAGACCCAAGTAGAATAGATCCTGAATTCGTTTATGGATTTATTCACTTGTGATAATCATAGTGTGACATACATTAATCCTGAGTGGATGATGGACTATGTACACATGACTCGTATACTTTGGTGTAAGTAAAAGCCTGAGTTCGAATAGATAAGGAACCAAAAGTTGGTGTGTTGGGTATACGACTTCGGAAGTATGTAACATCATTCACAATAGTCAAATTCGTAGTCCAAGACATGGGTAAATGATATCCTCTCATTGGCATTACATGATAGATGAAAAATAGACGTGGTCATGGGTCATTTATCTTTATGATAAATGACTTAATTACTATTTCATAGTAGTTGACTTTTCATGAAGGAAGATCTAATGGTTACCATAAGATAAAATAGGATCATATTGGGAGAACGAATTTATCCAAAAGAGATTAAAGATATCCTACGAGGGTAACAAACTTATGACAAGGTGATTGGACGAGCACTAAATGAGTAACATTCATAATGGTAAGTAATTTGGGCGAGCTTAGTCACAATAATATAGTGGAATGTCTTCGTGACTAAATGAGTTTATAATTAATAGGTGAAAAGCTAGAACTATAACATCCTGATTTAGGGCTTAGTCGAAATAGTGGTGCGAGACCACAAATCTGAGGTATATGTATGAGTTTTGAGGTTTATGCCATGCTTGCATGTTAGTGTGGGAGTTTCATGAAGCAATCTTGTTAAATTGCGGTTGAATTGTCCAAAAGGACTAAATTGAAAAAGTTACAAAATTTGAGATTCTAGAAGCTAATTGTATGAAATAGCTTTGGATTATCAATTAGAGGTCCTTAAATAGTAATTTTCCCAAATTCTAATTTTTGTACAAAAATGGGCATGAGTGGATGATATTGGAAAGTTTAGTGAGAAGGGGCATTTTGGTCATTTAACAATTAAGTGATTAAAAAGGGGAAAAGATGACAAAATTTCATTCATCTTCTTCTCCAAGCTGCCGAAAATTTCAAGAAGCCATTGTTAGGGCTCTTCAATTTTTCAAGCTTGCTAGTAAGTGCATCCAAGCCCCATTTTTTATATTCTTCGTATTTTTGAAGTCCTAGTAACCTGAGTAAGCTATTTTTAGCTATATGTTGAGCTAGGATTGATGTTCAAAAATGTACCCATGTATGACATGCATGTATTTTGATGTTTTATGGAAGATTATGAAAGCTTGATGTAGTAGAAACATCTTTTGCTAAATGAATTTCATGAAAAATGCATGTAGGGATTAGTTTGTGAAAGTCTTGAGATTGGTCATACATGAATGATTTAGTGAGAATTGATGATTGCTTTAGCTGAGGTTATGAATCGGCTAAGCATGAAATGGTAGAAAGTTGAATGAAAATCACTTTACGAGCCTTGGGGCAAAAGTATAAATATGAGGAAGTTTGGGGGCAAAATGGTAATTTTGCTAAAGTATGAGATAAGAGTCAATTTAGTCAATGTATGCATTGAATGAGTTGATTTATCATTATAGATCAAGAAAGACGAAGCCCGGATAGAAACCGAGGCAAGAGCAAAGTAGTGGACTAAATTTCACACCTCCATACTTTTGAGTACCAAGGTAAGTTTACGTATAAATGATGCATTTATGCGTATACATTGTTAATGCTAGCTAGTGTGTAGCATGATTGAGAGCCTATTTGGTTCTAGTGGAATGAATGAGATAGTAGTTGTGAATGGATGAATGTATTACAAAGTAGACATGTGAATGTGTAGTGATAATGCTTAATGGTGGGCTAAGTGCGATACCACCTTGATACTTAACAATGATGGGCTGTGTGCGATACTATTGTTAAGCATATTATTTAGTGAGCTATGTGCAGAATCACTATAGTTATCCTTTGAGGTAGGCTATGTACGATACTACCTCATGATCTAATTGTGGTGGGCTAAGTGGGAAACCACCGAGTAATTTAGTTGTGTGGATGTATTATTGAGAAATAATGATGTGTTGTATTTTGAGTAAATGTGATATTGAGTGCAGAGGTGCATGATAATGATTATGAGTATGTGACTCACGATGTGTTGGAGATGTGGTAAGGGATAGAAAGAGGAAGCATAGTGGTGGATGTGAATTACATAAGTTAGTATAATGCCAATTGTTGTTTAGCTTATACTAGAATGCTTAAATTGTTTATGTGTAAACTTACTAAGCTCAAAGCTTACTCCTTTCTTTTCCCTTGTCTTATAGAGAAAAAGGATTGAATCGTGATGCGCGGATTAATCGGAAGATCGCCCACACTATTAGCACACTCTGGTACATTGGACTTAATGTTTTGTATATGGAATGTATAGAGGCTAGACAAGTTAGTGAGTTTTGTTGTAATGGCTAAGATGTGTTGGCCTTTAGATGGGTAATCTATTTTGTATAATGCCATGGTTGATGGCTAACTTATTATATGAAAAGTTGTAGTTATCCATGTAAGATTATGTTACAATATGAGTTGATTGTGGATGAGTTGAATGTATACATGTTGCATGAGTTAGAAGGGTGAGAAGAGCTTAGCAAATAGCTTTGTTCTTATCCATGTGGATAGACACACGGATATGTGTCTAGGCTATGTGTGACACACGGCCAGCCCACGGGCGTGTGACTTGGCCGTGTCACTTTAGCAGATTTGAGTGTTATAGGCCACGGGCTAGCCTCACGGGTGTGTGTCTAGGCTTTAGGCCGTGTAAAGTAGTCAGTGTTCACCACGGGTGGAGAGTACGGGCGTGTGCCCTAGCCGTGGGACTTTGGCAGAATGCTTGAGTTTTGTACACGGTTTGTGGACATGGGCGTGTGTGACTACACACGGGCGTGTATCATCTTACACGAGCGTGTGGCCCTGTTGGGATGGAAAAATTTTAAATTCGCAAGAGTTTCTGATATGGTCTCGAGAGCCCTCGTGTGTATGAATGAGGCCTCGTAAGTCGAGAATAAGGTTGTTGTGGTGACTTAAGGAGAGTACTCATGTTGAGCCTAAGTGGCGATCAAGTGGTTTTACTCCGGTAATGCCTCCAACCCGGTTTCGGTGTAGAATACGGGTAAGGGGTGTTACATTTAGTGGTATCAGAGCTATGGTTTAGTCAGTTCTAGGACTACCGTAGCGGGTGTAAGGGTCTAGCTATTCATGCCATAAGTGTACAATGATAGTGTGGTGGTTTCTGATGATTTTGAACCTTGTTTTATATAGTATATGGATCCCGATCAATCAATTGCTGATGAAGCAGCTAGTAATGCGCCGGCTCCTGCACAAGGAACCGCGCCTGTTGAGAGTGGACCCGAGGTTAGGGGTCAAGAGGAAGAGGCTCAAGAAGCCTTTCTCCAGATGATGAGTAATTGGTACTCGGATTATGTTTGAGCGAACCCTAATGCTCAACCTCCTCCACCTCCTCCTATACCTCAGCCAATTCCAATGGCTCCTTAAGGTATTGATGTAGTGAGGATATCAAAACCCCCGGTGGATAAGATTAGGAAACACGGGGCTGAGGAGTTTAGAGCTAAGGTAGATGATGACCCCGAGAGGGTAGTGTTCTAGCTAGAGAACTCAATGAGAGTATTCGATGAACTCTCTTGTACACCTGAAGAGAACCTGAAGTGTGCCGTATCTTTGCTGAGGGACTCAGCATACCATTGGTGGAAGACATTGACATTGGTAGTCCCAAAAGAGCGGGTGACGTGGGACTTCTTTTTGGAAGAGTTCCGGAAGAAGTATATAAGCCAGCGATTTACTGATCGAAAACGGAAAGAATTCGTTGAGTTAAAGCAAGGAAGAATGACAGTAGCAGAATTTGTTAGGCTTAGCAAGTACGCGCAAGAATGTGTGTCGACGGAGACCATCTTGTGTAAAAGGTTAGAAGATGGACTGAACGAGGATATTAAGCTCCTAGTGGGTATTTTAGAGTTGAAAGAGTTTTTGGTGTTGGTTGAAAGGGCAAGTATGGCTGAGGAGTTGAGTAAGGAAGAGAAAAGGGCTGTGAGTGAAGCCCGAGATGCGAGAAAATGACCAATGGGCAAATCATATCAAGCCCAGTCAAAAAGATCCAAGGAAGTGAATCCTCGGACGACAACATCAGTGGGATATCCACATCGAGACTTGGACAACACTCGTTCGGGTTCGAGAGTCCAAGCCACCTCGATGGAAAGTGTAGGCAATCCGAAGAACAAACCGGAGTGTCCAAGTTGTGGTAGGTATCATACCAGAGAGTGTTGGGGAAACAACCGAAGTTGTTATAAGTGTGGTTCCCCCGACCATTTTATCCGAAATTGCCTCGAGAGGGATGACAAGGAAGAGAAGCAAGAGACAAGACCTAGCGATGTGTCTGCAAGGGGTAGACCACCAAGGAACCCGAGAGGTAGGACTAGTGGTAAAGGTGTGTCCAAAGACTCTGCTGTGAGACCGGAGGGTCGGGCACCTGCGAGGACATATGCCATTCGCGCCCGCGAAGAGGCATCATCCCCAGATGTGATAACGGGTACTTTTTCTCTTTTTGACACCTTTGTTATTGCTTTAATAGAGCTAGGGTCTACTCATTCTTATATTTGCATGAGATTGGCATCTAGTTTGAGTATGACCGTTGAGTTTACGGATATTGTGGTTAAGGTGTCAAACCCGTTAGGTAAGCATGTGTTAGTGGACAAGGTGTGTAAGAATTGTCCTTTGATGATTAAGAGTCATTGCTTTCCGGCAAACCTTATGTTGTTGCCATTTGATGAGTTTGACTTAATCCTTGGCATAGATTGGTTGACTACCCATAGTGTCTTAGTGAACTGTGGTAGTAAGTTTATCGAATTGAAATGTGAGAATAGAGATGTTGTTCGGGTTGAATCAAGTGGATCGAATAGTCTACCAGTGATGATTTCTTCCCTAGTGGCTGAGAAATGTTTGAGAAAAGGGTATGACTCCTATCTTGCCTTTGTTTTGAATACTCAAGAGTTTGGAGTAAAGTTTGATACCGTGCCGGTGGTATGTGAGTATCCAGATGTATTCCCGGAAGAGTTACCTGGATTACCTCCAGTGAGAGAGGTCGAGTTTGAGATTGAATTAGTTCCAGGAACGGCACCTATTTCAATTGCTCCGTATAGGATGGCACCTTTAGAGTTGAAAGAACTGAAGGTTCAGTTGCAAGAGTTGAGAGGTAAGGGTTTTGCAAGACCAAGCACTCACCGTGGGGTGCTCCGGTACTATTTGTGAAAAAGAAAGATGGGTCTATGAGGTTGTGTATAGACTATAGGCAACTTAACAAAGTGACGGTGAAGAATAAGTATCCTTTACCAAGGATTGATGATCTTTTTGATCAACTAAAAGGAGCTACAGTGTTCTCCAAGATCGACCTGAGGTCTAGTTATTACCAGTTTAGAGTGAAAGAGCAAGATGTGTTAAAAACTGCGTTTCGAACAAGGTATGGCCATTATGAGTTTTTAGTCATGCCGTTTGGTTTAACGAATGCACCTGCGATTTTTATGTATTTGATGAACCGTGTCTTCTGACCGTATGTGGATAAGTTTGTGGTTGTCTTTATTGACTACATATTGATCTATTCTCGAGATGAGAATGACCATGAAGAGAATTTGAGAATTGTCTTGCAAACTTTAAGAGATAAGCAGTTATATGCTAAGTTTAGCGAGAGTGAGTTTTGGCTCCGAGAGGTCGGATTCCTAGGACACATTGTGTCGGGTGATGGTGTCAAAGTTGACCCGAGTAAGATATCGGCTGTTGTGGATTGGAAACTGCCGAGGAACGTGTCAGAAGTTAGAAGCTTTTTGGGTTTGGCAGGATATTACACACATTTTGTAAAGGGGTTCTCTACAATTGCTACCCCAATGACGAAACTGTTGCATAAGGATGTCAAGTTTGAATGGACTGAGACATGTCAACAGAGTTTCGAGAGATTGAAAGCATTGTTGACTGAGGCACTGACTTTGGTTCAACCAGAATCGAGGAAAGAGTTCGTGGTTTATAGTGACGCGTCTTTTAGTGGTCTCGGTTGTGTGTTGATGTAAGAGGCTAAGGTAGTCGCTTACGCCTCGA
Source organism: Gossypium sturtianum (assembly GCA_025698515.1). NCBI lineage: Eukaryota > Viridiplantae > Streptophyta > Magnoliopsida > Malvales > Malvaceae > Gossypium > Gossypium sturtianum. The sequence goes on from CM046950.1 coordinate 127,346,548, forward strand.
GGCAGCTGAAACCGCACGAGAAGAATTATCTGACTCATGATTTGGAGTTGGTTGCGATTGTTTTTGCATTAAAGATTTGGCAACATTACTTATATGGTGAGAAGTGTCGAATCTTTACGGATCATAAGAGTTTGAGGTATTTAATGAATCAAAAGGATTTGAATTTGCGACAGAGGCGGTGGCTCGAGTTATTGAAAGACTATGAGTTAGTCATTGATTACTACCCGGGAAAAGCGAATGTGGTTGCGGATGCCTTGAGTAGGAAATCCTTGTATGCTCTAAAAATTATGAGCACGAGTTTAGCATTGTCTGATGATGGTGCTATTTTGGCAGAGTTGAGAGCTAAGCCACTACTTGTTCAACAGATATGCGAGGCTCAGAGAAATGATAGTGAGATGCAAGCTAAGAGAGCTAAGTGTGGATTAGAAAGTGATTCTGATTTTTGAATGGATTCGAATGGTTATTTTTCAGTACATCCGGGCAGTATGAAAATGTACAACGACTTGAGGAAGTTTTATTGGTGGCCGGGTATGAAAAGAGACATCTCTGAGTATGTGGCAAGGTGTCTGATTTATCAACAAGTGAAAGCTGAGCATCAAGTGCCTTCAGGATTGGTTTAGCCAGTGATGGTTCCCAAATGGAAATGGGATCGAATTACCATGGATTTTGTGACGGGGTTGCCTATGACTCAGAAAAAGAGAGATGTTGTGTGGGTTGTTGTCGATAGATTGAAAAAGTCGGCTCATTTTATTTCGGTGCGTGTTGATTATTCACTGGACAAGTTAGCCGAATTGTATGTTGCAGAGATAGTGAAGTTACATGGTGTGCCTGTGTCTATAATATCGAATAGAGATCCGAGGTTTACTCCGAGGTTTTAGAAGAAGTTGCAAGAGGCTTTGGGTACAAAGTTGAACAGTAGTACCGTATTCCATCCACAAACAGATGGTCAGTCTGAAAGAGTGATTCAAGTTCTCGAAGATATGCTTCGATGCTGTGTGTTAGAATTCGAAGGTAGTTGGGAGAGGTTTCTACCTTTGGTCGAGTTTGCCTACAACAAAAGTTATCAGTCGAGTATACAGATGGCACCGTATGAAGCAATGTATGGTCGTAAGTGTCGGACTACTCTATATTGGACTTAGCTTAGTGAGAAGCGGATCCATGGGGTCGATCTAATAAAATCGATAGAGGAGAAAGTGAAAGTAATCTATAATAGTCTGAAAGTTACTTCGGACCGATAGAAGTCGTACGCGGATCTGAAAAGAAAAGAAATTGAGTTTGAGGTGGGTGACAAAGTGTTTTTTAAAAGTGTCCCGTGGAAGAAAATCATGAGATTCGGACGAAAGGGGAAATTGAGTCCGAGATTCATAGGGCCGTATGAGATTACAGATAGAGTTGGGCCAGTAGCATACCGGTTGGCTTTGCCGGTAGAATTGGACAAGATCCATAACGTGTTCCATGTGTCGATGTTGCGACGGTATCGCTCCGATCCTTCGCATGTGATTCCTTTAATGGGAATTGAGATAAGACCGGATATGTCTTATGAAGATGAGCCGATTAAGATCTTGGCTCGAGAAGTGAAACAGTTGAGGAATAAGAGCATAGCCCTAGTGAAAGTGTTATGGAAAAAACACGGTGTGGAAGAGGCTACGTGGGAGCTAGAAGAAAGCATGAGAGAGCAACATCCAAACCTCTTTACTGGTAAGATTTTCAGGGGCGAAAATCTCTAAAGGGGAGAGAGTTGTAACATCCTGATTTAGGGCTTAGTCGAAATAGTGGTGCGAGACCACAAATCCGAGGTATATGTATGAGTTTTGAGGTTTATGCCATGCTTGCATGTTAGTGTGGGAGTTTCATGAAGCAATTTTGTTAAATTGCAGTTGAATTGTCCAAAAGGACTAAATTGCAAAAGTTGTAAAATGTGAGATTCTAGAAGCTAATTGTATGAAATAGCTTTGGATTATCAATTAGAGGTCCTTAAATAGTAATTTTCCCAAATTCTAATTTTTGGACAAAAATGGGCATGAGTGGATGATATTGGAAAGTTTAGTGAGAAGGGGTATTTTGGTCATTTAACAATTAAGTGATTAAAAAGGGGAAAAGATGACAAAATTTCATTCATCTTCTTCTCCAAGCTGTCGAAAATTTCAAGAAGCCATTGTTAGGGCTCTTCAATTTTTCAAGCTTGCTAGTAAGTGCATCCAAGCCCCGTTTTTGATATTCTTTGTATTTTTCAAGTCCTAGTAACATGAGTAAGCTATTTTTAGCTATATGTTGAGCTAGGATTGATGTTCAAAAATGTACCCATGTATGACATGCATGTATTTTGATGTTTTATGGAAGATTATGAAAGCTTGAAGTAGTAGAAACATCTTATGCTAAGTGAATTTCATGAAAAATGCATGTAGGGACTAGTTTGTGAAAGTCTTCAGATTGGTCATACATGAATGATTTTGTAACACCCCAAACCCGGCCTAGACGTTACGATCGGATCTGGCATGTCACATAGGAGGGTTGTTTAAAGACTGTGCGTTCGTTAAAAACTTTGTCTTCTTTTTGAAAACTTCGAGCTTTGTTGTTTGAGAAATCCAGATTTGCTTTTACAGTGTTATTGTAAAAACGTTGTTATTACCATTGTTATTATTATATTTCCAAAAGCTTGTTTAAATCAGAAATCCGTTTCGGTGAGTTGCGAAAATGTGATATTTTAGAAAACCGTTCGTTATCTTTTTAAGAAAACACCATCTTAATCCTTTAGCAATAAATCATAACAGAAAAAAAAAGTTTAAAAGAAAATTAAAGTTAAAAGGCCTTATTACAAATACAAAAGCCAAATTAAAGTAAATCTCAAAATAAAGTAAAACGGAAATTTACTAAGGTTCCGATGTACGGCCACCACAGAGTCCTCCGCTGCGCCAAATCCTCTAATGCTGGGGATCACCTGCAAAGTTAAAGTAGAGGGTGAGTTATTCTGACTCTTCAGTGTGTAATCCTGAACAGTCGATGAATCGGGCCTAAGCCCATACAGAAACAAACTGGACTGAAGCCCTTACAGAAGCAGACTGGGCCGAAGCCCTATAAACATGATAGTGCAAATAATGTAATGTAGCCCCAACCTAACAATCCATCTGCTACACACCACCCGTACTAGCCCAACACACCTGTGGGGATTTCTAAATCGACCCATCCATCCGCTACACACCTCGATGGCAGACCAGCTGCTCATCACAGAATTTGTGGCAAAGCCACCAGAATAACAGAATATATGTGGCATAGCCACCAGACAGAAATTGGGCAGAGCCACAAGAATAAGAATGTGGCAGAGCCACCAGAATACACTTCCTCCGATCATCAATATCCCAACCCCATGCAGAATGTCATGTATGCAAAGCATATGTCATAAATGATGTATGAAACAAATTACCGTCATAACCAGATAAACAGAATACACACAATCATGCTAATTAACCCATAAGGGTATAACCGTAATCTTACCCACCGAGGGTATTTCAGTAATTTACCCACTAAGGGTATTTTAGTAATTTACCCACCAGGGGTATTTCAGTAATTTATCCACCAGGGGTATTTCATTAATTTTCCCTCTAGGGGTATTTCGGTAATTTACCATCCAGGGGTATTTCGGTAATTTTCAACTAACAGCCTTTCTGAGGACCCACTGCCGCCTCGTGCGACACAGAACCCTTTTTGGGTCTCTACGGAACTATTGGACCTAAAATCCATTTTAGGCCCTAACGGGCCTAAAACGCTTGGTTTCGGTTTCAGATTTTAAGATTTCGCATTCGGATTTATCATTAGACAGTTTTCTAACAGTTTCGCCCAAATGGGCCGGATAGCCCATTGGGCCCATTTGGCCCGTTTCAGGTCGGTTAGGCCCATTACAGCCTCAGTATCGCGAGAGTGCTCGTGACACTCTCAGCGACTTAATATTGTCATTCGTATCTCAATATACCACTACGAATGTTCGCACGTTCGAGAGGTCACGAATGCTGGGTTTAAACTTTTCATTTCGTAGAATCACGAACGTCTCATGCAAACATTCAGAGATGTGTGAGATTACACACCTGATTTGGAATACGTAACCCGATACTCTCCGAAGCACCTAAGGATTCAACCGGTTAACAGTTAGTCTTCCCATATGTAACCCCAAACTTTGAATACTTAATAGAACAAAAAGGAGAGTCCCGATTTAGCTTACCAACGAATATTACCCTCCCTTCTAAAGAGGGTATTCAGTCCACCTTTTACTAATCCGAGATCCGTGCCCCTAATGAAGAGATTGTATTAAGAATGTTATTCAAGATAAGAAAATGAGAGGGATGGCCTTTTCGGCCCCAAAGAATTCAACCAAAATAAGAGAAGTAACACCCCTAATCGGCCATCCCTACCGCTTACCAACAAGAAGACGAGATCCCGAAGCCGATTGAACCAACAAGATTCGAGTTTGCACTTTGGAGGATTCGGCCCTTACCAAAAGAGAACAGAAGAGGTTCAAGGTAGAACGAGTGGTTTAGTTCGGCTTAAACAGAGTCAAGAGAAGAAAGAACGAAAGAGAGTGGAAGAAGAAGAACCATTCCCTTAGTACCAAGGATGAGCCGAATGGAATGACAAGATTCGACACCAGCAGCAAAATAGAGGACTCAAGATTCGGCTACTAGAAGGAAGATGTCAAAGCCAGAATTCGACCAACAAATAATAACGGAGAGTGTTTAAACAAATAGGGATGAAGGGGAAAACAAACTATGGTTTCGGCAGAAGGAATTTGTAAAAGAGTTAACCCGAAAAGCTTAAAGAACAAGTGCACGAAATAGAAGCAAATGCCAAAAGAATCATAATTTGGCTATGGAGTATAAACCGAAATGAAAAGCAATTAAAGAACACAAGCCGAAATATTGGTGTAATAAGGATTCGGCTATAGGTGGAAGGAAGGTTGAGAAGATGGGGTTTGAGGAAAAGTAAGGGGAAGAAAAGAGTAAAACTTTAGCAACTCGGCAACAACAAGTTGAGGAAAAGAGAACCCGAAAATGCTTGAGTAGCAAATGCCCAAGAATTCAAAAATGCCTAGAGAGCCTAAAGAAATTCGGCTCCTATACCACACTAGCCGAAAAATGCCAAAACACCACCCCCTTAGCCACCACCCCCTTAGCCGAATTTCCCTTCCTCCCAACACCCCTACAATCGGCCACTACTACCTCTCACATCAAATCCCTTGATTCTCTCCCCTATTTGCTCCCCAACTTCCTCTACATCACCCATTCAAACAATTTGACCAAGTCTCCCAACCACCATGTAGATTTCTACTCCAACTCCACCTCTTCTCCTCCTTGAGCACAAAAATAAAACTCCCTTATGTTGCATGTGGGATTCGAACACCAGCTCACTTTGCTTCCCTACGAACGCCATAGCCACCTTGACACTAGACTCCTTGTGTTAGCAAGACACAACCAAATCTCCCCCTAAAGTGCCCAAAAATTAAAATTTTGCATATGGCCTAACTTGAACCCGGGACTTCATTAGAGGCCCGTAACCTTCCAAATTCACTTACCTAATAAGTCCAACTTGCAATTATGCCATTCTCATACTGTCAAAAATTTTAAAAATTCTTCTACGCTCGGGGCCCAATAGGCCTGATTCTCTTAGGCCCAATTTTGGGATGTTACAGATTTAGTGAGAATTGATGATTGCTTTAGTTGAGGTTATGAATCGGCTAAGCAAGAAATGGTAGAAAGTTGAATGAAAATTACTTTACGAGCCTTGGGGCAAAAGTATAAATATGAGGAAGTTTAGGGGCCAAAATGGTAATTTTTCTAAAGTATGAGATAAGGGTCAATTTAGTCAATGTGTGTATTGAATGAGTTGATTTATTATTATAGATCAAGAAAGATAAAGCCCGGATAGAAACCGAGGCAAGAGCAAAGTAGTGGACTAAATTGCACATCTCCATACTTTTGAGTACCGAGGTAAGTTTACGTTTAAACGATGCATTTATGCGTATACATTGTTAATGCTAGCTAGTGTGTAGCATGATTGAGAACCTATTCGGTTCTAGTGGAGTAAATCAGATAGTAGTTGTGAATGGATGAAAGTATTACAAAGTAGACATGTGAATGTGTAGTGATAATGCTTGATGGTGGGCTAAGTGTGATACCACCTTAATGCTTAACAATTATGGGTTGTGTGAGATACTATTGTTAAGCATATTATTTAGTGAGCTATGTGCGGAATCACTATAATTATCCTTTGTGGTAGGCTATGTGCGATACTACCTCATGATCTGATTATGGTGGGCTAAGTGGGAAACCACCGAGTAATTTAGTTGTGTGGATGTATTATTGAGAAATAATGATGTGTTGTATTTTGAGTAAATGTGATACTGAGTGCAGGGGTGCATGACAATGATTATGAGTATGTGACTCATGATGTGTTGGAGATGTGGTAAGGGATAGAAAGAGGAAGCATAGTGGTGGATGTGAATTACATAAGTTAGTGTAATGCTAATTGTTGTTTAGTTTATACTAGAATGCTTAAATTTTTTATGTGTAAACTTACTAAGCTCAAAGCTTACTCCTTTCTTTTCCCTTGTCTTATAGAGAAAAAGGATTGAATTGTGATACGCGGATTAATCGAAAGATCGCCCACACAATCAGCACACTCTGGTACATTGGACTTAATGTTTAGTATATGGCATGTATAGAGGCTAGACAAGTTAGTGAGTTTTGTTGTAATGGCTAAGATGTGTTGGCCTTTAGATGGATAATCTATTTTGTATAATGCCATGGTTGATGGCTAACTTATTATATGAAAATATGTAGTTATCCATGTAAGATTATGTTACAATATGAGTTGATTGTGGATGAGTTGAATGTATACATGTTGTATGAGTTAGAAGGGTGAGAAGAGCTTAGAAAATAGCTTTGTTCTTGTCCATGTGGATAGACACACAGACATGTGTCTAGGCCATGTGTGACACACGGCCTGCCCACGGGCGTGTGACTTGGCCGTGTCACTTTGGCAGATTCGAGTGTTATAGGCCACGGGCTAGCCACACGAGCGTGTGTCTAGACTTTAGGCCATGTAAAGTAGTCAGTGTTCACCATGGGTGGAGGGCATGGGCGTGTGCCCTAGCCTTGGGACTTTGGCAGAATGCTTGAGTTTTGTGCACGGTTTGTGGACATGGGCGTGTGTGACTACACACAGGCATGTATCATCTTACAGGGGCGTGTGGCTCTGTTGGGATGGAAAAATTTTAAATTCGTAAGAGTTTCTGATATGGTCTCAAGAGCCCTCGTGTGTATGAATGAGGCCTTGTAAGTCGAGAATAAGGTTGTTGTGGTGACTTAAGGAGAGTACTCACGTTGAGCCTAAGTGGCGATCAAGTGGTTTTACTCCGGTAATGCCTCCGACCTGGTTCCGGCGTAGAATACGGGTAAGGGGTGTTACAAGAACTTAATTATAAATCATTTGAGCTCTAATTATAGATGTCCAATAGATCCCTCTGCTAGTTCGTTGAAACCAAAAATGAATTGCAAGTTGAATTAAATAAACAGAAATGATAAAGTTAAAAAAATGTGTTACATTTGGAAATGAATGTGGTTTCTCATTAAGTATGGAAACGACCTAAGAATTAATTTGAGTTTTTTGAATTATTATTTAATTAAATAATTGAAATTCGAAAATGGAATTAAATTAATTGGTCATTGTGAATCCATTGAATATGGAAATTAAATATATTTCTCATAGATTCTTTTACGGTAAAGTTGTCATAACTTTAAAGAAATTAGAACTGAGTTGAAAAAATTATTTAGTTGGAAATTTATTTAATTTAAATTAATTTCATAAATAATATTTATTTTGAGAAATAAAAAATATGTATTGTGTTGGATTAAATTATAAAGTACCGGGTTAAATGTCTAGGAAGCATGTGTAATTGGACCCAATAGAGGGGAGGCCAAACCCCCTATGATAAGTATGAGGGGTGAAAACCCTAGTATAATTAACTAGGGTTAGCTGCCCTTCTCTCCTAGTAGAAGTAGGGGACTTGTTTTTCTCTCAGAAAAGTATTATTTGTATTTTACTAATTCAATTAGGATTTTTCTATCTCTCCCTATAAATAGATTACATTGGTAGAGTTATTTACACATGATAAACTGAAATAGTAACATATTTTAAACCCACATTTAGCATGCTTTTGGGTGATTTAAGCCTTGAATTGTGTAATTTGGTGCTCTCAATCCTTTGTTTTCATGTTTTATACTCAAGAAAGCACCGGAGGATGAAAAGAACAAGAAACGGGCTTAAAACAGACCAAATGGGCCAAATCACGAAATTGACACGACTTGGGCCCAAGCAACATGGCCGTGCCTCCCTAATCAGACCTGAACACGGCCTGGCCACGATTCACACGGGCGTGTGCCAAGGGCGTGTCCCTGCCGTGGAGAAGAGAAATTTCACTCGAATTCGGATACTTAGGGGTAAAGAAACACATTCCAAAAGCCTATATAAACACCCTAGAGGCCAACTTTCAAGGGCGTCCAGCTAGGCCAAGGAGCCGAGCCAGAAAGATCAAAATTGTGGAAATTACTTGAAGAAAGTCAGTTGATTCATCTCAAGAAGCCGGAGTTATACTCAAGACGGAGGATCTCTCTTCAATTCCTTCAGGGGGTTTTAGAGCTTTTCTTATGTTTTGTTTTATCTTTTCTTTTGAGATGTATTCTATTATCATTATGAACTAAACCCTCAAATACCTGAGGGGGATGAAACCTAAGATGAATCTTGTTATCGTTTACTGAACTATATGATAAATATTTGATTTGTTCTTAATTATGTGTTCTTAATTCTTATGTCGATATTTCCGAAATATTAATTCAAGTTTGATGTGCTTAGGTGGAGGAGCAAAAGTCCCTGCCTAAGAGTAGATCTAGCATAATTAAGCGGAGTTGATCGCACGCCTAGAGATAGGGTGACGAGATTTTGCTGGATTAGGGTGAAACCTAATATGGGAGTCCATAGATCGAGTTAATATGATTCTAGGGGTTTTAATTAGAAAGAGATTTCAATTAATCAACCTAGGGTTAGACGTTAGTCGCCTCGAGAGAGGGGTTAATATACATTAGGGAATCTTACGGATCAAGTCAAATGAATAAATCGTCTGGTTCAGAGTTAGATAACAAGTGAAGTCTAGGTGGATTCTTTCTTGGGTATTGTTTTAATCAATTGGTTTTTCCCACAAGTATTTCCCTAATTTCATTCTTTTTGTCTCATCGTCTTTAGCTTATTAGTTAGTTAATTTTCTAGATTAAACCGATTCACTTCAATTTTAAGGCTAAATAATAAAAAGAAAGTTAGTATTAGTACTTTCGGTTCCTTTGGGTTCGACAATCCGGTCTTGCCACTAAGCTATACTACTGTTCGATAGGTACACTTGCCTCAATCGTTGTCATAGTTAGTTTTTAGGCTCGATCATCCTCATTAAAAATTTTATGACTGTGACACAGCGATCAAGTTTTTGGCGCCGTTGTCGGGGAACTGAAATATTAAGAACACTCAATTTTCATTACTTTAGCCATTTTTATTTTCTGCAATTTTACTCTTATTTTGTTTTCTATTTTTATCTTTCTAAATTTTAGTCTTTGCTCCTTGTAGGTACCTCTAGTTTATGACTAGAAGGAACCCAACAGGACCTTTTAATTTACGATAGTGAGATCGAAGCAACTGCTCGTAGAAACCGGAGAGAAATTAGGCGAAGTCTACAATACATAGAAGAAGAGCAAGAAAACATCATCAATATCACCGAAGAGATGGCTGAAAATAATCTGCTACCTCCAGAGATGGCCAAAAACCAGGCTCCTCGAACTATGTATGATTATGCTAAGCCTAGTTTAGTTGGTACTGAATCTAGTATTGTTAGACCTACTATTGCTGCAAATAATTTCGAATTGAAACCTAACACTATCACAGATGATACAACATTCGTTCGGTTTGATGGTTTGCGAGGATAAGGATCCTAACACACACTTAGCGAATTTTCTGGAATTCTGCGACACTTTTAAAATTAATGGCGTTTCTGATGATGCCATCTGACTTCAATTATTTCCCTTTTCTTTGAGGAATAAAGCTAAACAGTGGTTGCATTCTCTTCCCCGAGGATCAATTACTACATGGGAACAAATGACCGAAAAATTTTTATTAAAATATTTTCCACCAGCCAAAACGGCCAAATTAAGGAATGATATCTCTTCTTTTTATGCAGATTGATTTAGAAACACTTTACGATGCATGGGAGAGATACAAAGATCTATTGAGAAGATGCCCACACCATGGATTACCCTTGTGGCTATAGGTCCAAACTTTTTACAACGGTGTGAACCCCTCAACTAGGCAGTTGATCGATTCAGCAGCCGGTGGAACTCTGAATAATAAAACACCTGAGGCAGCTTACGAATTTATAGAGGAGATGTCCCTAAATAACTATCGTTGGAAAGTCACGAGGACAAAGCCCACGAAAAGTCGCGAAGTGTTTTCAACCTCGACGCAGCGAAACCATGCTATTAAATCAGGTAGATGTGTTAACTAAAAAATTTGATGGTTTGTGTAATTCCTTGCAGGTACAACCCGTTATGCAGTGCGAAACAAGTGGAGGTGTGGCGAATCCTGAGTACCCACCCTACGGACATGGCATAGAAGGCGAACAAATGAACTATGTAAGTAATAATTTTAGATATCGAAATAGCCCTTATTGCAATACTTACAATCCAGGTTGGAAGAACCACCCCAATTTTTCATGGGGTGGTCAAGGAAATCAAAGACAACAACACCCTCTAAATTTTCAACAGCAGCAGTACCCACAGGAAAAGAAGCCGAACCTTGAGGAAATGCTGACAAAATATATAGCAGCAATAGAAACACATTTCCAAAGTATAGAAACAAAACTTGAAAAACAAGAAGCATCGACACAAGAGCTCAAAGATCAAATTGGTCAAATCACCAAGATCTTGACGGAACGACCACAAGGTAGATTGCCAAGCAACACTGAAACTAACCCAAGGGAGAAGATTCAAGCCATATCAACTCATGATAATGTAGGGTTAGATGAGCCTCATTTAAGGCAAGAGAATGTGGTAGAAGAAGGTAAGATTGAGGAAGGAAGTAAAAAGCCAAAACCGGTAATTAAAGAGTACCAACCTCGTATACCATACCCCGAGGTGATGAAGAAAGATGATACAGAGGAACAGTTCAGTAAGTTTCTTAAACTTTTAAAGAAATTACATATTAACTTACCATTACTTGAAGCTCTTTCGTAGATGCCAGATTCAAGGAATTCTTAAAAAAGCTTTTGACAAACAAGTGAAAGCTAGATGAGGAATCGCATGTGGAACTCAACGCAAAGTGCTCAGCAATTCTCCAAAATAAATTACCACAAAAATTAAAAGATCCAGGGAGTTTTACAATTCCATGCTTAATTGGTAGTTTATCTATTGATAATGCATTAGCTGATTTAGGGGCAAGCATAAATGTCATGCCTTATAAAATGTTTAAACAACTTGGTCTAGGGAAACCTAAACAAACTAGGATGAGCATTCAATTAGCTGATAAAACTGTTAGATTTCCTAGGGGTATAATTGAAGATGTGCTAGTACAGATTGATAAATTCGTATTCCCAGTAGACTTTGTGGTTTTAGACATGGATAAGGACAATAGTATCCCATTAATTCTAGGAAGGCCCTTTTTAGCAACTGGCAGGACTAAAATTGATGTCGACGCAGGTGAACTCATACTCTGTGTAGGTGACGAGACAGTCACTCTTCAGGCTCTCGATTCGGTTAGAACATCGAGCAAACAAGGTGAGAAAGTACATTCTATTGATAACCATTCGGTTAACCCTTCTTTGCAGGAAGCACCACAAAAGAACACAACTAAACCCGATCCTAGACCCAATGCCAACAAAGAAACAACTCATGAGGATCGAAGGGATCAAGTTGATGAACTAGACGAGTGGAAGACACATTTCAAGCAAAAACTAGGGATACACAAAGAGAAACCGAGGGAACCACCAGACGAGCTCGTAGGAACGACAAATCACTTTAAAATAGGAGACCAGGTATTGTTAGATAAAACAGACCCTCAAATATCTCATCCTAACCCTAATACAAACAAAGAAATCCCTTTTAAGGTAATCAAGGTTTTCCCATACGGAACAGTCGAGATAAGTAATCCTATATTTGGCACTTTCAAAATAAACGCTACTCGACTTGAATTATACACGGATAATAGGACAGATAGCATGAGGAAAGATGTTCAACTTTTCAAACCACCCCGATTATGCGAATGAGAGGAAAGTCTAGCTTAAGACTTTAAATGAGCGCTTCTCGGGAGGCAACCTGAGCACTAACTCCATTAATTTTTACATTTTTTATTTTTACTTTTATTTTTCCTTTTCAGCATTTAATTTTAAACTAACCAAAGTGCAGATTTTCAGACCACACGGCCGTGGCCGTGGCCGTGTGGATACTACGGACTTTCGTATTGACATAGCAGAGGTAGTACGACCCAATGACGAAAGATTCCCAGATCACGGACGACTATAAACTGCCACGACCGTGTGATATGGCTGTGGCCGACACTAAGGGAAGACACACGGGCTCCAACTAACTAGCCACGGCCGTGCGATACGGTCGTGGTCGACACTGTTTGATCCTACATGGGCGTGGTGACCATGAAACGGGCGTAGGAGAAATGAACGAAACACAACACGGCCGTGCGATACGGCCGTGTGACCCAACACGCCCATGGTACACGGGCGTGGGGATGTACCAGTTTTGAAAATTCTATTTAAAACACCCCCTGCTCCCTCTTCTCAACTACTCCCCATTCCCTTTCCTCCATACATTCTCAGACCCCCCTTCCATATTCTCTTTCCTTGGCCCTTTTCCAAACTCTAGATGTACACCATATCCATGTAGAAGAAGCGAAAGGATCCTAGCACAGTCTTCCCCTGTGGGAGACCGATCTACATAAGTTCATGCCGGCCGCTTCATCCACTCAACAAGCCAAGGATATTTGAGGCCATTTCGTTTTTAATTTTCTTTTTTTTATTGCATTTATTTTCCTTCTCTTTATCTTCCTTGTCCCTAAATAAATAATTAGTTTATTTTAAATTTTTCTTAGTATTTCTTGCCTATTTCTTCACGGGCTACCCAATTTCTTCATCCAGCGCAGTAATAGTGGGCAGCCCCCATACCACCACCAGAGACGCCTCCTCCAACTTATCTTTCACCTCTGAATCAAGTTTCCACACCTCCAACTCAAGGAATCCATCCAAATTCAGGAAGTTTCATCTCTCTCTATCTTTTATGAATTTATATTTATCTTTGTACATTGAGGGCAACGTACATCTTAAGTGTGGGGGGTGAATCTTAAAAGTGCCAAACTTTTTGCATTATTCTCAAATCCTGAATTATGCCTTGTCCTAAAGTAAGTTTCTCATATTATGATTAGAATAAAATTTCCTGTGATTTATGATTTTTATTGATATATTTTAGATTAAGTTATTGATAATTGTGCATTGATAATTTAAACTTTAAGATACTAGAGAATCAAGCAGGATAAGTCTATTTTCCAAAATTAATTTTTTTTTTAGGTTGTCTACCTGAATTTGAATATTACTTTGAAGTTTGAAATTTGCTAGGTTGACATCAAAAAGCCATAGTTTTTGTGAGATGTTGAGCCTTATAGAGAATATATTCTTTTTCTTGCTCACTTTATTGATTATGAGTGTGTCAACATTGATTTGTTATTCTAGAACTTGCATAGATTATACATGTCAAGACCACACCTTTGATTTGATATACTAAGATGATAAAGGCACCTAGGTTTTAACCCACTCACTCCACTAAAAAGCCTACCCATTTTATTAATCCCTAGTGAACCCCGTTGATCCTAACAACCCTTTTTATTGACTCACCCACTAATATTATCCCAAAACCCTTTGTTTTTGTTATCACCATTCCTTTTGACTACCCTTATATCGAGATTTGATTTGATCGATTGCCTATTGATTTCGATAGTAAACTCATCAATTATTATATATATCTGATTTGTTCTAAAAAAAATTGAAGTATTTTCATTATTAGTTCTGTGATTAAGTGAGCTTATACGTTTAAATCCCAATGGTTGAAAAAGAAGCTCGTATTAGTAATAATATTATTATTACAAGTTCTCAATTGATGTAATTGTTTATTATCAGTTCATTGTTTCTGGTTAGGTAATTTATCACGTCAATCTCGATTCTAACCTTCTAATTCAGCCTATATCCACACCTTAACCCAAGCCCCGTTACAACCCTGTTAAAGACCTTTTGATTTGTGTATTATCTCATATTATAGTGGTGGAGATTTGATTTTCATGCAAGCCTATGGTAATAACTTTTCATCTTTGACTTTTGAGTGCTTAATTGTTGAACCTTAAACACTTTGAGTGATTTGAGTGAATCTTTAGTGAGGATGTCAATACTTGTCATGTTTTAAATCAGAGGTAATTATTTAGATAAGGGGAAACACCTATGTTTTCATGCTACAAAATGTATGACTTGGATTGTTTGAATTCTTTAGGACTCTTAGAGTTGAATTATCCATGTATGAATTATCTTTGAACTATGATGAAACATTATTGATGAATATTATGAATCAAGGAAGTTCATTTTAATCATAAGTTGATAATTTTGATTGAGGACAAGCAAAAGCTTAAGTGTGGGGGTATTTGATAAACCGAAATAGTAACATATTTTAAACCCACATTTAGCATGCTTTTGGGTGATTTAAGCCTTGAATTGTGTACTTTGGTGCTCTTAATCCTTTGTTTTCATGTTTTATACTCAAGAAAGCACCGGAGGATGAAAAGAACAAGAAACAGGCTTAAAATAGACCAAATGGGCCAAATCACGAAATCAACACGGCCAGGGCCCAAGCAACACGGTCGTGCCTTCCTAATTAGACCTGAACACGGCCTGGCCACGATTCACACGGGCGTGTGCCAAGGGCGTGTCCCTTATTACGTAATGTTATGTATTTGTTCAATACATGTTATAATGTTGCATTGTTTATATGTAAACTTACTAAGCTTAACGCTTACTCTCCCTTCTCTTTTTCCCTTGTTTTATAGAGTTTAAGAGCCGAGCCGGAATACACAGCTAACCGAAAGACCGCCCACACTATCAGCTCCTCTCAGTATACCTAGACTTAATGATTTTGTAAATGGCATGGATAGGTGCTAGGCTAGTTAAGTTATTTTGTTATTTTGGCCAAAGGTGCATTGGCATCTTGTAAGATATTGAAATTTGTATATTGCCATGCATGATGGCTCATTCTACCTTTTATGAAATTATAAGGTTACCTATGGAAGTCCATGTTGAAGTCATGAATATTTATTGGTATGTTGAATGGATTCTTGTAGTGTAAGCTATAGGAGTGCTAAGAGCTTGGCAAACAACCTTGTTCGGGTCCGCACAGGTAGGCACACGGGCGTGTGTCTAGGCCGTGTGAGACACATGATCAAGCCATGGGCGGGTGCCCTGGCCGTGTGAAGTCTGCACTTTGAAATTAGAATTGGAATGGTCACACGGTTAAAGCATACGGGCGTGTCGAGGCCGTGTTGAATAAGTCTGAATACTAAGGTATGGCACACGGTTTAGACCCACGGGCGTGATAAAACCGTGTGTGATTAGTCAGTGTTGACCACAGGTGAAAGGCACGGACGTGTGATAGGGTACACAGGCGTGTTCCTAAAATGCATGGGCGTGTGCCTTAACCATGGGCAAATTGGCAGAATACTGGGTTTTTAGGCACAGTCTGGGGACATGGGCGTGTGTGCCTATGCACGGGCGTGTCTCATCTTGCACGGGCGTGTAAGACCTGTCTTGAAAAGAAAAATTTTAAGAATGGGAAAAGTTCTGGATTAGTCTTGAGGGTCCTCGGGTGTATGTGTTAGGCCTCGTTAGTCGAGAAGGAGGTTTTAGAGAGTAACGACGTAGAGCCTAAGTGGCGATTAAGTGGTTTGAGTTCGGTAACGCCTCAGGCCCGGTTCCCGGTGTAGAACCTGGGTAAAGGGGTGTTACATTTAGTGGTATCAGAGCTATGGTTTAGTCAGTTCTAGGACTACCATAGCGTGGATAGGAGTCTAGCTATACATGCCATAAGCGTATGATGATAGTGTGGTGGCTTCTGATGATTTTAAACTTGTTTATTGTTGCAATGGATCCCGAACAATCGTCTCTGATGATGACGCAGCCTAGTAATGCACCGGCTCTGCGCAAGGATCGCGCTGTGTCGCGCGAGTAACCCCGAGACTAGGGTCGAGAGAAGAGGAGGCTCGAGAAGCCTTTCTCCAAATGATGGATAACTGGTACACTGAGTATGTACGAGCAAACCCCAATGCTCAACCCCCTCCACCCCCACCTATACCTCAGCTAATTCCTGTGGCTCCCCAAGGTATAGAAATGGTGAGGATGGCTAAGCCCCCGGTAGACAAAATTCGGAAGCAAGGGGTTGAGGATTTTCGAGCTAATATAGATGACGACCCTGAGCGAGCAGAGTTCTGGCTTGAGAACTCAATAAGGGTTTTTGATGAACTCTCCTACAAACCTGAGGAGAGTTTGAAATGTGCTGTGTCTTTGTTGAGGGACTCGGCATACCATTGGTGGAAAATATTGACATCAGTGGTTCCTAAAGAGAGAGTAACGTGGGACTTCTTTTTGGAAGAGTTTCGAAAGAAGTATATAAGTCAACAGTTTGTAGACCAGAAACGGAAAGAATTCCTTGAGTTAAAGCAAGGAAAAATGACTGTGGCAGAATATGAGCGTGAATTTGTTAGGCTCAGCAAGTATACGCAAGAATGTGTATCCACGGAAGCTACCTTATACAAGAGATTTGAAGATGGGTTGAATGAAGATGTCAGACTCTTAGTCGGAATTTTAGAGCTAAAAGAATTTGTGGTGTTGGTCGATAGGGCTAGTAAGGCCGAAGAATTGAGTAAGGAAAAGAGGAAATCCCTGAGTGAGGCTCGAGATGCGAAGAAGAGGCCGATGAGCAAATCATACCAAGCTCAATTGAAGAGGTCTAGGGAAGTGAACCCTCGGACAAATACATCAATCGGGTATTCGCAGAGAGAGCGAGGCAACATGTATTCGGGTTCAAGAGCTCAAGCCACCTCAATGGCAAGTGTGGGCAATCCAAGGCCCAAACCAGAGTGCCCAAGTTGTGGCAGACATCACACTGGGGAGTGTTGGGGAAATAATCGAAATTGCTATAAGTGTGGATCCCCCGACCATCTCATCTGAAATTGTCCTGAAAAGGATGACAATGAGAGGAAGAAAGAGATAAGATCAAGTAGTGCATCCTTTAGAGGTAGGCCACAAAAGAACCCGGGGGGGCGGAACTAGTGGTAGAGGTGTATCACGAGACACCACTGTGAGGCCAGAGGGTCGAGCGCCAGCAAGAACTTATGCTATTCGCGCTCGAGAAGAGGCGTCATCACCGGATATAATAACGGGTACATTTTCTCTCTATGACACCTCTGTTATCGCTTTAATTGACCCGGGATCAACTCATTCTTATATTTGTATGAGATTGGCATCTAGTTTGAGTATGACTTTTGAGTCTACTAAATTTGTGGTAAAAGTGTCAAACCCTCTAGGTAAACAAGTGTTAGTTGACAAGGTGTGTAGGAATTGTCCTCTGATAATTAAAGGTCATTGTTTCCCGGCGAACCTTATGTTGTTGCCTTTTGATGAGTTTGATTTGATTCTTGGTATGGATTGGTTGACTACCCATAGTGTTTTAGTGAATTGTGGTAGTAAATTTATTGAACTAATTTATGAAAATGGAGATGTTATTCGGGTTGAATCAGGTGAGTCGGATAGCTTACCGGTGATGATTTCTTTCGTGATAGCTGAGAAATATTTGAGAAAAGGGTACGAATCTTATCTCGCTTTTGTATTAAACACTCAAGAATCTGAAGTCAAGATTGAAACAGTACCGATTGTATGTGAGTATCTGAATGTATTCCCGGAAGAGTTGCCTAGATTACCCCCAGTTAGAGAGGTCGAGTTTGGAATTGAGTTAATTCCGGGAATAGCACCCATTTCGATTGCTCCGTATAGGATGGCCCCGCTAGAGTTGAAAGAACTAAAAGTTCAGTTGCAAGAATTGACGGATAAGGGTTTTGCAAGACCGAGCTATTCACCGTGGGGTGCCCCAGTACTCTTTGTAAAGAAGAAAGATGGGTCGATGAGATTGTGCATAGACTACGCACATACTCAATAAAGTAATCATGAAGAACAAGTATCCTTTGCCGAGGATAGATGATCTATTTGATCAACTGAAGGGAGCTACGATGTTCTCCAAGATCGACCTGAGGTCCGGCTATTATCAGTTGAGGGTTAAGGAGCAAGATGTATCGAAAATGGCATTTCGGACGAGGTATGGTCATTATGAGTTTCTGGTCATGCCATTCGGTTTAACGAATGCTCCTGCGAGCTTTTGGATTTAATGAACCGTGTCTTCCGACCGTATTTGGACAAGTTTGTGGTTGTCTTTATTGACGACATATTGGTTTATTCTCGAGATGAGAGTGATCATGCGGAACATTTGAGAATTATCTTACAGACCTTAAGAGACAAGCAGTTATATGCTAAACTTAGTAAAAGCGAGTTTTGGCTTCGAGAAGTAGGGTTCCTAGGACATATTGTATCGGGTGAAGGTATTAGAGTAGATCCGGGAAAGGTCTCGGCTATTGTAGAGTGGAAACCACCGAGGAATGTGTCGGAAGTTAGAAGCTTTCTGGGTTCAGCAGGGTACTATAGGCGGTTTGTGAAAGGATTCTCTATGATTGCTACTCCAATGACTAAACTATTACACAAGGATGTTAAATTTGAATGGACTGAAGAATGCCAGTAGAGTTTCGAGAGATTGAAAATGTTGTTGACAGATGCACCGGTTTTGGTACAATCTGAGTCGAGAAAGGAGTTTGTAGTTTACAGTGATGCGTCATTAAATGGTCTCGATTGTGTGTTGATGCAAGATGGTAAGGTAATCACTTATGCCTCGAGACAACTAAAACCACATGAGAAGAATTATCCGACTCGTAACCTGGGGTTAGCCGCGATTGTTTTCGCGTTAAAGATTTGGCGCCATTACCTATATGGTGAGAATTGCCGAATCTTTACTGATCATAAGAGTTTGAGGTACTTGATGGATCAAAAAGGAATTAAATCTACGGCAATGATGGTGGCTTGAATTATTGAAGGACTACGAGCTAATGATCGATTACCACCCGGGAAAAGCGAATGTAGTTGCAGATGCTTTAAGTAGAAAATCCTTGTATACTTTGAGAACTATGAGCACGAATTTGTCATTGTCCGATGATGGTGCTATACTGGCCGAGTTGAGAGCTAGACCACTATTTGTTCAACGAATATGTGAGGATCAAAGGAACGATAGTGGGATACAAGCTAAAAGAGCTGAGTGTGAATCAGGGACAAGTTCTGAATTCCGAGTGAGTTCGGATGGTTGCTTAATGTTCCATGATAGAATTTGTGTGCCTAAAGATGACGAGTTGATCCGAGAAATTTTACAGGAAGCACATAGTAGTTATTTGTCAGTACACCCAGGCAGCACAAAAATGTATAATGATCTAAAGAAATTCTATTGGTGGCCGGGAATGAAAAGAGACATCTTGGAGTATGTAACAAGATGTTTGATTTGTCAACAAGTGAAAGCGGAGCACCAAGTGCCTTCAGGATTACTTCAACCAGTGATGGTTCCCGAGTGGAAGTGGGATCAGATCACCATAGACTTCGTGACGGGGTTGCCTTTGACTCCGAAAAAGAAAGATGCTGTGTGGGTTGTTGTTGACAGGTTAACAAAGTTGGCTCACTTTATTCCAGTATGTGTTGATTATTCACTGGATAAATTAGCTGAGTTGTACGTGGCAGAGATAGTGAGATTGCATGGTGTGCCTGTATCCATTATCTCGGACAGAGACTCAAGATTTACTTCGAGGTTTTGGAAGAAGTTACAGGAGGCCTTGGGTACGAAGTTGAATTTTAGTACTGCATTTCATCCTCAAACCGATGGTCAGTCTGAGAGAGTAATCCAAATTCTTGAGTATATGCTTCGATGTTGTGTGTTAGAGTTCGAAGGTAGTTAGGAAAAATACCTACCCTTGGTCGAATTTGCTTACAACAATAGTTATCAGTCAAGCATACGGATGGCACCGTATGAAGCCTTGTATGGTCGTAAATGTCGGACCCCTTTGTATTGGACCGAGCTGAGTGAGAAGCAAGTTCATGGGGTTGATTTGGTTAAAGAGACCGAGGAGAAAGTGAAAGTTATCCGGGATAGTCTGAAGGCTGCTTCAGACCGGCAAAAGTCGTATGCGGATTTGAAAAGAAAAGAAATTGAATTTCAAGTGGACGACAAGGTATTTTTGAAAGTGTCACCGTGGAAGAAAATATTGAGATTTGGTCGAAAAGGTAAATTGAGCCCGAGATTTATAGGGCCGTATGAGATTACCGAGAGGATTGGGCCAGTGGCATATCGGTTGGCTTTACCGGTAGAGTTAGAGAAAATTCATAATGTGTTCCATGTATCAATGTCAAGGCGTTATCGCTCCGATCCTTCGCATGTGATTCCTCCAACAGAAATCAAAATATGACCAGATATGACATATAAGGAAGAGCCGATTAAAATTTTGGCTCGAGAGGTGAAACAATTGAGAAACAATGACATAGCCTTAGTAAAAGTATTATGGCAAAAGCACGGTGTAGAAGAGGCTACTTGGGAACCGGAACAAGCTATGAGGGAACAATATCCAAACCTCTTTACCGGTAAGATTTTCGAGGGCAAAAATCCCTAAAAGGGGGGGAGTTGTAACAGCCCGGTTTTGGGGCTAGTCAGAACAGTGGTTTCGAGACCACTAATCTGAGGTCGAGAAAATTTATTTTGACATTAATTTATGTGCTGTACCATGATTATATGGATGCATGAAAATTTTGGTGTTTTAATTCGAGTGACAGCGTGCTTAATTGTGAAAAAGGACTAAATCGCATAAAGTGCGAAAGTTCTATTTTTCATGGTGGAGGTGCCTAATAGCTATAGAAAGTAAATTTAGAGGATTTTAAAGTGCAATTAGGCCATTTAATGTGTGTTGGCCGGCCATACAAGCTAGGGGAGACAAGAGCATTAATTTTATTCAAAATTTGGTGACATTAGGTGAATAAAAAATAAATAAAATAAGATAAAAAGATGAGATATCATCTTTTACTATTCCTTCTTCTTCTACCACTGAAATTTTAGAGGAAATAAGGGTTCTTGGAGTTCAAAATTTTCAGCTACATCTCATCCTTGCAAGTAAGTCATTTTGATGATTATTTTTGATGATTTTTGTATTTTTGGAGTCCCCAAATCTTAAGCTAGCTAATGGGGGGACTAGTTTGTAATATGGTTGAAAGTCTAAGGACTTTCCATGAGAGTAGTTGTGTTGCTAGCTGAGTTTTCATGGAAGAAAATGAATGTTAGGGAGGTGAGAAACAACTTTTGTGAAAGGTGTTAGCATGGAAACACCTAAACAGGACTTGAATGCAAAGATTAAATTTATGTCATAAATGCATGAAATAGTTGGAATGGTGAGTAGTTTTAAGAGAAATAAATGTTCATCTATGCTTGTGCATTGAGAAAATGTGTTGAAAAAAAAATTACGAGCCTAGGGGCAAAATCGTAATTTTGTCTATGTAGAAGGGCAAAATGGTCATTTTTACCCAAGTGTAGAATTTGAAGTATTATGATCATAGAATGATCTAAACGAATAAATTTCATTGTTATAGATCAAGAAGAGCGCGGAATCAACCTTGACCGAGGAAAAGGCAAGGTGGCGGATTAGATCGTTGGTTATCACGTTTTGCAGCGAGGTAAGTTTATGTGTAAACAATGCATGATTGTGTAAATATTGTGTGGTTAACTAGTGTAAGGCAAGATCGAGAACATGTGTGGTTCAAATGGATTGAATGTGGAAATTGTTGAATAATTACTGTATGAATGATGAAATAGTCATATAAAAATGTAATGTCGACACTTTTTGGTGGGCTAAGTGCGATACCACCTTGTTGCTTAATTTACGATGGGCTATGTGCGAAACTATCATCTAAAATCCTTTGGTGGGCTAAGTGCGATACCACCTTGTTGCTAATTTACGATGGGCTATGTGCGATACCATCGTCTATTCATCTTTTGTGGGCTATGTGCGATACCACCATAACTAATCTTTTTGGTGGGCTAAGTGTGAAACCACCGAGTGGCTTGACTGTGTGAAATGGAATTAGAAATAGTGAATGTTGTATTATGTGACCTTGTGATACTAAGTGCAGGGAAACTCTTAATGAGTGTGTACATTAAAATGTGAGATAGTTGAAATGTTGGAATGGAGAAAATGAGTAAGCATGTCATGAATGTAAATTGCTTCTTGCTTATTACGTAATGCTATGTATTTGTTCAATACATGTTATAATGTTGTGTTGTTTATATGTAAACTTACTAAGCTTAAAGCTTACTCTCCCTTCTCTTTTTTCCTTGTTTTATAGAGTTTAAGAGCCCAGCCGGAATACGCAGCTAACCGAAAGACCGCCCACACTATCCGCTCCTCTCGGTATACCTAGACTTAATGATTTTGTAAATGGCATGTATAGGTGCTAGGCTAGTTAAGTTATTTTGTTATTTTGGCCAAAGGTGTATTGGCATCTTGTAAGGTATTGAAATTTGTAAATTGCCATGCATGATGGCTCATTCTACCTTTTATGAAATTATAAGGTTACCTATGGAAGTCCATGTTGAAGTCATGAGTGTTTATTGGTATGTTGAATGGATTCTTGTAGTGTAAGCTATAGGAGTGCTAAGAGCTTGGAAAACAACCTTGTTCTGGTCCACATGGGTAGGCACACGGGCGTGTGTCTAGGCCGTGTGAGACACACGATCAAGCCATGGGCGGGTGCCCTGGCCGTGTGAAGTCTGCACTTTGAAATTAGAATTGGAATGGTCACACGGTTAAAGCACATAGGCGTGTCGAGGCCGTGTTGAATAAGTCAGAATACTAAGGTATGGCACACGGTTTAGACCCACGGGCGTGTTAAAACCGTGTGTGATTAGTCAGTGTCGACCACGGGTGAAAGGCGCGGACGTGTGATAGGGTACACGGGCGTGTTCCTAAAATGCATGGGCGTGTGCCTTAACCGTGGGAAAATTGGCAGAATACTGGGTTTTTAGGCACGGTCTAGGGACATGGGCGTGTGTGCCTATGCACGGGCGTGTTTCATCTTGCATGGGCGTGTAAGACCTGTCTTGAAAAGAAAAATTTTAAGAATGGAAAAAGTTCCGGATTAGTCTTGAGGGTCCTCGGGTGCATGTGTTAGGCCTCGTAAGTCGAGAAGGAGGTTTTAGAGAGTAACAACGTAGAGCCTAAGTGGCGATTAAGTGGTTTGAGTTCGATAATGCCTCAAGCCCGGTTCCCGGTGTAGAACCCGGGTAAAGGGGTGTTACAAGCCGAGCCAGAAAGATCAGAATTGTGGAAATTACTTGAAGAAAGCCAGTTGATTCATCTCAAGAAGCCGGAGTTATACTCAAGACGGAGGATCTCTCTTCAATTCCTTTAGGGGGTTTTAGAGCTTTTCTTATGTTTTGTTTTATCTTTTCTTTTGAGATGTATTCTATTATCATTATGAACTAAACCCTCAAATACCTGAGGGGGATGAAACCTAAGATGAATCTTGTTATCGTTTGCTGAACTATATGATAAATATTTGATTTGTTCTTAATTATGTGTTCTTAATTCTTGTGTCGATATTTCCGGGATATTAATTCAAGTTTGATGTGCTTAGGTGGAGGAGCAAAAGTCCCTGCCTAAGAGTAGATCTAGCATAATTAAGCGGAGTTGATCGCACGTCTAGAGATAGGGTGACGAGATTTTGCCGGATTAGGGTGAAACCTAATATGAGAGTCCATAGATCGAGTTAATGCGATTCTAGGGGTTTTAATTAGAAAGAGATTTCAATTAATCAACCTAGGGTTAGACGTTAGTCGCCTCGAGGGAGGGGTTAATATACATTAGAGAATCTTACGGATCAAGTCAAATGAATAAATCGTCTGGTTCAGAGTTAGATAACAAGTGAAGTCTAGGTGGATTCTTTCTTGGGTATTGTTTTAATCAATTGGTTTTTCCCACAAGTATTTCCCTAATTTCATTCATTTTGTCTCATCGTCTTTAGCTTAGTAGTTAGTTAATTTTCTAGATTAAACTGATTCACTTCAATTTTAAGGCTAAATAATAAAAAGAAAGTTAGTATTAGTACTTTCGGTTCCTTTCGGTTCGACAATCCGGTCTTGCCACTAAGCTATACTACTGTTCGATAGGTACACTTGCCTCAATCGTTGTCATAGTTAGTTTTTAGGCTCGACCATTCTCATTATAAATTTTAAGACTGTGACACAGCGATCAACACATAAGTTTTAAATATTATTATTTTGCCAAAAATAGTCAAAATTTATTTCTAAGTATAAATTCTATTTTCTGGCAATAGCAATTCTACCGATTTCTATTGAGATAGAGATTTGATTTTCTACTGAAAGTAAGAAAATTATATCTGGTTCTATGTTTGATTTACGATTGTTCAAGCCCACACTCAAAGCGATTCATTGTACAAGAATAGCGGGAAAGTTCGTTCTGTTGAAAGTCGGGAACGTCTAGGATCCATATCACACAAAACACAGGTATTTTTTGGAAAAAAGTTTATTGTTATAAATATCACAAACCGACTCAGTTTTCAAATTTCTAGTTTTCCACTGTGACAAAGAACCATTTTTAAACTGGATTTTTTCCAACACAACTTACATGTTAACCGTTTATGAACCAATTCATTTAATGAAATTCCTATTTTATACTTTTAAGAATAGCTTAGTAGTTTTATAATATGTTCTTTCAAAATTTTCATTTATATAATATGTTTCCTATATGAACCATGTACTCCATTTTCAGTTCTTTGATCAATTTCTTTAATATCATTTAAGGTGAGTTGATTAGGCCACACACTACTAAAGCAAATTATCATTTTCATTTCAATTCGTTAAGAGTCCTTTAATTCACAGCATATGGTTTTGCTTGCACCATCTATATTCACATTTAAAGCTTATTATCAACATTTAAATTCATTTTGGTCGATAGAAAATTCTAGCAACCCAAGACTAGATACGAGGGATCCCAACCCAAACACACCAAGAATAACACATTAAAAGCACTTACATCTAAAGACATGAAGAAATGGATCCATAATGCACAAGTGTTACACACAAAACTACTATACCAAAAGTCTTTATACACGGTCAAAATCGTATCTCCTAACACATGCACGCTAATGACCCCCTATGGCATGCCAATTGTGTCCTTACTAGTCACTAAGTCTAATATGGGATATTATAAACATATTTTCGTATAATCTTTAAGGCCATTTACAAATTGGACAAATCTTTTACTTTGTCACACATGTTGCACCGAAGTGCCATATCATTTGCATACATATTTTCACATTTCATTTAACCTTATACATGTGTACATTAATAAAATTGTTCCAAACAATGGAAAGTAATATTTCCATTGCTCTTTTACCTTTTACATAAAAAATCTCTTATTTTAAACATAGTATTGACTAAAAGCACAAATCCTTCATGAGCTTTCTCTCACTAGTCATCGTTTCTTTCACTAGAAACACTATAAATCCTAGATGAAAAAAAAGAAGATTAAAGAAGATCTCAAGCTCATGGAAGGGTTTTCTAATAACTTTTGTTAAGAAATCAAGGTAGCCGAAGAGAATCTTCAAGAAATTTCAAGAAAAAGCATGGAAGAACGAAGAAGAAGACCTCTAAAGGGGGAAGCTGGTCGGGTGTTCATGGCTGAATAGGGGTTCTTCCCCCTTATTCATCCTTTTAAAATACTCTTTAAAAGATCCAAGACCCAAGTCCACAAACAAGCCCAATTTTTTTAAAAAGTTTATGTTCCACTTCCATATTTCATTGGCCCTTTGATTCAAAACTTATTTCAATCATCCAATATTTCACCCAAATAATAATTCTCAAATTTAATTATTGAGAAATTATCAAAATTTCCTTTTTGACAAAATTACCATTTCCCCCTTTTTCTTTTTATTTTGTCTTTTTTACAATCCTTGCACAATAACAAGCAATTATCAAAGTCAAATTTCAAAATCCATATAAAACCTTTAATTTTTAATTTATGTACCATAATAATTACTTCTTTTCCATGTAAAATTGAGAAAATTATAATTTTGTCATATACTTTCACACCATTACATATTCTAACTCATTTTTGTGCAAATTAATTAATAATATTTCACTTTTCACATTTTGGTCATATTTTCACTTTAATCCTTAAAATTTTTTAAAAATTTCAATTTAACCCTTTTTTCATGTTTGCACTTCCAAAATTCTTTTCATAATTTAGTAATTCCAAGATCAAATTTATTTCATAAGAAATTCTTTGTCTGATAAAATTTTCAAATTTTCTCGAAAATTCATTGTTCCATTATCGGAATAGTGCCACATATCTAACCAACAAATTTTGGATTGTTATACTAAGAAAGTGAATCATCTCTCTAAGTAAGACCACACACACTTAATGAAACAGAACTACATAAACATATCATTATCATTGTATTCATCTTTGTTCTTCATCTCTACCTCAAACAATTCAAACTGCTGATAGCATTGTTTCCGCTCAAACATTGTTGCAATTATTGATTTAATCTCTTTCAAAATCTTTTCTCCATCAATCGGTTTTAGTAAATTAATTAGTAAATAGTAATCATAGATGTAAATTTTGCAAATCAACGTATAGAAGACATTGGATTGAAGTAAAGTGGGAATTTGAATAATAATGGACGTGACACATTCTTCTTTACCCAGAAAATGATGGCATATTTTGAAAAAAGAAAAAGAAAAAGAAAGAAAAGAAAATAATGGCATATAGTTGTTTTCCGGTGAGAAATTCTGACGAATCACAATTTTTAGCGCTACCATTTCAAGCAATTCATCATATCGCACACTTTTCGGTTGCTACAAATGTGGGTTGCATACCTTAACTTCAAGAAAATGTAAATGATATGATTTCCCTTAGCAAAATCATTCCACATATATATTACCTAGCTATTTGAGTTTTGATATTAAGTAAGCCACAGCTAGACAAAATAAGATAAGATATGCGATATATGAGCAAATGTTCGATCTTTGTTTTGAAAAGCAGCTTCATTGTTCTTTGCTGTTGTCACACTAACATGCTTTGAAGTGAAGATGTTGCACGGATGTAGGTTTTTAGTTTTTATAGATAGCTTTCATTGAAACATGACCAAAAGCTGTTTTTCTCTTCTTTTTTCCCCTTTTTTTTTTTTTCCTCTTTTACATATACCTCAATAATACAAAGCCCTTTGATCAGTTTTCTTAACCAAAAAAAGCACAGAAAAGAATAACACAGCTGTTTAAGAAATACTCCAAATGGTAAGCCTTTTTTATTCGCAGGCATTCATCGTTTGCACCGAATTATTCCCTCACATTCTCTCTCTCTCTCTCTCCACATGCACACCCAACATCTATTCATCGAGTTGTTGAATGTTCTTTCAAATGTATATGTACACTTATTCATGCTACTAAGCGAATTAATACTTTTTGAAACCATGTCCCATTTATTTATTTTTCAGTCATTTATATGTTTACAGATTATATTTGGTTATTTCCTGTAGCCGCTGATAATCAAACAAATCTCATTACCGTTTGTTTCCTATGCTGAGCATTTATGGAACAGTATATGATTTTTTTTAGAAGAAAAAGGAAAAGTCAAAAGAATAAGATGATTTAGCAAAATATAAATTAGAAGATGGAGCATAGTATACTTGGTTTTAAACTAGGCATAGAAACTACAATATATAAGAAACTTATGCTTGTGATTAAAAACTTAATGCAAGTCAACAAGGTCTTGTAGAAGATTGAAATGAAAGCCTTGATTGGCTTACATATATATAGTTCATCTGTACAGGCATGCCTCAACTGTTCCAGCTTCCCATTTCCTTTCATTTAGCTAGCTAAGCGTTGGGCCCAAGAGAAAAAAATAAGGATATTATAAAGATATATTAAATAATTAACTAAAGAGCAATTTACCATTGATGCTCTTAATTAAGGTTCACTAGCTTTGAAGCACTGGCAAGACTTCGCATTACATCAACCTGAGCTCGGAGTGATATGATATAATCTAGGGTTTCCTCAATCAAAGAGACGCCATTCATAAATTCTCCCCCAGGGATTA
The DNA here is from genome assembly GCA_025698515.1 of Gossypium sturtianum. Classification (NCBI taxonomy): domain Eukaryota; kingdom Viridiplantae; phylum Streptophyta; class Magnoliopsida; order Malvales; family Malvaceae; genus Gossypium; species Gossypium sturtianum. The sequence goes on from CM046950.1 coordinate 127,374,964, forward strand.
GACTTCTCAAAATTTGTCTTCTTTTCCCAACCAACCTTTTCACAATAGAGCTCGGCCGAGCCGCTTGAGGTGCACATTTTATTGTTCTTCGGATTACGCTACTCCTTTTCAGGATCTTCTTGCTTCTGATCCTCTTGTTGTATGCCATTGCTCCTACTGGAACCTTCTCCGTCGGTTGCCTCTCTGACGCCGGACCCAATATTTTCTCAGCTAGATGTTTGTCAGCATTGCCTTCTTTAACAGCATCGGCAATGAGAGCTCGACTCCAACAAGTTGTGCCCTTTCTTGCAGAAGCCATGGCTACATCTGCTGACAACTTTATAACCTTTTTTCTCTCGAAGATGCTCATATTCTTCTTTGAGGAACGACATCTTTGGAGACCCAGTATCCATTTCTTCAGAAATTCCTGCTTCAGTGAAAAAGGAGAACGCATCCTGCACAAAGGAAAGAAATTATCAGTTCCAATGTGGTATCAGTACATTTGTTATATTATATACTACGGTCCTTACAAATGATAACTATCACCCGAATAGTCACATTTCTCAGTTTCACCTAATGCTTATATTGAAGTAAAATGGGAAAAGAATATGTCATGAATAGAAGATTTAAGTTTAAAGATAAAGCAAAATACAGGAGGCGAGAGAAGTAGCTAGCTAGGGTTTCAAAGAAGAAAACATCGGTGCAGACAGAAGCGTAAGCCAAGAGATCAAGATTGTGACCATACAGTACACTGCACTGCTTAAGCTTAGTTTAGCTGCTGGATAGATTTGCGCAAGGTTAAAGTACTAAATATAAAGTAATATTAAACCAAAGCCAGTACGTAACTTGTTCTTGTATAGGAAGAGAAAAGAGCAAAAAATTTAATCTAGAGAGAAGAAGCGGAAACGAAGTTGCAGAGAGGGAAAGCAGGTCAACAGATCCAAGAAAGTGTATCAGAATCCAAGAAAGAGGTTCAGAGAGAGAGGGAGAAGAAATGAGAGAGAAATGTGTAGGAACCCCATTTATTTGCTCAAGTGAAAAGCAGCGGTGGGACTATAAGAGAAAGACACAGCACATGCAAGCACATGGCATACATGGCCCACCGCACAAACCCTAAACGATACATTAAAATAAACTACTTCTATTTTTATTAGACTTGTAAAGCATACAATATTAAATAAAAAAAGGTTCATCACATTACTGTAATGCAAACCTAACATTTTTAACTTGCTATGAATACAAACAAAAAATCCTAATATGCACTCGTCATTTCATGGACAACTATAGCTAGCTGGTTTTTCTTTGTGAGGAAATTAAGGAGAAAATTAGATTTTAGCTCAAAGATAAAATTATCCCAAAATGTTGAAAAGAATTCTATGGAAAAATGTTGGCATGTTAATTCCCTGGTAACATAAAAAAACAATAATGCTTATTGATAACTTATATACTAGAATAATGAAGGCTAGGTTTCAAAATAGATTTAAAATAGGATTGCAAAATATTGTGAATTTAAAACACAATTAATTGAGTGAAAAGAAAGGAAAATTTTCTTATCAAAGTAGCTTTTGAGTCTGATTCTTTAGTGAGATTGATCGCTGTCTAACCAAATCATTCATGTGGAGTTGATACAGTTAAAAACGGAAACTAAAATATGGTAGTGTAAGTTTAAGACTGAAAAAGATGAGAAGAAAAGTTGAGTGTTACATTCAAGACTGAAATGACTTTTGAGGCTTTTTATTTATTTTGTGGCGATTAATTAAAGCGTACCCTACCCTCAAAATAGATAAATAAATAAATAAAGCGTACCCGGGAAATGTATCGTGGATCACAGGGCGCCTGTGCCATTAGTTTTCGGCAGATAATCTAACCTACGTGGTATAGTTTTAGTAGAATGGGTGAATGACAACAAAAATTCATTGAGATATAAGTTCCAATTCGTGTAAAAGGATATAGGAACATTTGAAAGGGGAATATGATAAACCCTAGATCACTTTGGACATTGAGAAGCATTTACTTCTACAAATCTAATACAGATGCTGATAACTATAGTAGACATCTGATACTTATAAGATGCATATTTATATTTTTCCTTTTTAATTTCAAACATATTTACATTCTATTATGCTAATTATCTGTAAGTTATATAGTATAATATATATTTATATAAACATGACGTTCAAAAAAAACTTGAATAGACAAAAATACTCATTATTTTTTATCTTATTACTAAATTCATAATTAAAAATAATTATAGTATCTAATTTAAGATTAATAATTAAAAAAAGTTGAAACAAAATAGAAGTTTTGATAATTGTATTTTTAAAATAATTATAATTTAATAAAAGTTGTGATAACAACGCATTTAAAAAAAATTAGATTTTAAATTTGTAGTTATTAATTTTAAAATTTGTGCTAAATTTAAAATAGAGTTATTGTTTGAATAGAATTGTAACACCCCATACCCGATCCGACCGCTGGGTCCGAGCTACGGGATGTCACATTCATTACCGGAGCAACTATGATCAATTTAACAATTCATAGATTTGATTAAGTTCATTATATGATCATAACATATTTTACAATTATAATCGAGTTTTAAACGAGATTACAAAAGCTTTTTTGATAATTTGAGGTCGTTTAAGGACTAAAATGTAAAATATTCAAAATTTTCAGATTGGCGACATGACGTCGAGGTACCACGTCGCGACTTCGAACAAACAGTGAATGGCGTCGCGACGTTAAAGATTCATCGTGATGACGTGACATACTATTTACAAAGTTTCCATATGGTGTGAATCCATTTTAACTGAACCAAAAGTACCTGTTACATATTTCAAGCACCTGAAAATAATACATAATTCAAATCACTATTTAAGAAATCCTTAAGTAATTTTATTTTACAGATTCTGCTTTTTTATGATTAAACTAAGTGAGCAGTTATTTCAATTCGAGATATAAATGATTTAATCAAGATTTCAATAGATAAATTGATTTTAAGTTGATTTTTTGCTTGAAAATGATAGATCTCGTATTACCTAGCTAAGCTTCTGTTTTAAAATGATTTCTAACTCATTTTGATCTAATTAAAAGCTTTTTAATCTTGATTTAACAAATCCTTAAGTAATTTTAACAAATCAAACATTTTCCCCTTTTAAAAGGTCACATAAGCTTGATTTATCTGGAAAAATTAGATCCGTGTAATTAGATAAAATTGATGGTTTAGATCTATAATTAGATGATACTTAGGATGTATGAAGTTAAAATCTAAGCTTTGAAACGAGATTTGAGTGGTTGAACACCTATTTCGGTAAAACTAGTTCAGTTTTCGGTATAAAGGTTAAAAGGCTTTGTTGCAGTTTGTAATGCATTCATATTATATTTGATGTGTATGTGAAGTGCCAACACATTTGGGAGCCTCCACAAACAAGGACAAAGGCAAACAAAATATTACTTGAGCATTGTTGTGGAAGCAAGTTGCTAAGTTGAGTGGTCTTGTGTGCTATAATTAATACACAAAGAAGTGAGTTAAAGGGGGATTAGGTGATCAAAACATCTTATCTAAGTCCTAGAAATAAGTATTCTTACTTGATTTTTGATTATTTGATAAACAAGATTATATGTGACGTGAATTGCTAAATGTCTGATGTGATTGTATATGTTGAATATGTGACTGAATGTGCCTTGTGGATAGTTGGATTTATGCACACACGTCTGATATGAAAGTGAGTTTCACTCAATGAGCAATATGTTAACACTTGTTTATATTTGTAATTAGATGATATTTAGTATGTATGAAGTCGAAATCTAAGCTTAGAAATGAGATTTAAGTGGTTAAACACCTATTTCGGCAAAACTAGTTAAGCCTTCGGTATAGAGGATAAAAGGCATTAATTTGTGATTTTAGAATGATTTAATTGTGTTTGTTGTTTTTCGTAATACCTTCGTATTATGTTTAATGTGTATCTGAAGTGCCAACTCATTTGGGAGCCTTCGCAAGCAAGGACAAAGGCAAACAAAAGCTTACTTGAGCTTTGTTATGGAAGCAAGTTGCTAAGGTAAGTGGTCTTGTGTGTTATAATTAATACACAAAAGAGTGAGTTAAATGGGGCTTAGGTGATCAAAACATCTGATCTAAGTCCTAGAAGTAAGTACTCTTACTTGAGTTTTGATTATTTGATAAACAAGATTATATGTGATGTGAATGGCTAAATGTGTGATGTGATTGTATATGTTAAATATGTGACTAAATATGTCTTGTGGATAGTTTGATTTATGCACACACCTTTGATACGAAAGTGAGTTTCTTTCAATAAGCAATATGTTAGCACTTGTTTAGACCTGTAATTAGATGATATTTAGGATGCATGATGTCAGAATCTATGCTTAGAGACAAGATTTGAGTGGTTGAACACCTATTTTGACAAAACTAGTTAAAATTCGGTATAAAGGTTAAGAGGCTTTGATTTTTTATTTTGGAATGAATTAATTGTGTTTGTTGCTATTCGTAATGCCTTCGTATTATGTTTGATGTGTATGTGAAGTGTCAACTCATTTAGGATCGTCCGCAACCAAGGACAAAGGCAAACAAAAGCTTACTTGAGCTTTGTTGTGGGAGCAAGTTGCTAAGGTGAGGTGTCTTGTGTGCTATAATTAGTACACAAAATAGTGAGTTAATAGGGGATTAGGTGATCAAAATATCTAATCTAAGTCCTAAAAGTAAGTATTCTAACTTTATTTTTGATTATTTGATAAATAAGATTATATGTGATATGAATCGATAAATGTGTGATATGGTTGTATATAGTGAATATGTGACTTAATATGCCTTGCAGATAGTTTGATTTATGCACACACCTCTAATATGAAAGTGAGTTTGGCTTACTAAGCAATATGTTAGCACTTGTTTAGATTTGTAATTAGATGATATTTAGGATGTATGAAGTAGAAATCTAAGCTTAGAAGATTTGAGAGGTTGAACAACTATTTCGGTAAAACTAGTTAAATCTTCGATATAGTGGTTAAGAGGATTTGATCTGTGATTTTAGAATGATTTAGTTTTTTTTTTTGTTGTTTGTAATGCCTTCGTATTATGTTTGATGTGTATGTGAAGTGCCAACTCATTTGGGAGCCTCTGCAAGCAAGGGCAAAGGCAAACAAAAGCTTACTTGAGCTTTGTTATGGAACCAAGTTTGTAACACCTTATACCCAGCTCGATCGTTGAGCACGAGTTCTAGGACGCTACACCACCGTCTCACATCGACTTCATCATAATCGTAACATTTAATACACAAGCATCTTTACTTTCTTTTGCTACTAAAGCAAACATGCGAATATTAAGACATGCAACCTCAAATTAACCTTTAACCATGCTAGAATACGACAACCAAACATAAAATGGACATACATCAAGCATTGGGACCACTTAGCAAATTTTCCCAAAACTATTACGTCGGTATTATCGTGTGTGAATATAATATGCGAATGTGCAAGTGTACACATCGAATCAAGTAATAAAGTAGTAAGTAAGATCGTCTTCTCAGGGATCGGATAGGATTAATTTGATTAATCTATTACTATAAACTATATGAAGTAGGCTGTGGTAAAACAAAATAACAATTTGTAGAGGAATAATCACGTAGGCAATATTAAAATCAAATAACTAACTTTGTAATAGCCTGTTTTCAGTGAAATCGAAACAGTGGTTTTGGGACCAAAAATCTGAAGTAAAATATTTTATTTTATTACTATTTTACTTCCTACAGCATGATAGTAGTACCGTATAAAAATTTAATTAAGAAATTTTACCATTTACATGCTCAATTTGATAAAAAGGACTAAATCGCGTAATATGCAAAAGTTAAGTTCTAGTAGCTAAAGGTATTAAATAGCTATAGAACCTTGAAGTATGAGTCTTAAATGGTACTTAGACCATAAATAAGATAGTGGAATATGATGGCTTGGCATTTTGTGTAATTTTTCAAATTTTTAAAGGTTAATTAAGTAAATTGGTAATTAATGATAAATTTAATAAAATAAAACAAGCTTTCATAAAATTTAATAAAATAAAACAAGCTTTCATATTTTGTTTCTTCAACCGATTTTCATAAGCAAAAGAAAGCCATGGGAGCTTGAAGTTTTGGCAAAACAAATTACCTTGCATTGGCATGAATTTTTGTCCTGCTTTTAATTATTTCTATGTTTTGAGGATCGTTGTAGCTTAATCTAGCTAGCCTGGGGACTAATCTGTGAAACTGTAAAACTATTAGATTTTTTCCATTGTAAAATATACATGAGTTTTGATGTTTGATGATAGAAAATGGATGGTTGTTGTTAGATAAACAATTTTTGTAAAGAGATTTTTCATGAAATTATCAATTAAGGACTAAATTGAAAAATAGAAAATTATACATGGTGAATTTGTGAACTAAATGAAATATAGGGCTTCCTAGGGACCTTATTTATATTCGGTCATAGTGGGTTGTGGTGGAATTTTATGAATTTCCATTTTTATGAGCTAGAGACTGAATTGCAAAGAAATTAAAAGCATAGGGGCAAAAAGGCAATTTTGTCAAAATGCGATTTTGGGTTAAATTGAATAGAATACATATTGAATTGAGCTAAATTTATCCGTATAGATCAAGACAGACCTCGTACGGCTTTAGATTAGGGCAAAGATAAAGTCTCGGATTAGTCGCCTCTGAATCTATATTTACTCGTCGAGGTAAGTTTGTGTAATTAAATCGAGTTTATATGTTTTTAATTAAATTATACATGTGTTGTGAAATGTCATTCATATATACCGATTGCATATCCAACGACGTACGACGAGTACCGAGCCCCGTTTGAACCTTAGGAATTCGTAGGATACAAATGACATGTCATTAGGGTTTACATGATTCGGGTACTGGTCCTGAATGTCCTACAGATGGCTGAGGTCCTTCATGTGTTGCGAAAAATCCACAACTCCTGTGAGCAGCATCGTGTAGCTACGTTCCGACCCACAACTCGTGAGAGCATACCGATTTACAGCTCATGAGAGCATACCAATTTACAGGTCGAGTGAGCATACCAATTTAGAGCTCGTATAGGCATACATGTACAGGATTTGAAAAATTACAGTTATATGAGTTAGCACACTATGTGTGAGCTATCCCAAGTTCCCAACGGTATTCTAAATGGTTCAACGGGCATTATTCTGATATGAAATGATAAGGGTTCATTACGAACTATTACAGTGGTACATATGAATTATATGGAAATATTGTTACATGGTATATGGAAAATTGAATTGGATGATACATTTATATGAAACTTAATCGATTGTTATGCTCATCCATGATTATTGGTTTGTATATGTATTTCCATGACTAACATGGTTGTTGTATATGTGCTTAGGCATTTGACCAAATTATGTTGGGATATGCTATGTTTATCTTACCTATTTTGTGATTAAACGGTGACTTGTGTTTTAAGTTATACGAACTTGCTAAGCTTAAATGATTACTCTGTGTTATTTTCTGTGTTTTATAGTGCATCGAAAGCTCATTCAGTTTGGAAGCTTGTCGGAGCAATATAACACTATCCATCAGATCATTTGGTACTTTCAGTTGTTTAATTTTGGTTATAATGGCGTGTATAGGTATTGTGGCTAATGTTGGCCATGTGTTTGGTTGTTGGAAATAAGCATTTAGTTTGGCTTGTGATGTAGCACTTTGATGACGATATGAGCTTAGTTCATGGCATGTAAATATTAGCCATAGGTTGATGAATGACTTAATATGGTTGAATGATAGAAGATGAAATTATGGTTGAATATGCATATTATATATGGCTTGTGACTTGTTGGAAATGTTGAGAATTGGTACTTTGTTTGAATGGCTTAAATGATTATAGATGCTAGTGGTTGAATGGCAAGATTAGTACCATTTGGTATATTTTGGTAAGTAAATTACATGATATGTATTGATGCAAATATGCATATAAGTTAGTTGATTATTTGGTCAAATTGAATACATGGTTAGACATGTTTATATATTATCATTTGAGGTGACTAAGGGCATATTGGTTGTATGATGTTATACCATATGTATAGGACTTGCTTATTCTTTATTTGGATGCCTTGTTATGTCTTGTATATATGTGCATTTTTGGTTGTAGGTATATGCTTTGGTGGGTGAGAAAAATGGCTTGTAAAATGGCCTATTTTCGTCCACACAGGTCAAGACACGGGCATGTGTCTCAGCCAGGTGTGACACACGGCTAGGCGACATAGCCGTGTGTCCCCTTGTAACAGTCCGGTTTACACCCTAGTCAGAATAGTGGTTTCGGGACCACAAATCCGAGTCTGAATATTATTTTAATATTATTTTCTGTGCCCTTGATATGTGATTAAGCATGTGTTAAAATTTCGTAAGTTAATTTATCCGTCTAAGTGCTTAATTTGATAAAAAGGATTAAATTGCATTAAATGCAAAACTAGCATGCTATTTGTTAAAGTACCTATGTGTTGTGGCTTTTAAAAGAGGAGGCCTTATGAGGCAATTAGACCACTAATAAGTTAGTGGATGATTAAAAGACATTAGTGACCTTATGCTTATATGTTACTAAATGTTTATTAAAAGGTTAATTTAGTAATTAGATTAATATTATGATAATAATAAAACAAAAAGATGAAAGTGTTCATCTTTTATTCATTCATCTAGCTGAATATTAAAAGAAAAGAAAGAAAAGAGTAAGCAAGAGTTTCAGCCATGGTTTAGGCTTAATTCAAGGTTAGTTTTTGATTCGTTTGCGATAATTTCTACATTTTTGCAATCGTTGCTTTGTATGCTATAAAACCCATGTTATAATTTGAAGAATTGATGATGTTTATGAGATGTGTCATTGATGAAATGGTGAGCTTTGTGATGAATATTAGTGTTAAATGAAAGATATGTGTTTAATGAACATGTTTTGTTCTTGAATTTTTGATGAAGTTAGCTAATTAAGGCTAATTTGTGAAAATATCATTTTGAGGGACTAAATTGTGAATTCGATGAAATGTATGGACTTGTATGAGACACATGAATATTCGGCTAAGCATGGGTATATGGAAATTTTGTGTAATTTGTGATTTTATGAATTAGGGACTAATTTGTCCAAATATGAAATGTGAGGGCTAATTTGGAAATTTCCCTAAATATGTGTTCTTTGGTTGAAATGAATGAGCTAGTGAATAAAAGGGTTAAATTTGAATACGTATAGATCAAGAATCGAAGAAAACGGATTTAGATCGCGGGAAAGCTAAAGTAGTCAAATAACCGAATCCGATCAACCATCCGAATCCGAGGTAAGTCAATATACGAATAAATGTATTTCTACTGAATCATATATGTTCATTTGACTATTGATAAGGATGAATGCATATGAGATATTGTATACTTAAATTCCGAGATAGAATCGACGTGGTGTCAATGTCCGAGAAGTCCTGTTTGAACCTAGGAATAGAGAGGATAGTATATGTCATGACATAAGTGTCCGATATGTGATATCATGTAAGACCACGTCTGAAATGTTGGCATTGATTCAAGATTTCGTGTAAGACCACGTCTGGGACTTTGGCATCGATATGAGATTTCGTGTAAGACCTCGTCTGGGACGTTGGCAACGATATGAGATATACGTGTAAGACCATGTCTGGGACATTAGCATCGTATTGATTCGTGTAAGACCCTGTCTGGGACAGTGGCATCGATATCTGGTTACATGTAAGACCACGTCTGGGATGTTGGCATTATACGAATGTTCCGATCACTATGAGTATCCTATTAGATTCCGAACGGTTCAACGGGCAAGTCTGAGAAACGAACGATTATGTGAGTTGTACATATGTTTCAGGTACGTTGATACATATGCTTTGTATAAGCATGAAAGGTGAGTAAATATGTGCATTGATGCAAAGAAACATTTGAAATATATGTGTGTTTGAGATATGATCAAACAAGATATTTACGATATGATGAATTGGTAAGAAATGGCAAATCAAGTGAACTCAAGAGATTATTCATATGTTTGTAAGGATGATATGTTAATGAATTCAAATGGCTATGCTTATGAATGATTTATGCTAAGTTTATTTGTATATGGCTTACTAAGCTTTTTGAAAGCTTACTCATGCTCTGTATTTACTCTCTGTTCTGATCGCTGGTTATCAAGGCTCGGGGACCGTCGAGGATCGTCATCACACTACTCAACTCATTTTGGTATCTTTTGGAAATGTATTTTCTAAGTATGGCATGTATAGGCTAGTGATTTGGTATATGTTTGAGATGTAAATAGCCATGTGATTTGGCTAGTTAAATGTTGGTAATGTGCATTAGTAAATATAGTATTTGGTGCATGTTTTGGTATGGCTTGATGGCAATGAGGTAGCCTTATGAATGGTAAGCTTATGGATGAATTGATGCCTTAGTGATTTAATGAGGTTATGGTTGAATTATACTTGGATTTACATGGGAGTTGATTGTACAAATTAGCATGCTTAGAAATGAGATTGAATGGAATAATATGATGACCATTTGGTGTGTTTTTGGTTGCCATTTGATTGTGGAAATATGCTTGTTTATTCTTGTAGGTTTGACCCTAGTATGGGTGGCATATTGGCCTTGCAAAGGGCCTATTATGCATACAGGGTCGTGGCACACGGGCGTGCCTAGTGACCATGGGATTAAGTCAGTAGCTAGCCCAACTGTGCACGGCCATGGTACACGGATGGGCCTGGTAGCCATGTGAATAAGTCAGTATCTAGCCTAAGAGTACACGGTCATGGTACACGGGCATGCGTGGTGACCGTGGGGATAAGTCATTATTCATGCTCTGTTTTGGCACGGCCAGGACACATGGGTGTGTCTAGTAGCCGTGGGAAGCACACGGTCTGACTGCACGGGCGTGTGACCTCTGCAGTGTTCAGAAAGTTTTAAATTTATGAGAATTTCTGTATGTGTTCGGTTTAGTCCCAACCCTTCTCTAAAGCATGCTTAAGGTCTCGGTGACCTATCTAAGAGACACTGTGATTGCTATTGATGACTTGTATTATGAAATGTCTATAAAAGTTTTCGATCTGTTCGATAATACCTTTAACCCTAATCTAGCGATGGATACGGGTTAGGGGTGTTACATTTGGTTGGTATCAGAGCTACGATTTAGTCGATTCTCAGACTAACGTAGCATGTCAGAGTCTAGCTATACATGCCATATATCTGAACTGTGATAGTGTGATGAATCCTCACGTGAAAAATTTGATTTTCATATAGTAATAGATCCCGAAAGAGCCGTAGCTAACGATGTAGAAAGCAATGCGCCTGCTCCTGCTCAAGGGACAGCACCCTCTGATCTGAGACTGGCTACAAGCGGTCATGAAGGAGAAGCTAAACAATCTTTCTTCCAATTGATGAGCGAGTGGTTCACTCAATTTGTGAGAAATAACCCGACTATTTCACAACTTCCGCCCCCGGTTAATCCCCCTCAGACTTCAGTTGTGCCTCCGGTTATGTATCCGAATCTGTTGAATAAGCCTCCGGTAGACAAAATCTGCAAGTATGGGGCTGAAGAGTTCAGGGCTACCAGTGATAATGATGCTGAGAAAGCCGAGTTCTAGTTAGAAACCACTATCCGGGTATTTGATGAGATGTCTTTGACTCTGGAAGAAAGTATTAAATGTGTTATATCATTACTATGAGACGCGGCCTATCAGTGGTGGAAAACTTTGATTTCTGTTGTTCCGAAAGAACGGGTGACATGGGACTTCTTTCAGATTGAGTTTCCGAAGAAATATATCAGTGAGAGATTCATTGATCAGAAACGAAAGGAATTTTTTTATTTGAAACAGGGCCATATGTCTGTCACTAAATACGAGCGAGAGTTTGTGAGACTAAGTCAGTATGCTCGAGAATGTGTATCATCGGAAGCGATAATGTGTAAAAGATTTGAGGATGGCCTCAATGAAAATATTCGTTTGATAGTTGGGATTCTAGAGATAAAAGAGTTTGTTGTGCTTGTTGGTCGAGCGTGCAAAGCTGAGGCACTCGAGAAAGATAAAAGAAAAGCTGAATTTGAAGTTAAAGATGTGAGAAAAAGATTTTCGAGCAAATCATTTCAATCTGCTTCGAAGAAATTCAGAGATGAACATAGCCGTTCAAAGACTAATGTGGGACATTCTAGTAGAGATCGAGCTAGATCACATTTGAGTTCCAAAGCTCCAACAACATCAATGTCAAGTGTTGGAAATGTTCAATCCGAGCGACCTGAATGTAACCATTGTGGAAAAAGGCATCCGGGAAGTTGTAGATTAAATGATAGAGCTTGCTTCAGATGTGGATCATTAGATCATTCTATCCGTGATTGCCTAAAGTCTGTTGAATAAGAGACTGCCCAGAATCCGAGATCTGATAATGCTCTAGTGAGAGGTAGACATTTTCGAAATGTAAGAAATGTCAGTGGTAGTCAGAGAACTACGAGAGATACCGTTGCGAGATCTGAAGCTAGAGCGCCTGCCAGAGCGTATGCCATTCGAGCTCGTAAGGAAGCTTCATCTCCGGATGTTATAACGGGTACATTTACACTTTATGATACTTCTGTGATTGCATTGATAGACCCTGGTTCTACTCACTCATATGTATGTATGAATTTAGTATCCAGTAAGACTTTTCCTATAGAGTCTACTGAGTTTGTTATAAAAGTATCGAATCCCTTAGGTAAAAGTGTCCTGGTTGACAAAATATGCAAGAACTATCCGTTAATGTTTCGAGATATATGTTTCCCTGCTGATCTGATGTTATTACCGTTTGATGAGTTTGATATAATTCTAGGTATGGACTGGTTGACCTTGCATGATGCTGTTGTAAATTTGAAAAGAAAGACTATTGATTTGAGTCGTTTGAATGGTTAAATAGTTCGTATTGAGTCGAATGATTTGAATGGATTGCTTGCTGTGATATCTATATTGAAAGCTTAGAAATATGTTAAAAAGGGATATGAGGCATATTTCGCTTATGTGATTGATTCGAAAGTATCTGAAAGGAAAGTTGAATCAGTGCAAGTAGTTTGTGAATTTTCTGATGTATTCCCTGAAGAATTGCTGGGTTTGCCTCCGATACGTGATGTTTAATTTGGAATAGATTTATTGCCTGGTACGACCCCAATTTTGATAGCTCCATATAGAATGGCACCAACAGAGTTAAAAGAGTTAAAGCCTCAGTTGCAAGAATTGACTGACAGAGGGTTTGCTAGGCCGAGTTTCTCACCGTGGGGTGTTCCTCTTCTGTTTGTGAAAAAGAAAGATGGCACGATGAGAATGTGCATTGATTATCGTCAGTTGAATAAAGTGACCATAAAGAACAAATATTCGTTGCCCAGGATTGACGATTTGTTTGATCAGTTAAAAGGAGCCACTGTGTTTTCTAAGATTGATCTGAGATCGGGATATTACCAGTTGAGAGTAAAAGATTCAGGCATTCTGAAAACTGCTTTCATAACGAGGTACGGGCATTATGAGTTTTAGTTATCCCTTTCAGATTAACGAATGCTCTTGATATTTTTATGGATCTGATGAACAGAATTTTTAGACCGTACCTAGAACAATTTTTTGTTGTATTCATTGATGACATTTTGATTTATTCACGGGATGAAACAGAACATAATGAACATCTAAAAATCGTGTTGCAATGCAACATCCCGACTTAGGGCCTAGTCAGAATAGTGGTGCGAGACCATAAAACTGAGGTATATGTATGAGTTTTGAGGTTTATGCTATGCTTGCATGTTAGTGTGAAAGTTTCATGAAGCCATTTTGTTAAATTACGGTTAAATTGTCCAAAAGGACTAAATTGCAAAAGTTGCAAAATGTGAGATTCTAGAAGCTAATTGTATGAAATAGCTTTGGATTATCAATTAGAGGTCCTTAAATATTAATTTCCCAAATTCTATTTTTTTGGACAAAAATGGGCATGAGTGGATGATATTGGAAAGTTTAGTGAGAAGGGGCATTTTGGTCATTTAACAATTAAATGATTAAAAAGGGGAAAAGATGATAAAATTTCATTCATCTTCTTCTCCAAGCTGCCGAATATTTCAAGAAGCCATTGTTAGGGCTCTTCAATTTTTCAAGCTTGCTAGTAAGTGCATCCAAGCTCCGTTTTTGATATTCTTCGTATTTTTGAAGTCCTAGTAACATGAGTAAGCTATTTTTAGCTATATGTTGAGCTAGGATTGATGTTAAAAAATGTACCCATGTATGACATGCATGTATTTTGATGTTTCATGGAAGAATATGAAAGCTTGATGTAGTAGAAATATATTTTGCTTCGTGAATTCCATGAAAAACACATGTAGGGACTAGTTTGTAAAAGTCTTGAGATTGGTCATACATGAGTGATTTAGTGAGAATTGATGATTGCTTTAGTTGAGTAAATGATTTGGCTAAGCATGAAAGTCTAGAAAGTTGAATGAAAATCACTTTATGAGCCTTGGGACAGAAGTGTAAATATGAGAAAGTTTAGGGGCAAAATGGTAATTTTGCTAAAGTATGAGATAAGGGTCAATTTAGTTAATGTGTGCATTGAACGGGTTGATTTATCATTTTAGATCAAGAAAGACGAAGCCCAGATCATAACCGAGGCAAGGGCAAGGTTGTGCACTAAATTGCACATCTCCATACTTTTTGAGTACCGAGGTAAGTTTACGTATAAACGATGCATTAATGCATATACATTGTTATTGCTAGCTAGTGTGTAGCATGATTGAGAACTTATTCGATTCTAGTGGAATGAATGAGATAGTAGTTGTGAATGGATGAATGTATTACAAAGTAGACATGTGAATGTGTAGTGATAATGCTTGATGGTGGGCTAAGTGCGATACCACCTTGATACTTAACAATGATGGGCTGTGTGTGATACTGTTGTTAAGCATATCATTTAGTGACCTATGTGCGGAATCACTATGATTATCCTTTGTGGTAGGCTATGTGCGATACTACCTTATTATCTGATTGTGGTGGGCTAAGTGCGAAACCACCGAGTAATTTAGCTGTGTGGATGTATTATTGAGAAATAATGATGTGTTGTATGTTGAGTAAATGTGATATTGAGTGCAGGGGTGCATGGCAATGATTATGAGTTTGTGACTCATGATGTGTTGGAGATGTGGTAAGGGATAGAAAGAGTAAGTATAGTGGTGGATGTGAATTACATAAGTTAGTATAATGCTAATTGTTGTTTAGCTTATACTAGAATGCTTAAATTGTTTATGTGTAAACTTACTAAGCTCAAAGCTTACTCCTTTCTTTTCCCTTGTCTTATAGAGAAAAAGGATTGAATCGTGATACGAAGATTAATCGAAAGATCGCCCACACTATCAGCACACTCTGGTACATTGGACTTAATGTTTTGTATATGGCATGTATAGAGGCTAGACAAGTTAGTGAGTTTTGTTGTAATGGCTAAGATGTGTTGGCCTTTAGATGGATAATCTATTTTGTATAATGCCATGGTTGTTGGCTAACTTATTATATGAAAAGATGTAGTTATCCATGTAAGATTTTTTTACAATATGAGTTGAATGTATACATGTTGTATGAGTTAGAAGGGTGAGAAGAGCTTAGCAAATAGCTTTGTTCTTGTCTATGTGGATAGACACACGGGCATGTGTCTAGGCCATGTGTGACACACGGCCAGCCCACGGGCGTTTGACTTGGCCGTGTCACTTTGGCAGATTCGAGTGTTATAGGCCACAGGCTAGCCACACGGGCATGTGTCTAGGCTTTAGGCCGTGTAAAGTTGTCAGTGCTCACCACGAGTGGAGAGCACGGGCGTGTGCCCTAGCCATGGGACATTGGCAGAATGCTTCGGTTTTAATGCACGGGATGGGGGCATGGGCGTGTGTGACCTCCACGGGCGTATCTAATCTTACACGTGCGTGTGGTCCCTGTATAGATGAAAAAAATTTAAATTCGTAAGAGTTTTCGATATGGTCTCGAGAGCCCTCGTGTGTATGAATGAGGCCTTGTAAGTCGAGAATAAGGTTGTTGTGGTGACTTAAGGAGAGTAATCACATTGAGCCTAAGTGGCGATCAAGTGGTTTTACTCCGGTAATGCCTCAGACCCGGTTCCGGCGTAGAATATGGGTAAGGGGTATTACATTTAGTGGTATCAGAGCTATGGTTTAGTCGGTTCTAGGACTACCGTAGCGGGTGTAAGGGTCTAGCTATACGTTCCATAAGTGTACAATGATAGTGTGGTGGTTTCCGATGATTTTAAACCTTGTTTTATATAGTATATGGATCACGATCAATCGACTGCTGATGAAGTAGCTAGTAATGCGCCGGCTCCTGCGCAAGGAACCGCGCCTATTGAGAGTGGACCCGAGGTTAGGGGTCAAGGGGAAGAGGCTCGGGAAACCTTTCTCCAGATGATGAGTAATTAGTACTCAGATTATTTTTGAGCGAACCCTAATGCTCCACCTCCTCCACCTCCTCCTATACCTCAGCCAATTCCAGTGGCTCCTCAAGGTATTGATGTAGTGAGGATATCGAAACCCCCGGTGGATAAGATTAGGAAACACAAGGCTGAGGAATTTAGAGCTAAGGTAGATGATGACCCCGAGAGGGTAGAGTTCTGGCTAGAGAACTCAATGAGAGTATTCGATGAACTCTCTTGTACACCAAGAGAACCTCGAAGTGTGTCAGTATCTTTCTTTGAGGACTCAGCATACCATTGGTGGAAGACGTTGATGTCGGTAGTCCAGAAAGAGCGGGTGACGTGGGATTTCTTTTTGGAATAGTTCCGGAAGAAGTATATAAGTCAGCGGTTTACTGACCGGAAATGGAAGGAATTCCTTGAGTTGAAACAAGGAAGAATGTCAGTAGCGAAATATGAGCGCAAATTTGTTAGGCTTAGCAAGTACGCGCAAGAATGTGTGTCGACGGAGACCATTTTGTGTAAAAGGTTCGAAGACGGACTGAATGAGGATATCAAACTCCTAGTTGGTATTTTGGAGTTGAAAGAGTTTGTTGTGTTGGTTGAAAGGGCAAGTAAGGCCGAGGAATTTAGTAAGGAAAAGAGAAGGGCTGTGAGTGAAGCCCGAGATGCGAGAAAGTGACCGATGGGCAAATCATATCAAGCCCAGTCGAAAAGATCCAAAGAACTGAATCCTCGGATGACAACATCAGTGGGATATTCACATCGAGACTTGGACAACACTCGTTCGGGTTCGAGAGTCCAAGCCACCTCGATGGAAAGTGTGGGCAATCCGAAGAACAAATCAGAGTGTCCAAGTTGTGGTAGGTATCATACCGGAGAGTTTTGGGGAAACAACCGAAGTTGTTATAAGTGTGGTTCCCCCAACCATTTTATCCGAAATTGCCCCGAGAGGGATGACAAGTAAGAGAAGTAAGAGACAAGACCTAGCGATGTGTCTGCAAGGGGTAGACCACCAAGGAACCCGAGAGGTGGGACTAGTGGTAGAGGTGCGTCCAGAGACTCTGCTGTGAGATCGGAGGGTCGGGCACCTGCGAGAACGTATGCCATTCGCACTCGCGAAGAGGCATCATCCCCAGATGTGATAACGGGTACTTTTTCTCTTTTTGACACCTTTGTTATTGCTTTAATAGATCCAGGTTCTACTCATTCTTATATTTGCATGAGATTGGCATCTAGTTTGAGTATGACCGTTGAGTTTACAGATATTGTGGTTAAGGTGTCAAACCCGTTAGGTAAGCATGTGTTAGTGGACAAGGTGTGTAAGAATTGTCCTTTGATGATTAAGAGTCATTGCTTTCCGGCAAACCTTATGTTGTTGCCATTCGATGAGTTTGACTTAATCCTTGGCATGGACTGGTTGACTACCCATAGTGTCCTAGTGAACTGTGGTAGTAAGTTTATTGAATTGAATTGTGAGAGCGGAGATGTTATTCGGGTTGATTAAGGTGGATTGGATAGTCTACCAGTGATGATTTCTTCCCTAGTGGCAGAGAAATGTTTGAGAAAAGGGTGTGAGTCCTATCTCACCTTTGTTTTGAATACTCAAGAGGTTGGAGTAAAGTTTGATACAAATCTTGGTGGTATGAGTATCCGAATGTATTCCCGGAAGAGTTACCCGAATTACCTCCAGTGAGAGAGGTCGAGTTTGGGATTGAGTTAGTTCTGGGAACAACACCTATTTCAATTTCTCTGTATAGGATGGCATCTTTAGAGTTGAAAGAACTGAAGGTTCAGTTGCAAGAGTTGATAGGTAAGGGTTTTGCAAGACCGAGCTACTCACCGTGGGGTGCTCTAGTACTATTTGTTTCGGGTGATGGTGTCAGAGTTGACCCGAGTAAGATATCGGCTGTTGTGGATTTGAAACAATCGAGGAACGTGTCAGAAGTCAGAAGCTTCTTAGGATTGGTAGGATATTACAGACGTTTCGTAAAGGGATCTTTTTAATTACTACCCCGATGACGAAATTGTTGCATAAGGATGTGAAGTTTGAATGGACTGAGACATGTCAATAGAGTTTCGAGAGATTGAAAGCGTTGTTGACTGAGGCACCAGTTTTGGTTCAACCAGAATTGGCGAAAGAGTTCGTGGTTTTTAGTGACGTGACGTTTAATGGTCTCGGGTGCGTGTTGATGCAAGAGGGTAAGGTAGTCGCTTACGCCTCGAGGCAGTTAAAACTACATGAGAAGAATTATTCGACTCATGATTTGGAGTTAATCATGATTGTTTTTCGCGTTAAAGATTTGGCGACATTATTTATATGGTGAGAAGTGTCGAATCTTTACGGATCACAAGAGTTTGAAGCATTTGATGGATCAAAAGGATTTGAATTTACGACAGAGGCGGTGGCTCGAGTTATTGAAAGACTATGAGTTAGTCATTGATTACCGCCTGGGAAAAGCGAATGTGGTTACGGATGCCCTGAGTAGGAAATCCTTGTATGCTCTAAGAGTTTTGAGCATGAATTTAGCATTTTCTGATGATGGTGCTATTTTGGCAGAGTTGAGAGCTAAGCCACTATTTGTTCAACAGATATGTGAGGCTGAGAGAAATGACAGTGAGATACAAGCTAAGGGAGCTAAGAATGGATCAGAAAGTGATTCTGATTTTCGAGTGGGCTCGAATGGTTGTTTGATGTACTGTGACAGAATTTGTGTACCTAGAAATGAAGAGTTGATCCGAAAGGTTTTGCATGAGGCACATAGTGGTTATTTGTCAGTACAATTGTGCAGTACGAAAATGTACAACGACTTGAGGAAGTTTTATTGGTGGCCGGGTATGAAAAGAGATATCTCTGAGTTCGTGACAAAGTGTCTGATTTGTCAACAAGTGAAAGCTGAGCATCAAGTGCCTTCGGGATTGCTTCAGCCAGTGATGGTTCTCGAATGGAAATGGGATCGGATTACCATGGATTTTGTGACGGGGTTGCCTATGACTCCAAAAAATAAAGATGTTGTGTGGGTTGTTGTGGATAGATTGACAAAGTCAGCTCATTTTATTTCGGTACGTGTTGATTATTCACTGGACAAGTTAGCCGAATTGTATGTTGCAGAGATAGTGAGGTTACATGGTGTGCCTGTGTCTATAATATCGGTTAGAGATCCGAGGTTTACTTCGAGGTTTTGGAAGAAGTTGCAAGAGGCTTTGGGTACAAAGTTGAACTTTAGTACCGTACTCTATCCACAAATAGATGGTCAGTATGAAAGGGTGATTCAAGTTCTCGAAGATATGCTTCGATGTTGTGTGTTAGAATTTGAAGGTAGTTGGGAGAGGTATCTACCTTTGGTCGATTTTGCCCACAACAACAGTTATCAGTCGAGTATACAGATGGCACCGTATAAAGCTTTGTATGGTCGTAAGTGTCGAACTCCTCTGTATTGCACTGAGCTTAATGAGAAGCGGATCCGTGGGGTCGATCTAATAAAAGAGACTGAGGAGAGGGTGAAAGTAATCCGTAATAGTCTGAAAGTTGCTTCGGACCGACAGAAGTCGTACGCAGATTTGAAAAGAAAAGAAATTGAGTTTGAGGTGGGTGACAAAGTGTTTTTAAAAGTGTCCCCGTGGAAGAAAATCATGAGATTCGGATGAAAGGGGAAATTGAGTCCGAGATTCATAGGGCCGTATGAGATTACAGATAGAGTTGGGCCAGTAGCATACCGGTTGGCTTTGCCAGTAGAATTGGACAAGATCCATAATATGTTCCATGTGTCGATGTTGCGACGGTATCGCTCCGATCCTTCGCATGTGATTCCTTCAATGGGAATTGAGATAAGACCGGATATGTATTATGAAGAGGAGTCGATTAAGATCTTGGCTCGAGAAGTGAAACAGTTGAGGGATTAGAGCACAGCCCTAGTGAAAGTGTTATTGCAAAAACACGGTGTGGAAGAGGCTACGTGGGAACTGGAAGAAAGCATGAGAGAGCAACATCCAAACCTCTTTACTGGTAAGATTTTCGAGGGCGAAAATCTTTAAAGGGGGGAAAGTTGTAACATCCCAATTTAGGGCCTAGTCGGAATAGTGGTACGAGACCACAAATCTGAGGTATATGTATGAGTTTTGAGGTTTATGTTATGCTTGCATGTTAGTGTGAAAGTTTCATGAAGCAATTTTGTTAAATTGCGGTTGAATTGTCCAAAAGGACTAAATTGAAAAAGTTGCAAAATGTGAGATTCTAGAAGCTAATTGTATGAAATAGCTTTGGATTATCAATTAGAGGTCCTTAAATAGTAATTTTCTCAAATTCTAATATTTGAACAAAAATTGGCATGAGTGGATGATATTGGAAAGTTTAGTGAGAAGGGGCATTTTGGTCATTTAACAATTAAATGATTAAAAAGGGGAAAAGATGACAAAATTTCATTCATCTTCTTCTCCAAGCTGTCGAAAATTTCAAGAAGCCATTGTTAGGGCTCTTCAATTTTTCAAGCTTGCTAGTAAGTGCATCCAAGCCCCATTTTAGATATTCTTCGTATTTTTGAAGTCCTAGTAACATGAGTAAGCTATTTTTAGCTATATGTTGAGCTAGGATTGATGTTCAATAATGTACCCATGTATGACATGCATGTATTTTGATGTTTTATGGAAGAATATGAAAGCTTGATGTAGTAGAAACATCTTTTGCTAAGTGAATTCCATGAAAAATGCATGTAGGGACTAGTTTGTGAAAGTCTTGAGATTGGTCATACATGAGTGATTTAGTGAGAATTGATGATTGCTTTAGTTGAGTAAATGATTCGGCTAAGCATGAAAGGCTAGAAAGTTGAATGAAAATCACTTTACGAGCCTTGGGACAGAAGTGTAAATATGAGAAAGTTTAGGGGCAAAATGGTAATTTTGCTAAAGTGTGAGATAAGGGTCAACTTAGTCAATGTGTGTATTGAACGGGTTGATTTATCATTTTAGATCAAGAAAGACGAAGCCCGGATCATAACCGAGGCAAGGGCAAGGTCGTGGACTAAATTGCACATCTTCATACTTTTTGAGTACCGAGGTAAGTTTATGTATAAACGATGCATTTATGCGTATACATTGTTAATCCTAGCTAGTGTGTAGCATGATTGAGAACTTATTCGATTCTAGTGGAATGAATGAGATAGTAGTTGTGAATGGATGAATGTATTACAAAGTAGACATGTGAATGTGTAGTGATAATGCTTGATGGTGGGCTAAGTGCGATACCACCTTGATACTTAACAATGATGGGCTGTGTGTGATACTATTGTTAAGCATATCATTTAGTGACCTATGTGCGGAATCACTATGATTATCCTTTGTGGTAGGCTATGTGCGATACTACCTTATGATCTAATTGTGGTGGGCTAAGTGCGAAACCACCGAGTAATTTAGCTGTGTGGATGTATTATTGAGAAATAATGATGTGTTGTATTTTGAGTAAATGTGATATTGAGTGCAGGGGTACGTGACAATGATTATGAGTATGTGACTCATGATGTGTTGGAGATGTGGTAAGGGATAGAAAGAGTAAGCATAGTGGTGGATGTGAATTACATAAGTTAGTATAATGATAATTGTTGTTTAGCTTATACTAGAATGCTTAAATTGTTTATGTGTAAACTTACTAAGCTCAAAGCTTACTCCTTTCTTTTCCCTTATCTTATAGAGAAAAAGGATTGAATCATGATACGTGGATTAATCGGAAGATCGCCCACACTATCAGCACACTCTGGTACATTGGACTTAATGTTTTGTATATGGCATGTATAGATGCTAGACAAGTTAGTGAGTTTTGTTGTAATGGCTAAGATGTGTTGGCCTTTAGATGGATAATCTATTTTGTATGATGCCATGGTTGTTGGCTAACTTACTATATGAAAAGATGTAGTTATCCATGTAAGATTTTGTTATTGTGGATGAGTTGAATATATACATGTTGTATGAGTTAGAAGGGTTAGAAGAGTTTAGCAAATAGCTTTGTTCTTTTCTATGTGGATAGACACAGGGGCATGTGTCTAGGCCATGTGTGACACACGGCCAGCCCACGGGCCTGTGACTTGGCCATGTCACTTTGGTAGATTTGAGTGTTATAGGCCACGGGCTAGCCACACGAGCGTGTGTCTAGGCTTTAGGCCATGTAAAGTAGTCAGTGCTCACAACGGGTGGAGAGCACGGGCGTGTGCCCTAGCCGTGGGACATTGGAAGAATGCTTGGGTTTTCATGCACGGGATGGGGGAATGGGCGTGTGTGACCTCCACAGGCGTGTCTAATCTTACACGGGCGTGTGGTCCCTGTATAGATGGAAAAATTTTAAATTTATAAGAGTTTCCGATATGGTCTCGAGAGTCCTCGCGTGTATGAATGAGGCCTCGTAAGTCGAGAATAAGGTTGTTGTGTTGACTTAAGGAGAGTAGTCACGTTGAGACTAAGTGGCGATCAAGTGGTTTTACTCCGGTAATGCCTCAGACCTGGTTCCAGCGTAGAATACGGGTAAGGGGTGTTACATGCAAACTCTACAAGAAAAGAAATTGTATGCGAAATTCAACAAATGTGAATTCTGGTTGCGTGAAGTCAGTTTTCTAGGACATATTGTGTTGGCCTCTGGTATACGAGTTTTCTAGGCAAGATTTCTGCTATTCTGGATTGGAAACCTCCGAAAAATGTGTCTGAAGTCCGAAGCTTTCTGGGACTTGCTGGTTATTATCGAAGATTCGTAAAAGGCTTCTCGATGATGGCTACTCCGTTGACTAGATTGCTTCAGAAAGATGTAAAGTTTGAATGGTCCGATAAATGTCAGAAAAGGTTTGATCAGTTGAAAACTCTTTTAACAGATGCTCCAGTGCTAGTACAGCCAGAATCAGGCAAAGAGTTTGTGATTTACAGTGATGCTTCGTTGAATGGTCTGGGATGCGTACTAATGCAAGAAGGCAAAGTAATAGCTTATGCCTCTAAACAACTGAAGCCTCATGAAAAGAATTATCCGACACATGACCTTGAGTTAGCCGCCATTATGTTCGCATTAAAGATTTGGCGTCATTATCTGTTTGGTGAAAAATGCCATGTGTTTTCAGATCATAAAAGTCTGAAATACCTGATGACTTGCAACAGTTTTATGAATGCTCAATTAGATCTGTCTGATGATAGTTCAGTGATAGCTGAATTGAAAGCGAAACCGTTGTTTATACATCAAATCTGTAGTGCTGAAAAAGTTGATAATGAATTGTTAGCGAAACGAGTTCAGTGTGATTTAAACTCTGATTCAGAATTTCGAGTTGATGTTGATGATTGCTTAAGATTTCGAGATCGATTATGTGTTCCGAGAAATCAAGAGTTGATTCAGTTGATTTTGAATGAAGCACATAATAGTCGTTTATCTGTTCATCCGGGTAGTACAAAGATGTACCATGATCTAAAGCAACATTATTGGTGGTCTGGTATGAAATGAGATATTTCTGACTTTGTGTCGAAATGTTTAATTTGTCAGCAAGTTAAAGCTGAACATCAAGTTCCATCTGGTTTGTTACAACCGATTCTGATTCCCGAGTGGAAATGGGATAGAGTGACAATGGATTTTGTTTTGGGATTACCTCTGACTCCGAGAAAGAAAGATGCGATTTGGGTCATGGTTGATCGATTAATGAAATCCGCCCATTTTATTCTGATACGATCTGATTACTCACTTGATAGATTAGCTGAGCTTTATATTTATGAGATTGTGAGATTGCACGGGGTGCCACTATCCATTGTGTCTGATAGAGATCCGAGGTTTACATCTCGATTCTGGAAGAAATTGCAAGAAGCTTTAGGCACGAAATTTCATTTCAGTAACGCTTTTCATCTGCAAACGGATGGCCAGTCTGAATGAATTATTCAGATTCTCGAGGATATGTTGAGATGCTGCATCCTTGAGTTTGATTGTACGTGGGAACAGTATCTGCCATTGATTGAATTTGCGTATAATAATAGTTTTCAGTCGAGCATCAAAATGGCACCATATGAAGCTTTGTACGGACGCAAATGTCGTACACCTCTGTATTGGACCGAGCTCAGTGAAAATAAGATACACGGGGTTGATCTGATAAAAGACACTGAACATAAAGTAAAAGTAATCCGTGACAGTCTGAAATCAACATCTGATCGTCAGAAGTCTTATGCGGGCTTGAAACGAAAAGATATAGAATTTGAAATCGGTGATAAAGTACTTCTGAAAGTGTCTCCGTGGGCGAAAGTACTCCGATTCAGACGTAAAGGCAAATTGAGTCCGAGGTTCATAGGGCCATATGAGATCATTGAGCGTATTGGGCCAGTTGCGTACAGATTATTGTTGCCACCTGAACTAGAAAAGATTCATAATGTGTTTCATGTATCGATGCTCCGTATATATCGATTTGATCCGTCACATGTGATTGCTCCATCTGAAATTGAAATCCGATATGACATGACTTATGAAGAAGAACTGATCCGTATTTTAGCTCATGAAGTGAAAGATTTTAGAAACAAGAAAATTCCGTTAGTTAAAGTGTTGTGGCATCGACATGGAGTAGAAGAGGCTACGTAGGAGCCTGAAGAGTCAATGAGACAGCAATATCCGAATCTGTTTAACGATAAGATTTTCGGGGACGAAAATCCCTAAGGGGGAGAATTGTAACAGTCCGATTTAGACCCTAGTCGGAATAGTGGTTTTGGGACCACAAATCCGAGTCTGAATATTATTTTAATATTATTGTCTGTGCCCTTGATATGTGATTAAGCATGTGTTAAAATTCCGTAAGTTAATTTATCCGTCTGAGTGCTTAATTTTATAAAAGGATTAAATTACATTAAATGCAAAACTAGCATGCTAGTTGTTAAAGTACCTATGTGTTGTGGCTTTTAAAAGAGGAGGCCTTATGAGGCAATTAGACCACTATTAAGTTAGTGGATGATTAAAAGACATTAGTGACTTTATGCTTATATGTTACTAAATGTTTATTAAAAGGTTAATATAGTAATTAGATTAATATTATGATAATAATAAAACAAAAAGATGAAAGTTTTCATCTTTTCATCATTCATCTAGCCGAATATTAAAAGAAAAGAAAGAAAAGAGTGAGCAAGAGTTTCGGCCACGGTTTAGGCTTAATCCAAGGTTAGTTTTTGATTCGTTTTCGATAATTTCTATGTTTTTGCAATCGTTGCTTTGTATGCTATAAAACCCATGTTATAATTTGAATAATTGATGATGTTTATGAGATGTGTCATTGATGAAATGGTGAGCTTTGTGATGAATATTAGTGTTAAATGAAAGATATGTATTTAATGAATATGTTTTGTTCTTGAATTTTTGATGAATTTAGCTAATTAAGGCTAATTTGTGAAAATATCATTTTGAGGGACTAAATTGTGAATTTGATGAATTGTATGGACTTGTATGAGACACATGAATATTCGACTAAGCAGGGGTATATAGAAATTTTTTGTAATTTGTGATTTTGTGAATTAGGGACTAAATTGTCCAAATGTGAAATGTGGGGGCTAATTTGAAATTTTCCCTAAATATGTGTTCTTTGGTTGAAATGAATGAGCTAGTGAATAAAAGGGTTAAATTTGAATATGTATAGATCAAGAACCAAAGAAAACGAATTTAGATCGCGGGAAAGCTAAAGTAGTCGAATAACCGAATCCGATCAACCATTCGAATCCGAGGTAAGTCAATATACGAATAAATGTATTTGTATTGAATCATATATGTTCATTTGACTATTGATAAGGATGAATGCATATGAGATATTGTATACTTAAATTCCGAGATAGAATCGACGTGGTGTCAATGTCCAAGAAGTCTCGTTTGAACCTAGGAATAGATAGGATAGTATATGTCATGACATAAGTGTCCGATATGTGATATCATGTAAGACCACGTCTGGGATGTTGGCATTGATTCGAGATTTCGTGTAAGACCACGTCTGGGACGTTGGCATCGATATGAGATTTTGTGTAAGACCACGTCTGGGACGTTGGCATCGATATGAGATATAAGTGTAAGACCATGTCTCGGACATTAGCATCGTATTGATTCGTGTAAGACCCTGTCTGGGACAATGGCATCGATATCTAGTTTCATGTAAGACCACGTCTGGGATGTTGGCATTGTACGAATGTTCCGATCACTATGAGTATCCTATTAGATTCTGAACGGTTCAACGGGCAAGTCTGAGAAACGAATGACTATGTGAGTTGTCCATCTGTTTCAGGTACGTTGATACATATGCGTTGTATAAGCATGAAAGGTGAGTAAATATGTGCATTGATGCAAAGAAGCATTTGAAATATATGTGTGTTTGAGATATGATCAAATGAGATATTTACGATATGATGAATTGGTAAGAAATGGCAAATCAAGTGAACTCAAGAGATTATTCATATGTTTGTAAGGATGATATGTTAATGAATTCAAATGGCTATGCTTATGAATGATTTATGCTAAGTTTATTTTTATATGGCTTACTAAGCTTTTTGAAAGCTTACTCTATGTGTGTATTTACTCTGTTTACAGATCGTCGAAGCTACTGAAGGCTCGGGGACCGTCAAGGATCGTCATCACACTACTCAACTCATTTTGGTATCTTTTGAAAACGTATTTTCTAAGTATGGCATGTATAGGCTAGTGATTTGGTATATGTTTGAGATGTAAATAGCCATGTGATTTGGCTAGTTAAATGTTGGTAATTTGCATGAGTAAATACAGTATTTGGTGCATGTTTTGGTATGGCTTGATGGCAATGAAGTAGCCTTATGAATGGTAAGCTTATGGATGAATTGATGCCTTAGTGATTTAATGAGGTTATGGTTGAATTATACTTGGATTTACATGGGAGTTGATTGTACAAATTAGCATGCTTAGACATGAGATTGAATGGAATAATATGATGACCATTTGGTGTGTTTTTGGTTGCCATTTGATTTTGGAAATATGCTTGTTTATGCTTGTAGGTTTGACCCTAGTATGGGTGGCATATTGGCCTTGCAAAGGGCCTGTTATGCATACACAGTTGTGGCACACGGGCGTTCCTAGTGACCGTGGGATTAAGTCAGTAGCTAGCCCAAGTGTGTACGGCCATGGTACACGGACGTGCCTAGTAGCTGTGTGAATAAGTTAGTATCTAGCCTAAGAGTACACGGCCATGGTACACGGGCGTGCCTGGTGACCGTGGGGATAAGTCAGTATTCATGCTCTGTTTTGGCACGACCAGGACACATGGGTGTGTCTAGTAGCCGTGGGAAGCACACGGCCTGACTGCACAGGCGTGTGACCTCTGCAGTGTTAAAAAAGTTTTAAATTTTTGAGAATTTTCGTATGTGTTTGGTTTAGTCCCGACCCTTCTCTAAAGCATGCTTAAGGTCTCGGTGACCTATCTAAGGGACACTATGATTGCTATTGATGACTTGTATTATGATATGTCTGTAAAAGTTTTCGATCTGTCCGGTAATACCTTTGGCCCTAATCTGGCGACGGATACGGGTTAGGGGTGTTACACCCCTGTAACTTTTAAAGGGTTACAAGTCAGGCTGTTACATGGCCTAGCACATGGCCTGATACATGGGCGTGTGAGGTTACTTTGAAGGGTACACGGCTTGACACACAGGCAAGTGGCTTGGCTGTGTGACCTAAGCCAAAGAGTTACACGGGCACGAACACAGGCTGGGACATGGCTGTGTGTCCCTACTTCGAATGCCCACACGGCCGTGCCACACGACCATGTGACCCCTACAGTGTTGAAAATTTTCACTTTTTTCTGAAAAATTTTCTGAGTTTTCGATTTAGTTCCGACTTGTTTCTAGCATGTTTTTAGGGCCTCGATGGCTCGTATAAGGGACAATATGTATGGTTTTGATTGGTTTTAATATGTTTATTGATGTGATTTGAAATGTTTGACATTTATTTTCGTTTGATTTGAAAACTCTGGTAATACTCTGTAACCCTGTTTTAGCTATGGATATGGGTTAGGGGTGTTACATTTATTGGTATTAGAGCTACGGTTTAGTCGATTCTCAGACTGAACGTAGCATGTACGAGTCTAGATATACATGCCATTATATAACCTGTGATAGTGTGATATCTCTTGAGTATTTTAAAACATGTTTTCATATAGCAATGACATCCAGCTGAGCTGACTACGATGAAGTTTAGAGTAACGCTCAAGCCTCCATTCACGGAGTAGCATCGAGCGGTGCAAGGCTCGTATCTAAGGGCCAGGGAGGAGAGGCTAAGGAAGGCTTTTTCCAGATGATGAATGAATGGTTTACCAAGTTTCTACGGACGAACCCGGCTGCTTAACAACCTCTACCCTGTCTTGCTCCCCAACCGGTTCCCGTTATTCCTCAAGGTTTAAAACCTATACGAGTTAGTAAGCCACCTATTAATAAGATTCGTAAATACAGGGTTAAAGAATTCAGAGCTACTACTGAAGATGACCCCGAGAGAGAAGAACTCTGGCTAGAGAATACAATCAGGGCTTTTGACGACCTGTCTTGTTCATCGGCCGAGTGTGTTAAGTGCGTGATATCGTTGTTGAAAGATTCAGCTTATCAGTGGTGGAATACGTTGATTTCTATAGTGCCGAGAGAGCGGATCACTTGGGGATTCTTTCAAACCAAGTTTCGAAAGAAATACATTAGTCAAATATTTCTAGATCAGAAACACAAAGAATTTCTTGAGCTCAAACAGTGTCGTACCCCTAACCCATATCCGTCGCCAAAACAGAGTTACGAAGCGTTACCATACAAATTAAACATTCAAACATACATTTCATACATTAACATAAACATGACATAAATCATTCATTCACATACATGTTGTCCCTAAATCAAGCCCACGAGGCCCAAGAAATACAATAAAAACAATTCGGGACCAAATTGGAAACAATTGAAAAGTTCAAGAAAAAGTTAGAAAAATTGGATTGCAGGGGTCACAGGGCTTTGTCCCAGCCTGTGTCCTTACTCATGTAACTCTCTGAGTAGGGCCAGACGGCCAAGTCACACGCCCGTGTGCCAGGCCATGTAACTCTCAAATAGTCCCACATGCCCGTGTGCCAGGCCATGTGTTAGGCCGTGTAGCAGTCTGACTTGCATGTAATAGAACATACAGGGGACACACGGCCGTGTCGCCAGGCCGTGTTTCACACATGGCTGAGTCACACACCCGTGTCTCAAGCCTTGTGGACATGATTGTAACACCCCTTACCCGAATTCGACGCCGGAATAGGGTACAGGGCGTTACCGGACATAAACTCAAGCACTCACACAAAACCGAGACTTAAATTTCCATCCAAATTAAAACTTTTCATTCACGTGCACATCGTCCCTTATATGGGCCCACGAGGTCCAAAACATACATTGAGGGCGGTTCGGGACTAAACCGAGACCTTAGGAAGATTTTATGAAACTTAGAAAAATTTTGAAGCTTTAGGGGCACACGCCCATGTGGGTCAATGGACACGCCCGTGTGGCATGTCACACGCCCGTGTGCTTAGGCCGTGTCGATTTTAGGTTGCGTTTTGTTTATGACGTCAGCAACAAATGGTAGCCACAAGGCCAAGTCACACGCCCTTGTGCTAGGCCGTGTGGTCGATTTTATTTCGATGATTTTTCATTAATCAGGTGCTGTAACACCCCATACCCGAGTCCGAGGCTTAGACCGGATACGAGATATTACTATGCTTTAACTTGCTTAATCATGCACTTACGGGCTGTAAAATTTTGTTCCGAATTAAAAACTTCTCTTTCTCAATCTAATCATACATTTCATAGGCCTACGAGGCCTTATACATGTATATAGAAACTTTCAGAACTTAATCAGAAACTTTTCTTTAAAGCAGAGGTCACACGCCCATGTGGTTTGGGACACGCCCGTGCACCCCTTTACACACCCATGTCTTCCGACCGTGGTCGACACTGACTAATTACACATGGCCTTGACACGCCCGCGGACTAAGACCGTGTACTATACCTTGATATACTGACTTATTTACACGGCCGAGACACACACCCATGTTCCAACCGTGTGTCATGCACGGCTTCAACACACGGCCGTGGGATTAGCCCGTGGCCTATTCTGACTTAAGGTGCAGGTTATGCACGGCCTAGACACACGCTCGTGTGTCTAACCGTGTGGGCACTTAGAGCCTATTTACCAAGCCAATGGCCACCCTGAAATAAAGTATCAAAACAAATATTTAATTCAGCAACTCAAGTATTACATCATTTACGAACAATACAACATGCTTCATTGATATCAATAACATACATACTTAGTAAATCTTGGCCAATCACTTAGCCATTTACAAAAGAATAATAAACTTGATGGCCTACACTTTTGCCCTTTCTAAAACATATACTCAAAATGAAATGTTTCCTATACATGCCATACTTAATATAAACAACTTGGCTATACCAAAATAGCGATTGATAGTGTGCTCCGAGCTCCGATGACGATGATCCACGAGATTAGCTTGGCGGGACTACATGGAAAGAAAGAATAAAAGACGTAAGCATTTAGCTTAGTAAGTTTGCAAATAATGCACATAACAACATACTTGCTTCATATAACCCATTTGACATAAGCAATGGTATCATAATTTCAGCTATAAAGCTTACTTACTCATATCTGATTCTTACATATCTCATGATACTTACTAGTCTCATACTTGTGAGGTAAACAAGGTACCTGTATCACTTGATCACATTGATCAACATACTTTAACATAATAATCATAATCTCTAATTTATCATTCATAACATGTATAATACTCATTCTCGACTTGATGATAACTGTGCTTACTTACTTTCTGGTTATCTCATTTAAACTTTACTTGTGTGCCCGATGAATTTCCATGAATAACCGAGGATACTGAATCTCATCTTACAAGCTCGATGCCAAAGCCATATCCTAAATACGGTCTTACATGGAATCTCTCATCTTGGTTTCGAGGCCATGTCTTGACATGGACTTATACGAAGTCTTTCTCGTTCTCACCAATGCCATGCCTTGGCTTGGACTTACATGATATCTTGTTCAATGCCAAGCATGCCTAGGACTTACATGATAACTTGTTCAATGCAAAGCTTGCCTTGGACTTACATGATAACTTGTTTAATGCCAAGCTTTCCTTGGACTTACATGATATCTTGTTCAATGCCAAGCTTGCCTTGGACTTACATGATAACCTGTTCAATGCCAAGCTTGCCTTGGACTTACATGATATCTTGTTCAATGCCAAGCTTGCCTTGGACTTACATGATATCTTGTTCAATGCCAAGCTTGCCTTGGACTTACATGATATCTTTGCTTGATTGCCGATGCCATGCCTTGGCTTGGTCTTATACGGACTTTCTAATCTCATGTGGTAGATCGAGTATCCTGGGAAATTCCATCTTCAATCGGGACTTGCTCGTATTTAATCTCATTGATTTCTTTGTTTAGCAAAACATTAATCATTCCATGATAATAATGTACATTATACTAAGCAATTTAATGATAGAAATAATAAAGTTTAGAAATCATACAAACTTACCTCGATATACAAAATGTATGTACATATGCAATTTAGCCCACGACTTTATTCTTGCCTCGGTTTCGATCCGGGTTTCATTTTTCTTGATCTATAATCATAAAGAGATCATTTAATACTCACATTGACTAACATGACTCTTAACACATACTTTTGCAAAATTACTATTTTGCCCTTAAACTTTCTCATATTTGCACTTTTGCCCAAAGGTTCGTAAAATGAATCTCATTCAACTTTCTTAAACTTCATGCTTAGATGATTCATTTTCTCTACTATAGCAATCATCAATTCCCATTATTTCTAATAGGTATGACCAATTTCATAATTTTTACAAACTAGTCCTTACTAGCATTTTTCATGAAATTCACTTAGAAAAAGATGTTTATCTAACATCAAACTCTCATAAACTTCCATAAAATATCATTTTACAAGCATTTCACTTTTGGGTAGATTTTTGAACATGCATCTTAGCTTATTTTATAGCTAAAAATAGCTAATTCATAATACGAGAACTTCAAAAACACGAAGAATATTAAAAACGGGGCTAAGATGAACTTACTAGCAAGCTTGAAAGATGAACAAACCCTAGCTATGGGTTCTTGGAAAATTTCGGCAATGAGGAAGAAGATGAATGAAATTTTTATCATCTTTTTCCCATTTTAATCATTTAAATGGTAAATGACTAAAATGCCCTTCTCTTTAAAAATTTCTATTTTACTAACTCATGTCCATTTTTGTCCAAAAATTATAATTTGGGAAAATTGCTATTTAAGGACTCATAATTAATATTCTAAAGCTATTTCATACAAAAAGCTTCTAGAAACTCATATTTTGTAACTTTTGCAATTTAGTCCTTTTTTTATCATTCCATGTCAATTTCACAAAATTTCTACATGGAACTTTAGTACTATGATGCAAACATGTCATAAACCTTAAGAACTCAATTTTACTGACTCGGGTTTGTGGTCTCGTACCACTATTCTAACTAGGCCCTGAATCGGGATGTTACAATTCTCCCCCTCTTAAAAATTTTCGTCCTCGAAAATCTTACCAGCAAACAGGTTTGGGTACTGGTTTCTCATGCTCTCTTCTAGTTCCCACGTAGCTTCTTCTATTCCATGTCTTTGCCACAATACTTTTACCAGGGCAATACTTTTATTCCTTAGCTGCTTTACTTCCCGAGCTAAAATCTTAACTGGTTCTTCACCATAAGTCATGTCGGGATGAATCTCTATCTCTGATGGGGTAATTAAATGTGAAGGATCTGATCGGTAGCGTCTCAACATTAACACGTGAAACACCTCATGTATCTTTTCTAACTCTAATGGCAGAGCCAATCTGTAAGCTACCGGTCCAACTTTCTCGGTAATCTCATACGGTCCAATAAATCATGGACTCAACTTACCTTTCCGGCCAAATCTGAGAACTTTTCTCCATGGTGACACTTTCAAGAAAACTTTATCTCTGACTTGATACTCTATCTCTTTTCTCTTTAAGTCCGAATAGGACTTCTGTCTGTCTGATGCAGCTTTTAAACATTCTCGTATCACTTTCACTTTCTCTTAGGCTTATCTAACCAAATCAACCCCATGAATTTGGTTTTCCTTGAGTTCAGTCCAAAATAAAGGCATTCTGCACTTTCGCCCATATAGATCCTCATAGGGCGCCATCTTTAAACTCGACTGAAAACTATTATTATAGGCAAACTCTACCAATGGGAGAAACTTTTCCCAACTGCCTCGGAATTCAAGAATACAACATCTGAGCATATCCTCGAGTACTTGAATTAACCTCTCCGACTGACCGTCAGTTTGAGGATGAAAAGCGGTACTAAAGTTCAACTTTGTACCTAAGGCCTATTGTAACTTCTTCCAAAATTTGAATGTAAACCTCGGATCTCTATCCGAGATGATTGACAAATCGAACACCGTGAAGCCTTACTATTTCTAAAACGCATAAAGTCCGCTAACTTGTCGAGTGAGTAATCAACTCGTGCATGGTATAAAATAAGTGACTTCGTGAGTCTATCAACTATAACCCATACAGCATCTTTCTTGCTCGGAGATAATGGTAGACCCGTTACAAAATCCATAGTAATACGGTCCCATTTCCACTCCGAAACAAAAATGGGTTGAAGCAAACCCGAAGGTACATGATGTTCAAATTTTTTACTTGTCGACAAATCAAGCATTTGGAAACAGACTAAAATATCTTTCTTCATTCTCGCCACCAATACATCGTTGCTTCAAGTCATTATACATCTTGGTACTACCCGGATGTACAGACAAACATCCATTATGGGCCTTATGCAAAATTTTCTGAATAAGCTCTTCTTTTCTCGGTACACAAGCTCTATCTTTGAACATCAGAATTCCATTGGGACTAATTCGGAAGTCAGATTCAACATCTGTCTCGCACTGAGCTCTCTTGACTTGCAATTCACTATCTTCTTCTTGAGCTTCAATGATCTCTTGGAGGAAAATTGGTCTAGCTCTCAACTCAGCCAAAATAGAACCATCGTTGGATAAGGTCATCCGTGAATTCAATGCCCTTAATGAAAATATGGACTTTCTACTCAAAGCGTCGGCAACCACATTCGCCTTCCCAGGATGGTAGTCAATGACCATCTCATAATCTTTTATCAACTCTAACTATCTCCGCTGTCTTAAGTTCAACTCTTTCTGCATCATTAAGTACTTCAAACTTTTTTGATCAGTGAAAATCTGACATCTCTCACCATATAGGTGATGTCTCCATATCTTCAATGCGAAGACTATGGCAGCCAACTCTAAATCATGCGTCGGATAATTCTTCTCATGAGGCTTCAACTGTCTGGAGGCATAAGCAATCACTTTGCCTTCTTGCATAAGTACACAGCCTAATCCATTTAAGGATGCATCGCTGTAAATTACAAATTCATTCCCTGTCTCAGGTTGTACTAAAACTGGGGCTTCTGTCAACATTGCTTTCAACTTCTCGAAACTTTGTTGGCATCGTTCTATCCACTCAAACTTCACATTTTTCTGTAACAATTTAGTCATCGGGGTTGCAATCATGGAAAACCCCTTGACGAATCGTCTGTAATAGCCGGCTAGGCCTAGAAAACTTCTAATCTCAGAGATATTCTTTGGTGGCTTCCAGTCCATAATAGCCAAAATCTCACTGGGGTCTACTCGAACTCCTTCTCCCGAGACAATATGTCCCAGAAATCCTACTTCCTTGAGCCAAAATTCACTTTTACTGAACTTGGCATATAATTGATTTTCTCGTAGAATCTGTAAAATTGTCCGTAGGTGCTCAAATGCTCATTCTTATCTCGAATAAATCAAGATGTCGTCAATGAAAACGACTACAAACTTGTCGAGGTATGGTCTAAAAATGCGGTTCATTAAGTCCATGAACACCGCAGAGCATTGGTCGGACCAAAAGGCATGACTAAAAATTCATAATGCCCATACCTTGTTCGAAAAGTCGTCTTGGACATATCTGATTCTCTTACTCTCAGCTGGTAGTACCCTGATCTCAAGTCTATTTTGGAGAACACAGTGGCTTCTTTCAATTGGTCGAACAAATCATCGATCCTAGGCAATGGGTACTTGTTCTTTACCGTCACTTTATTAAGCTGACGGTAATCTATGCACAATCTCATGGTGCCATCCTTCTTTTTCACAAATAAAACCGGAGCACCCCATGGTGAACAACTTGATCTTGCAAAGCCTTTATCTGTTAATTCTTGCAACTGTAACTTCAACTCTTTCAACTCCGTTGGGGCCATTATGTAAGGAGTAATAAATATCGGTACAGTACCAGGAGCTAGCTCAATGCTGAACTCAACCTCTCTAACTGGTGGTAGTCCTGGTAATTCTTCGGGAAAAACATCCACGTACTCACATACTATCGGTACTGACTCAATCTTTAACTTTGTTTCTTTACCATTCATCACAAAGGCCAAATATGCCTCATACCCCTTTCTTATATATCTCTGTGCCGTCATATTAGAAATCATTACCGGTGATTTACTTTGCTCATCTGACTCTATATGGAGAGTATCCCCATTCTCACATCTCATCTCGATATATTTCTTCCCACAATTAACTATTATATTATGGGTGGTCAACCAGTCCATACCAAGAATGATGTCAAACTCATCAAATGGTAGCAACATAAGATTTACTTTAAAGTAATGACCTCTAATCATTAATGGACATTCTCTACATACTTCATTCACTAACACACTCTTGCCTAAAGGATTAGACACTTTAATCATAAATTCTATAGAATCTATAGGCATATTCATACTGGATACTAGTTTCATACAAATGTAAGAGTGTGTGGATCCGGGGTCTATTAAAGCAATAACTTTGATATCATGAAGAGAAAAGGTACCCGTAATAACATCATGAGAAGATGCCTCTTCGCAAGCGCGAATGGCATAAGTCCTTGAAGGCGCTCTACCCTCGGGTCTCGCGGCCTACTCTTGAGGGTTACCTCTTCCACTTGCCCCACTTCCTGGGTTTCCTTGCGGTTTTCCTCAGACCATACTCCCGGATCTCGGGTTCTGAGTTCTCTCTTCTTTCATCATCTCTAGACAATCTTTTATATAGTGGTCTTGGGAACCACATCTAAAGCATGCATTTTCATGTGCTCGGCATTCTCCAAGATGACGTTTGCCACATTGTGGGCATTTGGGTCTGTCAAAACTAATATTCCAAACACTTGCAACTGAAGTAGTCTGTGCTTTATTCTGTGAATATTGCTTACTCTTGTCTTTCCTTGAAAACCCAGTGGAAGTAACAGATCGGGTAGGGAAATCTCTTAACTTCTTGGATGAAGATTGGAATGACTTATTCCACTGTCTCTTCCTAGAGTCACGAGACTCCATTTCAGACTTTCTTTTCTCTTTTACTAATTCCTCGGCTTTACAAGCCCTCTCTACTAGCACAACAAATTCCTTTAGTTCTAGGACAGCAACAAACAGCTTTGATGTCCTCATTCAACCCGTCTTCAAATCTTTTACTCATGATGGCCTCAGTGGACACGCATTCGCGAGCATACTTACTGAGTCGTACAAACTCACGTTCATAGTCAGTCACTGACATCTTGCCTTGCTTCAGTTCTAGGAATTCCTTCCTTTTCTGGTCCACAAACCTTTGACTGATATACTTTTTCTTGATCTTCTTGGAAAAATTCCCATGTGATCCTTTCCCTAGGTACCACCGACACAAGGGTGTTCCACCATTGGTAAGCAGAATCTCTTAAAAGAGAGACTACACACTTCATGCATTTCTCAGGTGTGCATGACAACTCATTAAATATCCTGATAGTATTTTCTATCCAGAACTCAGCCTTTTCCGGATCATCATCTTTTCTAGCCCGAAATTCCTCTACCTCATGTTTCCTGATTCTATCGACTGGAGGCTTCTCTCCTCTTACCACCTCTACTACTTGAGGGGCTACTAGGATAGGTTGAGGAATAGGTGGGGGTGGAGGGGGTTGTGCATTCGGGTTCGTACGAACGAACTCCGTATACCATGTATTCATCATATGGAGGAAGGCTTCTCTAGCCTCTTCTCCTCCTTCTTCACTCACCGTAGTGGGTCTATTCTCATGCCCGTTCGGCACCGTCCATTCAGTGGGAGCCGGCGTGTTACTTTCTACGTCATCCGTCACAGCTCTATCGGGATCCATTTACTAAATGTATAAACATAATTTAAGTCGTCAGGAGTCGTCAAACTATCATTATAAAAACATTCTTACGTATGGCATGTATGGCTAGACTCGTGCCCGTGCTATGTTAGCCCTAGAACCGACTAAACCGTAACTCTGATACCACTAAATGTAACACCCCATACCCGAGTCCGAGGCTTAGACCGGATACGAGATATTACTATGCTTTAACTTGCTTAATCATGCACTTACGGGCTGTAAAATTTTGTTCTGAATTAAAAACTTCTCTTTCTCAGTCTAATCATACATTTCATAGGCCTACGAGGCCTTATACACGTATATAGAAACTTTCGGAACTTAATCAGAAACTTTTCTTTAAAGAAGAGGTCACACGCCCATGTGGTTTGGGACACGCCCGTGCACCCCTTTGCACGCCCATGTCTTCCAACTGTGGTCGACACTGACTAATTACACACGGCCTTAACATGCCCGTGGACTTAGGCCGTGTACTATACCTTGATTTACTGACTTTTTTACATGGCCGGGGCACACGCCCATGTTCCAACCGTGTGTCATGCACGGCTTCAACACACGGCCGTGGGATTAGCCCGTGGCCTATTCTGACTTATGAGACTAAGGTGCGAGTTACGCGACGCCTAGACACACGCCCGTGTGTCTAACCGTGTGGGCACTTAGAGGCTATTTACCAAGCCAATGGCCACCCTGAAATCAAGTATCAAAACCAATATTTAATTCTGCAACTCAAGTATTACATCATTTATGAACAATACATCATGCTTCATTGATATCAATAACATACATACTTAGTCAATCTTGGCCAATCACTTAGCCATTTACAAAAGAATAATAAACTTGATAGCCCATACTTTTTCCCTTTCAAAAACATATACTCAAAATGAAATGTTTCCTATACATGCCATACTTAATATAAACAACTTGGCTATACCAAAATAGAGATTGATAGTGTGCTCCGAGCTCCGATGACGATGATCCACGAGATTAGCTTGGCGGGACTACATGGAAAGAAAGAATAAAAGACGTAAGCATTTAGCTTAGTAAGTTTGCATATAATGCACATAACAACATACTTGCTTCATATAACCCATTTGGCATAAGCAATGGTATCATAATTTCAGCTATAAAGCTTACTTACTCAGATCTGATTCTTACATATCTTATGATACTTACTAGTCTCATACTTGTGAGGTAAACAAGGTACCTGTATCACTTGATCACATTGATCAGCATATTTTAACATAATAATCATAATCTCTAATTTATCATTCATAACATGTATAATACTCATTCTCGACTTGATGATAACTTTGCTTACTTACTTTCTAGTTATCTCATTTAAACTTTACTTATGTGCCCATTGAATTTCCATGAATAACCGAGGATACTGAATCTCATCTTACAAGCTCGATGCCAAAGCCATATCCTAAATACGGTCTTACATGGAATCTCTCATCTTGGTTTCGAGGCCATGTCTTGACATGGACTGATACGAAGTCTTTCTCGTTCTCACCAATTCCATGCCTTGGCTTAGACTTACATGATATCTTGTTCAATGCCAAGCTTGCCTTGGACTTACATGATAACTTGTTCAATGCCAAGCTTGCCTTGGACTTACATGATATCTTGTTCAATGCCAAGCTTGCCTTGGACTTGCATGATATCTTTGCTTGATTGCCGATGCCATGCCTTGGCTTGGTCTTATACGGACTTTCTAATCTCATGTGGTAGGTCGAGTATCCTGGGAAATTCCATCTTCAATCGGGACTTGCTCGTATTTAATCTCATTGATTTCTTTGTTTAGGAAAACATTAATCATTCCATGATAATAATGTACATTATACTAAGCAATTTAATAATAGAAATCATAAAGCTTAGAAATCATACAAACATACCTTGATATACAAAATGTATGTACATATGTAATTTAGCCCTCGACTTTGTTCTTGCCTCGGTTTTGATCCGGGCTTCTTTTTTCTTGATCTATAATCATAAATAGATCATTTAATACTCACATTGACTAACATGACTCTTAACACATACTTTTGCAAAATTACTATTTTGCCCTTAAACTTTCTCATATTTACACTTTTGCCCAAAGGCTCGTAAAATGAATCTCATTCAACTTTCTTAAACTTCATGCTTAGATGATTCATTTTCTCTACTATAGCAATCATCAATTCCCATTATTTCTAATAGGTATGACCAATTTCATAATTTTTACAAACTAGTCCTTACTAGCATTTTTCATGAAATTCACTTAGAAAAAGATGTTTATCTAACATCAAACTCTCATAAACTTCCATAAAATATCATTTTACAAGCATGTCACTCTTGGGTAGATTTTTGATCATGCATCTTAGCTTATTTTATAGCTAAAAATAGCTAATTCATAATACGAGAACTTCAAAAACACGAAGAATATTATAAACGGGGCTAAGATGAACTTACTAGCAAGCTTGAAAGATGAACAAACCCTAGCTATGGGTTCTTGGAAAATTTCGGCAATGAGGAAGAAGATGAATGAAATTTTTATCATCTTTTTCCCATTTTAATCAATTAAATGGTAAATGAATAAAATGCCCTTCTCTTTAAAAATTTCTATTTCACTAACTCATGTCCATTTTTGTCCAAAAATTATAATTTGGGCAAATTGCTATTTAAGGACTCATAATTAATATTCTAAATCTATTTCATACAAAAAGCTTCTAGAAACTCATATTTTGCAACTTTTGCAATTTAGTCCTTTTTTATCATTCCATGTCAATTTCACAAAATTTCTACATGGAACTTTAGTACTATGATGCAAACATGTCATAAACCTTAAGAACTCAATTTTACTGACTCGGGTTTATGGTCTCGCACCACTATTCCGTCTAGGCCCTGAATCGGGATGTTACAGGTGCAGACTTCACACGGCCAGGGCACACGCCCATGTCCCAAGGCCGTGTCACTCACACGGTCGAGACACACGGCCATGTCTCAGCTCGTGTGGCCAATTCTAGACATTTTATTTTGCTATATTAAGGTGCAGGGGATACACGGCCCGTGT
The DNA here is from genome assembly GCA_025698515.1 of Gossypium sturtianum. Taxonomy (NCBI): domain Eukaryota; kingdom Viridiplantae; phylum Streptophyta; class Magnoliopsida; order Malvales; family Malvaceae; genus Gossypium; species Gossypium sturtianum. Next base: position 127,415,715 of record CM046950.1, read on the forward strand.
GTCTACCTATGTGGACAAATACAAGGTTATTTTCCAAGCCAATTTGTCACCCTTACTTGCAAACATTCATACAACATCACATGGCACAAATCATGGCATATAAATGCCTTAAAACCGAACAAAACATAATCAATCAATAACATATCATTTACATATTCACTTCCATCATTCTAATAGCATTATGATTTACTAATACAACTCATACCAACTTCATATTCATAAGGACATTATCATATGAATGACTCATATCCAACATTAGTCAACTTATCTAATCAACAACAAGACTATTAACCACATCCATCACATATCAAGCAAACATAAACCACATCACAAGGCATGTAACAGCCCAATTTAGGGCCTAGTCAAAATAGTGGTTGCGGGACCACAAATTCGAAGTAGAAATATATGTTTTATGATTTTTATGAGGCTTATGATGTGTTTGCATGATTGTGTGAAAATTTCATGAAGAAATTTTATGAATGAGTGAACAATTTGCCTATTAGGACTAAATTGCAAAGATTAGAAAATATGAGATTCCAGAAGATTTAAGTATGAAATAGAATTATAAAAATTACTAGAGGTCCTTATTTAGCAATTAGACCATTAAATGTCAAGATGGACAAAAATGGACATGGGAAGGAAAAATCTTAAGAAAGGACCTTAAGGGCATTTTTGTCATTTGGTTAATAAAAGAATTAAAAGGGAAAAAGAAGTCAAAATTCATGTCCATCTTCTTCTCTATAGCTGAAATTTTAAACCTCTCCATAGCTAGGGTTTCTTCAACTTCTAAGCTTGATAGTAAGTGCATCCTAGCCCCGTTTTTAATGTTCTTCGTATTTTTGATATCCTCGTAACTCGATTTAGCTATTTCTAGCTATATTTTGAGCTAGGGTTTATATTAAAAAATTTACCCATGTATGACATGCATGTGTTTTGATGATTTATGGAAGAATATGAAAGTTTGATGCATGATAAACATCTTTTTCTAAGTGATTTTCATGAAAAATGCATAAAAGGACCAAATTGCAAAAGTTGTGAAAGTGGTCATACATGGGTGAAATAGTGGAAATTAGAGGTTGTTGTAGTTAAGAAAAAGATTCGGCTAGGCTTAAAATACAAGAAAGTGGAATAAAAATCAATTTACGAGCCTAGGGGCAAAAGTGTAATTATGTGAAAGTTTAGGGGCAAAATCATAATTTTTGTCAAAGTATGATTCATAAGTCAATTTAGTCAATGTGAGTATTAAACAAGTGAAATTTGTTATTATAGATCAAGAAACACGAAGCCCGGATCGAAACTGAGGCAAGAATAAGGTTGTGGACTAAATCGAATATCTACACACATTTTGAGTACCGAGGTAAGTTTTGTGTGAAATTAAAGCTACATAATGTTATTATGTTTTAATTACTTTATTTTATGAAAAATGTATATTATTTTCCATGAAGTTGATTAATGATGCCTCGATGAGATTGTAATGAATTATGTTAAGTTGAAGTCCCGGTTGAAGATTCAGAATAATGAGGATACTTATGTCATGACATGAGATAAGGAAGGTCTCGTATAAGACCATGTCTGGGACATGGCATCGGCACCAAATAAGGAAGGTCCCGTATAAGACCATGTTTGGGACATGGCATCGGCACCGAATAAGGAAGGTCCCGTATAAGACCATGTCTGGGACATGGCATCGGCACCGAATAAGGAAGGTCCCGTATAAGACCATGTCTGGGACATGGCATCGACACCAAATAAGGAAGATCTCGTGTAAGACCATGTCTGGGACATGGCATCGACATCTATGTATGATCTCGTATAACACCATGTCTGGGACATGGCATCGACATTTAGATAAGAAATCTCGTGTAAGACTATATCTGGGATATGGCATCGGTATCAAGAGGTGATCCCATGGAAGACCATATCTGGGATATGGCATTGGCATCGTGATACATGTATGATGAGATTGAGTATCCTCCAATATTCCGAGTAGTTCAACGAGCAAAAGAGCTAAGTATGCAAAGATGACAAGGAGCTAAGCTATACAAAGATAACAAAGAGTTACATTTAAGTTAAGGATGATAATGATTTAAGTTTATGTACAAGATATCATAGTGCTAAATTATGTGATGAAGTGATATAGATACCATGAGTAAAATACGAGTTATGAAACCCTAATGTGATATGTGATGGGTAAGCGTATGTATGAGTAAGTATGTCAAAGCACTTGAGAACTTGTGTTATTATTGTTCTATGAGATGAATGGATTTTACTATGAGTACTTATGTTGCTATTTTTAATTCATGCGAACTTACTAAGCTATATGCTTACCCTTTTTTTCCCTTTTCCCTTGTAGTATCGCCAAGCTAGCTCGGGGATCATAAAACGTTGGAGTTCGGATCACACTATCAAATATGCTTTTGGTATAGTAAAGTTGATTTATTTTGAGTATGGCATGTATAGGAACTTGGTAATTTTGTGTTTTGTCATATTTGAAACCCAAAGTGTTGGCTATTAATGTTATACACTCATTTTGTAAATGGCCATTGGAAATTGGCCAATATTTGTCAAGTATCATATTTTTAAGGATGATGAATTTCATGAAGTGAAAGTTCATGCAATTGATGGAGTAAAATGTGAGATGTATGAATGATGATTAGGGATTCTTCATAGTGTATTATTGACATGTTATGTGTTGCTTGTGTTGGCATATGAGTGTTTATGTTTCAGGGTGGCAATTGGCTTGGTAAATAGCCTTCTAATTTTCCACACGGGCAGACACACGGGCGTGTGTCTAGGCCGTGTGTGACACACGCTTAGCCCCATGGGTGTGTTGATAGGCCGTGTGTCCCCTGTATCAAATTTACGAGAATTCAATTTGCCACACGGGCCAGCACACGGAGGTGTGTCTAGGCCATATGCCCTTAAGAGTTTGCTGACGTCATAAATAGAATACCCAGGTTTTCACACACGGGTGAGGACACGGGCGTGTCTAGGCCTTTTGAAAACCCCTGTAGGTTCAAAATGAAAAATAAATCCCACACGGGCTAGGAACATGGGCGTGTGTAACCACACGGCCTGCCCACACGGGCGTGTTCCATTTCACACGGGCGTGTGGCCCTATTTTAGGCAAAAAATTTCTAAGTGAGTAAAAGTTTCCAGTTTGGTTCCGAACCATCCCGATTGTATGTTTAGGGTATCGTAGACCCATAATAAGGATGTTATGAATATGAATGAAAAGTTTTAAGTTGAAACAAAATTTTATAGCCCGATGTTGTATGTTTAAGCAAGTTAAGTCAGGAAATGCCTCGTATCCTGTCCCGGCATCGAACACGGGTAAGGGGTGTTACAAGGCATTAGCATATGCATATGAATAATCATATAATCAACATAAGCCATCATTCATGGCTATATACAAATTGGACCATAACCATTATAGGCCAACACATTTATGCTGACATAATTACAAAAGGCAAAGTCCCTATACATGCCATAAACTTAAAATAGTTGCATTCACTTATACCCAAATGATATCTTGATAGTGTGATAGCATCTCCAGCGATCTCCAACCGAGCTAGCTAACTTAACTGATAAGAGATAGGAAAGGAAGGGGAGTAAGCAATAGAGCTTAGTAAGATCATATGAAAATAATAAACAACTATTAACATTCATTACTTTATCCATCCATAAGAGTACTATTATTACAATTTGCATTAAATCTCAAGTTTACCACTTATTCATTCATAGTGCTTACTCTTTTAACTTATAAACACCATTTACATGTCTTGGCATTAGCCTAACCACCATAGTGTCCCCATTATAATATATCACACTATTTAGCAAGTTATTTCCATCCTCTTAATCACATGCACATTAATTATGAGTAATCATAATTTCAACATATAATTTAACCACCTTTCACTTGTCTAAGCTCGTATCTTACTATATTCTCATAATGACTTTATTTGGCAATTATGCCTGTCCTTCCTTTTTCTCATTTCCAATGAAACACAATTTAAATAAATACACCGTACTATACCACAATTCAATTAGGCTCATAAACCTATCACATGATCATTATCAAATCTTATCATGTATCCATTCATCTAAAGTGTAGATCAATAATAATAAGGTTATCGATATTTCTCAAGCATAACTTACTCGAATACATTCTTACCGATGTTCATCACACACTGAGCTCATTACTCATGAGTTGTTGTACATACCTGTACCATCTCGTAACATAACCACTTGCTTTCTCATCTTTGGCATAACCATTGAACACTTGGAATACTAATTGGATACATGGAAAGTCATTACACATAAGTGCCACATATGTAGCTAAAGCTACCTCATATTTCATATCACATAAATGCTTGCTCTCGAGCAAAGCACGGGCCTGCTCACACAAGCTTTCAGTCAATACGTCACTACGTAGTGCTACTCATACAAGTTGTCAGGTATCCGCAGCACATGCCGGACTACCCAGCCACTGGTAGACGCATGAGTCCAGCACCCGGATCACATAAGGACATATATATCACATGGGTCCCTAGTGACATGCCACTCGTATCCTATTCTATTCCTAAGGTTCAAACGGGATTTTTCATACTTATCTGAACTTGTTGATTGTATCCATAGAATTAATCATTCATTCCACACATTTATGAAGCATTTAAAATATTTAAAATACAAACATAATAATGCATTATTCACATACGAACTTACCTCGATACCAAAAAGGCAAAAAGGGACCTAATTGTCAATTTCTCTTTTTTTCCCTCGTTCTAGGTCAGAACCTCGTTTTCTTTGATCTATAACATCACATTTAGTCTATTTATTACTCACATTATTCAATGTGATCCAAAAATCAAATTATGGCAAAATTACGTTTTTTCCATAAAGTTTCACATATTTACAATTTTGCCCCTAGGCTCGTAAAATGAAATGCGTTCAATTTATTTGTTACGCAAGCCTAGCCGAATCATTTTCATGCTTATATAAGCCCACATTTTCCATTAAAACACACTTTTATGACATATTTTATAACTTTTACAAATTAGTCATTTTAGGCATTTTTACCGAAAGTCACTTAGTAAAAGTTGTTTCTCTAACCATAAACATGCATAATCTACCATTAAACATCAAAATACACAAATTTCTAACATGGATCAAACCCTAGACCTTCATCATATCTCAAATAAATAGTAGAAATAGGTAGATCATGTTACAAGGATTTCAAAAATGTGAAAATCATTAAAAATGGGGCAAGAACGGACTTACTATGGAGATTGGAAGCTTGAACAAAACCCTAGCCATGGTTTCCATGGTTTATTCGGCCAAGGGAGGTAGAAGATGGACAAAATTTTGGCTATTTTGGCTTTTTAATTCTTTTAATAACTAAATGATCAAAATGCCCCTATTTTAAAAATATTCTATTTCACCTATTTCATGTCCATTTTTTTCCAACAATTTATCCAATGGTCTAATTACCAACTAAGGACCTCTAATTTAAAATTTCATAGCAATTATACACCTCTAGTGTAATAGCCCGATTTAGGGCCTAAACAGAACAGTGGTTTCGAAAACCACAAATCTGAAGTAGAAAAATTTATTGCGATTAAGTTTTGAAGTTTACAGTGTGATAGAATGATTGTGTGAAAGTTTCGTTAAGAAATATTATCGAATGGGTGTCTAATTTGATAATTAGGACTAAATTGCAATATGTGAAAAATGTGAGTTCTAGAAGCTAAGGTACTTATTTGAAATGGGTTTTTAAAGTGGAGGTCCTTAAATGGAATTAGACCATTAAATTTTAGTTTGGACAAAAATGGACAAGGATGGATAAAATACTAAAGGTTTTAATGAAGGGCATTTTGGTCATTTGGTAATTAAAAGAAATAAAAATGGAAAATAGGCCAAAAACATGTTCATCTTCTTCATGTGTTGGCTGAATGTTGCTATGGACACCATGGCTAGGGTTTTCAAGCTTTCAAGCTCAATAGTAAGTGTATCCAAGCCCCGTTTTTAATGTTCTTTACATTTTTGATATCCCTGTAACTCGGTTTAGCCATTTCTACCATTATTTTGAGCTAGGGTTTGTGTTTAAAAATTTACCCATGGATGACATGCATGTGTTTTGATGTCTAATGGTAGAATATGAATTCTCAGTGTGTAATAAATGACTTTTACTAAGTGATTTTCGATGAAATCAGATAAAAGGACTAGTTTGTAAAAAGTTAAAAAAGGTATGAAAATGTGTGAATGAATGCAAATTATGGACTTCTATAGTTATGAAAATGGTTCGGCTAGGCCTAAAATACAAGTAAATTGAATAAAAATCATTTTACGAGCCTAGGGGAAAAAGTGTAAATATGACAAAGTTTAGGGGCAAAAATGTAATTTTTGCCATAATATGATTTTTTGACTGAATTGAATAGTATAATAACTTAATAAGTCAAATGTGATATTTTAGATAAAGAATAACGAGTTTTGGACTTAGAACCGGGGAAAGACGAATATTGGATGACTCGGTCCCTTTTACCATTTTAAGTCGAGGTAAGTTCGTATGGTAAACATTAATGTTTATTTGGTAGATTGATGAATAATTTATGAAATTACTTGTATTATTTCTTGAATATTAGAAACTAATTTTTGAACAAGTAAACGCAGGGTTGAACTATTTTGTTCAGTACAAAATGATAATTTGACAGAAAAGACCATGGACGAACCATGGCATAGTGTGACAATGTGAAAACTATGAGAAATTGTGACTAATTGAATCCGGGTGCTGGTCTAGTACGTCCTACTAGTGGCTGGGTATTCCGGTATATTGCGGATACCTGACAACTTGTGTGAGCAGCACTGAGTAGTTACGTATGACCGACAGCTTGTGTGAGAAGACCCGAGAATGTAAATGTGAATAGCTAGAGAACAAGCCTATGTGTGTTATGTGATTATGTGATGTCCAGGTGCTGGTCTTGTACGTCTACCAGTGGCTAGGTAGTCCTGCATATGTTGCAGATACCTGACAGCTTGTGTGAGCAAAGATCAGTGTAGCTACGTCCCGACCGGCGGCTTGTGTGAGCAGACCCGTGAATGTTAAGTGATTCTGGTGCTGGTCTTATAAGTTCTACCAGTGGCTGGGTAATCCGGCATGTGTTGCGGATACGACGACGGCAGTGTGAGCAACAGACGAGTAGTTACGTATGACCGACAGCTTGTGTGAGCAGACCCGAGAATGTAAATGTGAATATCTCGAGAACGAGCATATATGTGAAATGTGATAAGAGGTAGCTTTGACTACATATATGTGGCACGTATGTGCAAGCGTTCCGAGTATCCGTTAATATTCTGATGTGTTCAACGGGAAAATGACTAAAGTGTAAATGAATGTGAATATGTGACAATCAAGTGCAGGTATATGTATGTATACACTGATGAGCAATGTGCTCGGTATGTGATTGAATTTTGTTAAGAATGTAAACGAGTAAGTTATACCTATGAGAATGACCTTGTGATTATAAGTCCATGCTTATGATGTATGAATATGTGGTAAATGTGATTCATGATCATGTGTGAGGCTTTTATGCCAAATTAAATTGAGAAATGATATGTTCAAGTCTTTGTTGTTGATGTATAGGTTAAATTGGCCAATGAATGGCTGGTAAATATTTGATAATGACTAGTTATTGGAATGGCTAACCATGGACATACTTTGGTGTTTTATGTGTGTAAATAAAAATTAATATAAAGGAAACATGAAAGAGTAAAGTTAGCAATGAAACAGTTTGGACAGCAGCAGTTGTGTGACTTTGAAAAATCACCAAAAAAATGGTGGAAATTGAATTATAGGTTGAATGAGATATGGAATTAAAGCTTATTGAGTCTATTTCTAAATAAAAGAAACATAATAAGCAAAAGAATTTCATATTGTGAGATATTTGGATTTTAGTGAGACAGAGTCAGAATGATTTCGGAATCCCCTATTTTGACTTGGGAAATTCATTAAAAATTGTAAAAAATTAATCATGGGATAAAATTTATATTCTTGAATTTCTTTATGAGTCTATTTTTAATAGAAACAAATGGGAACATCATTTGAGTTCTTTACAACAAGATAATTAATTTTTAGTGAAGATGGATCGGAACTGTCAGACTGCAAAATAGGGGAGACTTTAAAGAATAAATTGTACTAATTGGTTGAACCAAAAATTCTGGAAGTTTTATGGTAAGAATATATGTGAGTCTAGTTTTAGGGAATATTAGCGGATCTTAATTTTGAGTTTTGTAACTCCGGATAAAAATAATTTAGTGACTGTAAGTCGAGTAAACAGCTGAAGATGAACATAAATGAATTGTGAAATTTTATGCAATAATGATGGTATTATCTCATACATTTCATTTATTTCACATTTAGTCCCTCAAAATATTATTATCACAATTTAGTCAAAATTACTCAAATTCACTAAAAATCCAAAGACAAAACATGTTAATCTAACACATATATTTCATATTTCATCAACTAACATCACAAAGCTCAAGCATTCATCAAAGGCACTTTTCAAAATCATCATCAAATTCCAAAATTAAGGCATGGGTTTTGTAGTACTCGAAGCAACGATTACAAAAACGTAGAAATTATCAAAAACCGAACGAAAACTAACCTTGAATTAAGCTAGATAAGTGCCGAATATCATGGAAGCTTAAACCCTTCTTTTTCTTTCAACAATCAGTGCAAATAAAGATGATAAAATGGCCTATTTTCATGCTTTTATTTTATTTAATACATAATAATATGCCTTTTACTATTTTACCCTTATTATTAAACATATAAAACTTATGATATTAAGGCCATTAATGTCCATTATCCATCATAATGGTTTAATTACCTCATAAGGCCACTACATTCAAAAGCCAACTCAATTAAGCACTTTAACATATAGAATATCACTTTTACCTTTTATGCGATTTAGTCCTTTTCTCAATTTAAGCACACAAACAACGAAATTAATTCACAGAAATTTCACACATACCAATTCACATGCTATAGACTCGGAAAATAATATTAAAATATTTTTCTGACTCGGATCTGTGGTCTCGAAACCACTATTCTGACTAGGGTCTAAACTGGACTGTTACAATTCTCCCTCCTTAGGGATTTTCGTCCCCGAAAATATTACCGTTAAACAGATTCGGATATTATTGTCTCATAGAATCTTTGGGCTCCCACGTAGCCTCTTCCACTCCGTGTCGATGCCACAATACCTTTACTAACGAGATTTTCTTATTTCGCAATTCTTTAACCTCGTGAGCTAAGATATGAATCGGTTCTTCTTCATAAGTCATATCGGATCGGACCTCAATCTCAGACGAAGAAATCACATGCGAGGGATCGGATCTGTATCGTCGAAGCATTGACACATGAAACACATTATGAAACTTTTCTAGTTCTGGTGGCAACAACAATCTGTATGCAACAGGCCCAATTCGTTCGATGATCTCATACAGCCTGATGAACCTCGGACTCAATTTGCCTTTACGTCCAAATTGGAGTACTTTCTTCCACGGAGACACTTTCAAGAACACTTTATCACCGATCTCAAACTCGATATCTTTTTGTTTCAAGTCTTCATAAGATTTCTGACGATCAGAGGCAGCTTTCAGACTATCACGAATCACTTTCACTTTCTGTTCAGTTTCTTTGATTAAATCGACCCTGTGTATCTTATATTCACTTAACTCAGTCCAATACAAGCCTGACTTGTCTCTAATTACAACCACAAAGGACACGGTCGAGCCACACGCCCGTGTGCTCAACCGTGTGGGTAATTATAGGCCATTTACAAGGCCAAATTGCCACCCACACATTAGGTTATACCTACAAGCATTATACCAATTCAAATCATATCACCAATGCAAATAAAACATACCAAAATGGTAATCTTTTCTATCCATTCAAGAACATATTCAACACACCAACTTATATACCATTAAACTTAATCTATTCTCAAACATTTTCCAAGCACCACTCATCCACAACTTACCAATTCATTATGATACTCTTTCATCAATATAATACTAGCTTCGCATCATAAAACTTACCATAAATTGGACTATCTCTTTAGCTCAAACATTAGCCATCAAACCATACCAAGCTAAACACCATTTAGCATGAACTACTCATTCATATCATAATCATTATTTAGCCATGTAATAGCCCGATTTTGGGGATAGTCAGAACAGTGGTTTCGGGACCACTAATCTGAGGCTAAATAAAATTAATTTAGTATTATTTTATGTGTTATAGCATATATATATGGCTATATGAAAATTTTGGTGCATTAATTATAGTGATTTCATGCTTAATTTCGAAAAAAGACTAAATCGCATAAAGTCTGAAAGTTTCAAATTTCAAGCCAGAGGTGTCTAATAGTTAAAGGACATCAAAATGGAGGTCCTTAACGTGAAATTAGGCCATTAGATGTGTGTTGGCCAGCCATATAGACTAGGGAGACAAGAGCATTAAATTTTGGTCAAACTTGGTGATATTAGGTGACTAAAATGAATAAAATAAGGCAAAGAAAGGTGAGATATCATCTTTTACTATTCCCCTTTCTTCTTCCAACGAAAATTGAAGAGGAAATAGAGATTTTTGGAGCTTAAAATTTTAGCCAAGCTATCTCCTTGCAAGTAAGTGATTTTAGAGGTCTTTCTTGATGATTTTTGTATTTTTGGAACCCCCAAAGCTTAAGCAAGCCAATGAGGGGACTAATTTGCAATATGGTTGCAAGTTTAGGGACTTTCCATGAGAGTGTTCATGATGTTTTTTGAGTTTTTTATGGATGAAAATGGATGTTAGTGAGTCAAAGAAAAACTTTTGTGAAAGGTGTTACCATGAAAATACATAAATGGGACTAAGTTATAAAAGTTGAGATTTTGTAATAAATGCATGAAATAGTTGGAAATATGAGTAGTTGTAAGAGTAATAAATGTTCAGCTAGGCTTGTTTAACGAGAAAATATGATGAAAAATTATTTACGAGCCCAGGGGCAAAATTGTAATTTTTGCCATAGTACAAGGGCAAAATGGTCATTTTTGCCTAAATAGAGATTATGATGTATTATGATTATAAAATGATTGAATGAATGAATTTTTGTTATTATAGACCAAGAAGAGCGCGGAATCATCCTTAACCGAGGAAAAGGAAAGGTTTCGGAATAGACCGTTGATTAACACGTTTTGCACCGAGGTAAGTTTATGTGTAAACGATGCATTTTAAATACACATGTTGTTATTTATTGGTGCATTGTATGATTAAGAATATTTACGATTTAAATGGATCGAATTCGGTAGATAATGAATAATTTTCGTATGAACGTTGAAATAGATATGTAAATGTGGAATATTATCCGAATTAATTAATGGTGGACTGTGTGCGATACCACCTTAATTATTCTTGTTGGTGCACTATGTGTGATACCATCTTATTACTTATTCACGATGGGCTGTGTGCGATACCATCATTTATATGAACATTTGGTGGGCTATGTGTGATACCACCGTAATTATTCTTGTTGGTGGACTATGTGCGATACCACCCTGTTAAAGATTAATGGTGGGCTAAGTACGAAACCACTGAGTGTTTGGTATTACTATGAATGGCTTATTATTAGTTCGTGATGTGTGGTTTCATGTGATCATGTGGTGATAAGTGCAGGGATGTATGTTAAATAATATGAGCATTTGGCTTGTGATAAGGTTGGAATGTGGTAAGAGATGAAATGAGTAAGCATAATCTTAGAATGTGGAATGTTCTTACTTATTGTGAAATGCTATTTATTGATTAGCACATATTATGATGTTTATTGTTTACATGTAAACTTACCAAGCTTAAAGCTTACTCCCTTTCTTTTCCCTTATTTTATAGTGTCAAAGAGTCGGGTCAGGATACGAAGATAATTGGAAGATCACCCACACTATCAGCTCATCTCGGTATATCTAGAATTAGCATTTTGCGTATGGCATGTATAGGGGCTAGACTAGATGAGTTGTTTTGTTATTTTGGCCAAGTGTGTATTGGCTCCCTTAAAGATGAATTCTTTTGTATATAGCCATAGTTGATGGCTTATTATTACTAATTTATGAAAAGACAAGGTTATTCATGATTGTGTATGTTGCATAATTGCCTTGCTTAGCAATTGGTTCAATGGATTTAGGTTGTGTGATGTAGGGTGATAAAAAGAGCTTGGCAAATAGCCTTGTTCCTGTCCACACGGATAGGCACACGGGCATGTGTCTAGACCGTGTGTGACAGACGGTCAGTCCCATTTGTGTGTGGCTAGGCCGTGTGTCCCCTGCATGATAGTTTTACAAGTCAGTAAGCTCAGTAGTAAACACACGAAAAGAGACACAGCCGTGTGTCTCAGCCGTGTGGAAGGCAGGGCCAAGGACATGGGCGTGTGCCCAAGCCGTGTGAAGTTTGCACCTGGATTTTGGAATTTAATTCGCCACACGGTCGAAGGACACGGGTGTGTGACAGGCCGTGTGATGCTAGTCAGAGGCGACCACGGGCCAGACACATGGGCGTGTGATAGGCCGTGTGATGCAAGTTAGTGTCAGCCACGAGTGTCAAACACGGGCGTGTGATATATGACACGGGCGTGTCCCTCCCTCCACACGGGCGTTAGACTATTTGGAGAAAAATTTTCCAAGGTCTTCCGGAGAGTTTCAAAGGAATTCAATTTGATTCCGAACCATTCCTAAACCGTGAATTAGGCCTTGTATGCTTGTTTAAGATGTGCTAACAAAAGTTTTTTTGGAATAGAAAGTCAAGTTTTGATGTGGTTTGATTGTTTGCGTATAAGTTTAGTAATGCCTCGTACCCTATTTCGGCGTTGAATACGGGTAAGGGGTGTTACATTTAGTGGTATTAGAGCTATGGTTTAGTAGGTTCTTAGACTACCGTATAGTGTGTAAGAGTCTAGCTATACATGCCATAAACGTATATTGATAGTGTGGTGACTTCTGACAATGCTAAACTTTGTTTTTTTATATATAGTAAATGGATCCCGATTGAACGGCTGCTGATGATGCAGCTAGTAAAACGCCAGTTCTCATGCAAGGGACCACGCCTGTAGAGAGTAGACCTGAGACTCTGGGTCAAGGAGAAGAGGCCCGGGAAGCCTTTCTACATATGATGAGTAATTGGTACACGGAGTATGTACAAGCATAATTCATTCAAATAACTATGCCAAAAACGTACTTCATTTATCACATGCATTCAAACAAATTCTCAACTCATAACTAGCCAAATCACATGGCTAATTTAATATAACAAACTCATATCAAATACTAGCCTATACATGCCATATCTAGCTATATACATTTCCAAAGTGTACCAAAAATGAGTTTAGTAGTGTGATGACGATCCTTGACGGTCCCGAGCCTTCAGTAGCCTTGACGACCTATAAAATAGAGAAAAAACACACACAGAGTAAGCTTTCCAAAAGCTTAGTAAGTCATAATACAAACAAACTTAGTATGGAAGGCATATATATACATAGGTACATTAGCACTTCTTAATGACTTAACAACTATCACATATATGCTTTGGTTCATGTACTTGGCCATATTTGTCACATTCATCAATTCAAAAGTTTTATATAAACATAGCTCATTCATGCTCACTTTCACATATCATATTGTTATTCCAATATACATAATCATCATAGTGAGATCAGATAGGTACTTACCTTACATACACACTTAGTGTAAAAATCAACGTACCTGAAACGGATATACAATTCAGTTAACCATTCGTATCACAGACTTGCCCGTTGAACCGATAGGAACCTAATAGGATACTCAGAAAGCTCAGAATAGTTGTACAATGCCAATGTCCCAGACGAGGTCTTACGTGTACTCGGATAACGATGCCACTGTCCCAGACACGGTCTTATACGAATCAATATGATGCCGATGTCCCAGACATGGTCTTACACGAAAAGATAATATCGATGCCAACGTTCCAGATGTGGTCTTACACGAAAAGCTCCTATCGATGCCAACGTCCCAGACATGGTCTTACACGAAAAGATAATATCGATGCCAACGTCCCAGACGTGGTCTTACACAAATGTCAAATCAACACCAACGTCCCGGACGTGGTCTTATATGATAAAAACAGAACAGATACCTATGTATTCCTAGGTTCGTACGGAACTTCTCAGACATTGTCGCTAAGTCTATCTTATCTCGGAAATCATTTGCATTACAACACATAAGCATTCAACATTGACAATAGGCATATGAGTATGCTCAACTCAATACAATTACATTTATTTGTAATATGACTTACCTCGGATTCGATTTATCAGAAATAGAAACGGCTACTCGATTACTTTCGCTTTTCCGCAATCTAAATCTGTTTTCCTCGGTTCTTGATCTATACAAATCCAGAATTAACTCTTTCATTCGCTAACTCATTCAATTCAATTCAAGGACACATATTTAGGGCTATTTGCAAATTAACCCTCACCTTTGCACAATTTTTCGATTTAGTCCATTTTTCTCAAAACATCAAATACACAAATTCATCACATACACATGCTTAGCCGAATGCATATATATAACATACAAGCCCATATTTTCCATCAAATTTGTAATTTAGTCCTTCAAGTTGCTATTTTCTCAATTTAGCCCTAATTAGCTAAATTCATCAAAAATTCAAGAACAAAGTATGTTCATCTAGCTCAAATCTTTCATTTAACACCATAAATTATCACAAAGCTCAACATAACATCAATGGCATATCACACAACCATCATCAATACACAAAATTGAGACATGGGATTTGTAGTAGACAATGTAACGATTGCAAAAACGTAGAAATTATCAAAAAGCAAAGTCAAAACTCACCTTAATTTGAGCTTGAAATGGACGAACCTAACTTAAGGTTTTCTTCTTTTTATTTATTTGATTTTCGGTGGTAAGACATGAAGATGAACATCCACTTTCATTTGTTTGTTTTATTACAAAACATATTATTAATCTAATTACAAAATTATCCTTATAATAAAACATATATAACAAATGCATTAAGGCCATTTTAGTACTTGTGCCGTCCACTAACTTAGGTAATAGGCAAATTTTCCATATAAATCCTCCATACTATTAAAGTCATGGCAAATAGGCACCTTTTCATGTAGCATGCTAATTTATAAACCAATGCAATTCAATCTTTTGCTTAAATTAAACACACAGACAGACAAATTAGTTCACGGAAATTTACCACATACTTAGTCACATATCAACGGCACAGAATATAATATTAAAATATTATACGGACTCAAATTTGTGGTCCTGAAACCACTGTTCCGACTAGGGTATAAACCGAACTGTTACAATTCTCCCCCCTTAGGGATTTTCGTCCCCGAAAATCTTACCGTTAAACAAAGTCGGATATTGCTGTTTCATGGAATCTTCCGGCTCACACGTAGCCTCTTCTATTCTGTGACGATTCCACAATACTTTTACTAATGGAATTTTCTTATTTCTCAACTCTTTTACTTCACGAGCTAAGATACGGATCGGTCCCTCTTCATACGTCATATCAGATCAGATTTCAATTTCAGATGGGGCAATCACATGCGACGGATCGTATCGATATCTACGGAGCATCGAAACATGGAATACATTATGTATCTTTTCTAGCTCGAAAGGCAACAACTATCGATATGCAACAGGTCCAACTCGCTCAATGATTTCATACGGCCCGATGAATCTCAGACTCAACTTGCCTTTACGTCCGAAACGAAGTACTTTCTTCCATGGTGACACTTTCAGAAACACTTTGTCACTGATCTTAAATTCTATATCTTTTCGTTTTAAGTCTGCATAAGACTTCTGACGTCAGATGCTGCTTTCAAACAATTTTGAATCAATTTCACTTTTTATTTTGAATCTTTTACCAAATCGACCCCGTGTAGCTTATTTTCACTGAGCTCAGTCCAATACATAGGTGTACGACATTTACGTCCGTACAAAGCTTCATATGGTGCCATTTTAATGCTCGATTGAAAACTATTATTGTATGCAAATTTAATCAATGGAAAATACTGTTCCCACGAACCATTAAACTCAAGTATACAACATCTTAACATATCTTCAAGAATCTGAATAATCCGCTAGGATTGACCATTTGTTTGCGGATGAAAAGCTGTACTGAAATGCAGTTTCGTGCCTAAAGCTTCTTGCAATTTCTTCCAGAACCTCGATGTAAATCTCGAGTCCCTATCTGACACAATAGATAGTGGCACCCCGTGCAATCTAACAATCTCATAAATATAAAGCTCGGCTAATCTATCAAGTGAATAGTCAGATCTTATCGGAATAAAATGGGCAGATTTCATCAATCGATCAACTACGACTCATATCGCATCTTTCTTTCTCTGAGTATGAGGCAAACCAGAAACAAAATCCATTGTCACTCTATCCCATTTCCACTCAGGAATTAGAATCGGTTGTAGCAACCTGCATTTAAACTTGATGTTCACTTTGACTTGCCGATGAGATTAAACATTTTGAAACAAAGTCAGAAATATCAAGCTTCATACCAGACCACCAATAGTGTCGCCTTAAATCATGGTACATTTTAGTACTCCCCGGATGAACAGATAGATGACTATTATGTGCTTCACTCAATATCAACTGAATCAATTCCGAATTTCTCGGAACACAGATACGATCTCGAAAACTCAAGCAATCATCAACAACTCAAAATTCAGATTCATAATTCGAATCACACTGAACTCGTTTCGCTAATAACTCATTATCAGATTTCTGAGCATCACATATCTGCTGTATAAACAATGGCTTCACTTTGGATTCAACTATCACAGAACTATCATCAGATAATTCTAGCTGAGCATTCAAAGCAGGCAGTGCAAACAATGATTTTCTACTCAATGCATCAGCAACAACATTTGCTTTACCCGGGTGATAATCTATCACTAGCTCATAATCTTTCAACAGCTCGAACCATCTTCTTTGACGCACGTTTAAATCTTTCTGAGTCATCAGATATTTCATACTTTAATGATCTGAAAATACATGAATTTTTCACCGTACAGATAATGGCACCAGATCTTAAGTGCAAACACAATTGCAGCTAACTCAAGGCCGTGCGTCGCATAGTTCTTTTCATGCGGCTTCAATTGTCTCGAAGCATAAGCTACAACTTTTCCTTCCTGCATTAAAACACATCCCAGACCGTTTAATGAAGCATCACTGTAAACCACAAATTCTTTGCCCGATTCTGGCTGTACTAACACTGGAGTTTCTATTAACAGAGTTTTCAACTGATCAAAACTTTTCTGGCATTTGTTCGACCATTCAAATCTAACATCTTTCTGAAGCAATCTAGTCAACGGAGTATCTATCACTGAAAATCCTTTCACAAATCGGCGGTAATAACCAACTAACCCCAGAAAAATACGGACTTCAGATACGTTCTTCGGGGGTTTCCAATCCAAAATAGCAGAAATCTTGCTCGGATCAACTCGAATCCCAGAAGCTGACACAATATGCCCCAGAAAACTAACTTCATGCAACCAGAATTCACATTTGCTAAATTTTGCATACAATTTCTTTTCTCGTAGAGTTTGCAATACGATTCTCAGATGCTCAGCATGTTCAGTTTCATCACGTGAATAAATTAGAATGTCATCAATGAATACAACAACAAATCGATCTAGATACGGTCTAAAAATTATGTTCATCAAATCCATAAAAACAGCAGGAGCATTGGTTAGTCCAAATGGCATAACTAAAAACTCGTAATGCCCGTACCTCATTCTGAAAGCAGTTTTCGGTATATCTGAATCTTTTACTAACCCGATCTCAGATCTATCTTCAAAAACACAGTAGCTCCTTTTAACTGATCAAACAAATCGTCAATCTTGGGCAACGGATATTTTTTCTTTATGGTCACTTTATTCAACTGATGATAATCGATGCACATTCTCATCGTGCCATCTTTCTTTTTCACAAACAGAACAGGAGCACCCCAAGGCGAGAAACTCGGTCTAGCAAACCCTCTATCGGTCAATTCTTGCAACTGTGACTTTAGCTCTTTCAACTCTGTTGCTGCCATTCTATACGGAGCTATCGATATAGGTGTAGTACCAGGTAACAACTCAATACCAAACTCAACTTCATGAATCGGAGGCAAACCCGGTAACTCTTCAGGGAATACATCAGAAAACTCACAGACAATAGGCACTGATTCGACTTTCTTCTCAGACACTTTTGAATCAATCATATAAGCAAAATATGCCTCATAACCCTTTTTCACATAACTTTGAGCTTTCAATACAGATATCACAGTAGGAAAACCATTCAAATCATTAGATTCAATCCGTACAATTTCATCATTTGGACATCTCAAATCAATAGTCTTTCTTTTACAGTTCACAATAGCATCATGCGAAAACAACCAGTCCATACCCAGAATGATATCAAACTCATCAAATGGCAAAATCATCAAATCAGCAGGGAAACAAATATCTCGAAACATTAATGGACAGTTCTTGCATACTTTGTCAACCAGGACACTTTTACCTAAGGGGTTCGATACTTTTCTAACAAACTCAATAGACTCTACAGGCAAAGTCTTACTGAACACTAAATTCATGCATATATACGAATGCGTAGAACCAGGGTCTATCAATGCAATAACAGGAGTATCATAAAGTGTAAAAGTACCCGTTATAACATCTGGTGAAGAAGCTTCCTCACGAGCTCGAATAGCATACGCTCTGGCAGGCGCTCTAGCTTCGGATCTCGCAACAGTTTCTCTCATAATTCTCTGACTACCACTGACATTTCTTACATTCTTTGAAGGTCTACCTCTCACAGGTGCATTATCAGATCTCAGATTTTGAACATTCTCAGGCTCGACAGACTCAGGGCAATCACGGATGAAATGATCAAGTGATCCACATCTAAAACAAGCTCTGTCATTCATTCTACAGCTTCCCAGATGTCTTTTCCCACAATGCTTACACTCTAGTTTCTCAGATCATACATTTCCAACACTTTCCACTGAAGTTGCTGGAGCTTTGAAACTCATTTGTGATCTATCTCAATTTCTATTTGAATATCCCATATTACCTCTCGAACGGCTTTGATCATCTCTAAATTTCTTTGAAGTGGACTGAAACGATCTATTCTGAAATCTCTTTCTCATATCTCTAACTTCAGACTCGGCTTTCTTTTTATCTTTCTCGAGTGCTTCAGCTTTGCACGCTCGATCAACGAGTACAACGAACTCTTTTATTTCTAATATCCCGACTAATAGGTGAATATCTTCATTAAGACCATCTTCGAATCTTTTACATATTATTGCTTCAGATGATACACATTCTTGAGCATACTGACTTAATCTCACGAACTCTCGTTCATATTCCGTAATAGTCATACGGCCTTGTTTCAATTCCAGAAATTCCTTTCGTTTCTGATCAATGAATCTCTCACTAATATATTTCTTCCGGAACTCAATTTGAAAGAAATCCCATGTCACACGTTCCTTTGGAACAATAGAGATTAAAGTTTTCCACCACTGATAAGCCGCATCTCGAAGCAAAGATACAACACATTTTATGCATTCTTCCGGAGTCAAAGACATCTCATCAAATACCCGGATCGTGTTTTCTAACCAAAACTCTGCCTTCTTGACATCATCATCATTAGTAGCCTGGAACTCTTCAGCCCCATACTTACGGATTTTGTCAACCGGAGGCTTGTTCAACAGATTTTGTATCCATCACCGAAGGCACAACTGAGGTTTGAGGGGGATTAACCGGGGGCGAGGGTTGTGAAACAGTCGGGTCATTCTTTACGAATTGAGTGAACCATTCACTCATCATCTGGAAGAAAGATTGTTTAGCTTCTTCCCCTTGACCGCTAGTAGTCGGTCTCGGATC
This sequence comes from Gossypium sturtianum, assembly GCA_025698515.1. Classification (NCBI taxonomy): domain Eukaryota; kingdom Viridiplantae; phylum Streptophyta; class Magnoliopsida; order Malvales; family Malvaceae; genus Gossypium; species Gossypium sturtianum. The sequence goes on from CM046950.1 coordinate 127,435,697, forward strand.
AGAGGGCGCTGTCCCTTGCACGGGAGCAGGTGCATTACTTTCTACATCGTCAGCTACAGCTCTTTCGGGATCCATTACTATACAGAAATAACATTTATACGTCAGGATTCATCACACTATCACAATTCAAAAATATGGCATGTATAGCTAGACTCTGACAAGCTACGTTAGTCCGAGAATTGACTACACTATAGCTCTGGTACCAACCAAATGTAACACCCCAAACCCATATCCTTTGTCGAACTAGGGTTAAAGGTGTTACCGGACAGATAGGAAACATTTACAGAAAATTTCATACAACCGTTCATCTATTTCAATCATAGTGTCCCTTAAGTGGGTCATTGAGACCTTAAGCATGCTTAGAAACAGGGTCGAGACTAAACCGAAACACATACAAACATTCTCAAAAATTTAAAACTTTTCGAAGATACAGGGGTTACACGCCCGTGAAAGCAGGCCGTGTGCCTCCCACGGCTGCAAGACACACCCGTGTGTCCTCCCCGTGGTCGAAACTGACTTTGGTCCACGGCCACCAAGCACGCCCGTGTACCTTGGCCGTGGTCGAATCTGGCTTCACATCCACGGCCACCAAGCACCCCGTGTGCTAAGGCCGTGTACTCTAAGGCCATATACTGACTTTTTCACACGGCTACTAGACACGCTCGTGTGTTTTGGCCGTGTGCTCCTAAGCTAGCTACTGACTTAGCCCCACGGTCTCTAGGCACGCCCGTGTGCCACAACAGTGTGACATTATAGGCCATTTGCAAGGCCAAAATGCCACCCAATGGGTCTTACCTACAAGAAAAATCATCAAGACATCTCATGCCTATTTGACAACCAAGAACATAGCAATATAACCATCCAAATTACAAGACTAAAACTCATCTCATCACAAGCATAATTCATTTATTTGCTTAATCAAAACTTGACCAATTCATGTATCAAATAACTATGCCAAAATCGTACTTCATATATCACATTCATTCAAACAAATTCTTAACTCATAACTAGCCAAATCACATGGCTAAGTTCATATAACAAACTCATATCAAATACTAGCCTATACATGCCATATCTAGCTATATACATTTCCAAAGTGTACCAAAAATGAGTTTAGTAGTGTGATGACGATCCTTGACAGTCCCGAGCCTTCAGTAGCTTTGACGACCTATAAAACAGAGAAAACACACACACAGAGTAAGCTTTCCAAAAGCTTAGTAAGTCATAATACAAACAAACTTAGTATGGAAGGCATATATATACATAGGTACATTAGCACTTCTTAATGACTTAACAACTATCACATATATGCTTTGGTCCATGTACTTGGCCATATTTGTCACATTCATCAATTCAAAAGTTTTATGTAAACATAGCTCATTCATGCTCACTTTCACATATCATATTGTTATTCCAATATACATAATCATCATAGTGAGATCACATAGGTACTTACCTTATATACACACTTCGTGTATAAATCAACGAACCTGAAATGGATATACAATTCACTTAACCATTCGTATCACAGACTTGCCCATTGAACCGATAGGAACCTAATAGGATACTCAGAAAGCTCAGAATAGTTGTACAATGCCAACGTCCCAGAAGAGGTCTTACGTGTACTCAGATAACGATGCCACTGTCCCAGACAGGGTCTTATACAAATCAATATGATGCCGATGTCCCAGACATGGTCTTACACAAAAAGATAATATCGATGCCAACGTCCCAGACGTGGTCTTATACGAAAAGATAATATCGATGCCAATGTCCCAGACGTGGTCTTACACAAATGTCAAATCAATGCCAACATCCCGGACGTGGTCTTATATGATAAAAACAGAACAGATACCTATGTATTCCTAGGTTCGTACGGAACTTCTCGGACATTATCGCTAAGTCTATCTTATCTCGAAAAGCATTTGCATTACAACACATAAGCATTCAATATCGACAATAGGCATATGAATATGCTCAACTCAATACAATTACATTTATTTGTAATATGACTTACCTCGGATTTGATTTATCGGAAATAGAAACGGCTACTCGGTTACTTTTGCTTTTTCGCGATCTAAATCTGTTTTCCTCGGTTCTTAATCTATACAAATCCAGAATTAACTCTTTTATTCGTTAACTCATTCAATTCAATTCAAGGACACATATTTAGGGCTATTTGTAAATTAACCCTCACATTTGCACAATTTTTCGATTTAGTCCATTTTTCTCAAAAAATCAAATACACAAATTCATCACATGCACATGCTTAGCCGAATGCATATATATAACATACAAGCCCATATTTTCCATCAAATTTGCAATTTAGTCCTTCAAGTTGTTATTTTCTCAATTTAGCCCTAATTAGCTAAATTCATCAAAAATTCAAGAACAAAGTATGTTCATCTAGCTCAAATCTTTCATTTAACACCATAAATTATCACAAAGCTCAACATATCATCAATGGCATATCACACAACCATCATCAATACACAAAATTGGGATATGGGCTTTGTAGTAGACAATGTAACGATTGTAAAAACGTAGAAATTATCAAAAACCGAAGTCAAAACTCACCTTAATTTGAGCTTGAAATGGCCGAACCTAACTTAAGGTTTTCTTCTTTTTCTTTATTTTATTTTCAGTGGTAATACATGAAGATGAACATCCACTTTCATTTGTTTGTTTTATTACAAAACATATTATTAATCTAATTACAAAATTATCCTTATAATAAAACATATATAACAAATGCATTAAGGCCATTCTAGTACTTGTACCGTCCACTAACTTAGGTAATAGGAAAATTTGCCATATAAATCCTCCACACTTTTAAAGTCATGGCAAATAGGCACCGTTTCATGTAGCATGCTAATTTACAAATCAATGCAATTCAATCATTTGCTCAAATTAAACACACAGACAGACAAATTAGTTCACGAAAATTTACCACATACTTAGTCACATATCAATGGCACAGAATATAATATTAAAATATTATACGGACTCAGATTTGTGGTCCCAAAACCACTGTTCTGACTAGGGTATAAACCGGACTGTTACAGGTTGAGTTTGGGATTGAGTTAGTTTCGGGAACGGCACCTATTTTGATTGCTCCGTATAGGATGGCACCTTTAGAGTTGAAAGAAATGAAGGTTCAATTGCAAGAGTTAAGAATAAAGTGACGGTTTTGCAAGACCGAGCTACTCACCGTAGGGTGCTCCGGTATTATTCGTGAAGAAGAAAGATGGTTCTATGAGGTTGTGTATAGACTATAGACATCTTAACAAAGTGACGGTTAAGAATAAGTATCCTTTACCAAGGATTGATGATCTTTTGATCAACCAAGGGAGCTACGATGTTCTCTCAAGATAGACACGAGGTCCAGTTATTATCGCTTGAGAGTGAAAGAGAAGGATGTGTTGAAAACTGCATTTCAAACAAGGTATGGCCATTATGAGTTTTTGGTTATGCCGTTTGGTTTGACGAATGCACTGGTGATTTTATGGATCTGATGAACCGTGTTTTCAGACCATATGTGGACAAGTTTGTATTTGTCTTCATTGATGACATATTGATCTATTCTCGGGATGAGAACGATCATGAAGAACATTTGAGAATTGTCTTGCAAACTTTAAAAGATAAGCAGTTGTACGCTAAGTTTAGCAAGAGTGAGTTTTGGCTCCGTGAGGTCGGATTCCTAGGACACATTGTGTCGGGTGATGGTGTTAGAGTTGACCCGAGTAAGATATCGGCTGTTGTGGATTGGAAACCACCGAGGAATGTGTTAGAAATCAAAAGTTTCTTGGGATTAGCACGATATTACAGACGTTTCGTAAAAGGGTTCTCTGTGATTGCTACCCCGATGACGAAACTATTGCACAAAGATGTCAAGTTTGAATGGAATAAGACATGTCAACAGAGTTTCGAGAGACTGAAGACATTATTGACTGAGGCACCGATTTTGGTTCAACCAGAATCGGGGAAAGAGTTTCTGGTTTACAGTGACGCGTCATTTAATGGTCTCGATTGCGTATTGATGCAAGAGGGTAAGGTAGTCGCTTACGCCTCGAGACAGTTGAAACCGCACGAGAAGAATTATCTGACTCATGATTTAGAGTTGGCTGCAATTGTTTTCGCGTTAAAGATTTGGCGACATTACGTATATGCTGAGAAGTGCCGAATCTTTACGGATCACAAGAGTTTGAGATATTTGATAGATCAGAAGGATCTAAATTTGCGACAGAGACAGTGGCTTGAGTTGTTGAAAGACTATGAGTTAGTCATTGATTACCACCCGGGAAAAGTGAATGTGGTTGCGGATGCCCTGAGTAGGAAATCCTTGTATGCTCTAAGAGTTATGAGGACGAGTTTGGCATTGTCTGATGATGGTGCTATTCTGGTAGAGTTGAGAGCTAAGCCACTATTTTTTCAACAGATATGTGAAGCTCAGAGAAATGACAGTGAGATGTCAACTAAGAGAGATAAGCGTGAGTCAGAAAGTGATTCCGATTTTCGAGTGGGCTCGAATTGTTGTTTGCTGTACCGTGACAGAATTTGTGTACCTAGAGATTAAAAGTTAATCCAAAAGGTTTTGCATGAGGCCCATAGTGGATGTTTGTCAGTACATCCGAGTAGTACAAAAATGTATAATGACTTGAAGAAGTCTTATTAGTGGCCGGGTATGAAAAGAGATATTTCAGATTTCATGACAAAGTGTCTGATTTGTCAACAAGTGAAAGCTGAGCATCAAGTGCCTTCGGGATTGCTTCAGCCAGTGATGGTACCCGAATGGAAGTGGGATCGGGTTACCATGGATTTTGTGACGGGGTTGCCGATGACTCCGAAAAAGAGAGATGCTATGTGGGTTGTTGTGGATAGACTAACGTAGTCGGCTCACTTTATTCCAGTACGTGTTGATTATTCACTGGATAAGTTAGCTGAGTTGTATGTTGCAGAGATAGTGAGGTTACATGGTGTACCTGTGTCTATAATATGGGATAGGGATCCGAGGTTCACTAAAAGGTTTTGGAATAGGTTACAAGAGGCTTTGGGAACAAAGTTGAATTTCAGTACTACGTTCCATCCGCAAATCGATGGTCAGTCTGAAAGAGTGATTCAAGTTCTCGAAGATATGCTTCGATGCTGTGTGTTAGAATTCGAGGGAAGTTGGGAGAGATATCTACCTTTAGTCAAATTTGCTTACAACAACAGTTATCAGTTAAGTATACAGATGGCCCCGTATGAGGCCCTGTATGGTCGTAAGTGTCGGACTTCTTTGTATTGGACCGAGCTTAGTAAGAAGCGGATCCATGGGGTTGATCTAGTAAAAGAGACCGAGGAGAAAGTGAAAATAATCCGTAATAGTCTGAAAGTTGCTTCGGACCGACAGAAGTCGTACGTAGATCTGAAAAGAAAAGAAATTGAGTTTGAAGTGGGCGACAAAGTGTTTTTGAAAGTGTCCCCATGTAAGATGATTATGAGATTTGGACGAAAAGGAAAATTGAGTCCAAGATTCATAGGACCGTATGAGATTACAGATAGAGTTAAGCCAGTAGCATACCGGTTGGCTTTGCCGGTAGAGTTGGAAAAGATTCATAATGTGTTCCATGTGTCGATGTTACGACGGTATCGCTTCGATCCTTCACATGTGATTCCTTCGATAGAAATTGAGATAAGACCGGATATGTCTTATGATGAAGAGCCGATTAAGATCTTGGCTCAAGAAGTGAAACAGTTGAGAAGTAAGAGCATAGCACTAGTGAAATTGTTATGGCAGAAACACGGTGTGGAAGAGTCTACGTGGGAAACAGAAGAAGCTATGAGAGACCAACATCCAAACCTCTTTACTGGTAAGATTTTCGGGGGCAAAAATCTCTAAAGGGGGGAGAGTTGTAACATCCCAATTTAGGGCCTAGACGGAATAGTGGTGCGAGACCACAAATCTGAGGTATATGAATGAGTTTTTGAGGTTTATGCTATGTAAGCAAGCTAGTGTGAAAGTTTCATGAAGCAATTTTGTGAAATTGCGGTTGAATTGTCCAAAAGGACTAAATTGAAAAAGTTGCAAAATGTGAGATTCTAGAAGCTATTTGTGTGAAATAGCTTTAGAATATTAATTAGAGGTCCTTAAATTGCAATTTTCCCAATTTCTAATTTTTGGACAAATTTGGGCATGGATGAGTTAAAATAGAAAGTTTATCAAAAAGGGCATTTTGGTCATTTAATAATTAAGTGATTAAAATAGGAGAAAAGATGACAAAATTCATTCATCTTCTTCTCCAAGGCTGCCAAAAATTTGAGAGAGCCATTGTTAGGGTTCTTCAAAAATTTCAAGCTTGCTAGTAAGTGCATCTAGCCTCGTTTTTGATATTCTTTGTATTTTTGAAGTCCTTGTTACATGAGTAAGCTATTTTTAGCTATTTGATGAGCTATGATGGATGTTCAAAAATGTGGCCATGTATGACATGCATGTATTTTGATGTTTTATGGAAGATTATGAAAGCTTGATGTAGTAGAAATATCTCTTGCTAAATGAGTTTCCATAGAAAATGCATGTAGGGACTAGTTTGTAAAAATCTTGAGTTTGGTCATACATGTGTGTTGTGATGAGAATTGATGATTGCTTTAGTTGAGTAAGTGATTCGGCTAAGCATGAAAGGCTAGAAAGTTGAATAAAAATCACTTTACGAGCCTTGGGGAAATAGTTTAATTATGAGAAAGATTTGGGGCAAAATAGTAATTTTGCAAAAGTATGAGATGTGGGTCAATTTGGTCAATGTGTGTATTGAATAAGCTGATTTATTCATTATAGATCAAGAAAGACAAAGCCCGGATTGAAACCGAGGCAAGAGCAAAGCGGTGGACTAAATTGCACGTTTCTATACTTTTGAGTATCGAGGTAAGTCTATGCACAAACAATGCATTCATACTTACAATTTGTTAATGCTAGCTAGTGTATAGCATGGTTGAGAATGATTGAGAACCTATATGGTTCAAGTGAAATGAATGATTACGTAAGTAGAATTGTGAATGTGTTGCAATAAGGCTAAATGCTGGGCTAAGTGCGATACCATCCTAATACATATTGACGATGAGCTAGCTATGTGCGATGCTATCGTTAGGTATATTATCTGGTGGGCTATGTGTGAAACCACTATGAATACCTTGTTGGTAGGCTAAGTGCGATACTACCTTATTAATTGATTGTGATGGGCTTAGTGCGAAACCACCAAGAGATTTGTTGTGTGGATGTGATAGTGAGTACCATAGCTGTGTGGATGTATTATTGAGAAATAATGATGTGTTGTATATTGTGTAAATGTGATATTGAATGCAGGGGTGCATGTCAATGGTTATGAGTAAGTGACTCATGATGTGTCGGAAATGTGGTAAGGGATAGAAAGAGTAACCATAGTTGTACATTATATGTTAGTATAATGCTAATTGTTGTTTAGCTTATATTATGTTGCTTAATTGTTTATGTGTAAACTTACTAAGCTCAAAGCTTACTCTCTTTCTTTTCCCTTTTCTTATAGAGCAAAAGTGTTGAATCGAGATACGAGGATCAATTGGAAGATCGCCCAAACTATCAAACACACTCGTACATTAGACTCAATGTTTTGTATATGGCATGTATAGGGGCTAGACAAGTTAGTGAATTTTGTTGTTTATGGCTATGATGTGTTGGCCTTTAGATGGATAATCTATTTTGTATAATGCCATAGTTGTTGGCACTTTATTATATGAAAAGATGAAGTCATCTATGTGAGATTGTAAGACTTTGAGTTGATTATGGATGTGTTGAATGAGTGCATGATTGTGTATGCTAGAAGGGTGAAAAGAACTTGGCAAATAGCTTTGTTCTTGTCCATGTGGGTAGACACACGGGCGTGTGTCTAGGCCATGTGTGACACACGGTCAGCCCATAGGCGTGTGACTTGGCCGTATGTCCCCTGCATGTTAGTATTTTAAATCAGAATAGACCACGGACTAGTCACACGGGCGTGTGCCTAGAACGTGTGTGTGTTAATCAGTGTTGGCCACGGGCTAGCTACACGGGCGTGTGTCTAGACTCTAGGCCGTGTCAAGGTAGTCAGTGTGCACCACGGGTGGAGGGCATGGGCGTGTGCCCTAACCGTGGGGCATTGGCAGAATGCTTGAGTTTTCATGCACGGGTAGTGACCATGGGCGTGTGTGACATCCACGGGCATGCCAAATCTTACACGGGCGTGTGAGCCTTGTATAGATGGAAAAATTTTAAGATCGTAAGAGTTTTCGATATGGTCTCGAGAGCCCTCGTGTGTTTGAGAGAGGCCTCGTAGGTCAAGATTGAGGTTGTTGTGATGGCCAACGAGAGTGGTCATGTTGTGCCTATGTGGCGATCTTGAGGTCTTTAATTCGGTAACGCCTCGTGCTCGGTTCCGGCGTTGAATACGGGTAAGGGTTGTTACAGTATATCTAGAATTATCATTTTGATTGTGGCATGTATAGGGGCTAGACTAGATGAATTGTTTTGTTATTTCTGCCAAGTGTGTACTGGCTCCCTTAAAGATGAATTCTTTTGTATATAGCCATAGTTGATGGCTGATAAACCATAATCTACACATACTTTAACCCCATGCTTGGCTTAATTTTGGATGATTTTCCATTGAATTTGATGGATTCGATGCTCCTAATCTCTTAATTTCATGTTTTATACTCAGGAGAGCTTAGGGAGTCGAAAGGAATGAGAAACGGGTCAAAAAGGGGCAAAATGGGCCTACCTTAGAGACTCACACGGCCTGGGCTATCACCCACGGCCGTGTGTTTCGAGCAACAACTGAGACACGGCCTGGATCAACATACACGGTCAGATCACACGGCCGTGTGTGGCGAGCAGGACCGACCACGGCCAAGAGAGTCGACCACGAGCGTGTCACACAGGCGTGTCCTTGCCGTGGCCAAGATGAGTTTCATTCGGATTAGGATACTTTTGGGCCAAGTAAGGCATCTCAAAGCCTATATAAACACCCTAGGGGGCAACCTAAAAGGAGAGCTCGAAAGGACGTCGAATAGACGCCGAGTAGAAGGAGAAAATACTCCAAGACAGCCATAGGGAACAACTTAGGAGAAGGATCTCCATCAAGACTAAGGATATCCCATCAAGTTTTTTAGAAATTTTTGGATTTTCTTATGTTTTGTTGTTTTTCCTCTTTTATGATGTTTCCCTCTTTTAGTATAAACTAAATCCCTTAAATACCTAAGGGGATGAAACCTAAGACAGATCTTATTATTATTTGATTTATGAGATAAATACTTGTGCTTATTCTTAATTGTGAGTTCTTATTCTTGTTTTGATAATTCGGGTTATTGATTCAAGTCGAATGTACTTATTCAGTGGAGCAAAAGTCCCTGTCTAAGAGTAGATCAACACAATTAAGCGGAGTTGATTGCAACCTTAGAGATAGGGCGGATTTAAAATCTCTGCGATTAGGGTCAAACCTAATAAGGGAATCCATAGATCGAGTTAATGCGACAATAGGGGTTTTAATTAGAAAGAGATTTCAATTAATCAACCTAGAGTCAGTTGTTAGTAGCCTTGAGAGAGGTATTAATATAATTTAGGGATTTCTACGGATTAAGCCAAGTGAATAAATCGCATGAATCAAAAGTAATAAGTGAAGTCTAGGTGGATTCTTCCTTAGGTATTGCCTATCTCATATAAAAGTTGTTTAAAAGTATTTTCCCAATTTACAATCTGTCGCGTTCACAGTTAGTTAAATTAGTTAGTAAATTTTAGATTAAAAATAAATCCCCTTAATTATTAGGCTAGATAATAAAAAGATAGTTAATACTAGTACTCTTGGTCCTTGAGGATATGATATTTCAGACTCACCACAGCTATACTATTGTTCGATAGGTGTGCTTGCCTTTGTCAAAATAATAGTTAGTTTCGAGCTCCATCAAGTTTTTGGCGCCGTTGCCGGGGACTAAGATATTAGGAATATTAAATTTTTATTATTTTAGCCATTATTTTTATTTCTATTGCAATTTAATTTCTTTGCTTCTGGCAGGGACTTTTAGTTTATGACTAAAACAAACCTATCAGGACCATTACTTTTTGACAGTGATATTGAAGGTACCATTCGCAGAAATCATAGAGAGATAAGGCGAAGCCTACAGTACATACAAGAAGAGCAAGAGAACGACACCAACACTACCGAAGAGATGGCTAATAATAATCTGCTACCTCCTGTGGTTGCTGCAAACCCGGTGAATCAAAATCCTGTTCCTCGTACTATGTATGATTATGCTAAACCTACCTTAACAGGAACTGAATCAAGTATTGTTAGACCTGCTATTGCTGCAAATAATTTTGAACTAAAACCTAACACTATACAGATGATTCAACAGTTTGTTCAGTTTCATGGTTTGCAGGATGAGGATCCCAACAATCATTTGGCGAATTTTCAAGAGTTTTGCGACACTTTTAAAATTAATGGCGTTTCTGATGATGCCATTCGCCTTCGGTTCTTTCCCTTTTCGTTAAGGAACAAAGCTAAACAGTGGTTAAACTCGTTACCACGAGGATCAATCACTACATGGGAGAAAATGACCGAAAAATTTTTGTTAAAATATTTTCCGCCGGCTAAAACGGCTAAGTTGAGGAATGATATCTTTTCTTTTGTGCAGATGGATTTAGAAACACTTTACGATGCATGGGAGAGATACAAGGATCTACTGAGAAGGTGCCCTCACCATGGGTTACCATTATGGCTACAGGTTCAAACATTTTACAACGATGTGAACCCCTCCACTAGGCAGTTGATTGATGCATCTGCCGGCGGTACACTAAACAATAAAACACCTGAGGCTGCTTATGAATTCATTGAAGAGATGTCACTGAATAATTATCAGTGGCAAGTAATGAGAACAAAGCCAACAAAAGCCGCCAGTGTTTTCAACCTCGACGCAGTAACAATGCTATCAAATCAGGTAGAACTTTTAAGTAAGAAAATTGATGGTTTGTGTGGTTCTTCGCAGGTACATCCGGTGATGCAGTACGATACGAATGGAGGAGGAATGAGCAATACAGAATACCCACCCTACAACCCTGGCATAGAAAGCGAACAGATGAACTATATGGGTAATACTTCTAGACTTCAAAATAAACCTTATAGTAATACTTACAATCCAGGTTGGAGGAACCACCCAACCTTTTCATGGGGTGGCCAAGGAAATCAAAGACAACAACCCCCTCCAGGCTTTCAACAGCAACCCTACCCACAAGAGAAGAAGCTGAACCTTAAGGAGATGCTAACGAAATTCATCGCGGTGTTAGAAACCCATTTCCAAAACACCGAAACAGCACTTAAAAATCAGCAAGCGTCAATTCAAGGGCTCGAGAACTAAAATAGGTCACTTGCTAAGTGATCTCGTAATCGACCACAAGGAAACTTGCCAAGCAACACTGAAACTATCCCAAAGGATCAAATTCACGCCATTACTGTTCACGATAGTGAAGGGTTAGACGAACCAAAACTAAGGCAAGAGAATGTGGTAGAGGAAGGTAAGGTTGAGGTAAGCCATGATAAACCAAAACCGATAATTGCAGAGTACCAACCTCATGTGCCATACCCCAATGCGATGAAGAAAGACAACACAGATGAATAATTCGACAAATTTCTTAAACTTCTAAAGAAATTACATATTAACTTACCATTTCTTGAAGCTCTTTCGCAGATGCCAGATTCAAGGAAATTTTTAAAGGAGCTTCTCGCAAACAAACAGAAGTTAGACGATGCATCGCACGTGGAGTTAAACGCAGTTTGCTCAACCCTTTTACAAAATAAACTACCCAACAAATTAAAAGATCCAGGGAGTTTTACTATTCCTTGTTTAATTGGTAGTTTAGATGCTAACAATGCCTTGGCTGATTTAGGGGCAAGTATTAACGTCATGCCTTATAAAATGTTTAAGCAACTAGGTCTTGGGAAACCTAAACAAACTAGGATGAGCATTCAACTAGCAGATAAAACTATTAGATTTCCTAGGGGAATTGTTGAGGATGTACTTGTAAAAGTCGATAAATTTATATTCCCAGTTGACTTTATTGTCCTAGACATGGATGAGGACAGTAACGCGCCATTAATTTTAGGGTGACCCTTTTTAGCAACTGCTAAAACTAGAATTGATGTTGGTACAGGTGGGCTCACACTTCGTGTAGGTGATGAAACGATCACTTTTCAAGCTCGTGACTCCGTTAGGATATCTAGTGATCAAGATGATATTACGAGTTCTGTTAATGTTAATAACCTTGTGGCTCAACATTCTTTGCAGGAAACACCTCGAAAAAACGTGGTAGAACCACGGTCTAGTTTATATGACACAAACAGCACAAATCATGAAGAAAGAAGACTACAAATCGATGATCTTGATGAATGGCAGACACACGACAAGTGGAGATAAAAAATACACGATGAACCAAAGCGGCTCTATGACGAGCTTAAAGGAGGAACAAATCACTTCAAGGTTGGGGACCAGGTACTGTTAGATTCAACCGATCCTCGAATTACCACCTCAAAGCTTAAAGCGAACGGAGAAATTCTTTTTACGATACTTAAGGTCTTTCCATACGGAACGGTCGAGGTAACTCATTATAATTTCGGCACTTTTAAGGTAAATATTACCCGACTTAAACCATATGTTGATAGAATTGATAGCGAGAAAGAGGAGTTTCGACTCGACGAACCACCATGACCATACGAATGAGAGGTAAGTCTAGCTTAGGACTCTATACAAGCGCTTCTCAGGAGGCAACCCGAGCACTAGTCCTACTAATTAGTTTGTTTTCACTTTCGTTCATGTTTTAGGCACAGTTTTCCCTACCACACGGCCTTACACACGGGCGTGGCCATGGCCGTGTGGCGACCACGAGTAGGCACAAGGGCGTGGCAAAGACCATTCGAGTCAAGGACAAAAATTTTCCCCAAAACACGGGCTGCGATAAAATGCCACGGCCGTGCGATGCGGCCGTGGTCGACACTGACTAAAGAACACGGGCGTGCGACACGCGCCGCGCCGATGGGCGATGGTGGTCGCATCGCTAACTAGCACGGGCGTGTGATCCTCTACACGGGCGTGGGAGGACCTTTGAGTCATTTTATTTTTTATTTTCTTTTATTTTAAATTTTGAACTTTTTCTCTTTTTTTTTCTTGTCTTAAATTTTTATTAGTATATTTTGATTTCTTTATATCTCTGGCTGTCTATTATCGATGACCATTAATAAAACTCCCTAAAACTTTACTGATGACTCCGCAGTTTCAAAAGGTTCAAGGTGCTACTAAGGAACGACCAAACTACCGGAGTATTCTCCCCCACCTTCACCTCTGCCTAGTTCATCAGGCTTCTTTTCACTTTCTAAGGATTTCATCCATAATTCAAGAAGTTTCACTTCTTTCCCTCTCTTATGATAATCTTATTATCTTATCATTATCTATTTTTTTGTACATTGAGGACAATGTACATCTTAAGTGTGGGGAGGTTATTTAAGTATAACATTATTAGAAAATCCCTGAATTATTTCTTGTTCTTAAGTAAATTTTCTCATATTACTAATTAGAATGAAACTTCTATTGATTTATGATTTCCATTGATATGTTTTGGATTAAGTCAAAGTTAATTGTGCATTGATGATTTAAACTATAAGATACTAGAGAATCAAGCATGATAAGTCTATTTTTCGTAATTAAAATTTCTAGGTTGTTTTCCTAAATTTAAATATTACTTTGAAGTTTGAAATTTGCAAGGTTGACATCAAAAACCATAATTTTTGTGAGATTTTGAGCCTTTTAGGGCATATTCTTTTCTTGCTCACTTTATTAATTATGACTGTGTCAACATTGATTTGTTATTCTAGAACTTGCTTCGATCATACATATCGAGACCACACCTCTGATTTGATATACTGAGATGATAAAGGCACCTAGGTTTTAACCCACTTATTTCACTGAAAAGCCTACCCGTTTAATTAACCCCTAATGAACCCTTTGAAACCTAATAAACCATTTCTTGACTCACCCATTAATATTAACCCAAAACCCACTTTGTATTTGTTATCACCATTTCTCTTGACTACCCTTATATCGAGATTTGATTTGATCGGTTGCTTAACTATTTTCTTTATTTTAGTTGTTAAATTCTATCTTATTATTATTGTGTATGCTTATTCTTAAAAAAACGAAGTATATTCATTATTAGTTCTATGTTATTTGAGCTTATGCGTTAATTTCACATTTTGAGAAGAAGCTCGTGTTATTAGTGATGAATTCTTAATTGTTGTAATTATTTAAGTTTTAGTTATTCTTCTAGTTAGGTAATTTATCAATTCAATCTCGATACTAACCCTCTAATTCAGCCTTTATCCACACCTTTAACCCAAGCCCCATTACAACCCTTTCAAAGACCTTTTGATTTGTGTATCATCTCATTTTACAATGGTGGAGATTTGATTTTCAGGCAAGCCTATGGGATTAACTTTTCATGTTTGACTTTTTGAGTGCTTAATTTGAACCTTAAACACTTTGAGTGATTTGAGTGAATACTTAGTGAGGATGTCAATTCTTGTCGATTTTGGATCAAAGGTAATTTATTTAGATGAGGGGAGACACCTATATTTTCGTACTATAAAAATTTATGACTTAGATTGTTTGAATCTTTAGGACTCTTTTAGTTAAATTATCAATGTATGAATTATCTATGAATTATGATGAAACATTATTGATGAGGATTATGAATTAAGGGAGTTAATTTTAATTGTGAGTTGAGGATTTTCCTTGAGGACAAGCAAACGCTTAAGTGTGGGGGTATTTGATAAACCATAATCTACACATATTTTAACCCCATGCTTGGCTTAATTTTAGATGATTTTCCATTTAATTTGATGAATTCGATGCTCTTAATCTCTAAATTTCATGTTTTATACTCAGGAGAGCTTAGGGAGTCGAAACGAATGAGAAACGAGTAAAAAAGAGGCAAAACGGGCCTACCTTAGAGACTCACACGGCCTGGGCTATCACCCACGGCCGTGTGTTTCGAGCAACAACCGAGACACGACCTGGATCAACGTACACGGTCAGATCACACGGTCGTGTGTGGCGAGCAGGATCAACCACGGCCAAGAGAGTCGACCACAGGCGTGTCCCTGTCGTGGCCAAGATGAGTTTCATTCGGATTAGGATACTTTTGGGCCAAGTAAGGCATCTCAAAGCCTATATAAACACCCTAGGGGGCAACCTAAAAGGCGAGCTCGGCAGGACGTCGAATAGACGCCGAGTAGAAGGAGAAAATACTCCAAAACAGCCATCGGGAATAGCTTAGGAGAAGGATCTCCATCAAGACTGAGGATCTCCCATCAAGTTATTTAGAAGTTTTTAGGTTTTCTTATGTTTTGTTGTTTTTCCTCTTTTATGATGTTTCCCTCTTTTAGTATGAACTAAATCCCTTAAATACCTAAGGGGATGAAACCTAAGACAGATCTTATTATTATTTGATTTATGAGATAAATACTTGTGCTTATTCTTAATTGTGAGTTTTATTCTTGTTTTGATAATTTAGGTTATTGATTCAAGTCAAATGTGCTTATTCAGTGGAGCAAAACTCCCTGTCTAAGAGTAGATCAACACAATTAAGCGGAGTTGATTGCAACCCTAGATATAGGGCGACGAAAATCTGCCGGATTAGGGTCAAACCTAATAAGGGAATCCATAGAAAGAGTTAATGCGACAATAGGGGTTTTAATTAGAAAGAGATTTCAATTAATCAACCTAGAGTCAGTTGTTAGTAGCCTCGAGAGAGGTATTAATATAATTTAGGGATTTCTACGGATTAAGCCAAGTGAATAAATCGCATGAATCAAAAGTAATAAGTGAAGTCTAGGTGGATTCTTCCTTAGGTATTGCCTATCTCATATAAAAGTTGTTTAAAAGTATTTTCCCAATTTACTCTCTGTCGTGTTCATAGTTAGTTAAATTAGTTAGTAATATTTTGATTAAAAATAAATCCCCTTAATTATTAGGCTAGATAATAAAAAGATAGTTAATACTAGTACTCTTGGTCCTTGAGGATACAATATTCTGGACTCACCACAACTATACTACTGTTCGATAGGTGCGCTTGCCTTTGTCAAAATAATAGTTAGTTTCGAGCTCCATCAATGGCTTATTACTACTAATTTATGAAAAGACAAGGTTATTCATGATTGTGTATGTTCCATAATTGCCTTGCTTAGCAATTGGTTGAATGGATTTAGGTTGTGTGATGTAGGGTGATAAAAAAAGCTTGGCAAATAGCCTTGTTCTTGTCCACACGGGTAGGCACACGGGCGTGTGGCTAGGCCGTGTGTCCCCTGCATGATAGTTTTACAAGTCAGTAAGCTCAGTAGTAAACACAAGGGCAGAGACACGGCCGTCTGTCTCAGCCGTGTGGAAGGCACGGCCAGGGACATGGGCGTGTGCCCAGGCCGTGTGAAGTCTGTACCTGAATTTTGGAATTTAATTTGCCACACGGTCGAAGGACACGGGCGTGTGATAGGCCGTGTGATGCTAGTCAGAGGCGACCACGGGCCAGACACACGGGCGTGTGATAGGCCGTGTGATGCAAGTCAGTGTCGATCATGGGTGTCGAACACGGGCGTGTGATATGTGACACAGGCGTGTCCCTCCCTCCACACGGGCATGTGGACTATTTGGAGAAAATTTTTTCGACGTCTTCCGGAGAGTTTCAAAGGAATTCAATTTGATTCCGAATCGTTCCTAAACCGTGAATTAGGCCTTGTATGCTTGTTTAAGATGTGCTAACAAAAGGTTTAATTGGGAATAGAAAGTCAAGTTTTGATGTGGTTTGATTGTTTGCGTATAAGTCTAGTAATGCCTCGTACCCTATTCCGGTGTTGAATACGGGTAAGGGGTGTTACAAGCCATATCACATGGGTAATTATATACAACTCAAAACATAATCCCAAAGTAACTAGCCTATACTTGCCGTACTTAGCTATGTACACATTCAAAAGGTACCAAAATGAAGTTTGATAGTGTGGTGATGATCCTCGACAATCCCCGAGCCTTCCGTAGCTTTAACGATCTATAAAACAATGTAAACACACACAGAGTAAGCATTCAAAAGCTTAGTAAGCCATATACAAATAAACTTAACATATAAACATTCATAATCATATCAATGGCAAGATAATTTATATGTCTCAAATGAAATTTCATACTTCTTCTTTGGCTCATTTGTTTAGCCATTTCTTACCAACAATTCATATCTCCAAATACCTCTTTTGATCATAACAACTTCATACTTATGTCACATTTAATCTCATCAAATCTATACACATACCTCACTAGTGCATATACACATATATACTTACCATTTATGCTCAACCATAGAGTTCATCACAAATGTACCTGAAACGATCATACATTTCACAGAGTCTTTCATTTCTCGGAATTTCCCGTTGAACCATATGGAATCAAATAGGATACTCAGAATACTCGAAATAATCATACAATGCCAACGTCCCAGACGTGGTCTTACATGTAACCAAATATCGATGCCACTGTCCCAGACAGGGTCTTACACGAGTCAAATACAATGCCAATGTCCCAGACATGGTCTTACACATAAATCTCATATCGATTTCCAACGTCCCAGATGTGGTCTTACATGATATAACATATCAGAAACCTATGTCATGACATATAAATCCTATCTATTCCTAAGGTTCATACGAGACTTTTCGGATATTGACACATTGTCGATACTTTCTCGGATTTCATGTATATATCATCTCGTACACATTCATCACAATTAAACTTCATAGGTACATAATTAAACCAATTCAAATACATTTATTTGTATATAGACTTACCTCAGATTTGGAATAAACGAACGGATTCGACTACTCAATCACTTTCGACTTTCCTCGATCTAAATCTGTTTTCTTTGGTTCTTGATCTAAACATATTCAAATTTAACCCATTTATTCACCAAATCATTCAATTCAATCCAAAAACACACATTTAGGGCAATTTACGAATTAGCCCTCATATTTTCACATTTTGACATTTAAGTCCCTATTTCACAAAATCACAAAATACACAAAATTTCATATTACCCATGCTTAGCCAAATTTTCATCAAGCTCATACAAGTCCATACATTTCATTTATTTCACTTAGTACCTCAAAATATTATTATCACAATTTAGTCCAAATTACTCAAATTCACTAAAAATTCAAAGACAAAACATGTTAATCTAACACATATATTTCATATTTCATAAACTAACATCACAAAACTCAAGCATTCATCAATGGCACTTTTCAAAATCATCATCAAATTCCAAAATTAAGGCATGGGTTTTGTAGTACTCGAAGCAACGATTACAAAAACGTAGAAATTATAAAAAAACCGAACGAAAACTAACATTGAATTAAGCTAGATAAGTGTCGAATATCATGGAAGCTTAAACCCTTCTTTTTCTTTCAACAATCGGTGCAAATAAAGATGATAAAATGGCTTCTTTTCATGCTTTTATTTTATTTAATACATAATAATATACCTTTTACTATTTTACCCTTATTATTAAACATAAAAAAATTATGATATTAAGGCCATTAATGTCCATTATCCATCATAATGGTTGAATTACCTCAGGCTAACTTTTTCTTTGCTCTTAACATTGTATAATCAATACAATCGTTAAAGCATTCAGACATACTTTCTTACAATTGCCTTTATTAAGCACATACCGCGCCACACTCTATACTCATACCCATTTCCTTGCGACTCGCTCACGAGTGCCTGTATTCACTCATTCACATGACTTTAGTACAATTTTCCTTTCTACCTCTAGACTCATCTATCTGTCCCAAAGATCACTAGGAATACTCAAAAACGCATAATATAATCATTAACACAATTTCAAAGCCAAAGCCGCATTCTAGAGGTGACCTTATATGAAAGCACTTCTAAATGCCAATGCTAATGCCATATTCAAAATATGGTCTTAAATGGACTGCCACCTCAAGTATCGATGCCATAGTCCGGATATGGACTTATACAATTCTCGTGTTCATTGTAGTCCCCTAGGACTTCAACCTCGTGTTCAACAACAATTACTCTATATAGTAGAGTATTATGTATCAATATGATACAAAGCATTCTCAAAATGCTAACATAATCATTGCACTAACCGAATACAAACTTGCTCAACTTAACTCTCATAACATCTCGTCATAATTCAACAGTGGTAAGGGGTGAGGTTGTAGCGTCCCACAACTTAACTCTCGTGACCACATACATATGATTTACTATTCATCATCAATGAAATATCATCATGGTCACACAACTCGTCACAAGTGAGTTTTCACGTTTATCACGCTACAATTGTCCCTATCACTTATACTTTTCGAACTCTGATTTCACTTACTCAGGTTCCACATTAATATCTACTCAAATACTCAACATTTAACTCTACTTTCTCTTACTATGACTCATTAATCTATAGAATGTCTTACGGGTTTTGGGTATGTCGTTTACTTGATTGCCGTAGTCCAACTATGGTCTTACTCATATCACAACATCATAGCCCAGCTATCTCTTTACATGTCATCACGATGCCATAGCCTCGCTACGGTCTTATACGAAATCTCATATCAATACCAATGCCATACCCCTGATACGGTCTTACATGGAACTCATGTTGTTGCCGATGCCATATCCCAGATATGGTCTTACACGATTCTATACCGAGAAGCTGTGTCCCGCACGTGGTCTTACACGGGATCACTATTTGTCACCAATGCCATGTCCCAGACATGGTCTTATATGGGATCACATGTATCGCCATGGTCCAACCATGGTCTTACTCATCATTTTATCATTGAATGACCGTACCCATTCCTGCATTCTACTCAGTCAAACTTCCCAGTTTAACTCTCTCACCATAATACTCGTAGTTTCATACAGTCACGAAATAAAACATTATACATCATCCATTTTAATAGTCGCACATGAGATTCAGCTATGTGGACATATTGATCATGCTTCGTTCAAACAATTACACATACACATATACCCCATTCTCTGGGTAAATTTACTCACTATATGCACCTAACCCAATAGGTTGAGTATATAACGCCTTATGCACATCCAGCCAATGCAGATAAACTTCTCATTTCACGCATTATCACACACATGTCATATACTTCTACTCATACCTCTTTGAATCTCATCATTGCATAAGAGCATTTCAATTTCCCCATTATCACTTACAACATTATTGGATTTAGCTCGGTTGGGAACCATCACTGTTTTAACAAAATAATTTCGTTAGAGCCGGGAGACATCACACTATCACAGTCCATATATGGCATGTATAGCTAGACTCTTACTCACACTAGGTTAGTCCTAGAACCGACTAAACCATAGCTCTGATACCACTAAATGTAACACCCTTTACCCGTATCCAATACCGGAACGGGGTACGAGGTGTTATCGGACTTAAGCCTCACGGTCGCAACTTAGGCTAATCGTGACTACTCTCTTAATTCACCTCAATCACCTCATTCTCGGCTTACGAGGCCTCACTCATACACACGAGGGCTCTCGAGACTAATCCAAAACTTTTACGATTCTTAAAATCTTTCTCTTCAATTACAGGGCTCACACGCTCGTGTAGAACGAGACACGCCCGTGCATAGGTACACACGCCCATGTCCCCAGATCGTGCCTAAAAACCCAGTATTCTTCCAATTTGCCCATGATTAAGGCACACGCCCATGCATTTTGGGAGCATGCCTGTGTACCCTATCACACGTCCGTGCCTTTCACCCGCGGTCGACACTGACTAATCACACACGGTTTTGACACGCCCGTGGGCCTAAACCGTGTGCCATACCTTAGTATTCTGACTTATTCAACACGGCCTCGGCACGCCTGTGTGCTTAAACCGTGTGACCATTCCAATTCTAATTTTAAAGTGCAGACTTCACACGGCCTAGGCACACGCCCGTGTGCCTACCCATGTGAACCAGAACAAGGCTATTTTCCAAGCTCTTTGCATCCCTATAGCTTACACAACTTATACTCATCCATCACATTCATAATCACTCAAATTGAATTGCCATCCCACATAGATGAATACATCTTTTCATGTAACATAATAGCCAACAACTATGGCATTATACAATTATCCCATAACTCATTTAGGCCAACACATTTGGCGCAATAACAATGACTTAATCAACCTCATGTACTAGCCCTATACATGCCATGACTCATAGTGACTTGATACCTCATACCAAGTGTCTCCTCGATAGTGCAAAAATATCTCCGGCGGTCTCCAACCCGAGCTAGCTAAATTAACCTATAAGAGATGAGAAAGAAAGAAGGGTAAGCAATAATGCTTAGTAAGTTCATATGCAATTAAGAATCAACTATCAATATTCATATGCTTATACTCAATCGAAAGGTATTAGAATGAGTTTTACTCTTGAGCTCACAGTTACCTATTCAATCGTTCATAATGCTTACTCATTTCGTCTCTTACCACATTCTAACCATATCTCGGCTTAATGCTCGTATTCATTAACTTACCATGCCACAAGCCAATTCGCTCATTTAATTAGCATACATCCTGCACTGATCATCACAAGATCATATAAAACAACACATCATGCATTCTCAATAAACCACTCATGCTACCAATCTCTTGATGGTTATGCACTTAGCCCACCATCGAATCTCTTATAGGGTGGTATCGCACTTAGCCGGCCATCATTCTTTAATAGAGTGGTATCGCACTTAGCCCACCAATTGAAACTAAACTCGATGGTATCGCACACAGCCCATCGGTAATGAATAATAAGGTGGTAACGCACTCAGCCCACCATTAATAACATTGTTGATGGTATCGCACATAGCCCATCACTAATAATTAGGAAGGTGGTATCGCACACAGCCCACCATTATTATACATTTACGGATATACATATATATATAATCACCTGCATTTCTCTATTTCAAATGTTCATCTAAGAACATCCTCACACATTGACATCCTTACATAGATTTCTACAATAATCATTTACTTTTACGCAATGCAATTATAAAAACAACACATACAATTAAGATACATCATACACATATGACCCACTATGGGTTAATCACATACCCAATTCACCTTAATTTAGTTCTAACGCATACCTGTACCTCTCATGATACAACCACATACATTCTCGTTTTCAACATATCTGTGGAATCACTCAAATTATTAAATAACACTTTTGAATCTCATACATACAATCTCACCTCAACATCATGCCCCTAATAGGGTCTCACATGAATTATCATATCGGTGCCATGTCCCTGACATGGTCTTATTCAATATCTCATACCGAGGCTATATTCCAAATATGGTCTTATACGGGACCTTAATTATCAACATATCTTACTATTTACTTTCCCTCTATTCCTAAGAACAATTCTCTTGACATCTCGTTAAAATACATTCAATACACTCATAGTGTGATTATGCATTCCACACGACATTGGAACATTAAATACTTCACTTAGAATTGCATAATTTAGCACATGAACTTACCTCGATGTCGAAAGGTCCGAAAATGGACTTTTGCCCACCTTTTTCTTTTCACCCGTACTAGGTCCGAAAATCGATTTCTTTAATCTAGAACAACGGAATTTACCAATTTAATCACTTATAAATCATAATATATCATAACCTACACTCTAGGCAAAAATGACTATTTTTCCCCTAGGCTCGTAAATAAATTTTTATCACATTTTCTCGATAAACAAGCCTAGCTGAACATTTAATCCTCTTACAACTATCCACAATTCCAACTATTTCATGCCCTAATTAACAATTTATAACTTTTGCATTTTTGCCCAAATTAGGTGTTTTCATAACAACACCTTTCACAAAAGTTGTTTATCATCATCCCATCATTAATTTTCTTCCATAAAACTCATCAACCAACATGAGACCTATCATGTTAAATCCCTAGAATCTCAACCATTTTGCAAAATAGTCCCCTCATTAGCTAGCTTAAGCTTTGGGGACTACAAAAGTACAAAAATTATCAACTAAAGCCATCAAAATCACTTACTTGAAGAGGAATTGAGTTGCTGAAATTTTCAAGCCTTCCAAGCCCTCCCATGGCTGATATTTTCGGTTGGGGAAGAAGAAATAAGGAAAATATGATAACTTTTGCTTATATCATCTTATTTTATTCATTTGACCAACTAATACCACCAACTTTTGACCAAAATTTAATGTCTTTGTCCCCCTTGTCACATGGCCGGCCAACTCACTTAAAACAAGGCCAAATTGCACATTTGGGACCTCCAATTAATAATCCATAGCTATTTGGCACCTCTAGCAAATAAAATAGAATTTTCGCACTTTATGCGATTTAGTCCTTTTTCACGATTTAGCTAGAAATTGCTAAAATTAAGGCACCAAAATTTTCATGCACCCTTATAAACATGTTATAACACATAAAATAACATGAAAATAATTTTCTCTATCCTCGGTTTAGTGATTTCGAGATCACTGTTTCGACTAGCACCTAAATCGGGCTGTTACATGGCATGCTTGTTTCAAGGGGAGGAAGTTGTTTGAATTATGGAGTGAGGTGGAAAGTTGCTTGATTTGTGGAGGACGGAGATCCTTGATTCTCTCCATGCTGATTTGGTGGTTGAATTACGTGAATACCAAGTCCCATGGACAGTTTTGGCACCTCAAGTGAACGGTTGGGCTTCTTCCTCCCTTAGTGGACTATCCAAATTTGTTAACCCACTTTAGAGTTGGGTCAAGAGGAGTTTTGAGGTCCAATTAGCATCTTTTGGGCATCCAAAGATGGCACCACATTAGCCCAATCCCGTAGGGCTTTTGCTGCAGCATTGAGTATCCATAAGCAGGTTTCAAGTCCATTTTTCCTTCCAGTGCACCAACTATCTTCAAAACTACAAAAATCATGTGTTTAGCATATAAATTGATCAAGATAACAAATCTACCTTAACATTAACCAACATGACATAATTATAATAAAAACTACGAAATTTGTTATCAACCACTCAAAATTTGCATGAATTATTAGTTTAAAAGTACTGAATATAACTCTATATTCTAAAGTTATCATTTTCTTTGTTTCTAAATCTGTTTGGTTCTTCTTTCAGATCAAATCTGATCTCTTTTCGAGTCGAACAACTTGAAAACGATCTTGATTTGTTGTCCTTATCATTACTACTCTAGTAATTACACTTACATTCAATTACTTTATATTGTCCAAATAAACCCCTATTTAATGCAAAAATACAAATTAATGAGACTAATTCACTACCATATCCAGTCTTGGAAACGTTTCGGTTAACTTTTCTGAATGACTCGATTTAAAAAGTCTGACTCAAAATCAAATTTTATGACATGGATAAAAATCAGTTGAGATTGGTTTGGTAGTATGCTGATACACAGCATTAGTCCAATTTTTTTATTCAATATAGTGATATGTGGTTTTTTGCACAGTTAACTGCCATCTAACCTGGTAGGAAAAGTCCTATTCTTTTAAATAATCTAAAGGGTGACTTAGATTTCTAAATAATTTTTTTCAATAGGTATATGTATATATATTAAAAAAATCATTATATAATTTTCTAAGGTGCAAGAGTTGCGAAGGGGCTAGGAACCACATAAAAGTTGTTTAAAAGGTTACAGTACTTAAGTTGAATATGAAACCGAACATCCTTGAACTAAGGAATGCAGACATAAATCCACCATTCTATCAGTTTATATCCACGGTCATATTTCATTTAAGCATACTTACTTGGACTGATATTAATGTTTTAGGAAAAATGCCACTTGTAAAACAACATCCGTGGATGGTTATGCTAGAAATTCCATAGCACTCGAAATAACGAACAAACAAACAAGAGGTAGCGGTAAGCTCCACAATCTGACGGTATCGTTTAATCAACAGTAAATACCCGCTTGACAAACGATGC
The DNA here is from genome assembly GCA_025698515.1 of Gossypium sturtianum. Lineage (NCBI taxonomy): Eukaryota > Viridiplantae > Streptophyta > Magnoliopsida > Malvales > Malvaceae > Gossypium > Gossypium sturtianum. The sequence goes on from CM046950.1 coordinate 127,460,765, forward strand.
AATTCCAGTTTTTATCTAAAATTTTACTCCCCGTTGTCTAAGAAAGACGGTAGTTCAATTTCTAATGATTTTCAAATCAAAATATACATAGAATTGTTACCAAACCCAAAGGGTAATACAATCAGTATTCGCTTCGTAGCAATATATAGTATCTTGATAATCGTAAAAAAATGGCATTAACATTAAGGTTTAAAATTCGAAATTCATTTTCTTTGCTTTGTTTTGTTTGCTTCTTGTTTGTTTCATGACAATTTACGACAAGGAACATTGCTGGTTTACATGCTTGACACTGGCCTTAAACCATGCTTGAGAGCAGCTTTCCAGACAATATCGATTCTATCGACATCAATTGCCCCAACTTCGTGATGGGTCCAGCCTTCTAGCTGATGAACCACGCCCCCTGCATGGCATGCGTGCACTACTCCTCTTTCCATGGTGTACTGCCCAACATCCACCAATACTTATAGTTAGAAAACTGAACTTGTGAGAAAGCATGCATGTGATTATAATATTAATGATGGTAATAAGAAAAAATGGATGATTAAAGAAAAGATTGGTTACCTCACAACTTCCAAGGCCTTCAACATCATCAGGCAATCTCATGGCAGCCAGATCACCGTAAGTGCAGTCTCTTCTGAAGGCCAAGATAGGTGGCACCACAAATTGATGAAAGTGTGTCCCCGATGGAGCCCAACTTTGCTGCCTTGGTGTTATCCACTTACCCACGATCCATGTCTATTTCATAACAACAACATTTCATTCATGTTTTATATATTCTTTAAGTTTATGCTCCAAGTCAGTTTATGTTATTGAGCTGCAATTTAGTGTTTCAATGAGCTAAAAAAACCAAGCCGATGAGACTGGGATTTGCATCTCGTACCTTACAATTTTGAGCAGCCTGGTACTTGGTGACCTGGACGAGGTAATTCTGGCAATCCGCAGGGGCTTCCCTTTGTATTTTTTGAAACCTCTCGGTTGATAAAGTCAACATCTGGTACATTATGTCCAAACCCATAAGCAATCGATTTCAATTGGCACTAAACCCCAGCCTCACCGAAATAAAGGACACAATATTATTAGGTCCAACCATATACTCCTATGGTCCGCATGCAATTGTGGGATTAAAAAAATGCTACTAATATATAATATACAATTCGTAAAATAAATTTCTCCCGATATTTGCTTTATTATCTATTAAATAAAATGAATTTCATCTTTGTTTCCGAACTCTATTTCAATACACTAGCTTGCAAAAATGGAACTATGGTAATGGTACAACCATCAATATTATTTAACCAATCTATAGATGGCAACTAAAAGGAGACCCTAGGCAGCAAATAGTTAATTGCGTGCGTTCCCTACAAAATTAAGTTGCAAAGATACAGTGAACCACGCGCAGAAGCGCAATCAGTTTGTACAAACCAAGGGTTTCCCCCCTTGGGCATTGCTTTGCCACTGATCACGTGCTATATGCTAATCAAAACAGTGAATAAATAAATGAAAAGATTTGAAGTATAGACTTACAAGAACGCGTACTCTCCTTCGACAAAGGTAAAGGGCAATAGCTCTGCCGAGCTTGGAAGTAGCTCCTGTTAAAAACACTTCTTCCACGTCCTTGGGAATTTCGTTTAGAATAACAGCAGCCGTCAAGGTGTTACCATGGACAACTCTGACTTTTAGGTCCGGATGCTTTTCAACAAACAGTGTTCCTCCTCCATTCAGAGCCTCGTTCTGCAAGCATTGCCCAATTAAACCCCTTTTTTGAATTGATTATTATTAGCAACACTGCTGGGATAGTTAAACCTAATAATGGTTATCCATTTACTTCACGGAACATTTAGCCCTGCTGTGAAAATGGTATGGACAGATACCACTGACTTGTTTTAACTTTTAACCATAGCATATGGGAGACATTAAACCCTTCTTTCCCCAAATTTATATGGAGAGAGAGAGAGGCATGGTTGAGAAGTTTGTAAGGTTAAAATGGGTCCTGTTAGGAATAGAGGATACTGAGTTCTGATTGGAGTACAGGTTCAAGAAAAGGATGTTTTTCCGTTAAAAGAAAGGAGTAAAAGACTGAGCAAATACGGAGGTGGGTTCATGTTTGCAGGAAGCAGAGAGCTTGTGGTGTAGCATTTCTGAAATATATACACACAAGTTTTCGATCTATGAACTTGGATATTTCCAGTCCAACTGAGACGTAAATGATAGTGAGATGCTTTTGACAGATGCTAAATTGCCAGAAATGGTGCTAAGAAATTAAACTGTGAAGTGAAAGGTCCACAATGGTTTTAAATGAAGGAGATGAGGTTGATTCATGTCTCATATTTATTCCTCCCAACTACCATCATCAGATAACTCAAGGGCCAATTAAAGAACTTAAAAAAAGAAGAAGTGGAAGACAAGTTTAACAATAAAATAAATAAACTAAATACCGACCTTATTTAATGCAGCAAGGCTGATGACCTTCACCCCTATCCTATCAGCCCTTAGAATGGCCTCCTCTATGCGCTTATTGATGCCCTCCATTGCAAATGGTAAGAAATACTGCAAAAGATCGTGATGCTCTAGATGATTAATCGGCTTGCAATAATGATTGTGGCCAAACTTGTTTAATTTAAAATCAAAAGCGAACCTGAAAGCCGAATCTAGGAACAACCCATGTCTGGTGCAAATGGCCTCTAAGATTGTAGAAACTGACGAGGAAGGTCTTAGACCAAGCCCACATTATTAACATAACCAAAAACGCCACAGGCAACAAAGGTAGAAGAAAGATCCTGGTGGAGAATGGTACGGATGCGAATGATCTGAAAATGAATGGGGCATGCATCGATGAGGTTAAGTCCACCCCATGTGCTAGGAACACAAAATCTGGCACCCTCCCATTCTTTGCTGCATTCACAAAAATTCAAAGTTAATTTCATATTAGACTCTGTACCATACAAGTTAGGTCATGCAATAACCGTGCAGATAAAGAGTCGTTTTCAGTGTCATGTACTTGAATCATTATAGGTTCTAATCCAACGGTTCAGCAGAAGAATTTCTAATATATTGGATGGTAAACCCCAGAAAAACAAGTGCAACTACCTGAATCTGAACTAATTTTCTTGTGTAGCTGCCACGAGTTGCGGTTAAGCGTATTCCCCATAGCGTCAAACAGCGGCATGAAGAGACAGAAGTTGCTCCCCATCTCTGTGTGGTGCAGGCTATGGTACCTGACAATTTTTTAAAATCCATTAACAAAATTAGCCAACAATCAATTCATGCATTTCGTTTCGTTAAAGAAAAAATGCATTGCAAGTCGCATGTTTTGCTGTTAAAACTCTCGATTATTATGTTAGCTACCTCGTCAATAAGAAATTTCCCTGTTTTATCTAACACAAAATTAATGTTCACGTACCTCATTAGCTGCTATTTTGGAGCAAACGTTTTAGATTAAGTAATAACAACACCTTCTTCAATATGAACTAACTTGTCATAGTACCTCTAACATCTAACTAACTCCATTGCCTTGTTTCTCAAAAGTAAACTAACTTCCTGGAGGAAATCTCCAAATGAGCATTCCTTCTCAAGTAATTGGAGCTTGCAAGATTCTCGACAATTTAATGAAATAACATCATATCTATCTGTCTGCCATAAATTCCTGTTTCGTGGAAGGGGTTCTAATGAGTGATAAATATGGCACTAAAATTAATACCTATTTTCCAAGTCTGGAAATAGATTTCGGTACCGTCTAAAAGCGAAGAAGCTATAAAGGAAAGAAACTGTTGAAGGTGTTATTCTGTAGATGTGTTTGGCTAATTACATTGCTCACTCATTAATTCATTGGTTGAGAGTTGATGGTATTAATTGTGATTTATACAACTACCTAATTTTAATTTAAAAAATGTATTCCACAATATTAGTACTAATGAAGTTAATAAGAAAAATAAACCTATTATGCAAATTTATATGATTATTTTATCTTTTCATATTTGTTGTGTTATTTTTTCTTTAAAACTTATCATATACCTATTAATATGCCATTAACCAAAATAATATATAATTATATTTTAAAAATAAAGTAAAGGTGGTTAACGCGTATATAAATTACAAACAATTAATAACCGGTTTTTATTTTCAAATCTCCGGAAAGAAAATTTTGATACACATTAATTGCATGAGCATGAGAGAAGGGGTATTGCTTACGTGGGGGTATAGAGGAAATATTTGAGGAAAGGTAGCTTGATGAAAACTTCATGGGGAACAACCTCAACATTGGAATGCCCCAAGCATCTGAGAAAATCAAAGGCCGAAACATAACCATAAACCATGCTTGTTGATCCATACCCCATCATAATAGAACCCGCCATCGGAATTCCAATCACTACACATAATATAAGGTGCTCTAGAAAAGTTGCATGCCCAGCTGCAGCAGAAAGAAATTTATCATAAGCAGAGAAGTTAATCTGGATTGAAACGAAGAAGAAGGAAAATGGGGTCTGGGTCAGTGATTTTTTTACCTGTATAGGGATGGGTTACAGAAGATGAATGGTGAAGTGAATGATAATGGGTGAAAAGGTAGCCTTCATGGAAATACCTATGCGCCCAGTAATATAAGGGCTCCGAAACGGTGACATGTAGAAACAGTAAAGTAATAAATCCTTTTGGGTTCCAGAGAGGAAGATCATCCAAGGATGGAAAGATCAAGCAGGCCATGTAAGCCAACAGTGCGTGAAGGATTAGGAAATTATCCCTGAAAGATCACATCAATAACAAGTGTTCATGAAATCATATAATTTCGGAGGAACAAGAGCAGATAAGTCATAAATATATATTATATATTTTATTACCAGTCCCATTCTCTGTCAATCTGCTTGAAATCAACTCCTTCCTGCTTAATCCGGCGATTTCGAGTTAGGAAAAGCGTGGAACTGTAAGAGCTCCATAGCTGATGAATTAATCCTCTCAAAGCACAAATAACGAGTATATGAAGACACCACAGATCCTTAATGGAATTCTCATAGATCCATGAATACAATACTTTTGCAGCTAAAGGACCGTATAGCAGATACTACGAGGAGAAAAAAAAAACAAGTGGATTCAGAAATTACATCTGGAAACAAAATTAAAAACTAATATGAATCGATCAAAGTTAAACAAATACAACGAGGTTACACTTCTTGGCACCTTGAAAACTCCCAAGTTCTCCCAGGGCCAAGCTGACAGAGGTGCAACCATCTTTTCTTTCCCTAAAACAGCTACTCTGCTTTCTCTGTCGTTGGGAATTTTTTAGAAACAAACAGTATTCTTTTGCTGTTCCGAAGTTTTGCCTCTCAGCTAAAACAAATGCTAGCAATATGGAGGGAAATAGCAGACAAACAAATGCTGAGTTCTGTTTTAAGCTTTTCTATTGGGGACTGAAAAGCAGCTAAAGAGTAAAGACCTCTTGCAAATGAGGTGCTTGGAATGCCGCCCTACTTATAGCCCAAAGAGAAAAGACCCCCCAACAAAGGGTTTGCTGATAAAACAAAAAATACAGTTAAGTCTCTTAATCAAGTTGAAATCTCGGACGAAGTTTTTGACTGGCAGTTGCCACCAAGGATAGGGGCGGTCGTCAATCATGATCCTCTAAGTCCAACACCTTAACGTGTTCTCATTTCTCTGGTTCGATCTGGGCACAGCTGTAATGCTTTCAGGAATTAATGGCTGGTATGGTTGGGAGTAGGGGGTAGATAGAGGGCGCGTCTGCTAATGTCCAACTTGTAACTTTCTGCTCATCTTCATTTTTTTAGGGTAAAGGCTTAAATTAGTTTTAAGAGTTGCTCATATAAAAGTTAAAAAAAAAAAAAAAAACTCGTATAAAAGCTTAACCTTTGTAAATGTGCTCATAGTGCTCCCAGATTTTTTTTAAATGCTCAATTTTTTTTGAAAGTGTTTAAATAAGAATAAAATCTTTTGAAAGTATTTAAATATAGTATATTAAGTCTCAAATTATGTTTTTATTATTTTTTTTATTTTTAAGTAATATATAATTTAACTATTATATTTTAATTTAAATATATTAGAATTTATTTAATTTTACTTAAATTGAATTGAAGTGCGGGAAAAATTTTTATTTTAATATTTTTATACAGGGGCGAAGTCAGGGGGCTGGCATGGGCCTCGCCTCCCCTAAAATGTAAAATTATTTTTTAGGTTCTTAAAATTTTTTAAAAATTTTAAATTAGTAAAGGTAAAATTGCATTTTACCCCCCTAAAATTATAAAATTTAATTTAATCCTTTACAAATTATAAAGATATAAACTATAAAAAATTAAAATTTCATCCGGCCCCCCTAAAAAATTGTTCTGGCTTCGCCCCTATTTTTATAAAGATTATTATATGAACATTTTTAAAAATTTATCTCTTATGCAAGCAACCCATAAAAAGTTGAATTGATTTAAATATTTAACTAATGTTTTATATGATATTTGAAGAAATTTTCTTGATAAGAGCAGAGATAGAAATTATTCATATATTCAAATTAAGTTTTATGTCTTGACTCTTAATTTTGTTTATCACTTTTATCTATAATTCAATATAATTCTTAAAATTTTATAGCCATCAAACTAAATATTAATTATTACTTTAAATATTAATATGTATTAAAGTTAAATAATTCCGTTACTTGAACGAAAGTAGGTCATTTTAGTATGACAAAAGTGACATAAATGTTTAAAATCCTACATTTCCGCATTTCTGTTAGGTTATACTTTTTTGATATATAGGTTATAGTTACATTTGCAAAGGGAACGCACTTTTTATCTGAATGATATTCTCATTACTATCTCCAAAAGGAAAAAGTATACTCATTACTCCTACTCATATAGTCCTGATCCCTAAAATCACTAACCTAAGAAATTTGACTTAGCATGGGCTTATTAGTTTTTATGTTCTTTACAAGATTATTATTAAAGTGCTAACTAAAAAATTTAAGTTGTTTCTTGACAATTATATTGATAAGACACAATGTGTTATTGTTATGGGTATTAAATTTTTTTAATAATATATTGGTGGTTTATAAAGTCATTGTACCTTTTGAAGATACATACATGTTCGAAAAATATGATAATTCATACTTAAATTTGATATGAGCAAAATTTATGATTGAAATAAGTAAAATTTTGGAAGGTATGCCAATGTAGTTGGGTTTTGCACAATCTTGGTTTACCTCTTAATGACTTGTGCTCAAATTGTTTCTTATTTAGTTGTTTTTAATGATAAATGTTTCTCAAACTTTTTGCGTAAGAAAAGACTTCAACGGGATTGCCCTCTATCACCTTATTTATTCCTAATTTATAGTGAAGGTTTTTCCTATCTCTTTAATATGGTTAAGTTTGAAGGGATCGATAAGAGGGCTCGTGCTTTTTTTTTTGTTTAATAATAATTTCATTCATAAGAAAGGATTACAAGAGGATTTTGAAATCATTAGGAATGGAGAAATTCCAAAATAGGGGACAAGAGCCTAACTTAGTTCTCTTTGCCAGTCAACCACTCTAATTCCTGATCTCAATACATGATTGAAGCAAACAAAACCTAAAGAAACAGTTTGTTAAATGATATCGCCAACTACATGGGAAGCATCCCATGTAGTTTGGGATAAGCCTCTTAACATTCGGATGACAATATATCATATTAGGTCTCGTGCTAGTTGAGGTGAAACATAAGTGCAACTTCCACTAATGAGAGAACCTCCAACATTTTGAAAGATTTGTAATAAAAGTGAAACATGCTCTTCAAAATTCAATGACGATAATCAAGCATATAACACTATGTTTGCTTTCACTCTAATAGGTGGTGTGGTTGATAATAGCATACACAATAGAGGTGGCCCATTACATTTTTAGAATTAGTGGTCAGAATCATCACAAGATCAAATCCCTGCTTCCTAACAACAGTTTTAGGCTTAAGTTTGTGTTGATTGAGATTGAAAGTATTGTAACACCCTTTACCCGTATTCGACTGTAACACCCCTTACCCGTGTTCGAAGCCGGAATCGGATACGAGGCATTACCTAACTCAACTTGCTTAAACATGACGTTTCGGGCTATAAAATTTCGTTTCGTCATAAAAACTTTCCATTCAAACCCATAACATACTCATCCTAGGCCTACGAGGCCTTAAACATACTTCCGGGAGGTTTCGGGAATTAATCGAAAACTTTTACACACTTAGAAAAATTTTGCCTAAATAGGGGTCACACGCCCGTGTTGTTCAAGGGACACGTCCGTGTGCCCCTGAGACATGCCCGTGCTCCTCACCCGTGGTCGACACTGACTTAATACACACGGCCAGACACACGCCCGTGTCCCTGGCCCGTGTCCCTCACTGCGACCTCGACACACCGTGTCTTGGCCTCGTGCCAAAACCTTAGCATTTTGTTTGTGATGTCATCACCTCACTAAGGTCACACGGCCAAGGAACACGCCCGTGTCCTTAGGCCGTGTGTCGAATTAAATTCTAAATTCTAGGTGCAGACTTCACACGGCCTGGACACACGCCCATGTCCATGGCCGTGTCTTCCACACGGGTGAGACACACGGCCGTGTCTCTCGCCGTGTGTGTTTACTCACGAGCATCTTGACTTGTAAACCTAGCATGCATGGGGACACACTGCCAATTAACACGCCAATGGGGCTGACCGTGTGTCACACACGGCCTAGACACACACCCGTGTGTCTACCCGTGTAGACATTAAAAAGGCTATATTCCAAGCCAAATGCCACCCTATATAGCCACCATACTTATACCAACTCAAATCAAACATCCACACAAGCATAAACTTCATAATTCATCATCAATGAATATATATAAACTTGTCAAGTATTGGCCAACTTCAATGACCATATACAAAAATAAATTGAGCAACCATAGTAGCCAACACATTTGGCTTACCAAATGACATAACAAATAGACCAAGTCCTATACATGCCATACTCAAAATAAATCTAATTTGGCTATGCCAAAAAGTGTCGATAGTATGATCTCCAAACTCCGACGTCCCCAATTTTTCGAGTTATCTTGGCAATACTACAAGAAAAAAGGGAAATGAGAGGGGTAAGCATTAAGCTTAGTAAGTTTGCATGGAAATAAATAGCAACAATGATTTTATAAAGATATCCCTCCATGACGTTAGATAACCACACACAATGTCACAGGCTCTTTGCTATAACTTACGCATACTTGCCCTTATCTAGCACATATCATGCCACATATCGTAAATGTTCCTCGTGAATTACTTACGGGTACCTGTGTTCACTCAATCACATAACTTTAATACAAATCTCAATTCTATATCTCAGATGGTTTGTTTACCCCAATAAATCACTAGGGATACTCAAGATGCATATTCATTATCACTTAACATGAACCCGAAGCCAATGCCACATCCCGGATGCGGTCTTACATCGGATTACCTTTGATTTCCAATGCCATATCTCGGATATGGTCTTATACGAAATCTCACATCAAGTATCGATGCCATATCCCGGATACGGTCTTATACGATTATCATATTCAATACCGAAGCCATACTCCCAATATGGTCTTATACGGAATCTCAATTCGGTGCCAAGGCCATGTCCCTGACATGGTCTTACACGGAACCGTATCTATCTCATGTCTCGATGATATTATACTCACATTCATTATAGTCCAATCGGGACTTCAACATTTCAATTTCTTAGAATATTGTACATCAATATAATATCAAACATTCTCAACAATACGAGCATAAATGTTGAATTTATAACATACAAACTTACATCGATTTCAAAATAAGCTAGATCGTCGATCTAGTTCGAGACTTTATTCTTTCCCCGATCGAGGTTGATTCTTGGTTCTTCTTGCTCTATAATAGCAAATTAGCTAATTTTAATCATCACATTAATAAAAGCAATTCAATAATCATGCTTTGGCAAAATTACTATTTTGCCCTTAGACTTTGGCAAAATAACCATTTTACCCCTAGGCTCGAAAATCAATTCTAATCAAATTTCTACCTTTAATGAGCCTAAGTGAACATTTATTTCTCTTATGGCTATCATCAAAACCCAACATTTCACACATTTACTACCAATTTTACAACCTTTACAAAAAGGTTCATTTAGGTGTTTTCATGGCAACACATTTCACAAAAGTTGTTCATCTAACAACTAAGACTCATTTTCTTCCATAAAAAATGCAGCAAATCACATACAAGCTCTCATGGCAACACTCTAAACTTTTCACCATATTGCAAGATAGTCCCCTCATTAGAAAGCTTAAGCTTTAGGGGTTCCAAAAGTACAACTATCTTCAAGAAAAACCATTAAAATCACTTACTTGATTGGAGAGGAGTTTGCTAAAATTTTGAGCTTTCAAAACCATCTCCAAGCTGCTATTTTCGGTGGTGAAAAATGATGAAGAAAAGATGATATCACTCTTTTCTTTATTTTATTCTATATCATCAATTTAATCCACCTAACACATCAACTTTGACCAATTTGTCTCCTATTATTCCGTATGGCCGGCCAACCATTTACAAAGGGGCTAATTGCCCTTTAAAGACCTCAAATTAATATTCTATGGCTATTAGGTACCTTTAGCTTATAAAATAGAACTTTCGCACTTTATGCGATTTAGTCCTTTTTCGCGATTAAGCAAGAAATCGCTAAAATTAAGGCACCAAAATTTTCATGTACACATATAATCATTCTCTAGCTCATAAAATATCATAAAAGTAATTTTCTCTAACCTCGGATTAGTGGTTTCGAACCACTGTCCTGACTAGCCCCTAAATAAGGTTGTTACAATTCTCCCCCTTAAGGATTTTCGTCCCCGAAAATCTTACCGGCGAAAAGGTTGGGATATTGGTTCTCATAGACTCTTTGGGCGCCCATGTAGCCTCTTCTATTCCATGTCTCTGCCATAGCACTTTAACAAGAGCTATACTTTTGTTTCTCAGCTGTTTAACCTTCCGAGCTAGAATTCTAACCGGCTCTTCAACGTAAGTCAAATCCGGTTGAATTTCTACCTCTGTTGGTACTATGACATGTCAAGGGTCTGAACGGTATCGGCGCAACATGGATACGTAAAATACATCATGAATCTTTTCCAGCTCAGGTGGCAAGGCCAAACGATAAGCTACCGGTCCTATCCTCTCTATAACTTCATAAGGTCTGATAAAACGCGGACTCAATTTGCCTTTCCGGCCAAATCTGAGGACTTTTCTCCATGGTGATACTTTCAGAAATACTTTATCACCTACTTGGGACTCTATCTCTTTCCGTTTTAAATCTGAATAGCACTTTTGTCTATCTGAGGCCGCTTTCAGACACTCGCGTATCACTTTTACTTTCTTTTCAGTTTCCCTGATCAAATCGACCCCGTGCATCTATTTCTCTCTGAGTTACGACCAATACAAGGGCGTTCGGCACTTACGCCCATATAGTGCCTCATAAGGCGCCATTTTCAAACTTGACTGAAAACTGTTGTTGTAGGCGAATTCCACCAACAGTAAGTATTTTTCCCAATTGCCTTGGAATTCCAAAACACAATATCGAAGCATGTCTTGAGTATCCGAATACCCTTTCCGATCGACCGCTTGGTCTGTGGATGAAAAGCGGTACTGAAACTCAATTTTGTGCCTAAAGCCTCTTGCAGCTTTTTCCAAAATCGTGACGTGAATCTCGGATCTCTATCCGAAATGATCGACAACGGTACACCATGAAGTCTTACTATCTCTGACACGTACAAATCCGCCAATTTATCAAGAGAAAAATCAACTCGTACTGGTATGAAATGGGCTGACTTCGTAAGTCTATCGACTACAACCCATACAACATCTTTCTTTTTCGGTGTTAACGATAAACCCGTCACGAAATCCATGGTAATACGGTCCCACTTCCACTCAAGGATCATAATGGGATGAAGTAGACCCGAAGGTACTTGGTGTTCAGCTTTTACTTGTTGACAAATCAAACATCTCGATACAAACTCAGAAATGTCCTTCTTCATACTAAGCTACCAATACCACTTCTTCAAATCATTGTACAACTTCGTGCTGCTTGGGTGCACAGTTAAACATCCACTATGTGCTTCATGCAAAATCTTATGAATAAGTTCTTCATTCCTGGGTACACGACCCTATCTCGAAACGTCAAACATCCATCAGGATTTACCTGAAAGTCTGACTTAATATTTGACTCATATAGAACTCTTTTGGCTTGTAATCTGCTGTCCTCTTTCTGAGCTTCACAAATCTCTTGAAGAAATAATGGTCTAGCCCTTAGCTCGGCTAGAATAGAACCATCATCCAACAAAGCCATCTGAGTATTCATGGCTCTCAGCGCAAACAATGATTTTCTACTCAAAGCATCGGCGACTACGTTCGCCTTTCCCGGATGGTAGTCAATCACTAACTCATAATCCTTAATCAACTCTAACCACCTTCGTTGTCTCAAATTCAATTCCTTTTGAGTCATCAAGTATTTTAGGCTTTTATGGTCGGTGAACATCTGACACTTTTCACCATACAAATGGTGTCTCCATATCTTCCATGCGAACACAATGGCGGCCAACTCTAAGTCATGGGTCGGGTAATTCTTCTCGTGCGGCTTTAATTGTCTAGAAGCGTATGCAATGACCTTACCCTCTTGCATAAGTACACAACCCAATCCATTCAGGGATGCATCATTGTAAACCACAAATTCTCTCCCCGACTCAGGTTGTACCAAAATAGCAGCCTCAATAAACAACGCCTTTAGTTTCTCAAAACTCTGTTGACACTTTTCTGTCCAATCAAACTTTACATCTTTTTGAAAAAGTCTCGTCATCGGGGTAGCTATCATGGAAAACCCCTTGACAAAATGCCTATAATAGCCGGCTAGGCCTAGAAAAGTCCTTACTTTAGTTATGCTCCTTGGCGGTTTCCAATCCACGATTGCTGAAATCTTACTCGGGTCGACTCTAATTCTATCTCCCGAGACAATGTGCCCAAAAATTCCTACTTCCTTAAGCCAAAATTCACTCTTGCTAAACTTGGCATACAATTGTTTTTCTCTCAAAATTTGTAGAACCATACTCAAATGCTCGTCATGTTTGTTCTCATCTCGAGAGTAGATCAGTATATCATCGATGAAGACTACGACAAATTTATCCAAGTATGGCCGAAAAATGTGATTCATCAGGTCCATGAAAATAGCAGGGGCATTCGTTAGACCAAAAGGCATGACCAAAAATTCATAGTGGCCATACCTAGTCCTAAATGCAGTTTTCGGTACATCCGAGTCCTTGACTCTCAGCTGATAGTACCCTGACCTCAAATCTATCTTGAAAAATACCGTGGCTCCCTTCAATTGATCAAATAAATCATCGATTCTTGGCAATGGGTACTTGTTCTTCACAGTTACCTTGTTAAGTTGCTGATAATCTATGCATAATCTCATAGAACCATCTTTCTTCTTCACGAATAAAACGGGAACACCCCACGGAGAAAAACTCGGTCTTGCGAAACCTTTATCCGTTAGTTCTTGCAATTGTGCTTTCAACTCTTTTAGCTCGGTTGGAGCCATTCTATATGGAGCAATAGAAATGGGGGCAGTACCCGGAGCTAGCTCAATCCCGAAGTTGATCTCTCTAGCCGGAGGTAACCCTGACAATTCTTCCAGGAAAACATCTGAATACTCGCATACTATGGGTACCGACTTAATTTTCAACTCAGTCTCTTTAGCATTCATCACAATAGCAAGGTATGCTTCGTACCCCTTTTTTAAGTACTTCTGAGTCAACAACAAGGATGATATCACTCTTGGTGATCTGTCTTGCTTATCTCGATTCAACACGAATAAGATCCCCACTTTCACATTTCAACTCAATAAACTTCTTTCCACAATTCACAATCACGTCATGAGTAACTAACCAGTCCATCCCAAGGATGACATCAAACTCATCAAACGGTAATAACATAAGATCAACTGGAAAGTAATGACCCCTAATCCTCAAAGGGAAACTTTTACATACTCTATCAACCAACACATATTTGCCTAGGGGATTAGACACTCTTATTACAAATTCAGTAGACTCTATAGGCATGCTCATGCTAGAGACTAATTTCATGCATATGTATGAGTGGGTAGATCCCGGATCAATTAAAGCTATAACACGAGTATCATGAAGAGAAAATGTACCCGTGATTACTCAGGGGAGGACGCCTCCTCGCGAGCACGAATGGCATATGTTCTCGCCGGTGCTCTACCCTCGACTCTTGCAGTCTGCTCTCTGGATGTATTCTTATTACTCATCTCATTTCTCGGGTTTCTCTGCGGTCTTCCTCTAGCAGTACTTCCCGGTCTCGCATTCTGAGATTTCTCTTTCTCGCCCATCTCGGGGCAATCTCTGATAAAGTGGTCTAAAGACACACATCTGAAACAAGCCTTTTCATTTGCTCGGCACTCACCAGAATGATGCCTGCCACACTGCGGGCATTCTGGTCTACTCGGTCGGGCATTGCCAACACTAGCAACCGAAGTAGTCTGAGCCTTAGACCCCGAGAACTATTTGCCCTTACTTCAGTTTGAAAACCCAACTGAAGTGGCTGGTCGAGTAACAAAATCCCTCGATTTCTTAGATGAAGATTGGAGTGACTTATTCAGCTATCTTTTCCTCGAGTCATGGGACTCAATCTCAGCTCTTCTTTTCTCTTTAGCCAACTCTTCAGCCTTACAGACTCTATTTACCAACACTACAAATTCTTTTAGTTTGAGAACTCTGACGTATAAACGGATATCCTCATTTAGCCCGTCCTCAAATCTCTTGTACATGATAGCCTCGGTAGACACGCACTCCCAGGTATACTTGCTAAGCCTTACAAACTCCTGTTCGTAATCGGTCACCATCATTCGGCCTTGCTTTAATTCCAAGAACTCTTTTCTCTTATGGTCGATGAATCTCTGGCTGATATACTTCTTCAGGAATTCCTCTTGGAAGAATTCCCAGCTAACTCTCTCCATTGGTACCATCGACACAAGGGTGTTCCACCATCAATAAGCCAAATCTCTCAAGAGAGATACCGTGTAACGCCTTGAATTTGGGCCTAGAAGGAATGGGCCTTGAGCGTGGGATCAGCTAGGAGACTGCACATAAATATTTATGTGTGCAAGAAAATGACACAAATTGCTTGTTTGCTTTAGTGGCTAAGTGATTTAGGAAGATTTGGGAGTGTTGGAGAAGTCCTGGGTTCAAACTTGGGCTTTAGTAAAATTTTTCCTTTTTCCTCTTAAGTGAATCTTGGCCTTAGCTTGAAGGCTTTTTAAATATTTTTGGTGAAATCATGAGACAAAGAGTCTGCTGGTAAAGGTGGAAAGTGGCGTGTGGAGTGTACTAGTGGTCTGAGGTTCGAATCCCTGTTTATGCAAATGGAGATTATTTTTTACTATTGGCCATGGGAGGAGTTTGTGTTTGACTGAAACACCAGAAGTTTGAACAGATTTGAATGGGGTTGTTGTTAGCTGAATTTGAGGAGTGAAAAAGGGGATTTTCGGTTGTTGAGGTTTGTGAACAGGAGTGATTTTAGGAGGAAAGAGGGGAATTCGAATTTTGTCGGAGTAGTGGTGCTGAAATGGGACTCTAAGGTCTTAGGAATTTTGGATGAGGAGTTTTTCCTCATTTTTTGGTCAGTTTTGTCACCGGTTTTTGGACTTTTCTCCCTTTTCTCTTTAGTGCCGAATTTACAACTTACCACTCATGCATCTTTGTTGTTCGGTTCCTGCTGCTCTTCTCTTGCAATTGACCATTCCTTCCTTCCTCTTTTGCACCAACATCTGCCGAAACCTCCCTTCCATCTATATTCTTTCCAAGTTTCGGCCAACTGCCTGATAATCCCTTCTTGACTATTGACTCTTTCGGCCGAACCTATCACCCTAGCCTTGGGATTCTTCCTCTTCTTCGGTTGGTGACTGAGAGTTCTCCCCTCCCTTTTCGATTCAGATTCTTCTCTTCTCTGGGTGGTTCCTACTCTACCCGAAACTCAACACTATTCCCT
Organism: Gossypium sturtianum; assembly: GCA_025698515.1. Taxonomy (NCBI): domain Eukaryota; kingdom Viridiplantae; phylum Streptophyta; class Magnoliopsida; order Malvales; family Malvaceae; genus Gossypium; species Gossypium sturtianum. Next base: position 127,476,807 of record CM046950.1, read on the forward strand.
CTTTGTTTTGATTTTGCAATGGTTCTGACAATTGGTAAGTGATCAAAGGCTATTCTCTGCTTTTCTTTTAAAACCAAATGCACCTGTGTTTTTCTTTTCTTTTCCCAAACCAAATAACCCCATTAACCGATTGTTATTTCATTCTTCACGTACTGCACTCATTGCGATCCTAGAATCTTTCTCGAGGAGTGGTGAAGTGTGAACGATTTTGAGGAGTCACACTTTCGTTCTCAAACGTCCGGTAAGGTAATAAGTTTACCTCTTATTTTGGGGATGGCCGAATATGCCCTACCACTTTCTAATCGATTCTTGGCTGTACTTTAGGAAAGCAGCAAAGGCGGGTAATCGTTTCTGAACAGCGTTCGTTGAGGGATTAAGGTCACCCTCATTCAATCAAGGTTGGGTGCTCGTAGATCTTGGAAGGACTCCGTAAAAAGGTGTGTAATCACACTATCTCCTCTATGAATCGGAAAAAGTTGAAAAGCCTAAACTTAGGCATTTGAGGCCTCACGAGCGTGCGAACGCTCGTGTGGAAAAATCGAGCCCACAACCGAGGGCGATAGACTAAAGAGGCCACTACGAGTGTTCTCGTGCACTTGGGCCGTTATGGGCCTCGTTTGGTTGAAATGGGTCGTGTGGGCCGAATGGGCTCGTGGGCTCCACACGGATAAAATTTACGAAAAGTGGCAGAAACTGGATTGGGCTATATAGATCACATAGCCATGATGAAATTTGGGCCAAATGGGCCACATGAGCGTGTGGGCCCATTTGGGCCGAATATTGGGCTTTGATCCCATTTTCACTATTTTGACCAAATGGATTATCTGTGTCGCTCGAGGCGACTGTAGGCCTTCGGAAAGGTCGTTAACTGTACCGAAACCCCAAGGTAGGTAAAATGACAGTAATGGCCCTGTAGGGTAAAATAACCGTAATACCTCTGTAGGGTAAAGTGACCGTAATGCGCTTGTAGGGTAAAACGACCGTAATAGCCTTGTAGGGTAAAATGACCGTAATACCCCTGTAGGGTAAAGTGACCGTAATGCGCTTGTAGGGTAAAATGACCGTAATACCCCTGTAGGGTAAAGTGACCGTAATGCGCTTGTAGGGTAAAATGACCATAATACCCCTATAGGGTAAAGTGACCGTAATGCCCCTGTAGGGTAAAATGACCGTAATACCCCTATAGGGTAAAATGACCGTAATGCGCTTGTAGGGTAAAATGACCGTAATACCCCTGTAGGGTAAAATGACCGTAATGTCCCTGTAGGGTAAAATGACGGTGATGCCCCTGTAGGTAAAATGACTGCAATACCTCTGTTAGGTGAATTGACCTATATACCCCCAAAGGGTAAAATGACTATTTTGCCCATCGAGGGTAAATGATTGATTTGTTTGCGATGTAAATGATTGATTTGTCTGTGACGTAAATGACTGATCTGTCTGTGATTTGTATGTCTGATTCTGAGCATGGCATTTTGCATACACGACATACTGTATGGGGTTAGGATACTATTATGGAGGAAGTATCAGATTGGTGGCTCGCCACAATCATCGCATCGGTGGCTTTGCCACAATCATCACATCGATGGCTTTGCCACATATACTACTCTTGGTAGCTTTCTTTGCGATCTCATTCTTCGCGACTTTGCTTTGCGATATCATTGTGGCGCACTTTGCTGCGATGCTCTCGATGGTCGTGTGCCGATCATATCACTGCTACTGATGGCTTTGTGCCGATCATGTCACCATTATTGATGGCTTTGTGCCGATCATAGTACAGCTACCAATGTCTTTGTGCCGATCATATTATAGCTACTGATGGCTTTGTGCCGGTCTTACTACAGTTACCAATGGCTTTGTGCCAATCATATTACTGTACTCACGGTGTTATAGCTATCCTGTTTACGAATCTTAGCCATTCTGATTACTGGTAGCTTTGCTGCGATACTGATTAATGCCGCAACCGGTGCTGATATTGGTGTGTTGGCGGGGTGGGTCGATTAATCCCTACATGGTGTGTTGGTTGGTACGGATGGTGTGTTGGCTGGATTGGGATGGGTTGCATGATTGCATTGTTGCATTTTTGTTACTGATACTGTCACTGTATTGGGCTTAGGGCCATATCTATTCTGTTTCTGATTCTGATACTGTAATGGGCTAAGGCCCACACTACACTTTTACTGTTTTGGGCTAAGGCCCACACTGTACCATTACTGAACAGGGCTCAGGCCCAGACTATTACTGCATGTAATACTGATTAAGTGATAGGGGGATTACACACTGAGTTTCCATAAACTCACCCTTTCTTTTAACTGTACAGACAATCCCCAGCCTTAGACGGTTCGGTGCTGCGAGGGACTTGGAGATGGCCACACATTTAAAATTACTTTGGATTTGATTTACCCTAATTATTATTTTATATTGGGTTTCTAATAAGGCCTTTACTTAACTTTTAAACGTAAAATCTGGGTTTACTTAATTACATTTTCAAGTGGATAGAACTAGGGCATGGTTTTCTTAAAAGATATATGTTTTCAAAAACATCACGGCTTTACAACAATTAATTTAAAAAGTAAGCTTTCGCAATGATCAAGTTTTCAGAAGTAACTACAATTTTGTTTTGAATAAATAACTTAAAAGGGCTTAATGAGTTTAAACTAAGAGGGCTATTTCAACAAGTTTTATGAGAACTACGTTTCCAAAATGGCACTTCAATGTGGCACTGCCAGATTTGGCCGTAACGTCTGGGCCGGGTTTGGGGTGTTACATACTGCACACTTTAGGCACTCTTCAGGCATGCATGACAATTCATTAAATACCCTGATGGTATTTTCGAGCCAGAATTCTGCCCTTTCTGGATCATCATCCTTACTAGCCCGGAATTCCTCGACTCCTTGTTTCCAGATCTTATCCACCGGAGGCCTTTCTCTCCTCACTACCTCAACCACTTTAGGAGCTACTGGAGCGGGTTGAGGAATAGGTGGGGGTGGAGGGGGTTGAGCATTAGGATTTCCTCGAACATACTCAGTGTACCAGTTGCTCTTCATATGGAGAAAGGCTTCTCGGGCCCCTTCTCCCTGACCCAAGGTCTCGGGTCTACTATCTACTGGCGTGGTCCCTGAAGTGGGAGCCGGCGCATTACTCGCAGCATCATCGGCTGCAGTTCGGTCTGGATCAGAATCCATGTACCATATAAAAACACAATTTAAAACGTCAGGAGCCATCACACTACCATTACTTAATTACTCTTACATATGGCATGTATAGCTAAACTCATACTTACGCTATGTTAGTCCAAGAATCGACTAAACCGTAGCTCCGATACCACTAAATGTAACACCCCTTACCCGTGTTCGAAGCCGAAACCGGATACGAGGCATTACCTAACTCAACTTGCTTAAACATGATGTTTCGGGCTATAAAATTTCGTTTCATCATAAAAAATTTCCATTCAAACCCATAACATACTCATCCTAGGCCTACGAGGCCTTAAACATACTTTCGAAAGGTTTCGGGAATTAATCGAAAACTTTTACACACTTAGAAAAATTTTGCCTAAACAGGGGCCACACACCCGTGTTGTTCAAGGGAAACGCCCGTGTGCCCCTGAGACATGCCCGTGCTCTTCACCCGTGGTCGACATTAACTTAATACACACGACCGGACACACGTCCGTGTCCCTGGCCCGTGTCCCTCGCATGGCCTCGACACGCCCGTGTCTTAGCTCGTGTGCCAAAACCTTAGCATTCTGTTTGTGACGTCATCACCTTACTAAGGTCACACGGCCAAGGCACACGCCCGTGTCCTTTGGCCGTGTGTCGAATTAAATTCTAAATTCTAGGTGCAGACTTCACACGGCCTGGGCACACGCCCATGTCCATGTCCATGTCTTCAACATGGCTGAGACACACGGTCGTGTCTCTGCCCGTGTGTTTACTACTGAGCATACTGACTTGTAAACCTAGCATGCATGGGGACACACGGCCAATTAACACGCCCATGGGGCTGACCGTGTGTCACACACAGCCTAGACACACGCCCGTGTGTCTACCTGTGTGGACATTAAAAAGGCTATATTCCAAGCCAAATGCCACCCTACATAGCCACCATACTTATACCAACTCAAATCAAACATCCACACAAGCATAAAATTCATAATTCATCATCAATGAATATATATAAACTTGTCAAGTATTGGCCAACTGCAATGACCATATACAAAAATAAATTGAGCAACCATAGTAGCCAACACATTTGGCTTGCCAAATGACATAAGAAAAAGACCAAGTCCTATACATGCCATACCCAAAGTAAATCTAATTTGGCTATATGAAAAAGTGGTTGATAGTGTGATCTCCAAACTCCGACATCCCCAATTTCTCGAGTTATCTGGGCAATACTACAAGGAAAAGGGAAATGAGAGGGGTAAGCATTAAGCTTAGTAAGTTTGCATGGAAATAAATAGCAACAATGATTTTATAAAGATATCCCTCCATGGCGTTAGATAACCACACACAATTTCACATGCTTTTTGCTATAACTTACGCATACTTGCCCTTATCTAGCACATATCATGCCACATATCGTAAATGTTCCTCGTGAATTACTTACGGGTACCTGTGTTCACTCAATCACATAACTTTAATACAAATCTCAATTCTATATCTCAGCTGGTTTATTTACCCCAATAAATCACTAGGGATACTCAAGATGCATATTCATTATCACTTAACATGAACCCGAAGCCAATGCCACATCCCAAATGTGGTCTTAGATGGGATTACCTTTGATTTCTGATGCCATATCCCGAATATGGTCTTATACGGAATCTCACATCAAGTATCGATGCCAAATCTCGGATACGGTCTTATACGATTCTTATATTCAATACCGAAGCCATACTCCTAATATGGTCTTATACAGAATCTCAATTCGGTGCCGAGGCCATGTCCCCGACATGGTCTTACACGGGACCGTATATATCTCATGTCTCGATAATATTATACTCACATTAATTATAATCCAACCGAGACTTAAACATTTCAATTTCTTAGAATATCGTACATCAATATAATATCAAACATTCTCAACAATACGAGCACAAATGTTGAATTTATAACATACAAACTTACCTCGATTTCAAAATAAGCTAGATCGTCGATCTAGTCCGAGACTTTATTCTTTCCCCGATTGAGGTTGATTCTTGGTTCTTCTTGCTCTATAATAGAAAATTAGCTAATTTTAATCATCACATTAATAAAAGCATTTCAATAATCATGCTTTGGCAAAATTACTATTTTGCCCTTAGACTTTGGCAAAATGACCATTTTACCCCTAGGCTCGAAAAGCAATTCTAATCAAATTTCTACCTTTAATGAGCCTAGGTGAACATTTATTTCTCTTATGGCTATCATCAAAACCCAACATTTCACACATTTACTACCAATTTTACAACCTTTACAAAAAGGTTCATTTAGGTGTTTTCATGGCAATACCTTTCACAAAAGTTGTTCATCTAACAACTAAGACTCATTTTCTTCCATAAAAATGCAGCAAATCACATACAAGATCTCATGGCAACACTCTAAACTTTTCACCATATTGCCAGATAGTCCTCTTATTAGAAAGCTTAAGCTTTAGGGGTTCTAAAAGTACAACTATCTTCAAGAAAAACCATTAAAATCACTTACTTGATTGGAGAGAAGTTTGCTGAAATTTTGAGCGTTCAAAACCCTCTCTAAACTGGTATTTTCGGTGGTGAAAAATGATGAAGAAAAGATGATATCACTCTTTTCTTTATTTTATTCTATATCATCAATTTAATCCACCTAACACATCAACTTTGACCAATTTGTCTCCTATTATCCCCTATGGCTGGCCAACCATTTACAAAGGGGCTAATTGCTCTTTAAAGACCTTAAATTAATATTCTATGGCTATTAGGTACCTTTAGCTTATAAAATAGAACTTTCGCACTTTATGCGATTTAGTCCTTTTTCACGATTAAGCAAGAAATCGCTAAAATTAAGGCACCAAAATTTTCATGTACACATATAATCATGCTCTAGCTCATAAAGTATCATAAAATTAATTTTCTCTAACCTCGATTTAGTGGTTCCGAACCACTCACCCGACTAGCCCCTAAATCGGGCTGTTACATCGACGCCGGATCCGGGTGCGAGGCATTACCGGACTTGACATACCTAATCATATAAAAGCGGGCCATAAATTTTCATTCCAACTTAAAAATTTTCATTCGTGTTCATAATGTCCCTATTATGGGCCTACGAGACCCAAAACATACATATAGAGTGGTTCGGGACTGAATTGGAAGCTGACTAACACTTAGAATATTTTTGCTCAAGATAGGGCCACACGCCCGTGTCTATGGCCCGTGTCCCTCACACGGCCATGACATGCCCATGCCTTAGCCCGTGTGTGAAAACCTTGACATTCTGTTTATGACGTCAGTAAGCATTTAGGGTCACACGACCGAGTTACACGCCCGTGTGCTAGGCCGTGTGGCGAATTTAATTTTCGTAATTAATGTGCAGACTTCACACGACCTGGGCACACGCCCATGTCCTTAGGCCGTGTTCTTCACACAGCTGAGACACACAACTGTGTCTCTGCCCGTGTGCTTTCTACTAGGCATTCTATTTTGCTAAATTCAGATGCAGGGGGACACACGGCCTATCAACACGCCTATGGGGCTGATCGTGTGTCACACACAGCCTAGACACACGCCCGTGTGTCTACCCTATGGACAAATATAAGGCTATTTACCAAGCCATTTGCCACCCTGAAAAGCAACCACACTTATACCATTTCTAGCAACACATACCATAACAATAATGCACCTCTAATATCCATAATTAAGACATCCACAACTTAGCTTCACACTACGTTCATCATACATATACTTAACACATTACTCATTCAATTGCACAACTTGCACTTCATGAATTTCATCATCATTGAATAGATATAACTTAACTAGTTTTGGCCAATTCCAATGGCCATTTACAAAATGAAATAAGTAACATTAATACCCAACACCTTGGCTAACCAATATGACATATAACAAAATGACCAAGTTCCTATACATGCCATACCCAAAATAATCGGACTTTACTATACCCAAAAGAATAGCTTGATAGTGTGAATCGAACTCCGACGTCCTACGATCTCTGAGCTAGCTTGGTGATACTACAAGGAAAGGGAAAGGAGAGGGAGTAAGCATAAAGCTTAGTAAGTTTGCATGTAATAGATAGCAACGTAAAATCTTGTGATAACATCCACACATTACAATATGAACAAGCACTAAATTTCAAGCACATTGACATAGCTTACTCATGCTCACTCTTACCAACCACATATTGTAACACCCCTAACCCGTATCCGTCGCTGGATTAGGGTTACGGGTATTACCAGATAAGTAAAAACTTTTATTCAATCAATTTATGATTTAATTAAACATCCGTATAAAAAGGTTCAACTATAAACAGACAGTCCCATGCGTAATACCTACTTAATATACTTAACTAAGTCATATTCAATATAATCACTGATGAACACAAAATATCATGCAATATACATTTCATTATCACCACACAACAATGCAAATAGCATAAACCTCACTTATCATGTCTTTTTATTTTATATAATGCTCACACAAACAAACTAATTGTATCTAATTAATTAAAATAAGCATGATCCATATAACGTCCTATTTCAACTTACTTATAAGACCAAAATTATGTGGTTTAAAAAAAAACTTTATTCCTTATGGCCGAACATACAAGCTTATTACAATATCATGCATACACTCATTTACTTGGCCGATTATACAAAGCCATACCTATAATATTTCATGTACATTACATAGCTTATACTAAGTCTAGATAGAGTCAACACTTAATCAAATCAAGAAGTCACATATAGCTAATTTTATATATATATATATATATCAATACATCAGAGATATGCGCATTTACCCAATTCAAAATTAAGCTTAAACAACTAATTCTTCAAACAATTTGGTTACAAGTAGATATCTCTCATAAGCTTAATCGAACACATATATATACATTGCATAACATTTTTCATATTCCATAAAATGACTAGAGTTAATGCACACACACAAATTCCAAGTAAACTAAATTAAGCCAACCGAAATGTACATCTTTCAATCATATCTACTTCATTCGAACCAAATTCAAAAATGTAAAACATATCAATATGTCGAGCTTATACCGGATACACCACATATATAATATAGGAATTTTATTTAAAATATAAATATTATATACTATGACTCATCGAACATTCGTCATTTTCCACATTTCCAATCACATGACTAAACACATAACATTTATATGACTACTTATCATACATGATTAAATCATGACCGAATATATACATCCAAAAGCATTATAAACAAGCCATTATAACAAATGTATAGGGATTAAACTTAACTCAATAGCGTAGCCATTTTCGCATGGCTATAAACATTAACAAGTATCATTCAAAATATCAAGTTAGCCTATACATGCCTTATATTTAAAATTCAACTTCTAAGAGTACCAAAATAAGTCGATAGTGTGAGTGACTTCAACGATGATCCCTCGAGCCCGTAGCCTGAACGAAATCTATAAAACAAACAAGAGATATACACAAGGTAAGCTTGCTAGCTTAGTAAGTCTTAAGCAACCACAATATGACATTCAAGTATACAAGCATTTAATAAAAACATTTTCTAACATTAAACATTCAAGACTTAACATTTAATTTACCTAACCGTATATCCCTTCTCACTTTGTACATATATCAACTTTCCTTTCTCTACCACAATATATATTATATACCGAATAAATAATCACACACTTATGCATATAATTATACTTGTACAAATACTTACTTCTTTCATGCTTTTCTATAACCATTTCGCTCATAGAATACATCATAATTACATTCCATCTATCATATGCATATCACTTACTTTAACTATTTCATTTACTTAGCATCATAGCATATGTTCATAACATTAAAGTATGCTTAATACATACCTTATAGCCGAACTCACAAATCCACATTCATAAACTTAAGTTTTCTTGGTTCGTTTCATAACTAAACTATTTCATAATCAAGGTTCGAACCGAAAACTCACCAAATATAACAATTTATTTATTAATTCGAATCGCGTGCACCTGGCACTCTGCCCGCTAAACTTGAAGTCCGAGAATTTAGAACACCGCATTTAGCCTGCTAGGCATTAAGCCCGATATATTCACCTAAGACGAGGCCCGCTTGGCATTAAGCTCGAATACGCCACCAAGACAAGGCACCGCTAGGCTCAAGCCCAAAGTAAATCACCTAAGACAAGGCTTGCTAGGGCTCGAAGCCCGAAATATCAACACATTCAACCTTTCAATACACATTACTTAGTACTAAAATCACCACCATCTCATATACTTCATATTACTTTCACATATTAAACCGAAAATACTTATTCACATTACATTACACAAAATAAATTCACTACAAACTCATACCCTCACATTCGGCCAACATATATTTTTATACTTTAAATTTCCAAATTTCATCATATACTATGTTCACAAATAATTCTTTGGCATATACTTGCTTAAGGACTTACCTCGACTATCGACGGACGACAAGTACCGGCTATTCATTAACTTTCGCCTTTCCCCGATCCAAGTCTGTTTTTCTTTGTTCTTGATCTAAACACATTCAATTTGAGCTCATTCAAACACATTTCATTTCAATTTAATCCCAAAACACTTAAACAGGCAAATTATGATTTTACCCCTGACATTTACAACTTTTACAATTTAGTCCCTATTGCACAAAACACAAAATACACATAATTTGAAATAACTCCCTAAGGGCCAAATCTTCCCCATGGTCTTATAAGTCCCTACATTTCATAAAATTTGCATTTTAACCCCTCAAAGATTTATTTTCTCAATTTAGCCCTATTTAGCCAAATTCATCAAAATTTCAAGAACAAAGTATATTTATTAATTAAATATTTATCATTTAACACCATAAAACATCTTGAAACTCAACATAACATCCATGGAATTTTACACAAACATCACCAATTCATGAAATTAAGACATGGGTTTTGAAGTTCTCGAAGCAACGATTACAAAAACGTAAAAATTATCAAAAATCGATTAAAAACTAACCTTGAATCAAAGCTTGTAGTAGCCAAATTTTAAACAAGGTTTTCTCCCTTTTCTTTATCACATTCGGCCATGAAATAAAATAAGATGATAATGGCTTTTCTCATGTTTTATTTAACATATATTATGACATTTAATTAATTACCTATTTAACCTTATATCATAAAATTATATAATATAAAACTTAAGGTTAATCTTGTCATATACCACCCACTAACTTAGAAATGGGTTATTTACCCATTTAATACCTCATATTAAAAATCCATCATCATTCTAGCACTTTACACTATAGTATGCAACTTTTACACATTACGCGATTTAGTCTTTTTTGTTAAATTGAACACACAAACGATTAAATTTTTCTACGAAACTTTCACACACATTAATTCACATATAATAGACACAAAATATAATATTAAAATATTTCTTAGACTCGAATTCGTGGTCCCGAAACCACCGTTCCGATTAGGGTCAAATTCGGTCTGTTACACATATCACATACCGGGCTCATTTCTCATTAGTTTCGCCTATGTACCTTTATCACTCCATCACATAACTTTAGCACTTTTTCCATCTTTAACATAAACTCTAATACTTTACCCCATTGAACCACTTGGAATATCGAAGGATACTCAAAAATTTTCATACACGTAGTAAGAATCCAATGCCATATCCCAGATATGGTCTTACATGGGATCACATGTCGATGCCGATGCCATATCTCATCGAGTCTATCATCGGAGGTGCTGAAGGTACCGGAGTTGGGTTATTTTGAATAAACTGGGTAAACCATTCATTCATCATCTGGTAGAAGTCTTATTTAGCCTCCCCCTCATGGTTACCCGTGAATCGTCGTCGAGTCTCATCGCACCGATCCGCGCACGATCAAAGCGCCACACTCTCTACATCATCTGCTACGGCTCTGTCAGGATCGGAATCCATTTACTATATAAAACACAGTTAGAAATGTCAGAAGTCACCACACTATCGTAAATACAAATAAGGCATGTATAGCTAAACTCTCACGCGCTACGGTAGTCCTAGAATCGACTAAATCGTAAGCTCTGATACCAATAAAATGTAACACCCTAACTCGTATCCGTCACCGGATTAGGGTTACGGGTATTACCAGATAAGTAAAAACTTTTATTCAATCAATTTATGATTTAATTAAACATCCGTATAAAAAGGTTCAATTATAAATGACATAGCCCATGCGTAATACCTACTTAATATACTAAACTAAGTCATATTCAATATAATCACTGATGAACACAAAATATCATGCAATATACATTTCATTATCACCACACAACAATGCAAATAGCATAAACCTCACTTATCATGTCTTTTTATTTTATATAATGCTCACACAAACAAACTAATTGTATCTAATTAATTAAAATAAGCATGATCCATATAACGTCCTATTTCAACTTACTTATAAGACCAAAAATATGTGGTTTAAAAAAAAACTTTATTCCTTATGGCCGAACATACAAGCTTATTACAATATCATGCATACACTCATTTACTTGGCTGATTATACAAAGCCATACCTATAATATTTCATGTACATTACATAGCTTATACTAAGTCTAGATAGAGTCAACACTTAATCAAATCAAGAAGTCACATATAGCTAATTTCATATATATATATATATATATCAATACATCAGAGATATGCGCATTTACCCAATTCAAAATTAAGCTTAAACAACTAATTCTTCAAACAATTTGGTTACAAGTAGATATCTCTCATAAGCTTAATCGAACACATATATATACATTGCATAACATTTTTCATATTCCATAAAATGACTAGAGTTAATGCACACACACAAATTCCAAGTAAACTAAATTAAGCCAACCGAAATGTACATCTTTCAATCATATCTACTTCATTCGAACCAAATTCAAAAATGTAAAACATATCAATATGTCGAGCTTATACCGGATACACCACATATATAATATAGGAATTTTATTTAAAATATAAATATTATATACTATGACTCATCGAACATTCGTCATTTTCCACATTTCCAATCACATGACTAAACACATAACATTTATATGACTACTTATCATACATGATTAAATCATGACCGAATATATACATCCAAAAGCATTATAAACAAGCCATTATAACAAATGTATAGGGATTAAACTTAACCCAATAGCGTAGCCATTTTTGCATGGCTATAAACATTAACAAGTATCATTCAAAATATCAAGTTAGCCTATACATGCCTTATATTTAAAATTCAACTTCTAAGAGTACCAAAATAAGTCGATAGTGTGAGTGACTTCAACGATGATCCCTCGAGCCCGTAGCTTGAATGAAATCTATAAAAAAAACAAGAGATATACACAAGGTAAGCTTGCTAGCTTAGTAAGTCTTAAGCAACCACAATATGACATTCAAGTATACAAGCATTTGATAAAAACATTTTCTAACATTAAACATTCAAGACTTAACATTTAATTTACCCTAACCGTATATCCCTTCTCACTGTACATATATCAACTTTCCTTTCTCTACCACAATATATATTATATACCGAATAAATAATCACACACTTATGCATATAATTATACTTGTACAAATACTTACTTCTTTCATGCTTTTCTATAACCATTTCGCTCATAGAATACATCATAATTACATTCCATCTATCATATGCATATCACTTACTTTCACTATTTCATTTACTTAGCATCATAGCATATGTTCATAACATTAAAGTATGCTTAATACATACCTTATAGCCGAACTCACAAATCCACATTCATAAACTTAAGTTTTCTTGGTTCGTTTCATAACTAAACTATTTCATAATCAAGGTTCGGGAACTGAAAACTCACCAGCGTATAACAATTTATTTATTAATTCGAATCGCGTACACCGGCACCTGGCCTGCTAAACTTGAAGTCCGAGAATTTAGAACACCGGCATTTAGCCTGCTAGGCATTAAGCCCGATATATTCACCGGCACGAGGCCTGCTTGGCATTAAGCCTGAAATACGTCACCGGCACAAGGCCTGCTAGGCTCGAAGCCCAAAGTAAATCACCGGCACAAGGCCTGCTAGGCTCGAAGCCCGAAATATCAACACATTCAACCTTTCAATACACATTACTTAGTACTAAAATCACCACCATCTCATATACTTCATATTACTTTCACATATTAAACCGAACATACTTATTCACATTACATTACACAAAATAAATTCACTACAAACTCATACCCTCACATTCGGCCAACATATATTTTTATACTTTAAATTTCCAAATTTCATCATATACTATGTTCACAAATAATTCTTTGGCATATACTTGCTTAAGGACTTACCTCGACTATCGACGGACGACAGTCACGCTATTATTCGTTAACTTTCGCCTTTCCCGATCCAAGTGCGTTTTTCTTTGTTCTTGATCTAAACACATTCAATTTGAGCTCATTCAAACACATTTAATTTCAATTTAATCCCAAAACACTTAAATAGGCAAATTACCATTTTACCCCTGACATTTACAACTTTTACAATTTAGTCCCTATTGCACAAAACACAAAATACACATAATTTGAAATAACTCCCTAAGGGCCAAATCTTCCCCATAGTCTTATAAGTCCCTACATTTCATAAAATTTGCATTTTAACCCCTCAAAGATTTATTTTCTCAATTTAGCCCTATTTAGCCAAATTCATCAAAATTTCAAGAACAAAGTATATTCATTAATTAAATATTTATCATTTAACACCATAAAACATCTTGAAACTCAACATAACATCCATGGCATTTTACACAAACATCACCAATTCATGAAATTAAGACATGGGTTTTGAAGTTCTCGAAGCAACGATTACAAAAACGTAAAATTATCAAAAACCGATTAAAAACTAACCTTGAATCAAAGCTTGTAGTAGCCAAATTTTAAACAAGGTTTTCTCCCTTTTCTTTATCACATTCGGCCATGAAAGAAAATAAGATGATAATGGCTTTTCTCATGTTTTATTTAACATATATTATGACATTTAATTAATTACCTATTTAACCTTATATCATAAAATTATATAATATAAAACTTAAGGTTAATCTTGTCATATACCACCCACTAACTTAGAAATGGGTTATTTACCCATTTAATACCTCATATTAAAAAGCCATCATCATTCTAGCACTTTACACTATAGTATGCAACTTTTACACTTTACGCGATTTAGTCTTTTTTGTTAAATTGAACACACAAACGATTAAATTTTTCTACGAAACTTTCACACACATTAATTCACATATAACAGACACAAAATATAATATTAAAATATTTCTTGGACTCAAATTCGTGGTCCCAAAACCACCGTTCCAATTAGGGTCAAATTCGGTCATTACAACTCTCCCCCTCTTAGGGTTTTCGTCCCCAAAATCTTACCGTTAAACAAAGTCGGATATTGTTGCCTCATTGAATCCTCAGGCTCCCACGTAGCCTCTTCAACTCTGTGCCTATTCCATAGTATTTTCACTAATGGAATTCTCTTGTTTCTCAACTCTTTCATTTCCCGAGCTAATATATGGATCGATTCTTCCTCATACGTCATATCAGATTGGATTTCAATCTCAGACGGAGTGATCACATGTGACGGATCTGATCTATATCTACGAAGCATCGAAACGTGAAATACGTTGTGTATCTTTTCCAATTCAGAGGGCAACTTCAATCTATAAGCAACAGGCCCAATACGTTCGATGATCTCATACGGTCTGATGAACCTCGAACTTAGTTTGCCTTTCCGACCAAATCGGAGTACTTTCTTCCATGGAGAAACTTTCAAGAATACCCGGTCTCCGACCTGAAACTCAATGTCTTTGCGTTTCAAATCAGCATAGGACTTTTGACGATCCGAGGCAGCTTTCAAACTATCTCTGATTATAGCCACTTTCTGTTCAGTCTATTTAATCAAATCAACCCTGTGTATCTTGCTTTCACTAAGCTCAGTCCAATACAACGATGTACGACATTTGCGGCCATAAAGAGCTTCGTAAGGTGCCATTTTGATACTCGATTGAAAACTGTTATTATAAGCAAATTCAATCAAAGGTAAGTATCTTTCCCACGTACCTTCAAACTCGAGGATGCAACATCTCAACATGTCCTCAAGTATCTGAATGGTTCGCTCAGACTGACCGTCTGTCTACGGATGAAAGGCTGTGCTAAAGTGGAGTTTAGTACCTAAAGCATCTTGTAGCTTCTTCCAAAACCGTGATGTAAATCTCGGGTCTCTGTCTGAAACAATGGAACTCGGCACACCATGTAATCTCACAATTTGAGATACATACAACTCATCATGTTTATCGAGCGAATAATCTGTACGAATCGGCACAAAGTGAGCTGATTTGGTCAGTCTATCCACTATAACCCAGACTGCGTCTTTCTTGCTCGGTGACGTAGGCAAACCGGATACAAAATCCATAGCGATTCTATCCCATTTCCATTCAGGTATCATGATCAGCTGAAGTAACCCAGAAGGCACTTGATGCTCTGCTTTTACTTGCTGACATATTAAACACTTTGAAACAAATTCAGATATATCCCGTTTCATGCCGGGCCACCAATAGAATTGTTTCAAATCATTATACATTTTCGTGCTACTCGGATGTATCGATAATCGACTATTATGAGCCTCGCTCAAAATCATCTGAATTAAATCCACATTCTTTGGGACACATATTCGGCCTTTGAAGTTCAAACAATCATTTGCATCAATTTGAAACTCTGACTCTGCATCATTTTCACACTGAGCTCGTTTAGTAATCAAGTCTTTATCAATTCTTTGTGCATCACCAATTTGTTGAATAAACATCGGTCTTGCTTTTAACTCGGCTATGATCGAACCATCACCAGACATAACCATATGTGCGTTCAACGTACGAAGAGCAAACAACGATTTTCGACTTAATGCATTAGCGACAACGTTAGCTTTCCCCGGATGGTAGTTAATCACCAATTCATAGTCTTTCAACAGCTCTAACCATCTGCGTTGTCTCAATTTCAGATCTTTCTGAGTCATCAAATACTTTAGACTTTTGTGATCCGAGTAAACATGACATTTCTCACCGAATAAGTAATGACGCCAAATTTTCAATGCAAAAACGATAGCTGCTAATTCCAGATCGTGAGTCGGATAATTTCTTTCATGAGGCTTCAATTGTCTCGAAGCGTAGGCTATGACTTTGCCTTCCTGCATTAAAACGCAGCCCAAACCATTCAAAGAAGCATCACTATAAACAATAAATTCTTTACTCGATTCAGGCTGAGCTAACACTGGAGCTTCGGTCAAAAGGGCTTTCAACTGATCGAAACTTTTCTGACACTTTTCTGACCACTCGAACTTGACATCTTTCTGTAGTAGCTTTGTCAAAGGTGTAGCTATCATGGAAAAACCTTTGACAAATCGTCTGTAGTATCCCACAAGTCCCGTAAAGCTTGAATTTCTAAAACATTCTTTGGTGGCTTCCAATCAAGTATGGTCGATATTTTGTTCTGATCAACCCGATACTGACGTGATAAATAACATGACCCAGAAATCGACTTCATTCATCTAGAACTCACACTTACTAAACTTTGCATACAATTGTTGATCTCGTAAAGTTTGTAGCACCAATCTCAAATGCTCGGCATGCTCTGGTTTCATCTCTCCGAGTAGATCAGATATCATCTATAAATACTACCACAAACCGATCCAAATACTGTCTGAAAACTCGATTCATCAAATCCATAAAAACAGCAGGTGCATTAGTAAGTCCAAAAGGCATGACTAGGAACTCAAAATGTCCGTACCTCGTTCGGAATGTAGTCTTTGGCACATCTGAATCTCTGACTCGCAACTGATAATAACCCAATCTCAGATCTATCTTTGAGAACACTGAAGCCCCTTTTAACTGGTCAAACAAATCATCAATTCGAGGTAACGGGTATTTATTCTTTATTGTCACTTTATTTAGCTGCCGATAATCAATACACATTCGCATCGTTCCATCCTTCTTTTTCACAAATAGAACCGGTGCACCCCAAGGAGAGAAACTCGGTCGTGCAAAGCCCCTATCTGTCAACTCTTGCAACTGTGCTTTCAACTCTTTCAACTCAGTAGATGCCATCCAATACGGAGCCATCAAAATCGGAGTTGTCTCCGGTACTAATTCAATGCTAAACTCAATCTCTCGTACTGGTGGTAAACCCGGTAATTCTTCAGGAAACACATCTGGGTATTCACATACAACTGGTACGGATTCAATCTGCTTTTCAGACACTTTATTATCCAACACCTAGGCCAAGTAAGCCTCACATCCTTTTCTCACATACTTTCGAGCTAGCATCGAGGATATCACTGTCGGTAGCCCACTCAGATCATTAGATTCAACCCGGATGATCTCACCATTCTGACATCTCAAATCAATAATCTTTCTTTTGCAATTCGCCATCGCATCATGCAAAGTTAACTACCCATTCCCAAAATTATATCGAACTCGTCAAAAGGCAACAACATTAAATCACCGGAAAGGTGAATCTGAATCATCAACGGGCAAATTTTACACACTTTATCTACGAGAACATATCTACCCAAAGGGTTGGACACACGGATCACAAACTCGTGAGACTCAACCGCGAGTCTTCACCGGATACTAGAGTTTCACACACATATGAATGAGTCGAACCAGATTAATCAATGCAATCACAGTAGTATCATAAAGTGTGAAACTACCGGTAATGACATCTGGGGAAGAAGCATCCTCTCTGGCTCGTATAGCATAAGCTCTAGCTGGAGCTCGAGCCTCTGATCGAACTGCAGTGTCCTTCGTTCCTCTCGATCGCCACCTACATTGCCCGAATGTGCGGGTGGTCCGCCTGCGTCTTTGCACACGCTTCTCGGGTTTAGTGTTCTGAGCCGTATTTTGCTCGGCTAGCATCGGGCACTCTCGAATGAAATGGTTCGACGATCCACATTTAAAGCCGGACCGATCACGGAATCTACAACTCCCAGAATGCCATTTCCCACAATGCTTGCACTCAGCCTGATTCTGCTGAACATTACCAACACTAGCCATCGAAGTGGCTCGGGAACTCACTGGAGGTCGATCTCGTCTAGGCAGGTTTGAAGTAGCTTTATGTCGGCTGAAGTCATCTCTGAACTTCTTAGGCACTGAATGGAAAATCTTACTCGATGATCTTTTACGAGTGTCTCTAGCTTCTATTTTAGCCTTTCTTTTCTCTTTTCCGAGCTCTTCAGCTTTGCAAGCTCGCTCGACTAGTACCACGAACTCTTTGATTTCAAGAATGCCAACAAGCAACTTTATTTCTTCATTCAGACTGTCTTCAAATCTTTTGCACATAATGGCTTCAGTTGATATACACTCTCGGGCATAACGGCTCAATCTGATAAACTTCCGCTCATATTCCATCACAGTCATACGACCCTGTTTTAATTCTAAAAATTCTTTTCGTTTCTGGTCGATGAATCTCTGACTGATATATTTCTTACGGAACTCAATCTGAAAGAAGTCCCAAGTCACTTTTTCTTTCGGAACCACTGATACTAGTGTATTCCACCAGTGATATGCAGTGTCCCGAAGTAGAGATATAGCACACTTCAGGCATTCATCTGGAGTACAGGATAGCTCATCAAGTACCCGAATAGTGTTATCAAGCCACATCTCGGCTCGCTCTGCGTCATCATCATCATTGGCTTTGAATTCTTCGGCCCCATATTTCCTGATTTTATCAATGGGAGGCCTACTAGATCTCATCGGGTCTATCATCGGAGGTGCTGAAGGTACCAGAGTTGGGTTATTTTGAATAAACTGGGTAAACCATTCATTCATCATCTGGTAGAAGGCTTATTTAGCCTCCCCCTCATGGCTACCCGTAACTGGTCGAGAGTCTACTGGCACTGATCCGCGTGCACGATCAGGCGCTACACTCTCTACATCATCTGCTACGGCTCTGTCAGGATCGGAATCCATTTACTATATAAAACACAGTTAGAAATGTCAGAAGTCACCACACTATCGTAAATACAAATAAGGCATGTATAGCTAAACTCTCACGCGCTACGGTAGTCCTAGAATCGACTAAATCGTAAGCTCTGATACCAATAAAATGTAACACCCTAACTCGTATCCGTCGCCGGATTAGGGTTACGGGTATTACCAGATAAGTAAAAACTTTTATTCAATCAATTTATGATTTAATTAAACATCCGTATAAAAAGGTTCAATTATAAACAGACAGTTCCATGCGTAATACCTACTTAATATACTAAACTAAGTCATTCAATATAATCACTGATGAACACAAAATATCATGCAATATACATTTCATTATCACCACACAACAATGCAAATAGCATAAACCTCACTTATCATGTCTTTTTATTTTATATAATGCTCACACAAACAAACTAATTGTATCTAATTAATTAAAATAAGCATGATCCATATAACGTCCTATTTCAACTTACTTATAAGACCAAAAATATGTGGTTTAAAAAAAACTTTATTCCTTATGGCCGAACATACAAGCTTATTACAATATCATGCATACACTCATTTACTTGGCCGATTATACAAAGCCATACCTATAATATTTCATGTACATTACATAGCTTATACTAAGTCTAGATAGAGTCAACACTTAATCAAATCAAGAAGTCACATATAGCTAATTTCATATATATATATATATATCAATACATCAGAGATATGCGCATTTACCCAATTCAAAATTACGCTTAAACAACTAATTCTGCAAACAATTTGGTTACAAGTAGATATCTCTCATAAGCTTAATCGAACACATATATATACATTGCATAACATTTTTCATATTCCATAAAATGACTAGAGTTAATGCACACACACAAATTCCAAGTAAACTAAATTAAGCCAACCGAAATGTACATCTTTCAATCATATCTACTTCATTCGAACCAAATTCAAAAATGTAAAACATATCAATATGTCGAGCTTATACCGGATACACCACATATATAATATAGGAATTTTATTTAAAATATAAATATTATATACTATGACTCATCGAACATTCGTCATTTTCCACATTTCCAATCACATGACTAAACACATAACATTTATATGACTACTTATCATACATGATTAAATCATGACCGAATATATACATCCAAAAGCATTATAAACAAGCCATTATAACAAATGTATAGGGATTAAACTTAACCCAATAGCGTAGCCATTTTCGCATGGCTATAAACATTAACAAGTATCATTCAAAATATCAAGTTAGCCTATACATGCCTTATATTTAAAATTCAACTTCTAAGAGTACCAAAATAAGTCGATAGTGTGAGTGACTTCAACGATGATCCTCGAGCCCGTAGCCCGAAACGAAATCTATAAAACAAACAAAAGATATACACAAGGTAAGCTTGCTAGCTTAGTAAGTCTTAAGCAACCACAATATGACATTCAAGTATACAAGCATTTAATAAAAACATTTTCTAACATTAAACATTCAAGACTTAACATTTAATTTACCCCTAACCGTATATCCCTTCTCACCGTACATATATCAACTTTCCTTTCTCTACCACAATATATATTATATACCTAATAAATAATCACACACTTATGCATATAATTATACTTGTACAAATACTTACTTCTTTCATGCTTTTCTATAACCATTTCGCTCATAGAATACATCATAATTACATTCCATCTATCATATGCATATCACTTACTTTCACTATTTCATTTACTTAGCATCATAGCATATGTTCATAACATTAAAGTATGCTTAATACATACCTTATAGCCGAACTCACAAATCCACATTCATAAACTTAAGTTTTCTTGGTTCGTTTCATAACTAAACTATTTCATAATCAAGGTTCGGGAACCAAAACTCACCAAATATAACAATTTATTTATTAATTCGAATCGCGTGCACCGCAAGACTGGCCTCGCTAAACTTGAAGTCCGAGAATTTAGAACACCGGCATTTAGCCTGCTAGGCATTAAGCCCGATATATTCACCGGCACGAGGCCTGCTTGGCATTAAGCCTGAAATACGTCACCGGCACAAGGCCTGCTAGGCTCGAAGCCCAAAGTAAATCACCGGCACAAGGCCCGCTAGGCTCAAGCCCAAATATCAACACATTCAACCTTTCAATACACATTACTTAGTACTAAAATCACCACCATCTCATATACTTCATATTACTTTCACATATTAAACCGAACATACTTATTCACATTACATTACACAAAATAAATTCACTACAAACTCATACCCTCACATTCGCCAACATATATTTTTATACTTTAAATTTCCAAATTTCATCATATACTATGTTCACAAATAATTCTTTGGCATATACTTGCTAAGGACTTACTTCTCGACTATCGACGGACGACGAGTACACTGGCTTATTCGTTAACTTTCGCCTTCCCCGATCCAAGTCCGTTTTTCTTTGTTCTTGATCTAAACACATTCAATTTGAGCTCATTCAAACAAATTTCATTTCAATTTAATCCCAAAACACTTAAATAGGCAAATTACCATTTTACCCCTGACATTTACAACTTTTACAATTTAGTCCCTATTGCACAAAACACAAAATACACATAATTTGAAATAACTCCCTAAGGGCCAAATCCTCCCCATGGTCTTATAAGTCCCTACATTTCATAAAATTTTCATTTTAACCCCTCAAAGATTTATTTTCTCAATTTAGCCCTATTTAGCCAAATTCATCAAAATTTCAAGAACAAAGTATATTCATTAATTAAATATTTATCATTTAACACCATAAAACATCTTGAAACTCAACATAACATCCATGGAATTTTACACAAACATCACCAATTCATGAAATTAAGACATGGGTTTTGAAGTTCTCAAGCAACGATTACAAAACGTAAAAATTATCAAAACCGATTAAAAACTAACCTTGAATCAAAGCTTGTAGTAGCCAAATTTTAAACAAGGTTTTCTCCTTTTCTTTATCACATTCGGCCATGAAAGAAAATAAGATGATAATGGCTTTTCTCATGTTTTATTTAACATATATTATGACATTTAATTAATTACCTATTTAACCTTATATCATAAAATTATATAATATAAAACTTAAGGTTAATCTTGTCATATACCACCCACTAACTTAGAAATGGGTTATTTACCCATTTAATACCTCATATTAAAAATCCATCATCATTCTAGCACTTTACACTATAGTATGCAACTTTTACACTTTACGCGATTTAGTCTTTTTTGTTAAATTGAACACACAAACGATTAAATTTTTCTACGAAACTTTCACACACATTAATTCACATATAATAGACACAAAATATAATATTAAAATATTTCTTGGACTCGAATTCGTGGTCCCGAAACCACCGTTCCGATTAGGGTCAAATTCGGTCTGTTACACATATCACATACCGGGCTCATTTCTCGTTAGTTTCGCCTATGTACCTTTATCACTCCATCACATAACTTTAGCCCTTTTTCCATCTTTAACATAAACTTTAATACTTTACCCCATTGAACCACTTGGAATATCGAAGGATACTCGAAAATTTTCATACACGTAGTAAGAATCCAATGCCATATCCCAGATATGGTCTTACATGGGATCACATGTCAATGCCGATGCCATATCCCATGTAACAGCCCAATTTTGGGCCTAGTCAGAATAGTGGTTTTAGAGCCACAAATCTGATGAGGAAAAATCTTATTTTTATTATATTTTTATGGTCTACGATTTCATGAAATGATTCTGTGAAAATTTCGTTCGAAAATTTTGACGTTTGGGCACTCAATTTAGTTAAAGGGACTAAATTGTAAAAAGTACAAAAGTTGAGTTCCACATGTTAGAAGTGTTCAATTTCTATGAACTTTTAAATTGGAGGTCCTTAAATGACAATTAGACCATTGGTTAAATTGTTTGACAAAAATGGACATTAGATAAGTGAAATAGGATATTTTTAAGTTAGGGCCATTTTGGTAATTTGGTAATTAAATAGACTAAAAGACAAAAACCTTTGTCCATCTTCTTCCTTGGCCGAATTTAGCATGGGGGAAGCCATGGATAGGGTTTTCAAGCTTTCAAGCTCAATAGTAAGTGCATCCAAGCCCCGTTTTTAATGTTCTTTACATTTTTTAGATCGCCGTAACTCAGTTTAGCTATTTCTACCATTATTTTGAGCTAGGGTTTGTGTTTAAAAATTTACCCATGGATGACATGCATGTGCTTTGATGTCTAATGGTAGAATATGAATGCTCGGTGTGTAGAAAATGACTTTTACTAAGTGATTTTCGATGAAAGCGCATAAGAGGACTAATTTGTAAAAAGTTGAAAAATGTATGAAAAATGTGTGAATAAATGCAAATTGTGGACTACTATAGTTATGAAAATGGTTCGGCTAGGCCTAAAATACAAGTAAATTGAATAAAAATCTTTTACGAGCCTAGGGGAAAAAGTGCAAATATGACAAAGTTTAGGGGCAAAAACATAATTTTGCCATAGTATGATTTTTGGGTCACAATTAATAATGTGACTAATAAGTAAGCTAAATGTGATGTTATAGATCAAAGAAAACGAGGTTCGGACTTAGAACCGGGGGGGGGGGAATGAGTAACCGACGATTAGGTCCCTTCTTGCCATTTTGGTATCGAGGTAAGTTTGTGTGAAATTAAAGCTACATAATGTTTTTAAACTTTTAATTGCTTGATATTATGTGGAATGAATGTTATTTATATGAAATCGACTAATGATTCCTCGATGAGAATAAGATGAGAAAATGTTAAGCTGAAGTCCCGGTTGAACATTTCGGAATAACAAGGATACCTATGTCACAACATGAGATAAGGAAGGTCCCGTATAAGACCATGCCTGGGACATGGCATCGACACCGAATAAGGAAGGTCCCGTGTAAGACCATGTCTAGGACATGGCATCGGCACCGAATGTAGGTCCCGTATAAGACCATGTCTGGGACATGGCATCGGCACCGAATAAGGAAGGTCTATGTAAGACCATGTCTGGGACATGGCATCGACACCGAATGTAGGTCCCGTATAAGACCATGTCTGGGACATGGCATTGGCACCAAATGTAGGTCCCGTATAAGACCATGTCTGGGACATGGCCTCGGCACCAAAGAAAGATCTCGTGTAAGACCATGTCTGGGACATGGCATCGACATCTATATACGATCTTGTATAAGACCATGTCTGGGACATGGTGTCAACATCGAGATATGAGATCCCGTGTAAGACCATATCTGGGATATGGCGTCGGCATCGATATGTGATCCCATGTAAGACCATATTTGGGATATGGCATTGGCATCGTGATACATGTATGATGAGATTGAGTGTCCTTCAATATTTCGAGTAGTTCGACGGAAAAAGAGCTAAGTTTATGCATCAATGACAAAGAGCTAAGTTTATGCATCAATGACAAAGATATAAGTTTATGCATCAATGGCAAAGAGTTAAGTCCATGCTTATGATGTAAGAATATGTGGAAAATGTGGATTGTGATCATGTGTGAGACTTTTAAGCCAAATTAAATTGAGAAATGAAATGTTCAAGTTTTTGTTGTTGATGTATAATTTAAATTGGACAATGAATGGCTTGTAAATATTTGATGATGACTAGCTATTGGCATGGCTAACTATGGACATGCTTTAGTATTATAAGTGTGTAAATGAGAATTAATACAAAGAAAACAAGATAGAGTAAAATTAGCAATAAAACAGTTTAGATAGCAGCAGTTGAATCACTTTGAAAATTCACCAAAAATGGTGGAAATTTAATTAGAAGTTGAATAATATATGAAATTAAATCTTATTGAGCCTATTTTCTCATAAAAGAGATGGTGGAAGAAAAAGAATTTCAGATTATGAGATATTTGAATTTTTATAAGACAAGGTTAGAATGATTTCAGAATCCCCTGTTCTAAATTTGGAAATTCATTAAAACTTTTAAAAAACTAATCAAGGGATATAATTTATATGCTTGAATTTCTTAACGAGTCTATTTTCAAGAAAAACAAACAGGAACATCTTTCGAGTTCTTTGCAATGAGAAAATAATTTTTTAGTGAAGAGGGGTCAGAACTATTGGATAGCGAAATAGGGGAAATTTTAAAGAATAAACTGTACTAATTGGCTGAGCCAAAAATTTTGGAAATCTTATGGTAAGAAGCTATGTGAGCCTAGTTTCAAGGAAAATTAGCGGATCTTAATTTGGAGTTCCGTAGCTCCAGATAAAAATAAATTAGTGACTGTAACTCGAGTAGATAGCTCAAGATGAACATAAGTGAATTGAGAAATTTTATGCAATAATGATGGCATTATCTTGAGAACTCAAAATAAGGATTGTTAAAAGCATGGTAATAAATTGTTTATTATTTACATACATACTTACTAAGCTTTATAGCTTACTCCCCTTCCTTTCTCATGTCATGTAGGGTTTTATACTAGCTCGGGTTAGAGATCGCCGGAGATGCTATCACACTATCAATCTATCATGTTGGGTATAAGTGAATGCAAAACCTTTTGAGTCTATGGCTTGTATAGGGACTTATTCAATTGAGTATGTGTCATTTGATTTGGCCAAATGTGTTAGTTCATAATGGTAATATGATTCATTTTGTATATGGCCATGAGATGTGGCTCATATTGGTTAATGAGTTGTAATGCCTATTTATATGTGTGTGCTTATTCTAAAGGTTTCATGTGATGTGGTTATGTGTGTTTGGTATGGATGGATTGAGGATGTGTTGATGATAATCATGGCATGAAAGTTTGGTAAGTTTAAGCTAGGCAAAGTATGGTGCCTCATGCATGGATAAGATTATATGAACTTGCTATGATCATGACTTGTTTGATGATGTTTAAGTGCTCAATTATGCCATGAAAGATGCCATTGAAGTTGAGTTTTAATATGTGCAAATGAGGGTTCCAAATGGTTTGGTAAATAGCCATTTTCTTGGCCACACGAGCAGAGACACGGTCGTTTGTCTCAGCCGTGTGAAGGACACGACCTCTGTAACAGCCCGATTTAGGGCCTAGTCAGAATAATGATTGCGAGACCACAAATCTGAAGTAGAAATATATGTTTTATGATTTTTATGAGGGTTACGATGTGGTTGCATGATTGTGTGAAAATTTCATGAGAAAATTTTATTTATTAGTGATCAATTTGTCCATTAGGACTGAATTGCAAAGATTAGAAAACATGAGATTCTATAAGATTCAAGTATGAAATAGAATTATAAAAATTACTAGAGGTTCTTATTTAGCAATTACACCATTAAATGTCAAGATGGAAAAAAATGGATATGGGAAGGAAAAATCTCAAGAAAGGGCCTTAAGGGCATTTTTGTCATTTGGTTAATTAAAGAATTAAAAGGGAAAAAGAAGTCAAAAATTCCTGTCCATCTTTTTCCTAAGTGTCAAAATTTTCAAGCTCTCCATAGCTAGGGTTTCTTCATCTTTCAAGCTTGATTGTAAGTGTCTCCTAGCCCCGTTTTTAATGTTCTTCGTATTTTTAAGATCCTCGTAGCTCGATTTAGCTATTTCTAGCTATATTTTGAGCTAGGGTTTATGTTCAAAATTTTACCCATGTATGACATGCATGTATTTTGATGTTTTAAGGAAGAATATGAAAGTTTGATGTGTGATAAACATCTTTTTCTAGGTGCCTTTCATGGAAAATGCATAAAAGGATCAAATTGTAAAAGTTATAAAAATAGTCATACATGAGTGAAATAGTAGAAATTGAAGGTTGTTGTAGTTAAGAGAATAATTCGGCTAGGCTTAAAATACGAGAAAGTTGAATAAAAATCATTTTACGAGCCTAGGGGAAAAAGTGTAATTATGTGAAAGTTTAAGGGCAAATTCGTAAATTTTCCAAAGTATGATTCATGAGTCAATTTCGTCAATGTGAGTATTAAACAAGTGAAATTGTTATTATAGATCAAGAAACACGAAGCCCGGACTGAAATCGAGGCAAGAACAAAGTGTTGGACTAAATCGAACATCTACGAACATTTTGGGTATCGAGGTAAGTTTGTGTGAAATTCAAGCTACATAATATTTTTATGTTTTTAATTGCTTGATATTGTGAGAAATGAATATTATTTCTATGAAATCAATTAATGATGACTCGATGAGGATTTGATGAAAATGTGTTAAGATGAAGCCCCGGTTGAAGATTCAGAATAACGAGGATACCTATATCACGACATGAGATAAGAACGGTCCCGTATAAGACCATGTCTGGGACATGGCATCGGCACCGAATGTAGGTCCCGTATAAGACCATGTCTGGGACATGGCATCGGTAACGAAACTAGGTCCTGTATAAAACCATGTCTAGGACATGGCATCGGCACCGAATGTAGGTCCCGTATAAGATCATGTCTGGGACATGGCACCGGCACCAGATGTAGGTCCCGTATAAGACCATGTCTGGGACATGGCCTCGGCTCCAAAGGAAGATCTTATTTAAGACCATGTCTGGGACATGGCATCGACATCTATGTACGATCTCGTATAAGACTATGTCTGGGACATGGCATCAATATCGAGCTAAGAGACCTCGTGTAAGACCATATCTGGGATATGGCGTCAGCATCAAGAGGTGATCCCATGTAAGACCATATCTGGGATATGGCATTGGCATCGAGATACATGTTTGATGAGATCAAGTATCCTCCGATATTCCGTGTAGTTCAACGAGCAAAAGAGCTAAGTATACAAAAGTGTCAAAGTGCTAAGCTATACAAAGATGACAAAGAGTTACAGTTAAGCTAAGGATTATAATGATTTAAGTTTATGTTCAAGATAGCATAAGTGCTAAATTATGTGATGAAGTGATACAGGTACCATGAGTAAGATACGGATTATGAAACCGTAATGTTGTATGTAATGGGTAAGAGTAAGTATGAGTAAGTATGTCAAAGTACTTGAGAACTTGTGTTGTTATTGTTCTATGAGATGAATGGATTTTTACCATGAGTACTTATGTTGCTATTTCATTTCATGCAATCTTACTAAGCTATATGCTTACCCCTCTCTTTTCCCTTTTTCCTTGTAGTATCGCTAAGCTAACTCGGGGATCGTAGAACGTTGGAGCTTGGATCACACTATCAATCATTCTTTTGGTATAGTAACATTGATTTATTTTGGGTATGGCATGTATAGGAACTTGGTCATTTTGTGTTATGTCATATTTGAAAGCCAAAGTGTTGGCTAGTAATGTTATACACTCATGTTGTAATTGGCCATTAGGAATTGGCCGATGTATGCCAAGTTTCATCTTTTAATGATGAAGAGTTTCAAGAAGTGAAAGTTCATGCAATTGATGGAGTAAAATGTGAAGTGTATGAATGATGATTAGTGATTCTTCATAGTGTATATTTTCCATATTATGTGTTGCTTGTGTTGGCATATGTGTGTTTATGTTTCAGGGTGGCAATTGGCTTGGTAGATAGCCTTCTAATTGTCCACACGGGTAGACACACGGGCATGTGTCTAGACCGTGTGAGACACACGGTCTGCCCCATGGGTGTGTTGATAGGCCGTGTGTTCCCTGCACAAAATTTGCGAGTATTCGATTTGCCACACGGGCCAACACACGGGTGTGTGCCTAGGCCGTGTGCCCTTAAGAGCTAGCTGACATCATAAACAGAATACCCAAGTTTTTCACACACGGGGGAGGACACAGGCGTGTCTAGGCCGTGTGAGGGACACGGGCCACAGACACGAGCGTGTGTCCGGTCGTGTGAAAACCCCTGTAGGTTCAAAATGAAAAATAAATTCTACACGGACTAGGAACATGGGCGTGTGTGACCACACGGCCTGCCCACACGGGCGTGTTCTATTTCACACGGGCTGTGGCCCTATTTTAGGCAAAAATTTTCTAAGTGCGCAAAAGTTTCCGGTTTGGTTCCGAACCGTCCCGTATGTATTTTTAGGGCCTTGTAGGCCCATGATAAGGATATTATGGATATGAATGAAAAGTTTTAAGTTAAAATGAAATTTTACAGCCCGATTTTGTATGTTTAAGCAAGATATGCCCGGTAATACTTCGTACCCTGTCCCGACGCCGGATACGGGTAAGGGGTGTTACAGCCCCGGGACATGGGCGTGTGCCCAGGGTGTGTGAAGTCTGCATCTATTTTTCAGAATTTAATTTGCCACACGGCCTAAGCACACGGGCGTGTGACTTGGCTGTGTGACCCTGTTTTGTTGATGATGTCATAAACAGAGAGTTACACGGGCTAAGGACATGGGTATGTGTGACCACACGGCCTACCCAAACGGGCGTGTCCCAAGCCACACGGGCGTGTGACCCATGTTTTGATGAAAAATTTTCTAAGTCTTATTAAAGTTTCTTAAGTTCTCGGTTTAGTCCCGAATAGTTCCCACTGATTGTTTTTGGGCCTCGTGGGCCCATATATGGGACGATTTGCATTTGAATGAGTGATTTTAAATTGAATAAAATTTTATGGCCCGGTTTTGTATAAATGTTTATGTTTAAGTTCGACAATGCCTCGTATCCTATTCCGGCGTCGGGCACGGGTAAGGGGTGTTACATCCCAAATATGGTCTTATACGGGATCTCATATCGAGGTCGACGCAATATCCTAGTTAGGGGAATTTTGGTCATTTGGCTAATTAAATGAATTAAAAATCAAGTTAAAAGCCAATTTTTGCTTATCTTCTACCCCTTGGCCGAAATTTACAAGAGGAAGACATGGCTAGGGTTTTTCAAGCTTTCAAGCTCGATTGTAAGTCCGTTCTATCCCCTTTTTTAATGATTTTTATGTTTTTAAGAATTGACGGATAAGGGTTTTGCGAGACCAAGTTTCTCACCATGGGGTGCACCGGTGTTATTTGTCAAGAAGAAAGATGGATCCATGAGACTTTTTATCGATTACCGACAGTGCAACAATGTGACTATAAAGAACAAGTATCCTTTGCCAAGAATTGATGACTTGTTTGATTAGTTGAAAGGGGCAACAATATTTTTGAAGATTGATTTGAGGTCTGGCTGCTACCAGTTGAGAGTTAAAGAGTCAAACGTGCTGAAAACTACTTTCAGAACAAGGTACGAGCACTATAAATTTCTTGTCATGCCTTTCAGACTAACTAATGCTTTTGCTATTTTTATAGACTTGATGAATCGAATTTTTCGACCGTACTTAGATAAGTTTGTGGTTGTGTTCATCGATGACATTTTGATTTATTCTCGGGATGAGTCTGACCATGCCGAACATTTAAGAATTGTGTTGTAGACCTTGAGATATAAGAAATTATTTGCTAAGTTCAGAAAAAGTGAGTTTTGGCTCCGAGAAGTCAGATTTTTGGGACACATTGTTTCTGGAAATGGTATTCGGGTTGATCCGAGTAAGATTTCAGCAATTGTTGATTGGAAACAGTCGAGAAACGTATCAGAGGTACAAAGCTTTTTGGGTTTAGCCGGTTATTATCGACATTTTGTCAGAGAATTTTCAATGATTGCTACTCCTATGACTAAGCTTTGTCAAAAGGATGTTAAGTTCGAATAGTCAGAAAAATGTCAGCAAAGCTTTGAGAAGTTGAAAACATTATTGACTGAGGCGCCGATTTTAGTACAACCTGAACCGGGAAAAGAGTTCGTAATTTATAGTGACACGTCACTGAATGGATTAGGATGTGTGTTGATCCAAGAGGGCAAAGTGACAGCTTATGCCTTGAGACAGTTGAAACCGCATGAAAAGAATTATCCGACGCACGATTTGGAATTGGCCACCATTGTTTTTGCTTTGAAAATTTGGCGTCATCATTTGTACAGTGAGAAGTGCCACATCTATACCGACCACAAGAGTTTGAAGTATTTGATGACTCAAAAGGATTTGAACTTGCGACAACGGAGATGGCTCGAGTTACTAAAGGATTATGAGTTGGTAATCGACTACCATCCCGGAAAGGCGAACGTAGTCGTAGATGCTTTGAGCAGAAATTCCTTGTTTGCCTTGAGAGCTATGAATACGAGGTTGACTTTATCCGATGACGTTTTAGTTCCAGCTGAGTTGAGAGCTAGACTGGTGTTTCTTCAAGAAATTTATGAAGCTTAGAAAAGTGATAGTGAATTGCAAGCTAAAAGAGCTCAGTGTGAATCTGGTAATGATTCATACTTTCGAATCGGTTCGGATGATTGTTTGAGGTTTCGAGATAGAATATGTGTACCAAAAATGATGAACTTATTTAGAAAATTTTACACGAGGCACACAGTGGTTGCTTATTAGTTCATCTAGGTAGTACGAAAATGTATAATGATTTGAAGAAATGGTATTGGTGGTTAGGTATGAAACAGGATATTTCAGAGTTTGTTTCGAGATGTTTAGTTTATTAACAAGTAAAGGCCGAACACCAAGTACCTTCGGGCTTACTTCAACCAGTAATGGTACCCGAGTGGAAATGGGACAAAATTACGATGGATTTCGTAACGGGTTTGCCTTTGACTCCAAAAAAGAAAGATGTCATTTGGGTCGTTGTCGATAGGTTGATGAAATTGGCTCATTTTATATCGGTACGTACCGATTACTCACTTGATAAGCTAGCTGAATTGTACATTGTTGAAATTGTGAGATTGCACGGAGTACCTATTTCTATTATTTCGGATAGAGATCCGAGGTTTACTTCACGATTCTGGAAGAAGTTGCAAGAAGCTTTGGGTACAAAGTTGAACTTTAGTAGCACATTTCATCCGCAAACCGACGGTCAATCTGAGAGAATGCTTCAGGTTCTCAAAGATATGCTTCGCTGTTGTGTTTTGGAGTTTGAAGGTAGTTGGGAAAAATATCTACCTTTAGTTGAATTTGCTTATAACAACAGTTTTCAATCGAGTATAAAGATGGCACCGTATGAGGCATTGTATGGCCACAAGTGTCGAACTTTGTTGTATTGGACCGAGCTTAGTGAGAAACAGATACATGGGGTCGAATTGGTTAGAGAGACCAAAGAGAAAGTGAAAGTAATTCGTGACTGTTTGAAGGCAGCTTCAAATCAACAGAAGTCGTATGCGGATTTGAAAAGAAAAGAGATCGAATTTCAAATTGGTGATAAAGTACTCCTGAAAGTATCTCTGCGGAAGAAGGTTCTGATATTTGGTCGTAAAGGCAAGTTAAGTCCACGTTTCATTGGGTCGTATGAGGTTATTGAAAGAATAGGACCGGTGGCATATCGATTAGCTTTACCGATAGAGTTGGAAAGGATCCACAACGTGTTTCATTTATCTATGTTACGCCAATATCGATCAGACCCTTCACATGTGATTTCTCTGACAGAGGTTGAGATTTGACCCGATATGACTTACGGTGAAGAACCGATCAAGATTTTGGCTCGGGAAGTTAAACAGTTGAGAAACAAAAACATAGCCCTAGTTAAAGTTTTGTGGCAACGACGCGGATTCGAAGAGGCTACGTGGAAACTTGAGGAAGATATGCGAAAACAGTACCCAAAACTATTTTCTGGTAAGATTTTCGGGGACGAAAATCCCTAAGGGAGTAGAGTTATAACAACCCAATTTTGGGTCTAGTCGGAACAGTGGTTTCGGGACCACAAATTCGACGCAGTAAAATTTGTTTTTATTATACTTTTATGGTCTATAGTTTTATGGAATGATTTTGTGAAAATTTCGTTCGAAAATTTTGATGTTTGGGCACTTAATTTAGTTAAAATGACTAAATTGCAAAAAGTGCAAAATGTGTGTTCTAGAAGCTACAGGTGTCTAATTACTATGAAACTTTAAACTGAAGGTCCTTAGATGGTAATTAGACCATTGGTTAAATTATTGGACAAAAATGGACATGAAGTAAGAGAATTTTTATGTTTTAAGTTAGGGGCATTTTAGTCATTTGGCTAATTAAATGAATTAAAAAATCAAATTAAAAGCCAATTTTTGCTCATCTTCTACCCATTGGCCGAAATTTACAAGAGGAAGACATAGCTAGGGTTTTTCAAGCTTCCAAGCTCGATTGTAAGTCCGTTCTAGCCCCGTTTTTAATGATTTTTATGTTTTTGAGATCCTTGCAACTCAATCTACCTATTTTTAGTACTAATTTGAAGTATGATTAAGGTCTAGGGTTTGAACCATGTTAGATATTTTTGTATTTTGATGTTTCATGGTAGATTATACAAATTTGAGGTTGGATAAACAACTTTTGCTAAGTGATTTTCGGTAAAAATGTCAAAAAGGACCTATTTGTAAAAGTTATAAAATATGTAGTAAAAGTGTGATGTAATGAAAAAAGTGGCCTGGTATGAGCATAAAAATAGTTCGGCTAGGCTTGTGTATTAAAGAAGTTGAACATATTTCATTTTACGAGCCTAGGGACTAAAATGTAAAATGTCAAAAGTTTAGGGGCAAAAATGTAATTTTTCCATATTATGATTTTTGGGCTGAATTGAATAATGAGATGATTGAATGAGTTAAATTTGTTATTATAGATCAAGAAAAACAAGGTACGGACCTAGACCGGGGGAAAAATAAAGTAATTGACGATTAGGTCAAATTCTACTATTTTTGTACCGAGGTTAGTTCGTATGTAAATAATGCAATGTTATACTTGTATTTTAATGTTTTGATATTGCATGCAATGTATGATTGATTCTATGAGCATATTCGACAAAGTTCCGGCAAGAGAGAAATCCCGATAGAACTTTAGGAATAGATTAGGATAGAAGTGACATGTTACTAGGAACCCATGTGATTATGTGATTTATGTGTCCCGGGTGCTAGTCCTGTACGTCCTACCCGTGGCTGGGTATATCGGCATATGTTGTGGATACCTGACAGCTTGTGTGACGAGCATCGCGTAGCTATGTCTTGACTGACAGCTTGTGTGAGCAGGCCGGAGGATAGCTCTAGAGCGAGCTTATATGTGTTATGAGATTTGTGGTAGCATTGGCTACATATGCGGCACTTATGTGGAAAGATTTCCATGTATTCGATAGTATTCCAAGTGGTTCAACCGGTATGACAAAGACGAGAAAGTATGTGATTATGTTACGAGTTGGTACATGTATGTACGAAAAACTCAAAGGAAATGAATTCGGTATATGATGAACTATTGGTAAGAATGTGATTGAGTATGTTATGTACATGAAGTTTTAATGACATTTAGGTTGATATACGGATGTAACTTATATGGCAATTGTATGGTTAATGTTTTTTATTATTTGTATATGAACTTACTAAGCTATATAGCTTACTTCCTTTTCTTTCCCTTACTTGATAGTGTCACCAAGCTAGCTCAGGATTGGAGATCATCAGAGATCCATTCACACTATCAACTATTATTTTGGTACCAATGAATTCTACATTTTGAGTTATGGCATGTATAGGGGACTTGGTCATTTTGTTATGTGTTATAATTGATTTGGCAAAATGTGTTGGCTTATATTGGTTGAAAGTTCATTTTGTATAAGGCCATTGAAAATTGGCTACAATTGGTATGAGCAATTTATATGATGATGCCTATCAAAGGTGTGGGAATTTACATGATTTGAGTTGATAAGCATGTGAATGATGTGTTGATGTCTTGATTGTAGCTGATTTGGTTGTATGTAATATGCTTGGATTGATGCCATATGATGTTGTGTATGTATGTACAAGTAAGGGTGGCAAAATGGCTTGGTAAATAGCCTTATTGTTGTCCACACAGGTAGAAACACGGGCATGTGTTTTGGCCGTGTGTCCCCTGCACCTTAATTGTTGCAAAACAGGATGTCCAGAATTGAGCACACGGGCAGAGACATGGGCGTGTGTCTCGGCCGTGTAAGCTACACGGCCTTGGACACCGGCGTGTGTCTCGGCTATGTGAAGTCTGCACCTATTTTATGAAAAATTATGGAAATTAAATCAACCACATAGCCTAGCACACGGGCGTTTGGCACGGGCGTGTGGCACAAGTCAGAGAGCACCCTATTTTGAACACGGGCGTCACACAGGCGTGTCCCTTAGACCACACGGGCGTGTGAGCTATGTAACATGAAAATTTTTGTAAGTTTTGTAAAATTTTCTAAAGTTCTCGATTTAGTCTCGAAGCACTTCCAAAGCATGTATTGAGCCTCGTAGGCTCGTTTTAGGGACGATATGAAAAGTTTTTAATTTGAATGGAAACTTATGACTTGGAAATGTAGCTTTGCTTGTGTTTATGTCTGGTAATGCCTCGTACCCTGTTCGGGCATTGAATATGGGTAAGGTGTGTTACAGAATGCTAGGATTACTATATTGCCTTGGGTGTCACGACATAGCCAAGGGATGTCGTGACACACCCGTAAAGTTACCCTTGAACCATGCATACTAGTACCTTCGATGTCGCGACACAGGGACTAGGGTGTCGCAACATTAGTCCTGTATGGGAAGCACTTACGAGCCAGGGGAATTTTGATCCGCATAGTGGAAATTAAAACAAGAGAACGTCAACTGACCTAGGGTTAAGGACAGTCTATAAATAGGCTCTTAAAACACTTGTTTAGGGACAACTTTCATACTTTAAGTTTTTCTTTGTAATTTTAGTTTTTAGTTTTCCTTTATTTTAGGATTAGGTTTATTTTTAGTTCTTTTCTATATTTTGTTCTCCGGAGAATGTGAGTTGTAACCGTGATCAAACTACTGTGGATTCTGCACTTCAATAAATGCAATTTGGGATTCTTTTAAACCTTTCTCTTGATTCATTAATTATGTATATCTTTATTATCAAGTTTATTATGTTCATGAGATCCACAAGGAACTAATCCTTTTATGGGGGATTAGTGAGTGAAGGTGTGATTAATTAATTGCTATGTAGGGTTTTCTTAGCTGATCAACTGTTTGGAAGAGGAAGAACATAAACCTTAGGCTTGACGACCCTAGGAAGTCATTTAGGTGGGATTAACCCAAAATTAGTATGGCCTATCCGTGAACACCTTAGCCCCAAACCAGTCTGGATTGTGAGGTCGAGAAATAAGTAGTTCTTGCCAACTCGTTAGTTTAGTGGAAGATTGAGAGATTCTACTAGGGTAACGACTAGTTGATTGAGTAGAAACCCAAAATAGGAATTAGTTATGAACATAGAAGTAAGCTAACCACCTGTGCTTAGATTTGATTAAGTTAGAATTCATTTATCCGAAGTCCCCTTTACTTTTTTCTATTTTTATTTATTTTTTATCAAAAAATTACTTATTTATGTTTATTCGTAATATAATTTATTTAAAGTACTAATTAGATTTATTTGCGTTTAGGTTAAAGTTAATTTAGTATTCGCCTCCTTTGGGTACGATCCTCGGAGTACTTACTTACTTCATTGTAACTATATTACAACCTGACCCATATACTTGCGAACACCACCTCAATTCCATTTATTTTAGCTGTAGTATTCACACTTTGGATGTTGGTACATCCGGAGGCGGTCAAAGACTTGTCAGCTAATTGTAGTGTGATATGTGTGTTTTTAAGTTCCCCTAACTTGAGTTTCTTGTATATCGGTAAAGGGCATCAAATTTATACTGGCTCCTAAATCACACAGAGCCTTACTAAAGTGAATATCTGTAACACCCCTTACCCGTATTCAACGCCGAAACTGGGTATGAGGCATTACCAGACTTATCTCGTTTGAACATACAACTTTGGCTAACAGAATTCATTCCGATTTAAAACCTTCCATTTACAACCAAAACATTCTCATTATGAGCCTACGAGACCTTAAACGTAAACGGTGGGTCTCGGAACCAAACCGGAAACATTTGTATACTTAAATTTTGTTTTGCCTTAACAGGGCCACACGCCCGTGTGAAATGGGACACGCCCGTGTGGGCAGGCTGTGTGGTCAGACACGTCTATGTCTCTAGCCCGTATGGGATTTATTTTCATTTCGAACCTACAGGGGTTTTCACACGGCTGGACACACGCCCGTGTTCTTGGCCCATGTGCTTTACACGGCCTAGACACACCCTTGTCCTCGCTCGTGTGTTAAAACCTAGGTATTCTGTTTGTGACGTCAGCAACCTCATAAG
This sequence comes from Gossypium sturtianum, assembly GCA_025698515.1. Classification (NCBI taxonomy): domain Eukaryota; kingdom Viridiplantae; phylum Streptophyta; class Magnoliopsida; order Malvales; family Malvaceae; genus Gossypium; species Gossypium sturtianum. Next base: position 127,514,122 of record CM046950.1, read on the forward strand.
GGTCACACGGCCTAGGCACACTCTCGTGTGTCTAGCCCGTGGTCGACATTGACTTGCAACATTAACATGCAGGGGACACACGACCTAGCCACACACCCATGGGACTGACCGTGTGTCACACACGGCCTAGACACACGCCCGTGTGCCTACTCGTATGGACAAGAACAAGGATATTTGCCAAGCTCTTTTTGCCACCCTAACTCACACATCAAAAATCCATTCAACCATTCACTAAGCAACCCAATTGTGCAACATACACTTTCATGAATAGCCTCATCTTTTCATAAATTAGTAATAATGAGCCATTAACTATACCATATACAAAAGAATTCATCAATAAGGAGCCACCACATTTGGCCAAAATAACAAAACATCTCTACTAAGCCTAGCCCCTATACATGCCATATTAAAAAATGCTAAGTCTAACTATACCGAGATGAGCTGATAGTGTGGGTGATCTTCCAAAAAACTTCGTATCCCGAACCGGCTCTTTGGCACTATAAAACAAAGGAAAAAAGGAAGGGAGTAAGCTTTAAGCTTAGTAAGTTTACATGTAAACAATAAGCATCATAACATATTTATATATATATATTTATATATATCAATCAATGCTTTTCATACCAAGCGAGAACAATCCACATTTCACAATCATGCTTACTCATTTCATATCTTACCACATTTCAACCATATAACAAATACTCTTATTTATTTGCATACAATCCCTGCACTCATCACCACAACATCATATGAAACATATACTTAAACGTTTTCTCAATGAATCATTCAGAATAATACCAAACACTCGGTGGTTTCGCACACATCCCACCATTAATCTATGATAGGGTGGTATCGCACGTAGCCCACCAATAAGAATATTTACGGTGGTATCGCACTTAGCCCACCAAATGATAATATAAACGATGGTATCGCACACAGCCCATCGTGAGTAAGTAATAAGGTGGTATCGCACATAGCCCACCAACAATTATTATGGAAAATATTCTACACTTACTTATCTATTTCAAGGTTCATACGGGAATTACTCATTTTCTATCAAATTCAATCCATCCCAATCATAAATGATCTCATTCATACAATACACCAATAAGTAACAACATAAGTCTTCAAGATGTACCGATTACACATAAACTTACCCCGATGCAAAATGTGTTAACCTATGGCTTAATCCGTAACCTTGCCTTTTCCCCGGTCAAGGTTGTTTCCGCGTTCTTCTTGATTTGTAGAGGTGAGGAGTTGCTGAAAATTTTCAAGCTCCCATGGTGTTTTTCTTTGGAAATTTCGGTGGAGAGAAGAAGGAGAAAAGATGATATCTTTTTTTTCTCCTTATTTTATTATATTACTAGACAAATTACCACCAAAATCTCACCTAATGCTTTGAAAATTTATTTCTTTGTCCCTTATGACCAGCTATTAACCTTAGAAAGGTCTATTTGCACATTAGGGACCTCCAATTTAAAATCTATAGCTATTAGACACCTTTTGCTTGTAGAACAATACTTTCGTACTGAACGCGATTTAGTCCTCTTTCACAATTAAGCATGAAATCACCAAAATTAATGCACCAAAATTTTCTTACATCCATATAATTATGCTATAACACATAAAATAATATGAAAATGATTTTCCTCAACCTCGGATTAGTGGTCCCGAGACCACTATTCCGACTAGCCCCAAAATCGGGCTGTTACAATATCCCCTATCTCTATAGGAATTGTAAAACTCCTAAGGTCTTTCAGTTGTGGGGGTATCTATTTAGAAATTTCACATATTACATGATGCGTCTATATTAACTTGCTCTCCAATTTAAATTTTCATATGCCTAGCCCTAAGTTATTTTAAGTACTTAGTGTATTTAGCAACTTTTTCAATTAATTCTATTAGAGGAAAGTTAACATTAAGTGACTTTAATAAGTTTAGAAAACTTACAAATTCCACGTCATCCCCTTTTCGGTTATCCTCTAACCACGAGGGGAATGGTGCCTTTGTTAGTGCAGGTTCTCTGTTTGGCTCAACTACCTACTCAGTTGTCGGCTTCGCTACTTTTCTAGTTCTAGTTCAACATCGTCGTTTCGAGGAGCTTCTTCTCGAAGATCATCGGCATCCTCCTTGGCATCCTCTTGATTTGGGTTCTCTGGGCTATTCAGTAATTTACCCAAACGGAGCGCAATTTCTTTAACATGCCCCTTCCCTTCTCTCTAAGGATTATTCTCCATATTACTTGGGATTCTGGTGCCAATTTGCCTTTTGATATGTCCAATCATGTTCATCAATTGGCTCATTTGATATTTGAGTTTTGTCAACGTTTTTGTCGTTTAGGTGCACTTAGACTGCACCTGTTTCACTTCAGTTCACATTAACTACATCTCTTCCTCGATTTGATCTAATCTTTAGCCACATACAATACGGTCACTTGGGTTGGTCCTCTCCCAAGGTTTTTGCAGATAAAGAGATTGGTAAGTAGCATTTTATTTAGCAGGGTTAGAACTATTACCTACTCCCTAATTTCTGCCCCATCTCAGATACGAATGATCTTTGTAGCTAGGATCATAAGTGTTTGAATAGGGATTTCCACCCCTATTCCCAATATAATTCATGTTCTTGGTCGTGTTATCGAAATACTGACTAAGAGGTTTGTCTCTGCCAAATATTGAAGATCCACTAGATGTTGAATCTATCTAGTTAAGTCTATCCAAAATCTGTTGATATCTATCTTCTTCATGGTCAGCTTTTATAGTGGATAGTCTATGGCCATAAATAAATTCCTTGTTTAGCCACTAGCATCACCATGTTTTCAATAAGATCGCACGCATGCTCGTATGTCCGGTTCATCAAGGCTCCTCCTAGCCCTCCATTTAGTTCCGATCGCGAGTGTGCATCCAACCCATTATAGAATATTTGCAACCACAACCATTTGGGTAGACCATGGTGCGGACATCTTTGGACCAACATCTTAAATCTTCCCACGCTTCATTAAAACTTTATCCTACTTATTTAAACGTGGTAATCTCCCTCCTAAGTTGGACCATCTTACGAATAGGAAAAAACTTGTGTAGAAACTTCTTCGGAAGTTCGTTCCATGTCACGATAGATCCTGGTTCCTATGAATCTAACTAGGAGAAGGCGTTATTGATTAAGGAGAAGGGGAATAACTGAAGACAAATAGCATTGTCGGTGACCTCATTAAATTTAAACGTGTCCCAAAGATGGACAAACCATTTTAAGTGTTGATTTGGGTCTTTCATCATTATCCCACTAAATTGCAGATGATTTTGGATCATCTGGATCTTGGTCGGTTTAACCTCAAAATTACTTGCTGTGATGGCTGGCCTTGCAATTCTATTTTGTACCATGTCCAGGTTTGGTAGCACATAGTCTCTTAATGTCATTTCTTCTCGTGGCATTGGTGGGTTTAACGGTAGTTGTGGTGGTGGTGGTAAGTTTTGACTGTTAGCTTCGTTAGGTTCGTCGAATAGCCGGTTTCCTTATGGTGGGCGACCCGTAGCAGGGGGTTATTTTGCATCTGTTGTTGGCATTGTTGTCGACAATTTCTACGAATTATTCTTTCTAGATCAATGGGTGGCTCAATAGGTGTGACCTTGCTGCGAATCAAACACTTAAACCACAAAGAAAAATAAAATCATTAGTAAAGGAAAATAAAAATCGTATCTATAATTTAAAATTTTCCTAATTATTCTATTGATTGCAAAAATTAAAACTAATTTAGTAACGCTGCCTTCTCGGAAATGGTGCCAACAACTTGTCTGCCTCCGGACGTACTAAAGTCTAGAGTATAATTCCTACAACCAAATAAAAGTTAGAAAATTTTTGCAAGTATACGAGTCAGGTTGTAATATAGTTTTTACAACGAAGTGTGGAAGTACTCTGAGGATCATACCCAAGGGAGGCGAATACTAAATTAATAATAAATCCAGCATTAATAGATCTAATTAGTATTTTTATTAAATTATATACGATAAAACATAGAGTGAAGAGAAATTATTTTATAAGAAAAATAAATAGCATAAAAGAATAAAAAAATGAAAAACAAATTTCTTGAATCAATCAAATCTAAGCATGGAAGACTAACTCGTTTTGATGGTCATAACTAATTCCTATGTTGGGTTCTACTCAATCAACTAGTCGCTAACTTAGCAGGATATCTCGATCTTCCATTAACCTAAAGAGTGGGCAAGAACTACTTATCTCTCGACCTCATAGTCTAAACTAGATTGGGGTAAGGAGTTCATGGATAAGCAATACCAATTTGGGTTCATTCCCACATAGATGACATCCTAGGATTATCATACATAGGGTTTAAGTTTTGCCTATCCCAACCAGCTAACTCGCTAAGAAACCCTACATAGAAATTAATTACTACCACGTCCATTCGCTAATTCCCGACAAGAGGATTAGTTCCTCATGGATCCCATAAACCACATAAACTTGATAAATAAGATAAACATGAAGAATAAATCAAGAGTAAAAGTTTAAGAGAAATCTTGAAATGCATTGATGAATTGAAAACGTACAAAATTTGTAAGAGTTTGATGAATTTACAATCAAATCCTCTATAAAAAAAAGGTGAAAATAAAATTGAAAAGAAATTATAATTACAAAGGAAACTAAAAACTGAAAACTGAAAATAAAAGTTGCAACCTAAACTAGAGAAAAAGATTAAAGATTGACTGTCTCCGGACATATTAATGTCCAGAGTGTGAATACTACAACTAAATATATAGATTTGGGGTGGTGTCTGTAAGTACACGGATCAAGTTGTAATATAGTTTTACAACGAAGTAGGTAAGTACTCTGAGGATCGTACCTAAGGGAGGCGAGTAATAAATTAAAGTTAACCTAAACACAAATAGAATTAATTAGTAGTTTAAATAAATTATATTAAGATTTTGGGGTTTTATAAATAAAGAATTAAAACTACTTAAATAAAAGGGACTTCGGAATACTAATTTCTAAACCCAATCAAATGAAGACATGGGTGATTAGCTTGTTTTGGTGATCATAACTAATTCCTATTTCGGGTTTCTATTCAATCAACTAGATCATTACCTTAGCAGGATCTCTCGATCTTCCACTATACTAACGAGACGACAGGAACTACTTATCTCTCGACCTCACAGTCCAGACCGGTTTGGGGTTAAGGTGTTCACAGATAGGCCATACCAATTTTGTGTTAATTCCAACCTAAATGACTTCCTAGGGTCATCAAGCCTAAGGTTTAGGTTCTTCCTTTCCCTAATTGTTGATTCGCTAAGAAAACCTTACATAGCAATTTGTCAATCACACCACCACTCGTTAATTCTCCATAAGAGGATTAGTTCCTCATGGAATCCCTAAACATAATAAACTTGATTATAGAGATATGCATGAAAAATAAATTAAGAATAAAGTCTAGAGAATCCTGTTTGTATTCGATTGATGAAGCGCAGAAATCCTCCAATGTTTGATTTCATCTACAAATCAAGTTCTGCGAAGAACACGAATGAAAAGAACTAAAAAGAAATCTAAACCCTAAAAGAAGGAAAGAAAACTAAAAACTAAATTACAAGGAAAACTGAGAATCTGAAAAGTTATCCTCAACAAGTGTTTTAAAAGCCTATTTATAGAGTTAGGATTGCCGTCATCCTCAATCCTAGGTTAGTTGACATTATCGTGATAAGTTTTCATTGTATGAACCAAAACACCCCTGGCTCATAAGTATTTCCCGTATAAGTTTGATGTCGTGACACCCTAGAGCCTGTGTCGCAACATTGAAGACAGTATGCTCAGGTTCAGGGTAACTTCAGGGGTGTGTCGGGACATCCCTTGGCTATGTTGTGACACCAAAGGCAATCTCAAAATTCTTGTATTCTACTCCCTATGTTTTTGACATCAAACTCCCTGTGTTACAACACAATGACCAGTATTGAGTTTTACTCCATTGGATGGGCTCCTGTGCACTCACTAAGTACATTAACTCACCTTTAGGCCTCATTCGGTTCCTAAGGTCAAAAAAAGACTCAAAATACATTTTTTATTGAATTTAAACTAAACTATGGAAACATAACTAGCACATAAAGAAAATTCTTGTGTTTAAGCTCCTTAAGTACGAAAACTAGTTTAATATACTACACTGAGTTACGGTAGATCAAAGATATAGAAAAGTTGTTTAAGAAGTGTTTAGTGAAACCTATTTAGAGATTTAAGGTTTTTCGTCGTCTATAGCCTTAGTTGGGCTAACGCTTTTACGTTAAAGTTCATTGGGTGGATCAAAATGCCCTCAGCTCGTTAATTCTTCATGTCAGGTCGGTGTCACGACACTGAAGGCTGTCTTGCTATTTTGGGTATCTTGCTCACTATGTTGCGACATCAAACCTCTATGGTGCAACATGGTGACCAATCACATGTTCTCATGCTTTCCAATGATGTCTTGCACACTCACCAAACACGTTAGTCTTCCTTTAGGCCTGCTTTGGCCTCGAAAGTCATATAAATGGCTCAAATCACACTTTTATTATTTGATAACTAAAAGTGAAAAACTAAGTAAAACATGATGAAATTTCTTTTATTCAAGCTCCTTAAGTACGAAAATGTTTTAATATGCTAAAATGAATTGCACAAATCAAAGCCACTTTGGTGAGTGCCGATTTAAAATGGAAACTTGTTTCATATGCGGTTCCACTGATCATTTTCTCAAGAATTTTCCAAAGAGATACAATGATTTTGGAAATAAAACTATTAGACTTGAGACTACGTCGTAGAGAGATAGAAAGCAAGGAAATAGTAGAGGTGTTACTGTAACATCCCGAAATAGGGCCTAAACGGAAAAGTGGTTACGAAACCATGAATCCAAGATAGAAAAGTTTATTACGATTAATTATTATGATTTACTGAGTGATTAGATACATGTGTTAGAGTATTGATAAGAAATTTTATTGATTGCATGCTTAAATTGCCTATTAGGACTTGTTTGCAAATGTTGCTAAATAGGGGTTCTAATTTATAGAGTACTTGATTGAATTGGGGGTTTGAAGTAGGAGTCCTTAAATGGTAATTAGGCCATTATATTTCTATGGACAAAAATGGACATACATAGATAAGAATAACTAAAGTTTTAATGAAGGGCATTTTAGTCATTTGGTATTAAAAAGAAATTAAAAGGGAAAAAGATGGAAAAATGTGTCCATCTTCTTCATTAGGACGAAATTTCAAAGGGGACACCATAGCTAGGGTTTCTTCAACTTCTCAAGCTCATAGTAAGTGCATCTAAGCCCCGTTTTTAATATTCTTTACGTTTTTTGGGTCCCGGTAACTTGATTTAGCTTAATCTAGCAATAATTTAACCTAGGGTTCATATTTGGAAAAATACACATAGTTGAAATGTGTTTATTTTGATGTTTTATGATAGAATATGAAGTCTGAAATTATGTTAAACAAATTTTGCTAAGAGATTTTAAGTGAAAACGAGTAAAATGGCTTAATCGGTAAAAATACCTAATGTTCATAAGTACATGTTAGAGTGAGAATTTGATGTTGTCATAGAAGGGAAAAATGATCAGCATGTCATAAAACATAAGAATAAGGGATAAAGTTTAATTTCCGAGCTTTGGGGCAAATGTGTAAATATGTAAAAGTTTAGGAGCAAAATCGTAATTTTGCCAAAGTTAGAGTCAATGACTGTTTTAATAAATTTGAGTATTAAATAAGCTAAATTTGCTATTATAGATCAAGAGGAATGAAATCCGGAGTTAGACCGGGGAAAGAAAAAGATAGTGGATTAAATCACTATAGTTGATCGTATTTTGTTTCGAGGTAAGTTTGCGGTAAATAAATACAATATTCTATTATTTTACATTTAATACTATTAAATTCCAGAATTTACATATTTATTCTATAAATTTATAATTTAAAGACCCGAGCATGAATTGACAGAGAAGCAATCTCAGAAAGTTCCGGTTGAACCTTAGGAATGTGTAGGATACAAATGTCATGACATTAGGGTTTAAGGAAATCATGTAAGACAATGTCAAGACATGGCATTGATAAGTTACTATAAGGGAAAGGTCCCATGTAAGACCATGCCAAGGCATGGCATTGATGAGTTTATAAGGCAAAGGTCCCATGTAAGACCATGCCAAGGCATGGCATTGGTGAGTTCATAAGGCAAGGATACCACGTAAGACCAAGTCAAGACATGGCAATGGTAAGTTTCAAAAGGAAAGGTACCAGTGTATCCTAAGTATTCCAAGTGGTTCAACGGAAAAATTCAAAGAGTACACCAAAGGAAAGGTAAGATAAGTTCATGTATACCAAAGGAAAGGTAAGACAAGTTCATATTAAAAAGGTACAAATAAGAAAAGAATAAGTTAATTTATTAAGAATGTTGTTATTCATTTACATGCAAACTTACTAAGCTTTATGCTTACTCCCATTCCTTTCTCTCTTTTTATAGTATTACAAGCCAACTCGGGGATCGCAAAGACGTCAGAGATCGTTACACACTATCAAAGGATTATATTGGTATTTTGTGACTTGAACGTTTTAAGTTATGGCATGTATAGGGACTTAGCCATTTTGTTTGTATGTCCTTATGATATGGCTTAAGATTGGCTTGTAAATGCTTGATAATGATAAGCCATTAAAATGGTTAATTAAGAACATGTTTTGGGTGTGATGTATGCCTAGATGATAGTTATTACAAAGAAATTATGAAAGAGTAAAAAAAAAATTGCAGGAGAACAGTTTTTGGACAGCAACTGTGACGTGATTTTGAAAAATCACTAAGGATAGTAAAAATGGAATTAGGGTGTGAATGAGATATAGAATTAAATATTATTGAGTCTATTTTTATATGAAAGAAACGGTATAGGCAAAAGAATTGTATATTATGAGATAATTGATTTTTAGTGATGAGGGGTCGGAACTGTCGGTCAGTGTAACAGGGGAGACTTTAACTAATAAACTGTACTAATTGGCCAAACCAAAAATTCTAGAAAAATTATAGTAATAAGATATATGAGTCCAGTTTCAAGGAAAATTTACAGATCTAAAATTTGAGTTTTGTAACTTGAGTTATAGTCAATTTAGTGACCATGACGCAGATGGACAGTTTCATTATGAATAAGGAAATAATTTTAAAAGTAAGTTTTTATGCCCCGAACTAGTAAGTTAAGTCTGGTAATGCCTCGTACTCGAATCTAGCGACGGTCTCGGGTAAGGGGTGTTACAGTTACAACTACTCAAAGAAAAGCTGTTGATATGTCTGAGCGGTCAAAGGTTAGAGCACTTGCCAGCGGTCAAATGCTATTAGAGCTCATGAGGAAGCTTCTTCTCCAAATGTTATTGTTGGTACATTCTCCCTTTTTGATATTAACGAATATGCATTGATTGAACCTGAGTCAGCACATTCCTATATATGCACTATATTAGTAAACAAAAAGAACATACTTGTTAAGTCAATTGATTACATTGTCAGAGTAACAAATCAACTAGGTTGTGTGTCTTAATTAATCAAATTTGTAGAAAGTGTCCACTGAAAGTATAGGGTTATGATTTTCCTGCTGATTTGATGTTACTACCATTTGATGAATTTGATCTCATTTTGGGTATGGACTGGTTGACTGAACATGATGCAACAGTGAACTATCGACAGAAACAGATTACCCTGAAATTTCAGAATGGTGAAATTGTTTGTGTTAATGCTTATGGAACAGATTGTACAATGAATATAATTTTAGCGTTTTTGACTCAAAAATTCATTTGACAGGTGTAACACCCCAAACCCGGCCTAGAAGTTAGGCCCGAATCTGGCGTGTCACATTGAGGTGTTTGAAAAGCTAGGCGTTCGTTTATAATGTTGCATCTCTTTTGAAAACTCCGAGTTTCGTTGTTTATTTGTAAAAACCCGATTTACTTAACGTCCATTCTTATAAAGTTTTTATTATTGTTTTGAAACTGTTTTCGTTGTGAAAATTTACCTTGAATAGTAGTGGAAATGTGATATTTTGAAAACAGTTATTGTCGTTTTAAGAAAATCCAGAGTTTAATCATTTATAGTTCGAATATATCTGAAATGAAAGTTTAAAAGAAAGATAAAATCCAATGGCCTTATTACATAATATTAAACCCAAATTAAAATAATCTTAGAATGAAGCAAAACTGAAATTTACTAAAGTTTGTGAGAAGTACTCCGATGTATGGCCACCACAGAGTACTCCGCAGCTCCAAATCCTTTAACGATGGGGATCACCTGCAAGGTTAAAGCAGAGGGGTGAGTTACGAGAACTTAGTGTGTAATCCCCTAATCGGCCATTAACTGGGCCCGAGCCCATACGAAAGCAGTCTCGACCGAGGCCCTATTCAGTGACAATCTGGGCCTTAGCCCTATAAACATGATAATGCAAGCAGAGAATGCAGCCCAGTCCAATCCAACCAAACACACCCACGTACCAACCCTACACACCTGTGGGGACCAAGTCAACCCACCCAGCCCTACACACCAATATGGCAGGCAAGCTGCTAAACACAAAAATTGTGGCAGAGCCACCAGAATAACAGAATATACGTGGCATGGCCACTACACAGAATGTGGTAGAGCCACCAGAATACACTTCCTCCAATCATCAAACCCAAGCCATGCAACATATTATAAATGCAATGCATCATACGTACAAAAGTGTAAATAAAGCATATACGTGATAACCAACCATAATCAAGGTTATAACAGTCACTTACACTCCAGGGGTATTTCGGTAATTTTATCAATTAACGGCCTTTTTGAAGGCCTACTGTCGCCTTGAGCGACACATGACCCTTTTTGGGTCTCTACGGAACTGTTGGGCCTGAAATCCATTTCAGGCCCAAACGGTCCCACACACTCGTGTGGCCCATTTCGCATGGTTTCGGTCTCAGATTTTTAGATTTCGCAACCGTACTTATCCTATGAAAGTTTTCCGTCAGTTTCGCCCATGTGGGCTGGATAACCCATTAGGCCCATTTGGCCCGTTTCGGCTCGATTTGGCCTGTTACAGCCTCAGTTTTGCGAGAGTGCTCGCGACACCCTCTATGGCTTACTGCCCTCATTCGTGTTTTGATTTACCACTACGAGTGCTCGCACGCTCGAGTGGTCACTGTTGCCAATTTTCTGGCTTCTCGGCTTTCGGCTGAGTCACAGAACATTGCAAGCATTCATCCAGAGGGGTGTGAGATTACACAACTGATTACGTAGAGTACTATACACTCAAGATCGTCGTCACCTATACCAAACATATCACACAATTAACTCTATACAATAGAAATGGGAGACTGTTAATCCAAACACCTAACTATACGATTTACTAACACTAACCTTCACTAGCGCGATCAACTACGATTTGCTTATCTAAACCAGATGTCGACGCCCTTCCGCATCCAGGCGGAAAGTCCCGAACCGTCAACACCCTACGCCGCTTAAACTTAGGAGCAGGCGCAACGAGTCCATTTCCATTAGGCACTCTTCCTGAATCCCCCTCAGATCGGCTACTATTTGCCTCCATGAAGAACTCTTGATTGGCTAAACCCACAGGATTCGGCTCTCAGCACAGAGAATAGAAAGATCTCGAGATGGAAGAGTGTGAGTAAATTCGGCCTAGACCATATAGAGTTTAAAGTTGAGTGTTTCGGTTCTTGAAGAGAGAAAAGAGAAGAAGAAACTAAAAAGAAAAGGAACCATTACCTTGCAACTAGAGAAGAACAGAATGAGAAGGAAGATTCGGCAGACAGATGAGAACCAAGTTCCTTGCTATTAGATGTTCGGCTAAGGAAAAACCAAAATGGAAATAAAGGTGTTTTTCTTTCGACTTTACGGAAGAGAAGAAAAAGATGCCACAAGAGGGTAGATGAGTAAAAGAAGTTTCGGCTATTAGCAAGGGATAGAAGAAGTAGTTTAAAATTGTAGAAGGGAGTGGAGATTCAGCTTAGGGAGAGGAAGGAGTAGAAAAGAAATGGAAAGAAAAGAGGAAGAAAAGAATTCGTCAAGAAGAAAATTGTGTAAAAATTTGACCCGAAATGCTTAAGGAAAAGGAAATACCCAAAACGCAAAACACACAAAAGCAACTAGAGAATTTTGGCACCCTTACCATACAAAGCCGAAAATGCTGCCCAAAAACCTCTCTCTAGCCGAAATCCCCACCTAGCACACACTCCCACTCACGGCCAACTCCACCTCTCTCCCTAATCCCACGATCCTCTCCTCTTTTTGCTCCACCATTCACTCTCCACCTCCCATTCAAACCATTTGACCAAGCCTCCATCCTCCAAGGCAGAGTTTGATCTCAACTCTGCTTCCTCCTTTCCTGAGCACAAAATAATAGCCACCAAAATGCAGCTTGAGAGATTCGAACCTCCAACCTCCTTACACTCCCCTTGACGCTACACCACCTTGCCACATGCCCAACTTGTGCTAACAAAAAACCAACAAATTTCCTTAAGTCTTGCTTCTAACAACCCTCTCCACTGAAGAGCCCAAAACCCAAAATTTTTCCTATGGCTCAACTTGTACCCGGGACTTCATAGAACCCTCTAAAAACTCCAAACTCATACACCTAATAGGTCCAAATTGTAATAGTGTCGCTCTCTTGTTCCCAAAAATTTGAAACGCTCCCAGGCCCAAGGCCCAATGGGCCCAAATTCTACTAGGCCCAAATTCGGGTCGTTACAAATCTACCCCCTTAAACAAATTTCATCCTCGAAATTTCCAACTATCTAACAGTTGTTTAACGTAGACTACTCTACCACGCTGCCGCTGCGCACTCTGATTCTAATATCCCCATCATATTTTAACTAGAATTTGGAACTCCCTACACATAGTCAAAACACCTAACCACTAAAGCAGACAGATATCTCATACGCAACCAATTTCTATATCCAAACATCGCATCCAAACAAAACATACCCGACTTAATGGTGATTGAGCAATCCCGAGCCTTATGCTCCACAGACCCGCATCTTAAACATGCTCCTGACTTCCTCCAGCACTCTCCCGGATGACGCCTTCCAAAAAATTCGCAAGCCGAAAAGTTTGGACGTACCTTAACATGCTTTACAGAACGAGACTGTGGCACTAGAAAACTGCGATCTCTTTTTTCCTTACAGTCCACGCACCTAGCCCGAAGTATTTCACAAATTTCTTTAACCTCCCTTACTAGCTGCGCCAGCACATCCGTAACGAGTTCTGGGTTACTGCTACTCGAGATTGGTGGGCTCACTCTGGCCTCTGTCTCTTGGACCATCTCACGCTCCCTTTCAGGGATATGCCCCGATGCTGAGGATCCAGCCCTAGCACCTCGGCCTCTACCACTGCCGCGTGTTCCTCGTCCGCGTCCTCTTGTACTCATATTGCTGAATCAAGTTAATCTGTTTAAGAGTTTTATGCATCAACTTATTGTTCAAGTAATTACTAACAAATGTTTTATGAAAAAACAGCAATAGGAGTAGTTTTCGCAACTCGATTTTCCTAAAGTTTCAATCTCTATAGTCTTAATTCTTATAGCTAACAGTTCCAGTGTACTACCACTAACTCTAGTAGTTTTCTCCCTACAATCATTTCATCGTATAACCAGATATAAAGTAAGAAGACTTATAGATTTGGTGCCGGAGACTCAGTGTGCCATACTTCCAATAACACTGTCACTTTTTTTCTAAACCACATTTTAAAAGATTTGGAAAAATTTTAAACCCATCCACAGCCGAGTTTTGCAACCGGGCTCTGATACCATAAAATGTAACACCCCAAACCCGGCCTAGAAGTTAGGCCCAAATCTGGAGTGTCACATTGAGGTGTTTGAAAAGCTGGGCGTTCGTTTATAATGTTGCATCTTTTTTGAAAACTCCGAGTTTCATTGTTTGTTTGTAAAAACCCGATTTACTTAACGTCCATTCTTATAAAGTTGTTATTGTTGTTTTGAAACTGTTTTCGTTGTGAAAATTAACCTTGAATAGTAGTGGAAATGTGATATTTTGAAAACAGTTATTGTCGTTTTAAGAAAATCCAGAGTTTAATCATTTATAGTTCGAATATATCTGAAATGAAAGTCTAAAAGAAAGATAAAATCCAATGGCCTTATTACATAATATTAAACCCAAATTAAAATAATCTTAGAATAAAGCAAAACTGAAATTTACTAAAGTTTGTGAGAAGTACTCCGATGTATGGCCACCACAGAGTCCTCTGCAGCTCCAAATCCTCTAACGCTGTGGATCACCTGCAAGGTTAAAGCAGAGGGGTGAGTTACGAGAACTCAGTGCGTAATCCCCTAATCGGCCATTAATTGGGCCCGAGCCCATACGGAAGCTGTCTGGACCGAGGCCCTATTCGGTGACAATCTGAGCCTTTGCCCTATAAACATGATAATGCAAGCAGAGAATGCAGCCAAACCCAATCCAACCAAACACACCCCCGTACCAACCCTACACACCTGTGGGGACCAAGTCAACCCACCCAGCCCTACACACCAATATGGCAGACAAGCTGCTAAACACAGAATTTATGGCCGAGCCACCAGAATAACAGAATATACGTGGCATGGCCACTATACAGAATGGGCAGAGCCACCAGAATACACCTCCTTCGATCATCAAACCCAACCCATGCAACATATTATAAATGCAATGCATCATACGTACAAAAGTGTAAATAAAGCATATACGTGATAACCAACCATAATCAAGGTTATAACGGTCACTTACACTCCAGGGGTATTTCAGTAATTTTTATCAATTAACGGCCTTTTTGAAGGCCTACTATCGCCTCGAGCGACACAGGACCCTTTTTGGGTCTCTACGGAACTGTTGGGCCTAAAATCCATTTCAAGCCCAAACGGGCCCACACACTCGTGTGGCCCATTTCGCATGGTTTCGGTCTCAGATTTTCAGATTTTGCAACCGCACTTATCCTTTGACAGTTTTCCATCAATTTCACCCATGTGGGCCAGATAACCCATTGGGCCCATTTGGCCCATTTCGGCTCGATTTGACCCGTTGCAGCCTCAGTTTTGCGAGAGTGCTTGTGAAACCCTCTATGGCTTACCGCTCTCATTTGTGTTTCGATTTGCCACTACGAGCGCTCGCACGCTCGAGTGGTCACCGTTGCCAGCTTTCTGGCTTTTTAACTTTCGGCCGAGTCACAGAACATTGCAAGCATTCATCCAGAGGGGTGTGAGATTACACACCTGATTACGTAGAGTACTATACACTCACGATCATCGTCACCTATACCAAATATATCACACAATTAACTCTATACAATAGAAATGGCAGATCGTTAATCCAAACACCTAACTATACGATCTACTAACACTAACCTTCACTAGCGCGATCAACTACGATTTGCTTATCTAAACCAGATGTCGACACCCTTCCGCATCCAGGTGAAAAGTCCCGAACCGCTGACACCCTACGCTGCTTAAACTTGGGAGCAGGCGCAACGAGTCCATTTCCATTAGGCACTCTTCCTGAATCCCCCTCAGATCGGCTACTATTTGCCTCCATGAAGAACTCTTGATTGGCTAAACCCACAGGATTCGGCTCTCAGCATAGAGAACAGAAAGATCTCGAGACAGAAAAGTGTGAGTAAATTCGGCCTAGACCATATAGAGTTTAAAGTTGAGTGTTTCGGTTCTTGAAGAGAGAAAAGAGAAGAAGAAACTAAAAAGAAAAGGAACCATTACCTTGCAACTAGAGAAGAACAGAATGAGAAGGAAGATTCGGCAGACAGATGAGAACCAAGTTCCCTGCTATTAGATGTTCGACTAAGGAAAAACCAAAATGGAAATAGAGGTGTTTTACTTTCGGCTTTACGAAAGAGAAGAAAAAGATGCCACAAGAGGGTAGATGAGTAAAAGAAGTTTCGGCTATTAGAAAGGGATAGAATAAGTAGTTTAAAATTGTAAAAGGGAGGGGAGATTCGGCTTAGGGAGAGGAAGGAGTAGAAAAGAAACGGAAAGAAAAGAGGAAGAAAAGAATTTGTCAAGAAGAAAATTGTGTAAAAATTTGACCCGAAATGCTTAAGGAAAAGGAAATACCCAAAACGCAAAACACACAAAAGCAACTAAAGAATTTCGGCACCCTTACCATACAAAGCCGAAAATGCTACCCAAAAACCTCTCTCTAGCCGAAATCCCCACCTAGCACACACTCCCACTCACGGCCAACTCCACCTCTCTCCCTAATCCCACGATCCTCTCCTCTTTTTGCTCCACCATTCACTCTCCACCTCCCATTCAAACCATTTGACCAAGTCTCCATCCTCCAAGGCAGAGTTTGATATCAACTCTGCTTCCTCCTTTCCTGAGCACAAAATAATAGCCACCAAAATACAGCTTGAGAGATTTGAACCTCCAACCTCCTTACACTCCCCTTGACGCTACACCACCTTGCCACATGCCCAACTTGTGCTAACAAAACACCAATAAATTTCCTTAAGTCTTGCTTCCAACAGCCCTCTCTACTGAAGAGCCCAAAAACCAAAATTTTTCCTATGGCCCAACTTGAACTCGAGACTTCATAGAACCCTCTAAACACTCCATACTCACACACCTAATAGGTCCAACTTGTAATAGTGTCACTCTCTTGTTCCCGAAATTTTGAAACGCTCCCACGCCCAAGGTCCAATGGGCCAAAATTCTACTAAGCCCAAATTCGGGTCATTACAACAGGGTTTTGAAGCATATCTCACATATATTCTTGATCCAGTGGTGTTAGAATAGAAAATCGATCAAGTACCAATAGTTAAAGAATTTGCTGATGTGTTTCCCGAAGAATTATAAGGGTTATCGCTAGTTAGAGAAGTTGAATTCATAATAGAACTTGTACTGGAACAACTCCGATTTTGATAGCTCCATACAGAACTATTGAATTGAAGGAGTTGAAAGAACATATACTAGAGTTGGTAGATCGCGATTTTATTCGATCGAGTGTGCCGCCTTGGGGTGCACCAGTGTTATTCATAAAAAAGAAAGATAGGCCAATGATATGGTGTATAGATTAATGACAGTTGAACTGAGTTATGATAAAGAATAAATATTCATTGCCTTAAATCGATGACTTATTTGATTAGTTAAAAGGAGTTACTGTGTTTACAGAGATTGATTTGTGATCCAATTATTATCAGTTGCGCATTAAAGAACTAGATGCACCGAAGACTGCGTTCAAAACTCATTATGGTCATTATGAGTTTTTAGTGATGCTGTATAACACCCCTTAACCGTATTCAACGCCGGAACAGGGCTCGAGCCATTACCAGACTTATAACACATGCATTCGTACAATTCCGAGTCATAAAATTTCGTACAAATTAAAACCATTCACATTCAATCATAAAGTCCCTTATACGAGCCTACGAGGCCCAAAACATGGTTTGGAAGTGGTTCGGGACTAAATCGAGAACTTTATAAAATTTTATAAAACTTAGAAAATTTTTCATGTTACAGGGGTCACACGCCCGTGTGACCCTGAGACACGCCCGTGTTCAATTTAGGGTGCTCTCTGACTTGTGCGACACGGCCATGCCACACGCCCGTGTGCTAGGCCATATGGTCAATTCAATTTTCATAATTTTTTCATAAAATAGGTGCAGACTGCACACGGCCAGGGCACATGCCCGTGTTCAAGGACGTGTAGCACACACGACCGAGACACACACCCTTGTCTCTACCCGTGTGCTATATTCTGGACATTCTGTTTTGCAACAATTAAGGTGCAGGGGACACACGGCTGAAACATATGCCCGTGGGGCAGACCGTGTGTCACACACGGCCTAGACACACGCCCGTGTGTCTAACATTGTGGACAAAAATAAGGCTATTTACCAAGCCATTTGCTACCCTCATTTACACCTACACTTACACCAAATTCAAGAATACAATTCATAGCATACTTAGGCAACCAAAACATCCACAACAAAGACATCCACACATCATTCACATGCTACATCTATCACACATAAACATCACATATTTATCAACTCAATTCATGCAATCTTCCACATCCAAGAAAGGCATCATCATATGAACATACTTATACCAATATTAGCCAATTTCAAATGGCCTTATACAAAATGAACTTTCAACCAATATAAGCCAACATATTTTGCCAAATCAACTATGACACATAACAAAATGACCAAGTCCCCTATACATGCCATAACTCAAAATGTTGAATTCATTGATACCAAAATAATTGTTGATAGTGTGTATGGATATCCGACGATCACCGATCCCCGAGCTAGCTTGGTGACACTATAAGGTAAGGGAAAGGAAGGGGAGTAAGCTATAAAGCTTAGTAAGTTCCTATGCAAATAATAAGCATCGCAATCACAGATTTAACATACGATTTACATAATGTAAGTTAACATAAATGCTATAAAAATCATATAATCATACTTTGCTCAATTACAACCTTACCAAGAGTTCATCACTTATCGAGCTCATCACTTATAAATTTTACGTACATACCTGTACCAACTCGCAACATAACCATATCCTTTCACAACTTTGACATTCCCGTTGAACACTCAGAATATTAACGGATACTTGAAAATCTTGCACATAAGTGCCATATATGTAGCCAAAGCTACCTCGTATCTCATAATACATATAGACTCGCTTTCGAGCTATTCACGGGCCTGCTCACACAAGCCGTCACCCAGCGTAGCTACAGTCTTTGCTCACACAAGTCCGTCGGTGCTCTCGCAACATATCTTTGGAATACCCGACCACCGGTAGGACGTCTGAGACACGCACCAGTTTCTCACATAAACACATGGGTTCCTAGTGATATGTCACTCGTATCCTATTCTATTCCTAAGGTTCAATCGGGATTTCTCGCTTGTCAGAACTTACTCGAAATACGTCCAAAGAGTCAATCACAATTCATACAATATCAAAGCATTTAAAACATAAATATAACATTACATTATTTACATACGAACTTACCTCGGTACAAAAAATAGCAGAAATAGACCTAATCGTCAAACACCTTATTTTTCCTCCAATCTAGGTCCAAACCTCGTTTTTCTTGATCTATAATACAAAATTCATTTCATTTAATCATTACATTATTCATTTTAGCCCAAAACCCACATCATGGCAAAAAATACATTTTTGCCCCTAACTTTTTAACTTTTTACATTTTAGTCCCTAGGCTCGTAGAACGAAATGTAGTCAATTTCTTCAAAATCCAAGCCTAGCCAACTTTTATCTATACTTAATACAGCCACCTTTTTTCATTTATTCACATTTTTACACACATTTTACAACTTTTACAAATAGGTCCTTTTGAGGTATTTTTATCAAAAATCACTTAGTAAAAGTTGTTTATCTATCATCAAACATACATAATCTACCATTAGACATCAAAATACACAAATATTCAACATGGGTAAAAATTTAGACTTTGATTTTCTTTCAAATTAGTCCTTGAAATAGCTAAATCAAGTTACAACATTCACAAAAATGGGAAAAGGACGGACTTACAATCGAGCTTGAAAGCTTGGCCAAACCCTAGCTATGTCTCCTCTTCTAATTTTCGACTATGGGGATGAAATTGAAGAAGATGACATCTTTTATTTTAGTTATTTTGGCTTTATTTACAAAATGACCAAAATGCCCTTCACTTAAGCTTTGATATTTTTCCCTAACCATGTCCATTTTTGTCCATACTAGGACATAGTGCTTTAATTACCATCTAAAGACCTTTAATTTGAAATTTCATAGCAATTAAACACCTCTAGTTTCTAGAACACACATTTTTGCACCTTTTGCAATTTAGTCCTTTTAGCTAAATTGGGTGCTCAAACGTCAAAATTTTCGAACGAAATTTTCATGAAGTCATTCCATAAAACTGTAGACTATAAAATTATAATAAAAATAAATTTTACCCCGTCAGATTTGTGGTCCCGAAACCACTGTTTCGACTAGACCCAAAATCAGGCTTTTACAATTCTCCCCCTTTAAGGTTTTTTGTTTCTGAAAATCTTACCAGAAAAGAGGTTTGGGTACTGTTTTCTTATGGCTTCCTCAGGTTCCCACGTAGCCTCTTCGACCCCATGTCGTTGCCATAAAACTTTCACTAGAGCTATACTTTTATTTCTCAACTGTTTGACTTCCCGAGCCAAAATCTTTATCCGTTCCTCACCATACGTCATAACCGGTCGAATCTCAATCTCTGTTGGAGAAATCACATGTGAAGGATCAGAATGATATCGTCGTAACATCGATACATGAAACACATTATGGATCCTTTCTAACTCTGTCGGTAAAGCTAACAGATATGCTACTGGCCCTATTCTTTCAATTACCTCATACGGTCCAATGAGATGTGGACTCAACTTGCCTTTACGATGAAATCTCAGAATTTTCTTCCATGGAGATACTTTCAGAAATAGTTTATCACTGACTTGAAACTCAATCTCTTTTCTCTTCAAATCCGCGTAGGATTTCTGCCGATCTGAAGCTACTTTCAAACAGTCACGGATTACTTTCACATTCTCTTCAGTTTCTCTGACCAAGTCAACCCCATGAATCTGTTTCTCACTAAGCTTTGTCCAATACAACAGAGTTCGACACTTGCGGCCATATAATGCCTCAAACGGTGCCATCTTTATACTCGACTGAAAACTGTTGTTATAAGCAAATTCGACTAAAGGTAGATATTTTTCCCAACTACATTCGAACTCTAATATACTACAGCGAAGCATATCTTCAAGTACCTGAATCGTTCTCTCAGATTGACCGTCGGTTCATGGATGAAATGTAGTGCTAAAATTCAACTTTGTACCCAAAGCTTCTTGCAGCTTTTTCAAAAAATGTGAAGTAAACTTCGGATCTCTATCCGAAATAATAGAAATAGGTACTCCGTGCAATCTCACAATCTCAGCAATGTACAATTTGACTAGCTTATCAAGTGAATAGTCGGTACGTATCGGAATGAAATGAGCTGATTTTGTCAATCTATCAACCACAACCCATACGACATCTTTCTTTTTCAGAGTCAAAGGTAAACTCGTTACGAAATCCATCGTAATTCTGTCCCATTTCCATTCAGGCACCATTACTGGCTGAAGTAAACCCGAAGGTACTTGGTGTTCGGCTTTCACTTGCCGACAAATCAAACATTTCGATACAAATTCAGAGGTATCTCGTTCATACCTGACCACCAATACAGTTTCTTCAAATAATTATACATCTTCGTACTTCCTGGATGAACAGATAAACAACTATTTTGTGCCTCATACAGAATCTTCTGAATAATCTCACCATTTTTTGGTACACATACTCTATCTCGAAACATTAAGCAATCATCAGAACCGATCCGAAAGTCTGAATCACTACCCGATTCACACTGAGCTCTTTTGGTTTGCAATTCACTATCACTTTTCTGAGCTTCACAAATTTGTTAAAGAAACACCGGTCTAGCTATTAACTCAGCTAGAACCTAACCATCATCAGATGAAGTCAACCTCGTATTCATAGCTCTCAAGGCAAATAAGGACTTTCTGCTCAAATCATCTGCGACTACGTTCGCCTTCCCAGGATGGTAGTCAATTACTAGCTCATAATCTTTCAGTAGCTCAAGCCATCTCCTTCGCCGCAGATTCAAATCCTCTTTAGTCATCAAGTACTTTAAACTTTTATGATCCGAAAAGACATGACATTTCTCACCATACAAACGATGTCTCCAAATCTTCAAAACAAACACTATGGCAGCCAATTCTAGATCGTGCGTCGGATAATTCTTCTCATATGGTTTTAACTGTCTCGAGGCATAGGCTATCACTTTGCCTTCTAACATCAATACACATCCAGGACCGTTCAGTTACGCATCGCTATAAATCACAAATTCTTTTCCCTGTTCAGGTTGCACCGAAACCGATGCCTCAGTCAATAATGCCTTTAACTTCTCAAAACTTTGCTGACATTTTTTAGACCATTCAAACTTAACATCTTTTTGCAACAACTTAGTCATAGGAGTAGCAATCATCGAAAAACCCTTAACAAATCGCCGATAATAACTGGCTAAGCCCAAAAAGCTTCTAACATTAGATACATTTCTCGACAGTTTCCAATTAACAATTGCTGAAATCTTACTCGGATCAACCCGAATACCATCTCCAGAAACAATATGTCCCAAAAATCTGACTTCTTGGAGCCAAAATTCACTTTTACTGAATTTCGTAAATAATTTCTTATCTCTCAAAGTCTGCAATACAATTCTTAAGTGCTCGACATGCTTAATCTCATCTCGAGAGTAAATCAGAATGTCATCGATGAATACAACCACAAACTTGTCCAAATACGGTCAGAAAATTTGACTCATCAAGTCCATAAAAATAGTAGGAGCATTAGTTAATCCAAAAGGCATAATAAGAAATTCATAATGCCCATACCTTGACCTGAAAGCTATTTTCAGCACATTCGACTCTTTAACTCTCAACTGATAGTAGCTAGATCTCAAATCAATCTTCGAGAATACCGTTGCTACTTTCAACTGATCAAGCAAGTCATCAATCCTCGGCAAAGGATACTTTTTCTTTGTAGTCACCTTGTTGAGCTGTCGATAATCGATACAAAGTCTCATAGATCCGTCTTTCTTCTTTACAAATAACACTGAAGCACCTCAAGGAGAAAAGCTCGGTCTCGCAAAACCCTTATCTATCAACTCTTGCAACTGAGCTTTTAATTCTTTCAATTCAGTTGAAGCCATTCTATACGGAGCAATCGATATTGGTGAAGTCCCTAGCACTAAATCAATACCAAACTCAACTTCTCTAATTGGTGGTAACCCAGGCAACTCTTTAGGAAAAACATCCGGATATTCACTGACTACCGGCACTGATTCAAGTTTCAATTCAGATATCTTCGTATTCAACATATAAGCAAGATAAGCTTCACAACCTCTTCTTATGTATCTCTAAGTAGCTATAGACGAAATCATAATAGGCAATTCACTTGATTCATTTGTTTCAACCCGAAGAACCTTACCGTTTTCACATTTCAATTCAATAGTTTTCAGTCTACAATTTACTACCGCAGCATGCAGTGTTAACCAATCCATACCCAAAATAACGTCAAATTCATCAAATGGCAACAACATTATATCAGCAGGAAAATAGTGACCTCGAATCATCAAAGGACAATTCTTGCAAACTTTATCAACTAGCACATATTTGCCTAAGGGGTTTGACACTTTAATTACAAACTCAGTAAACTCAACAGGCAAACTCTTACTAGATACCAAATGCACACAAACATAAGAATGAGTCGATCCAGGATTGATCAATGCAATAACATTAGTATCATAAAGAGAATGTACCAGTAATCACGTCGGGAGATGACACATCCTCACGTGCACATATGGCATAAGCTCTAGCAGGTGCTCTGGCTTCGGATCTCACAGCTGAATCCTTCGTCACACCTTTACTGCTAGTTCTATTCTCAGTGTTTCTCGGTGGCCTACCTCTATTGGTAGTATTACTCGGCCTTGCACTCAGAAATTGTTCTTTCTCAGCCATCTCAGGGCAATCTCGGATAAAATGCTCTTGAGAACCACACTTGAAACAAGCTCGATCATTCATCCTACACTCGCTGGGATGCCTTCTTCCACAATGTTGACATTCAGCTCTGTTAGACCTAACATTACCCACGTTTGCCATCGAAGTAGCTTGAGATTTAAAACTCGAATATTGCTTCCCGCGGTCTCTGTGCGAATAACCAGCTGATACATTCGAACGAGAATTTATTTCTCTAGATTTCTTTGACTGAGATTTAAATGACTTACCCATCAGCCTTTTTCTTTCATCACTAACCTCACTCTCGGCCTTTCTTTTCTCTTTACTTAGCTCTTCAGCTTTGCAAGCTCGTTCAACGAATACAACAAATTCTTTTAGTTTCATGATTCCAACTAATAGTCGAATATCCTCATTCAGCCCATCTTCGAACCTTTTACACATAATAGCCTCGGAGGAAACACACTCTCGGGCATACTTACTGAGCCTAACAAATTCTCGCTCATACTCTGTCACTGACATTCGGCCCTCTTTCAGCTCAATAAATTCCTTACGTTTCTGATCGATGAATAGCTGACTGATATATTTCTTTCAAAGTTCCTCTTGAAAGAATTCCCATGTAACCCTCTCTCTTGGTACCACAGATACTAGTGTCTTCCACCAATGATATGCTGAATCCCTCAGGAGTGATAAAGAACATTTCAGAAATTCTTCGGGTGTACATGA
This sequence comes from Gossypium sturtianum, assembly GCA_025698515.1. NCBI lineage: Eukaryota > Viridiplantae > Streptophyta > Magnoliopsida > Malvales > Malvaceae > Gossypium > Gossypium sturtianum. The sequence goes on from CM046950.1 coordinate 127,538,402, forward strand.
TAACTCATTAAATACCCTGATAGTATTCTCAAGCCAGAACTCGGCTTTCTTGGGGTCATCATCTACATTAGCCCTAAATTCCTCAGCCCTTTGCTTCCAAATCTTATCAATCGGAGGCTTATTCTGTCTTACCAAATCCATACCCTGAGGAGCTATGGGATTTGGTTGGGGATAAGGATGGGGTGGAGGATGTTGAGCATTTGGATTTGTTTGAACAAACTTCGAATACCACTTGTTCATCATATGGAGGAAGGCTTCCCTAGCCCCTTCTCCTCCTCCCTGACTAATCGTGGGAGGTCTAATTTCAGACGGTGCTACCCCTAGAGCGGGAGCCGGCGCATTGCTTTCTACTTCATCAGCTACAGCTCGGTCGGGATCCATTTACTATATGAAAACATAGTTTAAAATTGTTAAGAGTCATCACACTATCACAATTCATATATGGCATGTACAGCGAGACTCTTACACATGCTATGTTATTTCGAGAATTGACTAAACTGTAGCTCTGATACCACTAAATATAACACACCTTACCCGTATTCAATGCCGAAACAGGGCTCGAGGCATTACCGGGCTTATAACACATGCTTTTGTATAATTCTGAGTCATAAATTTTTGTACAAATTAAAACCATTCACATTCAATCATAAAGTCCCTTATACGAGCCTACGAGGCCCAAAACATGCTTTGGAACTGGTTCGGGACTAAATCAAGAACTTTAGAAAATTTTACAAAACTTAGAAAATTTTTCATGTTATAGGGGTCACACGCTCGTGTGATTCAAGGGACACACCCGTGTGACCTTGAGACACGCTCGTGCTACAGGCGTGTTCAATTTAGGGTGCTCTCTGACTTGTGCCACACGGCCGTACGACATGCCCGTGTGCTAGGCCGTGTGATCAATTCAATTTTCATAATTTTTCATAAAATAGGTGTAGACTTCACACGACCGGGGCACATGCCTGTATTCAAGGCCGTGTAGTACACACGGTCGAGACACATGCCCATGTCTCTACCCGTGTGCTATATTCTAGACATTCAATTTTGCAACAATTAAGGTGTAGGGGACACACGGCTGAAACACATGCCTATAGGGCAGACCGTGTGTCACACACGGCCTAGACGTTATGGCCGGATCTAGCGTGTCACATCAAAAGATAGCTGGAAAACTAAGCGATCGTTAAAAATGTTGCATCTCTTTTGAAACTCCAAGTTTCGTTGTTTGTTTGTAAAAACACGATTTGCTTAATGTCTTTTTTTGTAAAGTTGTTATTATTTTGAAAACCGCTTTTGTTGTGAAAATTTAACTTGAATAGTTGCGAAAACGTGATATTTTGGAAAACGTTTATTAGCATTTTGGAAAACTCAGGGTTCAAACATTTAACAATTTAAAAGTAGCCGAATTGAAAGTTAATAGAAGAGAAAAAAAAAATCCAAAGGCCTTATTACAAAATATTAACCCAAAATAAATAATCTTAAAATGAACTAAAAACTGAATTTACTAAAGTTCGCAAGAATTAACTCCGATGTATGGCCACCACCAAGTCCTCCGCGGCTCCAAATCCTCTATCGCTAGGGATTACCTGCAAGGTTAAGGGAAAAAGGGGTGAGTTACGATAACTCCGTGTGTAATCCCCCAAACGGTCACTATCTGGGCCTGAGCCCTTACAGCATCAATCTGGTCTTAAGCCCTATACTCATTATAATGCAAGTAGATATAAAATACGACCCAACCCAATCCAACCAATCACACCCCCGTAGCAGCCAATCACACCTGTGGGGATCAAGTCAACTCACCCCGCCAAACACACCAATATTGCAGACAAGCTGCTAATCACATTATTTGTGGCTGAGCCACCAGAGTAATAGTATATATGTGGCATAGCCACCAGAACAGTATGTGGCAAAGCCACCAGGCTACACTTCTCATCAGTCATCAATCCCATCCCATGCAACATGATATACATGCAATGTATCAAATGTAATAAAATGTAAATAAAATCATATACATGACATCCAATCATAATCGAGGGTATAATGGTCATTCTTACCCCTTTGGGGTATTTCAATAACTTTACCCATCGAGGGTATTTTAGTAATTTTGCAACCCGAGGGTATTTCAGTAATTTCATAAACTGGGGATATTTCGGTAATTTTACAAGCTGGGGTATTTTGGTATTTTAGTCAATAATGGCCTTTTCGGAGGCCTATTGTCACCTCGAGCCACACGAGACCCCTTTTTGAGTCTCTACGGTACAATTGGGCCCAAAGTCCATTTCTGGCCCAAACGGGCCCATACGCTCGTGTGGCCCTGTAACATCCTAAAATAGGGCCTATGCATTTTCGGTTTAATTGTATGAAGTGACATGTTTTAAGTATTATGAATAAATTTTGAATATTTTTGGAAACCCGAAAATGAGTGAAAATAAGTTAGAAATGAACATTTTTGGAAACCTGAAAATGTATGGAAATGTTAAGTTTAAAAAAGGAAGGTGAACATTTTTGGAAACTAGGAAATGTAAGGAAAATGGAAAGTGAACATTTTTGGAAACTTGGAAATGTAAGGAAATGTCAAGTTTACAGAGCCGATCGAAAATTTTTGGAAACTTAGGAATGACCTAGAAATGACGAGTTTTAAGGTTTAAAAGGGGAAATTAAGGCAAGGTGGCCTTAAAAGAAAAAGTTTGTGAAATTTGACACACAAACAGGCTTGGAAAAGTGGTCTGAAGATGCCACTTAGGGCCTATGGAAATAGCGCCACATGCAAGGTGTTGGGCCTAAGTTCGAGTCACTTGGGAAGCAAATAAAGGAGGTTTTATTTTTGCTTCCAGAAGACTGAGGTGGACGGCACATGCTTCTAGAAAGGAGGTGTTTTATTTTCATAAATATTCGATTAAAAAGGGTGATAAATAAAGGATTTTTTTTAAATTGGATTATTTTAAGGAGATAAATGTTGGATTTAAACTCTTTTATTTATGATAATTAAAGGATAAAGTTATCAGATAGAGGAGTGATGGCCAAGTAAGGGATTCTAAGTTAGTAATTTCGGCTATAAAAGGAAAAGAGAGGCCATTCTGCATTATTATCTATTCTTTGAAAGCCTCTGCCGAATTCTCTTCACCAAATCTTCTTCTTCTTTTATTTTTGCCAAGCAGAAATACCTTGTGATCTAGCCAAATCCTCCATCTTTATTCTTCCTTCTCTTTTCTTTCTAATCCCTTCAAAAGCCGAAAGTTGTGAGATCATCATCTAGCCATAGCCAAATCTCTCGAAGGTTGAAGTGAAGGTGCAATCGATTTCTTCAAGTAAGGGTAAGATCTCATTCGGTTTCATCCTTTTTCTTAAGATTTGCGAAATCTAGGACTAACCCCATTAATATCTTGTTGCCGAAACTTTGAAGAGATCTTTCGGGATTTACTAAGTGTCGACTACAAGGAAGGAGAAGTTCTTTTCCCGAAGGTACACCATAGGCCACGTGTTCCCTAGTTATTAAGGTGAGTTTCGGGATTTAAAATCCACAAGGTAAGTGTCTATAGTATTCGCCAAGGCCATGTTTGGTAAATATGTGTGTTCATTAATTATTCAAAAGCTGAAAACTAACCAAGTTAATTGATTCAATGCTTGGCCGAATGCAAGAAGAGTATAGCGAGATTTCAAGACTTGATTCTTAAGTCAAACGGCAACAAGGTAAGTTTAAGTATACTAATCCTACTAGGATTTGGATTTATGGCGAATGGCTTTTTATTAAAGTAGTAGGTGATTAATCAAATGTAGGGATTAAGGATCTAAGCATTAGATCAAGCTTTTAGGGATTTCAAGACCCTTTCGGTAAGTATGATAAGTTGTGGATATTTGGTTAAGAATTCGTATATTGATGACTAAATTGATTGTTCTGATTAAGTGTGTTGATGGAGGCGAATACCATTCAAGAAGGGAAAGGGAAGGTCCCTATCCCGAAGTTTAAGAAGAGATCTGTCTCGGCGAGTTAGGGATTGGCCACCGGGTGTGGACCAAATCGAGAACAAGAAAGTAGGCAAATAGCCGTAGTATCGCCTAGTGATAGCATCGATGATCGAAAGCATAGTTCTCCAAGTGATCAGGTGTGTGATTAACCCACCGTTTTCCGGGTATATGATATGTATGTGAAATGTGTATGTATTATGAATGTGCTAACTAGTGCAGTGGAAATTGTGATAAGGATACCCTCAAGGGGTATGTCGATAATCCGGTAAGTACCAAACCTGATGATATGCGATTATTAATATGAATATGTGATAATATGCTTGATGAACATGCTCATGCATCATTACACTATATCATTATTTTATGTGGCATGTGCATGGGTGGGATATGATATGAAAGAAGGTACGGGTGTACTTCGAGTACGTGGTTTGATGTTAGCCTTGAGCTACATCGTGGATTGACGTTGACTGAGGTCACGTTGTGGATTAATTGCGATTTAGTTCGCGTGGCTTGATGAGTGGCTATGTGCCTCATCGTGGTTGATATCGGCTATGTGCCATATCGTGGTTGATGAGTGACTATGTGTCCCATCATTGTTTTGGTGTTAGCTACGGCTACATCGTGGATTAGGCGCCGATCGAGGTCGCGTTGTGGACTATTGTGCTTAATTGCACGTGGACGGCGATGATTGCCTTTGGAGTGAAAAGGAGAGGGTGATTTGATAATCCCCCGGTGTGTGGTAGGTTTGGATAAGGGGGTGTGTAGCGGATGGACCCTAGGTTTGGGTTGGGCTTCATAATTGCATGATTTCGTATGTGAACATATGTGGAAATGGGCTAAGCCCGGTATATGAATGTGGATCGGTGTGGAAATGGGCTAAGCCCGGTATGTGAAAATTATGTGGTTAACTACCCTATTAGATGAATGTGATATGAATATGGGCCAAGCCCGAATGTGATAACATGTGAATTTGATAATTGATATCCGATATATGAGTTAATATGTGGTTAACATGTGGGTGGAATTCATGGACTAATTACACACTTGAGTCCAGTATGACTCACCCAATTTTTATTAAACATCGCAGATGATTCGTGGTGATTGGACCGGGTTGGAGTGGATACGAGGTGGCCCATGCGAGAAGACATCTTCTTTATTTTATTCAGATTTATTACTAAGAACTTTTGTTTAATTATTTATTGTAATAAGGCCCGATTAAAGTATTTAAGTATTTCTATTTGAGCATTTTTATTATGTTTAAGCTAGACGACCATTAAATTATTATTTGGAAGCGCTTTTAATTTGGATATTTTTGTCAAGCTTATATTATTTAGAATTTTTAATTGGACCTGGTTTTCAAATGACAAAATTTTTAATGTTTTTCCCAAAAGTGAAATCAGTCTTCAAACGTTTTTCCGCAGTGGCATTTCAAATTCGGTCGTAACGAATGGGCCGGGTTTGGGGTGTTACAGGCCCATTACACGTGGTTTCGGTCTCAATTTTGCAGACTTCACAATCTCACCTATCTTTTGATAGTTTCCATCAATTTTGCCCATATGGGCCTGTTAGCCCATTGGGCCCATTTAGCCCGTTTCGGCACGAGCAGGCCCGTTACAGTCTCAATTCCGCGAGAGTGCTCGCGACACTCTCAACGACTTATCGCCAACATTTGTGTTTCAGTTTTCCACTACGAACGCTCGTACGCTTGTGTAGTCACGTTTTCCAGTTTTCCGACTTTTCGGCTTTCAGCCGATTCACAAAGTAACACATGCATTTACCAAGTTTGGTGTGAGATTACACACCTGTTAACGGTTTGCGGTACTCGGCACATTACAAAACACCTGAGATCATAATTGACTAACAGTTAGTCTTAATCATTAATACAACATCTTCCAAGATTTGAGATTGATAAAACAATCTACACTACTTATTAACAGCCAAGAGTTTCACGGGAAGAGTGTATAATCTGTTCTTTGGTTAGCCCGTCGAGTCCCATGCAACGTTAAAACCGAGAGGAAATGTTAGCCATAATACTCACATCCAAAATTGAAATCATAGTAACCTTTCGGCTTGAGTAAGAACAAACCAATAAGAAAAACCCCATCACCTATATTCGGCCATAACCTTACTTACCAACCAACTTTCGAAATCCAAAAGGCTAGAAGAAAGACGAGAGAGTATGCTAACACTCCAACAGATTCGGCCCACACCAAAAGAAACAAGAGGGATTTGAGGTAGAAGAGAGTGAATCGATTCGGCCTTAGTCAAAAAGAAGCAGGGTGAGATATTCGACTTTAGTGGAAAGAAAAGAAAGAAAAACTAGAGGAAGAGCAAACCATACCTTAGGACAGAAATGAGCCGAATGGGTGAAGAGATTCTGCACAAGCAGCGAAACACAAGGACCAAGATTCGGCTATGAGGTTAACCGAAATGAAAAACCCAAATATGAGAAGAAACGAAGTAAGCCAATTGAAGACTAGAAGAAGAGGGGTAGAGGTTTCAGCTATAGTGTAGAAAAGAACAAATGGAAGGAGATGGAGGGTGAGTTTCGGCCAAGAAGTGAATAGGTAACAAGCAAAGGAAAACAAAGTATGAAAACCAAGCGAAAGAGAGGAAATGTGAAGCTGAAAAATTCGGCAATAGGAAAATGAGGAGGAAAAAACCCGAAATGCCAAAGTAAAAAACGTAAACAACATTCCCCAAAATGAATTTGAGCAAAAACGGCACTCTCTCTCACACAAGGCCGAATATGCTACCAAAGTGACCCCCTTAACTGAAATTCTCATCCCCCCACACTCCCAAATTCGACCACTACCACCTCTCACCCCAATCCCTTGATTCTCTCCCCTTTTTCCTCCCCAACATGCTCTCTATCATCCATTCAAATTGCTTGACCAAGTCTCCAACTTCCATGACAGAGTTCTACCCCAACTTTACTTCTTCCACCCACCTGACACAAAATAAAAGCATTGGATTTGCCATCTGTGGGATTCGAACCCCACTCCCTCATGCTTCCCTTGTGACGCCACAACCACCCATCCACAAGCTCATTTGTGCTAATAAAGCACACATTAATACACATAAACCCTGCCTCCACCAGCTCTCCCCACTAAAGAGCCCACAAACCAAAATTTTTCTAGGGCTTGGCCTCGACTCCAGGCCTCCTTAATGCCCCTAAATACCATCAAATAACCCACAGAGCAAGCCCAACATACAAATATACAAAAATCACAAACCCCTAATATTTTTGGGGATGTTATAATTCTACCCCCTTAAAGAAATTTCGGCATCGAAATTTACCTGATCAAAAGAGGTGAGGGTATTGCTGTCGTATTGCCTCCTCGGGCTCCCACGTGGCTTCTTCTGAACCGTGATTACGCCACAACACTTTGACTAGCGGAATAGATTTCCTCCTCAACACTTTAACATCCCAATCCAAAATTTACACCGGTTCTTCTTCAAATGTCAGATCCGGTCTTACCTCAATTTCTTCTACCAACACTACATGAGAAGGATCCGAACGGTAGTGTCTCAGCATAGAAACGTGGAATACGTCGTGCATCCGGTTCAACTCAGGGGGCAGCTCAAGCTGATATGCGACCGGTCCAACACGTTTTGACACCCGATAAGGTCTGATGAATCTAGGGCTTAACTTGCCCTTCCGTCCAAATCTCAGAATCTTTTTCCACGGTGAGACCTTCAAGAAAACATAATATCCCACTGAGTACTCGATTTCTTTACGCTTAAGATCTGCATACGACTTCTGTCTATCAGAAGCTTCTTTTAACCGTCCCTGAATCAACTTCACCTTCTCCTCATTTTTCAAAATCAATTCTGGACCCTACAACTGTCGCTCACCCAATTCTATCCAACAAGTAGGGGTACGACACCTACGACCATATAACGCCTCGTAGGGTGCCATCTGAATGCTGGATTGGTAGCTATTGTTATACGCAAATTCTGCTAACGATAAATAATCTTTCCAAAAGCCCCTAAAGTCAATCACACAGCTCCTTAACATGTCTTCCAAAATGCGGATTACCTCTCCGACCATCGATCACATGGATGAAATGCTATGCTGAAATCCAGCCTTGTACCCAAAGCTTCATGTAACACTTTCCAGAACTGAGATGTGAATCTAGGGTCCTTGTCTGAGATGATAGACACCGGTACCCCATGGAGCCTCGCAATTTCTACCACATACAACTTGGCCAACTTCTGTAACGAGTAATTAGTGCGAACCAGTATGAAGTGGGCAGACTTAGTTAACCGATCAACAATTACCCACACTGAATCTTTTTTAGTAGCTGTCAGGGGTAGCCCACTAACAAAATCCATTGTTATCCTGTAACACCCTGGTTCTAGGGGTTAGGCTTTTGGTGCTTAGCTCAGGTGTTGGCACACTTCAGTGTGTGGATGGGTGAGTTTTAGGGGTCCTGAGAACCCTAGGTGGTGGTGGAGTGCCATGGGAAATTTTGAGTTTTAGGGGGTAAAAAGGGGAGCTTGGCAAAGTTGGGTCTTAAGAGGAATTTTGGTGAAGGTAAGACACAAGAATTGGCTTTGGTAGAGTGGCAAGGAGGCGCCACATAAGGCATGGAGAAGTGACGCCTCAAGGGTGCTAAGGGGTCTCAGGTTCGAGCGGCTTGGGCAGCTTTTTGGTTTGTTTTTGCGTCAAGAGCAAGGGGGAAGAGTTGGTTTCGGTTTTGGCATTTTAAAAGAAGGATTTAACTTGTTCAAATCATTTTAAATGGATGGCTAGGAGGAGAGATGAGTGGGATTAAGTTTGAATTAGTTTGAAAGATGGGTGTAGAGTGATTTTAGGAAGGAATCAAGGGATTGGGTGAGTGGCAAAGGTGTTGGAAGGCTAGGGGGGTTCTTTTGTTGACTTTTTCAACCATGAAGGTTAAGGGGATGGCCGAATGTTATATAAGGGGTGTGAGCTTCCTTCTTGCCGAATTTTAGCTCCCTCTTCTAAAGCCTACACTCTTTTTCTTCTCACACTCTAAAAATTCACCTTGGCCGAAACTTCAAGCCCCCTTTCCTCCCATTCTTTTTTTTATTTTCTTTGTTCCTAAACCGAAATCCCTCTCTTTTCCTTGTGACCGTTTGAAACCCAACAACATCCCATTTGTTTCTTCAAAGCCGAATAGTCTCTCTCTGGCCGAATCTCCTTGTGCCGATTTCGGTAGTGTGGTAAGGTCTCTTTGATTTAATCTTTTATTCTTGTTTGGCCAGCCGAAACCTTGAAGTTTAACCTTGTATTTTTGTGTATGACCAAATCCATTCAAGGCCTTGGATCCGTGACTCGTCTTGGAAGCCAGCGGTAGGGAGTTAGCTGAGGGGTCTTCAGGTTTTAAGGTGAGCATGGTAGGTAGGTCATGACATTCGGCCCAGGGCCATGTTATGTATTTTTGGGTGGTGACCGATTCTATGGTGGGTTGTGTAGGGTGTGGCGAAAGAGTTTTAGTCAAGTAGCATTTCGGGATTTGATCGTTTGTGTTAATAAGGTGCGTAATCATCGCACTATTTCCTTCGATTAATTGCTTGCGATGCTTATGTATATGAATGATGTGGGGTTAGGTGGTGAATACCACATTTTGGGTGTCGGATATCGGTGAGTAAGTTGTGATATGATATTACTGTGATGTGTATATATATATGATGTGGTGATGATGTGAGATATATACTCATTTTATATGCTGACTTAACATGTAACATTTACATATTTGCATGGGACTTGGGTTTGATTCAATGAAGGAAGAGGGTACATATGATGTACGTGGTCTAATGTTAGCCTCAGCTACATTAGCGCTTGATGGTTAGCTGTGTGCTACCTCAAGGGAGGTGTTGGCTAGGTGCCCATCTCGGCGGTTGATGGCTATGTGCATCACCGTAGACAGATTTTGATATCGGGATCACTTTGGTTGATCGGTGGCTCAGCCGCGGCCTTGAGCAGCGAGCTTGCCAAGGTAAGGATTATGGATCACGATGTGATCAGTGGTGGATTATCCACGGCCTTAGGCAGGGAGTCTGCTAAGGTTGGTGTCACGGTTGGATAGTAGGTTGGGCTGAAATGCATTCTTGCATGATTTATTCGAGGATCGTGTGGGTATGGGCCAAGCCCATCGTGTGAGAATATGTGTTGTGATTATGCACTGAGTCAGTGGACTCACTCTATTTTCTTAACCATTTCAGGTGATGCGTAAAGTTGGACCGGGTACGGAGAGGATGCGAGGTGGCCCATGCACAAAAAGATGTTTTTAGTTATTTTTGTATATTAAGTACTTGGCTTTAAATAAAAGATGTAATAAGGGCCTTTTTATTTTTATTTATTTTGGGAGTTATTTTATTATTATTTTTAAATTGTGGTTGGATTATATTAAAATTACTAAGTGAAGACGAATTTATTTTAACAACTTGATTATTCAAATTGGTTTTATATATTCACTAAAGTTGATTTAGACATTTTATAACAATTAAGTTTTAGTTACATTTTCGAAAGAACTTGGTTTCAAAAAGATGATTAATTTCCATGTTTATTCAAAAGTCAGAAAGATTGTCAACCGTCTTTCCGCAGTGACATAACCAGATTCGGTCGTAGTGAATGGGCCGAGTTTAGGGATGTTACAGATTGGTATCAGAGCCCGGTTCAAAACTCGTCTTTGAGGGTTTTGGGCCCGAAACAGTTTTTAAAATGGGTTTTTGAAATGTGGGCTTTTATAAAAAGGTTTTCAGGTTATTCTGGCATGGCACCTGTACCTCCGGCCTGAAGTCTACCAGACTAAATTGAGGCGCTAGATATGAGTTCTAGGGGGCGTGGTCGCAATACTCGTGGACGTGGTAGAGGCAGGATATCAGTATCGGAACCGGTTGGGTCTCGCCATAGGTCAGAGAGTGATGTGCCGCCACCAGTTGATGAGGTTGAACAGCAGGATCAAACCGGAGGAGATGACGCAGTATCACAGGCTATGCTGCGGGTGCTTGAGCGAGTGGCAGGAGCCAATGGGGGCAGTGGGACTCGGAAGTCAGTACCCAAAAGGCTTAGGGCGAATGGAGCCGAGGTCTTCAGAGGAGTGTCTGGGGTAGCTCCGAACGTGGCAGAGTACTGGCTTGAGGCAGTGGAAAGGATTATGGACGACTTAGACTTAACTGGCGAGGAGAAGCTTAAGGGTGTTGTTTCATTCTTTGCGAGATGAGGCCTACCAGTGGTGGCTCACTGTTAAGGAAAGTGCACTTGCGGATCGAGTGGACTGGGGCTACTTTAAGATCAAGTTCGAAGGGAAGTATGTCGGAACGAGCTATGTGGATGCTCAGAGGAAGGCGTTCCTCAGTCTGGTGCAAGGTAGCAAGTCAATAGCGGAGTACGAAGCTGAGTTTCTGCGTTTGAGCCGGTATGCTCGGGGCATCGTGGCAACTGATTATGAGAGATGCGTCAGATTTGAAGATGGGCTACGGGATGAGCTGCGGGTTTTGATTGCGCCGCAACGAGAAAGAGACTTCACCATTTTAGTGGAGAAAGCTCGGATAGCTGAGGAGGTCAAGAAGGCTGAGAGGCAGAATAGAGAAAGAAACTGTGATAAGAGGAGCTTGGGATCGTCAGAATCGTTTGAGAGGTTTCAGAAAAGACCGAGAGTCGCGACTCCTGTTCGTACTACTAAGCCAGCAGCCGAAAATCCGTATCGTCCGTGTGCTCAATGTGGAAGGTATCATGTTGGAGAGTGCTGGAATCGGGTTCGGGAATGCTTTAGATGCAAGTCCAAGACTCATCTAGTTAAGGATTGTCCTCAGGATCCGAGTAGGGCTCGGACTTTAGGCCAAGGTTATGCGCAGCCATAGTGTAGTGGGAGGAGTTGGACTGTAGTTTAGACAAGTAATTTCGAGGACGAAATTATTTTAAGGAGGGTAGAATTGTAACACCCTGGTTCTAGGGGTTAGGCTTTTGGTGCTTAGCTCAGGTGTTGGCACACTTCAGTGTGTGGATGGGTGAGTTTTAGGGGTCCTGAGAACCCTAGGTGGTGGTGGAGTGCCTTGGGAAATTTTGAGTTTTAGGGGGTAAAAAGGGGAGTTTGGCAAAGTTGGGTCTTAAGAGGAATTTTGGTGAAGGTAAGACACAAGAATTGGCTTTGGTAGAGTGGCAAGGAGGCGCCACATAAGGCATGGAGAAGTGACGCCTCAAGGGTACTAAGGGGTCTCAGGTTCGAGCGGCTTGGGCAGCTTTTTGGTTTGTTTTTGCGTCAGGAGCAAGGGGGAAGAGTTGGTTTCGGTTTTGGCATCTTAAAAGAAGGATTTGACTTGTTCAAATCATTTTAAATGGATGGCTAGGAGGAGAGATGAGTGGGATTAAGTTTGAATTAGTTTGAAAGATGGGTGTAGAGTGATTTTAGGAAGGAATCAAGGGATTGGGTGAGTGGCAAAGGTGTTGGACTGGCTAGGGGGTTCTTTTGTTGACTTTTTCAACCATGAAGGTTAAGGGATGGCCGAATGCTATATAAGGGGTGTGAGCTTCCTTCTTGCCGAATTTTAGCTCCCTCTTCTAAAGCCTACACTCTTTTTCTTCTCACACTCTAAAAATTCACCTTGGCCGAAACTTCAAGCCCCCTTTCCTCCCATTCTCTTCTTCATTTTCTTTGTTCCTAAACCGAAATCCCTCTCCTTTCCTTGTGACCGTTTGAAACCCAACAACATCCCATTTGTTTCTTCAAAGCCAATAGTCTCTCTCTGGCCGAATCTCCTTGTGCCGATTTCTTGTGAGTGTGGTAAGGTCTCTTTGATTTAATCTTTTATTCTTGTTTGGCCAGAAACCTTGAAGTTTAACCTTGTATTTTTGTGTATGACCAAATCCATTCAAGGCCTTGGATCCGTGACTCGTCTTGGAAGCCAATAGTAGGGAGTTAGTGAGGGTCTTGAGTTTTTAAGGTGAGCATGGTAGGTAGGTCATGATATTCGGCCTAGGGCCATGTTATGTATTTTTGGGTGGTGACCGATTCTATGGTGGGTTGTGTAGGGTGTGGCGGAAGAGTTTTAGTCAAGTAGCATTTCGGGATTTGATCGTTTGTGTTAATAAGGTGCGTAATCATCGCACTATTTCCTTGATTAATTGCTTGCTAATGCTTATGTATATGAATGATGTGGGGTTAGGTGGTGAATACCACATTTTGGGTAATCGGATATCGGTGAGTAAGTTGTGATATGATATTACTTGTGATGTGTATATATATATATGATGTGGTGATGATGTGAGATATATACTCATTTTATATGCTTTGACTTAACATGTAACATTTACATATTTGCATGGGACTTGGGTTTGATTCAATGAAGGAAGAGGGTACATATGATGTACGTGGTCTAATGTTAGCCTCGGCTACATTAGCGCTTGATGGTTAGCTGTGTGCTACCTCAAGGGAGGTGTTGGCTAGGTGCCCATCTCGGCGGTTGATGGCTATGTGCATCATCGTAGACGGATTTTGATATCGGGATCACTTTGGTTGATCGGTGGCTCAATACGGCCTTGAGCAGCGAGCTTGCCAAGGTAAGGATTATGGATCACGATGTGAGCGGTGGTGGATTATCCACGGCCTTAGCGCGGGAGTCTGCTAAGGTTGGTGTCACGGTTGGATAGTAGGTTGGGCTGAAATGCATTCTTGCATGATTTGTTACGAGGACTGTGTGGGTATGGGCCAAGCCCATACATGTGGGAATATGTGTTGCGATTATGCACTGAGTCAGTGGACTCACTCTATTTTCTTAACCATTTCAGGTGATGCGTAAAGTTGGACCGGGTACGGAGAGGATGCGAGGTGGCCCATGCACAAAAAGATGTTTTTAGTTATTTTTTTATATTAAGTACTTGGCTTTAAATAAAAGATGTAATAAGGGCCTTTTTATTTTTATTTATTTTGGGAGTTATTTTATTATTATTTTTAAATTGTGGTTGGATTATATTAAAATTACTAAGTGAAGACGAATTTATTTTAACAACTTGATTATTCAAATTGGTTTTATATATTCACTAAAGTTGATTTAGACATTTTATAACAATTAAGTTTTAGTTACGTTTTCGAAAGAACTTGGTTTCAAAAAGATGATTAATTTCCATGTTTATTCAAAAGTCAGAAAGATTGTCAACCGTCTTTTCGCAGTGACATAACCAGATTCGGTCGTAGTGAATGGGCCGGGTTTGGGGATGTTACATATCCTCTCCCACTTCCATAGTGGAATCTTCACCGGTTGCAGTAGTCCCGAAGGCAGTTGATGCTTAGCCTTCACTTGCTGACATGTCATGTAACACCCCTAACCCGTGTCTGACGCCGGACTAGGGTTAAGAGCGTTACCGGACAGATCGAAAACTTTAATAAAAGAATTTATCTAATATCACATCGAATATAATCAAAATGTCCCTCATTGCGGTCAACGAGACCTAAAACATGTTTATAAACCGGGTCGGGACTAAACCGGGACACATACAAAATTTCACAAAAATTTAAAACTTTTCTAAGTTTCAGAGCTTACACGCTCGTGTGGGCAAGCCGTGTGCCTCCCACGGCTGCTGGACACCCCCGTGTGTCCTTCCCGTGGTCAAATCTGACCTCACATCCACGGCCACCAAGCACGTTCGTGTGCCTTGGCCGTGGTCGAATCTGACTTCACATCCACGGCCACCAAGCACGCCCGTGTGCCTTGGCCGTGGTCGAATCTGACTTCACATCCACGGCCACCAAGCACGCCCGTGTGCTAAGGCCGTGTACTCTTATGCCATATACTGACTTTCTCACATGGCTACTAGACACACCCGTGTGTCTTGGCCGTGTGCTATTAGGCTAGCTACTGACTTAGCCCCACGGTCACTAGGCACGCCCGTGTGCCACAACCGTGTGACATTATAGGCCATTTGCAAGGCCAAAATGCCACCCACATAGGTCATATCTACAAGCAATGTTTACCAACTCATTTCATACTCAAATGACACACAAAAACATACCAAATTAACCATTCAATCTATACATTCAATACCAAATTCCAAACATACTAAAATACAAGGTTAAAACTCATCTCATCACAAACATATTTCATTCATTCACTTAATCAAAACTTGACCATATTATGCCTCAACTAACCATACCAAAACATACTTCATATATCACATTCTTTCAAGAAAATTCCCAACATCATAACTAGCCCAATCACATGGCTAAATTCATATAACAAACTTATACCAAATGCTAGCCTATACATGCCATATCTAGCTTTATACATTTCCAAATAGGTTTAGTAGTGTGATGACGATCCTTGACGGTCCCGAGCCTTTAGTAGCTTTGACGACCTATAAAATAGAGAAAATACACACATAGAGTAAGCTTTCCAAAAGCTTAGTAAGTCATATACAAATAAACTTAATAGATAAAGCATATAAGCATATAACCACATTGGCACCATTCATATACATAGTAAATTTCTCACATATATATACTTTGGTCCATATCCTTTTCCATATTGGCCACATTCATCAATTTAAGAATCATAGTAAGATCACATAGGTACTTACCTTATATACACACTTAGTGTATAAAACAACGTACCTGAAATGGATATACAATTCACTTAGCCATTTGTATCACAGACTTGCCCGTTGAACCGTAAGGAATCTAGTAGGATACTCAGAAAGCTCGGAATGGTCGTACAATGCCAACGTGCTAGACGAGGTCTTACATGTAATCGGATATCGATGCCACTGTCCCAGACAGGGTCTTACTCGAATCAATACGATGCTGATGTCCCAGACATGGTCTTACACGTAATGCTCATGTCGATGCCTACGTCCCAGACGAGGTCTTACACAAAATTTCAAATCAATGCCAACGTCCCAGACGTGGTCTTACATGATAAAACAAAACAGATACCTATGTCATGACATAGCTAATCCTATATATTCCAAGGTTCGTACGGGACTTCTCGGACTTAACACTATATCATCCATAACTCGGAATTCATATACAAAGCATCTCATAAGCATTCATTTTCATCAATAATCTTATAAATAAGCTCAATTCAATATAACAACATTTATTTGCAATATCACTTACCTCGGATTCGGTTTAACAGAAACGAAAACGGCTACTCGGTTACTTTTGCTTTCTCTCAATCTAAGTCCGTTTTCCTCGGTTCTTGATCTAAACATATTCAGAATTAACTCTTTTATTCACTTATTCATTCAATTCAATCCAAGGACACACATTTAGGGCTATTTGCAAATTAACCCTCACATTTGCACAATTTATCAATTTAGTCAATTTTTCTCAAAACATCAAATTCACAAAATCATTACACATCTGAGCTTAGCCAAATGTATATATATCTCATACAAGCCCATACTTTCCATCAAATTTGCAATTTAGTCCTCAAAATAATATTTTCTCAATTTAGCCCTAATTAGCTAAATTCATCAAAAATTCAAGAACAACATATGTTCATCTAACATATAGCATTCATATAACACTATTAAACATTACAAAATTCATATATTCATTCATGTCACTTTGCAAAATCTTCATCAATTCATTAAATCAAGACATGGGTTTTGTAGAGCAAGAAGCAATGGTTACAGAAACGTAGAAATATCAAAAACTGAAGTCAAAACTTACCTTAATTTTGCTTAATGAATGCCGAATGTTAGAAAGCTTCAAAACCTTTCTTTCCTATGTATTTTCGGTGGAGATGCATGAATGAATTCCACTATCATCTTTCTTTTATTATAATATAACTATATAATATAATATAAACTTTAACTTATAAATTTATAATATAAAAACATATATATATACATTTCATTACCTAATACCGTCCACTAACCAAAATAGTGGCTAAATTGCCACCAAAGTCCTCCACACTTAAAAGCCACACCGATTTAGCCATTAATCAATTAGAAGGCTACTTTTTCGTTTTATGCAATTTAGTCCTTTACTCAATTACTCACACAGACAGACAATTTAACTCACAGAAATTTATCACATGCTTAATCACATAATAATGACACAGAAAATAATATTAAAATATTATACAGACTCGGATTTGTGGTCCCAAAGCCACTGTTCTGACTAGGGTATAAACCGTACTGTTACATGTCAAACACTTGCTTACGAAGTCGATAATCTCGCGTTTCAGTCCTGGCCATCAGTATAGTTCACGTAGATCTCGGTACATCTTATTTCTACCGGGATGCATAGCATATGGGCTACTATGCGCCTCCCGCAGAATCATCTGTCTTAACTCAGAGTCCTTTGGCACACAAATTCTTCCACGAAAACATAACACTTCTTTACTATTCAGTCCAAAGCCACCGTCTCTCCACTTTTCACTTGCTAAAAATGAGAACCCAACGACTCATCCAATAACTACTTCTCTTTAATCTGATTAACCCACGTCGGTTTCACCTGAAGTTCTGGCAGCAAACTACCATCCTCATATAGGCTGAGACGAGTAAACATTGCTCTTAAATCAGATACCACCTTACGACTTAGTGCATCTGCCACCACGTTGGCTTTACCTGGGTGATACTCAATCGAGCAATCATAGTCCTTCAGCAACTCTATTCATCTCCGTTGCCTGAGATTTAACTCCTTTTGGGTAAGGAGATACTTAAGACTTTTATGGTCAGTGTAGATAATCGACTTTTCCCCATACAAGTAGTGTCTCCATATCTTTAGTGCGAACACTACTGCAGCTAGTTCCAAGTCGTGAGTGGGATAGTTCACCTCATGTGGCCTAAGTTGACGGGATGCATATGCCACCACCTTCCCTTCTTGCATCAGCACACAACCCAAACCTGTGTGTGACGCATCACAATAGACAACGAATTCTTTCCCAGCCTCAGGCTGAATCAACACCGGTGCTTTCTTCAAAATCTTCTTCAGTTTCTCAAAACTCTCTTGCTGCTTATCAGACCAAACAAATGGTACCCCCTTACGCAATAACTTAGTTAGGGGTGCAGCAATCAATGAAAACCCCTCAACAAACCCCCTGTAGTACCCATCCAAACCAAGAAAACTTCAGATTTCTGACACTGACTTCGGTGGCTTCCAATCCAATACGGCTTCGACTTTCCGAGGATCAACCCTAATCCCCTCAGCAGACACAACATGCCCCAAAAATGTCACTTCCTTCAGCCAAAACTCGCACTTACTGAATTTGGCCTGAAGTTGTTTTTCCTTCAATATCTGCAGCAAAACCCGAAGATGTGAATCATGCTCCTCCTCAGTTCTTGAATACACCAAAATGTCATCTATGAATACCACCACGAACTGGTCTAGATAGGGTTGAAAGACCCGGTTCATCATATCTATGAAAGCAGCTGGTGCATTCATTAATCCGAACGGCATGAACAGAACTCGTAATGCCCATAACGAGTTCGGAATGCAGTCTTGTGTATATCTGCCTCTTTGACCCTTAGCTGATAATATCCCGATCTTCAGTCTATTTTCGAGAAAACCGAAGCTCCTCGCAATTGATCAAACTGATCGTCTATCCTTGGTAGTGGGTATTTGTTCTTAATCGTTAGCTTGTTCATTTGACGATAGTCAATACACATACGCATTGACCCATCCTTCTTCTTCACGAACAATACCGGCGCTCCCCACAGAGATACACTTGGTCTGATAAATCCTCGATCCAACAGCTCTTGGATTTGAGCCTTTAGTTCTACCAACTCCTTTGGTGCCATCCTATAAGGGGCGACGGACACTAGAGCCGTTACCGGTAACAGCTTAATGCCAAATTCGACCTCGCGATTCGGAGGCAACCCCAGAAGCTCTTCAGGAAATACATCTGGGAATTCATTTGCTGTCCTGACCTTCTAAACAGACAAACTTTTAGCATTAGTTGTGTTGATGTAAGCTATGAACGCATCACAACCTTTACGCACCGACTTCTCAGCCCTTAACGCTGAAATTACATTGGACAGATAATCCCTTCTCTCTCCTATCACAATCACTTCCTCGTCCCCTGAGGTCTTTAATACCATACGCTTCGCAGCGTAATCTAATTTTGCACGGTGTTTCACTAACCAATCCATGCCCAGTATAAGATCAAACTCACCTAATGGCAGTTCCATCAAATATGCCGGGAATACAACCCCTTGAACTTCTAGAGGCACATTCTTAAACAGCTTATTCACTACCACAGATTGTCCTAAAGGACTAATTACCGACATTTCTCTATCAGCCAACTCAAACTGTATACCCAGGGTCCCAAACACGGTACAAGCAACATATGAGTGTGTAGACCTAATATCAATTAAAGCTGTAAATGGCACCTCATGTATAAGAAACGAACCGGTTATGACATCCGGTGCGTCACCATCCTCTCGACGCCGAGTAGCATAAACTAGTCCCGGCTACCTCGCATCTGTATTACCCGCATTACCAGCACCTCTGCCCGGTGCTCTACGACCACGTCCTAACCCATTTCCCCCTCAGAGCGGACCACAACCTCGCGGTGGCTGCTGGCCACCTCTCCATGGCTGCACAAATATCTGACCTACTACCTGCGTCCGAACAGGCTCCTGAGGACAGTCTTTGAGCCGATGATCCTTGGACCAACATCTGAAACACCCGCCAGTTCTTCTCCAGCACTCTTTCGAATGTAATTTCCCGCACTCCACACAAGGTTGCAACCGACTCCCAACAGCTGGAACCCTAACTCGAACTGGCCCATCCAACCTAGGCCTCTTGTGAAATCCCCCTGAAGGACCTAAAGACCCAGAATCTCTCTTATTCCTGCCTCTTTCCTTATCACGATTTTGTCTCTCAGAACATTTCACTTCTTCGGCAATCTTTGCCTTCTCAATCAAAGTGGCAAAATCTCTTTCTCTCTGCGGAGCTATCAATACCTGCAGCTCATCTCGAAGACCGTCCTCAAACCGTACACAGCATTCATAATCGGTCGTGACTATCCCCTGAGCATACTGACTTAAGCGCAAAAACTCCGCCTCATATTCAGCTACGGATTTGTTCCCCTGAACCAGATTCAAAAATTCTTTCCTCTGGGCATCTACATAACCGCCCCCTACATACTTTCCCTAAAAAGCCGCTTTAAAATAGTCCCAAGTCACGGTCGGCCACCGGTTCCTTCCCATCAGTAAGCCACCACTGGTACGCCTCATCTCGCAGTAGGGACACTGCTCCTTTCAGTTTTTGTTCTACTGTGCAGTCCAGATCATCCATGATTTGTTCCACCGCCTCTAACCAGTATTCCTCTATATTCGGGACTACACCAGAGATGCCCCTAAAAACTTCGGCCCCGTTTGACCGGAGTCGCTCAGAAATAGACCCCCGAGCTGCCGGTCCAGTACTCGCTCCAGCAACCCATTCTAAAACCCGTAGCATTGCTTGGGACAAAGCATCGTCCCCCCCAGTGTGGTCATGAGACCCTGTTTCAGTCACTGGCGATGCCGGTGCTTCTCTTTCTGGCATATGCCCCAATGTTAATGATCCAGCCCTAGCACCCCGGCCTCTACCACGGCCGCGTGTACCTCGTCCACGTCCTCTTGTACTCATCTTGCTGAATCGAGTTAATCTGATTAAGAATTTTTTTAATCAGTCTATAGTTCCCATGATTATTAACAAGTATTTTATGGAAAACAGTTATAAGAGTTGTTTTCGCAGATCAAATTTCCTACTGTTTCAGTCTCTATAGTCTTAGTTCCTATAGCTAAAAGTTTTAGTGTACTACCACTATTTTCAATAGTTTTCTCCCTACAGTCATTTCATCATATAACCAGATATAAAGTAAGGGAACTTATGGATTTGATGCCGGAGACTCAGGGTGCCATACTTCCAATTGCGCTATATATTTTCTAAACCACATTTCAAACAGCTTTAAAAAAAACTTCAAACCCATTCCACAGCCGAGTTTTACAACCTGGCTCTGATACCATAAAATGTAACACTCCAAACCCAGCCTAGACGTTATGGTCGGATCTAGCATGTCACATCAAAAGATAGTTGGAAAACTAAGCGATCGTTAAAAATGTTGCATCTCTTTTGAAACTCCAAGTTTCATTGTTTGTTTGTAAAAACATGATTTGCTTAATGTCCGTTTTTGTAAAGTTGTTATTATTTTGAAAACCACTTTTGTTGTGAAAATTTAACTTGAATAGTTGCAAAAACGTGATATTTTGGAAAACGATTATTAGCATTTTGGAAAACTCAGTGTTCAAACATTTAACAATTTAAAAGTAGCCGAATTGAAAGTTAAAAGAAGAGAAAAAAATAAAAAATAAAATCCAAAGGCCTTATTACAAAATATTAACCCAAAATAAATAATCTTAAAATGAAGTAAAAACTGAATTTACTAAAGTTCGCGAGAATTAACTCCGATGTATGGCCACCACCGAGTCCTCCGCGGCTCCAAATCCTCTATCGCTAGGGATTACCTGCAAGGTTAAGGGAAAAGGGGTGAGTTACGAGAACTCCGTGTGTAATCCCCTAAACGGTCACTAACTGAGCCTGATCCCTTACAACATCAATCTGGGCCTAAGCCCTATACTCATGATAATGCAAGTAGATATAAAATGCGACCCAACCCAATCCAACCAATCACACCCCGTACCAGCCAATCACACCTCTAGGGATCAAGTCCACCCACCCCGCCAAACACACCAATATTGTAGATAAGCTGCTAATCACAGTATTTGTGGCTGAGCCACCTGAGTAATAGTATATATGTGGCATAGCCACCAGAACAGTATGTGGCAAAGCCACCAGGCTACACTTCTCTTCAGTCATCAATCCCATCCCATGCAACATGATATACATGCAATGTATCAAATGTAATAAAATGTAAATAAAATCATATACATGACATCCAATCATAATCGAGGGTATAATGGTCATTCTTACCCCTTTGGGGGTATTTCAATAACTTTACCCATCGAGGGTATTTTAGTAATTTTGCAACCCGAGGGTATTTCAGTAATTTTAGAAATTGGGGGTATTTCGATAATTTTACAAGTCGGGGTATTTTTGTATTTTAGTCAATAATGACCTTTCCGGAGGCCTATTGTCGCCTCGAGCGATAGGGAACCCCTTTTTGGGTCTCTACGGTATAATTGGGCCCAAAGTCCATTTCAGGCCCAAACGGGCCCACACGCTCGTGTGGCCCATTACACGTGGTTTCGATCTCAGGTTTGCAGACTTTGCAATCGCACCTATCTTTTGATAGTTTCCATCAATTTTGCCCATGTGGGCCTGTTAGCCTATTGGGCCCATTTAGCCCGTTTTGGCACGAGCAGGCCCGTTACAGCCTCAATTTCGCGAGAGTGCTCGCGACACTCTCAACTACATACCGCCAACATTTGTGTGTCGGCTTTCCACTACGAACGCTCGCACGCTTGTGTAGTCACATTTGATGGTTTTTTGGCTTTTCGGCTTTCAGCCGATTCACAAAGCAACACATGCATCTACCAAGTTTGGTGTGAGATTACACACCTGTTAATGGTTTGCGGTACTCGGCACTTTCCAAAACACCTGAGATCATAATTGACTAACAATTAGTCTTAATCCTTAATACAATATCTTCCAAGATTTGAGGTTGATAAAATAATCTACACTACTTACCAACAACCAAGAGTTTCACGGGAATAGTGTATAATCGGTTCTTTGGTTAGCCTGTCGAGTCCCTTGCAACGTTACAACCGAGAGGAAATGTTAGCCATAATACTCACATCCAAAATTGAAATCATAGTAACCTTTCGGCTTGAGTAAGAAAAAACCAATAAGAAAAACCCCATCGCCTATATTCGGCTATAACCTTACTTACCAACCAACTTTGGAAATCCAAAAGGCTAGAAGAAAGATGAGAGAGTATGCTAACACTCCAATAGATTTGGCCCACACCAAAAGAAACAAGAGGGATTTGAGGTAGAAGAGAGTGAATCGATTCAGCCTTAGTAAAAAAGAAGCAGGGTGAGAGATTCGGCTTTAGTGGAAAGAAAAGAAAGAAAAACTAGAGATTCAGCACAAGCAGCAAAACACAAGGACCAAGATTCGGCTATGAGGTTAACCAAAATGAAAAACCTAAAGATGAGAAGAAACGAAGTAAGCCAATTGAAGACTAGAAGAAGAGGGGTAAAGGTTTCGGCTATAGTGTAGAAAAGAACAAATTGAAGGAGATGGACGGTGAGTTTCGGCAAAGAAGTGAATATGTAACTAGCAAAGGAAAAAAAGTTTGAAAACCAAGCGAAAGAGAAGAAAGGTGAAGCTGAAAAATACGGTAATAGCAAAATGAGGAGGAAAAACCCGAAATGCCAAAGTAAAAAAAGCAAACAACACTCCCCAAAATGAATTTGAGCAAAAACGGCACTCTCTCTCACACAAGGCCAAATATGCTACCAAAGTGACCCCCTTAACCAAAATTCTCATCCCCCCACACTCCCAAATTTGGCCACTACCACCTCTCACCCCAATCCCTTGATTCTCTCCCCTTTTTCCTCCCCAACATGCTCTCCATCATCCATTCAAATTGCTTGACCAAGTCTCTAACTTCCATGCCAGAGTTCTACCCCAACTCTACTTCTTCCACCCACCTGACACAAAATAAAAGCATTGGATTTGCCATCTATGGGATTCGAACCCCACTCCCTCATGCTTCCCTTGTGACGCCACAACCACTCAGCCACAAGCTCATTTGTGCTAATGAAACACAATTAATATACATGAACCCTGCCTCCATCAGCTCTCCCCACTAAAGAGCCCACAAACCAATATTTTTCCAGGGCTTGGCCTCAACTCCAGGCCTCCCTAAAGCCCTTAAATACACTCAAATAACCCGCAGAGCAAGCCCAACATACAAATATACAAAAATCACAAACCCCTAAATTTTTTTTTGGGATGTTACATAGACACACGCCCATGTGTCTACCCGTGTGGAAAAAAATAAGGCTATTTACCAAGCCATTTGCCACCCTCATTTACACCTACACTTACACCAAATTCAATAATACAATTCATAGCATACTTAGGAAACCAAAACATCCACAACAAAGACATCCACACATTATTCACATGCTACATCTATCACACATAAACATCACATACTTATCAACTCAATTCATGCAATCTTCCACATCCAAGAAAGGCATCATCATATGAACATACTTATACCAATATTAGCCAATTTCAAATGGCCTTATACAAAATGAACTTTCAACCAATATGAGCCAACATATTTGACCAAATCAACTATGACACATAACAAAATGACCCAGTCCCCTATACATGCCATAACTCAAAATGTTGAATTCATTGATACCAAAATAATTGTTGATAGTGTGTATGGATCTCTGATGATCCCCGATCCCCGAGCTAGCTTGGTGACACTATAAGGCAAGGGAAAAGAAGGGGAGTAAGCTATAAAGCTTAGTAAGTTCCTATGTAAATAATAAGCATCATAACCACAGATTTAACATACGATTTACATAATGTAAGTTAACATAAATGCTATCAAAATCTTATAATCATACTTTTCTCAATTACAACCTTACCAAGAGTTCATCACTTATCGAGCTCATCACTTATAAATTTTACGTACATACCTGTACCAACTCGCAACATAACCATATCCTTTCACAACTTTGACATTCCCGTTGAACACTCGGAATATTAACGGATACTTGAAAATCTTGCACATAAGTGCCATATATGTAGCCAAAGCTACGTCGTATCTCATAATACATATAGACTCACTTTCGAGCTATTCACGGGCCTACTCACACAAGCTGTCAGTCCAGACGTAGATACACAATGCTGCTCACACAAGCAGTCAGGTATCCACAACATATGCCGGAATACCTAGCCACTGGTAGGACGTACAAGACCAGCACCCGATTCACATAAACACATGGGTTCCTAGTGACATGTCACTCGTATCCTATTCTATTCGTAAGGTTCAATCGAGATTTTTCGCTTGTCGGAACTTAGTATAAATACGTCCAAAGAGTCAATCATAATTCATACAATATCAAAGCAATTAAAACATAAATATAACATTGCATTATTTATATACAAACTTACCTCGGTACAAAAAATAGCAGAAATAGACCTAATCGTCAAACACCTTATTTTTCCCCTGATCTAGGTCCGAACCTCATTTTTCTTGATCTATAATACCAAATTCATTTCATTTAATCATCACATTATTCATTTCAGCCCAAAAATCACATAATGGCAAAAATTACATTTTTGCCCCTAACTTTTTAACTTTTTACATTTTAGTCCCTAGGCTCGTAGAACGAAATATAGTCAATTTCTCCAAAAGCCAAGCCTAGCCGACTTTTATCTATACTTAAAACATCCACCATTATTCATCTATTCACATTTTTACACACATTTTACAACTTTTACAAATAGGTCCTTTTAAGGTATTTTCATCAAAAATCACTTAGTAAAAGTTGTTTATTTATCATCAAACATACATAATCTGTAACAGCCCGATTTAGGGCCTAAATGGAATAGTGGTTTCGAAACCACAAATCCAAAGTAGAAAAAATTATTTTGATGGAGTTTTAATATTTACTGTGTGATTGAATGACTATGTGAAATTTTTGTTGTGAAAATTTATTGATTGGGTGTCCAATTTGGCATTTAGGCCTAAATTGAAATAGGTGAAAAATGTGTGTTCTAGTTCATAGAGGTACTTGTGAGTAATGGGTTTTTAAAGTGGAGGTCCTTAGACGGTAATTAGACCATTATACTCTGGTTTGGACAAAAATAGCCGAGGGATAAAATACCAAAGGTTTTTAATGAAGGGCATTTTGGTCAATTGGTAATTTAAAGAAATAAAAAGGGAAAATAGGCCAAAAACATGTTTATCTTCTTCATGTGCTGGTCGAATATTGCTATGGACACCATGGCTAGGGTTTTAAAGCTTTCAAGCTCAATAGTAAGTGTATCCAAGCCCCGTTTTTAATGTTCTATACATTTTTGAGATCCCCGTAACTCAGTTTAGCTATTTCTACCATTATTTTGAGCTAGGGTTTGTGTTTAAAAATTTAACCATGGATGACATGCATGCATTTTGATATTTTATGGAAGAATATGAATGTTTAGAGTGTGATAAACAATTTTTACTAAGTAATTTTTGATGAAATTGCATAAAAGGACTAGTTTGTAAAAAGTTGAAAAATGTGTGTAAGTGTGTGAATAAGTGCAAATTGTGGACTGTCATAGTTATGAAAATGGTTTGGCTAGGCCTAAAATGCAAGGAAATTGAATAAAAATTATTTTACGAGCCTGGGGGCAAAATCATAAATTTGTGAAACTTTAGGGGCAAAATTATAATTTTTGCCATAGGATGTTTTTGGGCTGATTTGAATAATGTGAGCATTGAATAAGTCAAATGTGTTATTATAGATCAATAAATTTGTGGAATCGACCTTGATCGAGGAAAGGAAAAGATTCTGGACTAAATTGCAAAATTACTATATTTTGCACCGAGGTAAGTTTGTATGTAAATAATACATCAATTTTATTTATGTTTTAATATTTTATTATATTATATGAGATATGGTTGAATATGGAGTAATTATTTAATGTAAATTATGAATTGTGATTGATTAAGGATGAATTGGTAAAATGCTGAAAAGTGAGAATTCCCGGTTGAACATTCGAAATAGAAAGATACGAATGAGGTAGCTAGGTCACATGTGTGGTACTAAGTGTAGGCCACTATGTGTACAAGAGAGCTACGGAATGGTTTTAGGTCACGTGTGTAGTACTAAGTGCAGGCTACTATGTGTACCAGACGGATAGGTCGCATGTGTAGTACTAAGTGCAAGCTACTATGCGTACCCGATAGTTTCGATCACATGTGTGCTACTAAGTGCAGGCCACTATGTGTAAGTGATGCTTTTTGTCAAATGTGTAGTACTAAGTGCAGGCTACTATGTGCACCAGATAGCTTCGGCTTCAAGGGTGGTACTATGTGCAGGCCACCATGTATCTGTTATTATTCCGATAAGTTCAACGGGAAATTGACTAAGTGAAAATACATGTGATCATGTAACGACTAAGTGTAATTGAATATAACTATGTGATGGATAAGTGAAGGTATAAGTGTGAAAATTTATGAACAATGTGCTCGATATTTGAATGAACCTTCGGTAAGATGAAATGGAGTAAGTGAAATTATGAAAGAGTAAATTTAGCAACAAAACAGTTTTGGACAGCAGCAGTTGTGTGACTTTGAAAAATCACCAAAAATGGTGGAAATCAAATTATAGGTTGAATAAGATATTAAATTAAATCTGAATGAGTCTATGTTCATATAAAAGAAATGGTGTAAACAAAAGAATTTCATATTCTATGATATTCGAATTTTTGTGAGATGGGGTCAGAATGATTTTGGAATCCCCTATTCGGACTTTGGAAAATCGTTAAAAATTTTATAAAAATAATTTTGGTTTATAACTTATATGATTGAATTTATTAATGAGTTTATTTTCATGAGAAATAAACAGAAACATCATTCGAGTTCTGTACAATGAGATAATTAATTTTTAGTGAAGAGGGGTAGAACTGTCAGACAGTGAAACAGGGGAAACTTTAAAGAATAAACTGTACTTATTGGCTAAACCAAAAATTCTGGAAATTTTATGGTAAGGATATATGTAAGTCTAGTTTCAGGAAAAATTAGCGGATCTTAATTTGGAGTTCTGTAACTCTGGATAAAAATAATTAGTGACTATAACTCGAGTAAACAACTCAAGATGAACATAAATGAATTGTGAAATTTTATGCAATAATGATGGTATTATCTTGAGAGCTTATATTGAGGATTATTAAAAGCATGGTAATCAATTGTTCATTATTTACATACATACTTACTAAGCTTTATAGCTTACACTGTTGTTTTCCGTGTTTATAATGTACTCAGGTTAGCTCGGGTTGGAAGCCGCCGGAGAAACCTATCACACTATCAAGCTTACAATTTAGGTATCGATGATTTTATACTTAAGGTTATGGCATGTATAGGGAACTTGGTCATGTGTATTTGTTACTATGAGTTGTCCTAGAATAATGAACCATGATATTCGGAGTTCATTGTTGTATAAGGCCATTTAATGTGGCTAATAAATTTGTTATGCTATAAACTCATGATGATGCATTCCATGGTTGAGTAAATTGTATGCTATGACTTGTTGCGTGTGTGTGGTGGATGTCTTGGTAGCTTTAATATGTCATGAAATTTGTCATTCAAGTTATACTCAAGTATGGGCATGATAGGATAAAAATTGACTTGGAAAATAGCCAACTTCTTGGTCACACAGGTAGAGACACGGCCGTGTGTCTCAGCCGTGTGGAGGACACGGCCTGCCCACACGGGCGTTTGACTCTCCAAAACAAGAAAATTTTCTAAATGTTCCAATAGTTTTAAAAGTTCTTAGTTTAGTCCCGAATTGCTCCCAAAGCATGTTTTGGGCCTCGTAGGACCCTTTTAGGGACTTGATGATATAAGATAAAAGTTTTAAATTTTAAACAAAAATTTATGCCTTGAATTTGTTCAGTTGCAAGTGTTATTATCCGGTAACGCCTTGTACCTTGTCCCAGCATTGAACACGGGTAAGGGGTGTTACATAATCTACCATTAGACATCGAAATACACAAATATGCAACATGTGTAAAAATTTAGACTTTGATTTTCTTTCAAATTAGTCCTTGAAATAGCTAAATCAAGTTACAGCAGTCACAAAAACGTAAAAATCATTAAAATCGGGACAGGGACGGACTTAAAATCGAGCTTGAAAGCTTGGCCAAACCCTAGCTATGTCTCCTCTTCTAATTTTCGGCTATGGGGATGAAATTGAAGAAGATGGCATCTTTTATTTTAGTTATTTTGGCTTTATTTACCTAATGACCAAAATGCCATTCACTTAAACTTTGATATTTTTCCCTAACCATGTCCATTTTTGTCCGTAATAAGAAATAATGTTCTAATTACCATCTAATGACCTCTAATTTGAAATTTCATAGCAATTAGAAACCTCTAGTTTCTAGAACACACATTTTTGCACCTTTTGCAATTTAGTCCTTTTAGCTAAATTGGGTGCTCAAACGTCAACATTTTTGAACGAAATTTTCACGAAGTCATTCCATAAAATTCTAGACTATAAAAATATAATAAAAATAAATTTTACTGTGTCAGGTTTGTGGTCCTGAAACCACTGTTCTGACTAGACCCAAAATCAGGTTGTTACATGCTGTTTGGTTTGACTAATGCCCATACTGCATTCATGGACTTGATGAATCGTGTATGTCAACCCTATTTGGATCAATTTGTTGTAATGTTTATCAATGATATTTTGATATACTCGTTGAATGAGTCAGATCATGCCGACCATTTAAGAATTGTATTGCAGACTTTGCGTGAAAAACAATTATATGCTAAATTTAGCAAATGTGATTTATGG
Source organism: Gossypium sturtianum (assembly GCA_025698515.1). Taxonomy (NCBI): domain Eukaryota; kingdom Viridiplantae; phylum Streptophyta; class Magnoliopsida; order Malvales; family Malvaceae; genus Gossypium; species Gossypium sturtianum. The sequence goes on from CM046950.1 coordinate 127,567,824, forward strand.
CTTCAAGAAGTCAGATTTCTGGTTCATGTAAGTTCCGCTGATGGCATCCGAGTGGACCTGAATAAAATATCGACAATTGTTGATTGGAAAGTTTCGATGAACATTTCTGAGATACATACCTTTCTAGGCTTAGTCGGGTATTATCGACGATTTGTTAAAAACTTTTCGATCATAGCATCTTCAATGAAAGAGTTGTTGCTAAGAGATGTTAGTTTCATTTGGTTCAACAAATGTTAGAAAAGTTTTGAACAATTGAAAAACATGCTCAATGAAGCTTCAGTTTTAATTCAACATGAAACCAAGAAAGAGTTTACTATTTATAATGATGCATTACTTGGTGGTCTAGGTTGTGTTTTAATGCATAACGTGAAAGTAATTGCCTATGCCTCGTGATAGTTGAAGCCTCACGAGAGAAACTATGCGACCATGATTTAGAGTTGGCCGCGATTGTTTTTGCTTTGAAAATCTGGCGACATTATTTATACGGTGAAAAATGTCATGGTTTCACTTATCACAAAAGCCTGAAATATTTGATGACACAGAAAGATTTGAACTTGCGGAAACATACATGACTTGAATTACTAAAAGATTATAATTTAGTGATTGATTACCAACCCGAGAAAGCTAACTTGGTTGCTAATTCTTTGAGCTGTAAATCTTTGTTTTCCTTGAGAGCTATGAATGCAAACTTAACGATAGAAAGTAGTGCTTCTATTCTGGTTGAGTTGAAAGTTAAACCAGTGTTCTAATCAGAGATTCAAGAATTTCAGAAAATGGTCCAAAATTATTGTTGAAGTGGGAACTAGTGAAAAGTGGACAGACGAGTAATTTCTGTATCGGTGTTAATGATTGCCAATATTTCCATAATCAGTTGTGTGTGCCGAATGATTCAGGACTTAAACAAGAATTGTTAAACGAAGCTCACAGTAGTGTTTATTCAATTCATCCTAGAAGCAATAGAATGTAGAATGATCTAAAGCAATAATAATTGTTCGTATCCAAATGCTTGATATGTCAACAAGTGAAAGTCAAACATCAGGTTCCGTCAGGTTTGTTACAGCCTGTGATGATTCCTCTGTGGAAACGGTAGCGTCTTACCATGGATTTTATTTCAGGGTTGCCGATGACTTGAGAAAGAAAAGAATCAATTAAGGTTATTGTAAACAGTTGACGAAATCAACTCATTTTATTCATGTTCGAACTGATTACTCACTTCAGAAATAAGTTGAATTGTATGTTTTAGAATTTGTTAGATTGCATGGTGTATCATTGTGGATTATCTTTGATTGTGATACAAGGTTTACCTTTAGATTATGGGCTAAGTTTCACGAGGCTTTGGGCCCTAAATTAAATTTCAGCATTGGTTTTCGTCCACAAATGGACGGCCTGTCTGAACGAGTGATTCAAATTCTAGAAGATATGTTATGATGTTGTGCCATTAAGTTTAAAGGTAGTTAGGAAAATTATTTTTCATTAGTTGTGTTTGCTTACAATAACAATTATTAGATGAGCATAAAAATGACACTGTACGAGGCTTTATACGGGTGTAAATGTAGAAGTCCATTATATTGGTCAAAGTTGAATGAAGCTAAGTTAGTCGAGGTTGATCTGGTTCAGGAACTGAAGATAAAGTTAGAAATATTTGTGATAATTTGAAAGTTGCATCTGATTGTCAAAAATATTATGTTGATTTGAAACGAAAAGATATTGAGTTTTCTATTAATGAGAAATTATTTTTGAAAGTCTCACCCTAGAGAAAAGTTTTGCGTTTTGGCAGAAAAAGAAAAACTCAGCCCAGGCTTTAAAGGACAATTGACCGCCTACAGTCGTACTAACGTCCAAAGTGTGAATACTGCAATAAAAGATATATAAATGAAGTGATATCCGCAAGTATACGGGTCCAGTTGTAATATAGTTACAACGGAGTAGGTGAGTACTCTGAGGATCGTACCCAAAGGAGGCTAGTGCTAGATCAATTTTAACCTAAACCCGAAAAGATCAAATTAACACAAATATAAATAAAAGGGATTTTTTGGATTTTTATAATAATAAAATATAGCAAATAAATATCAAGAAATTGAAAAGTGGAATTAATCAAATCTAATTATGGGTGATTAGCTCACTTCGATAATCTTCATCAACTGTCGCTTCTAGTTCCTCGTCAATCAACTAGTCGATATCCTAGAAGGATCTTCTGATACGTTCGCTAGAATAACAAGTTAGCAAGGACTACTTATTTTTTGACCTCACAATCTAGATCGATTTGGGGTTAAGGTGTTTACGGATAGGCCATACCAATTTTAAGTTAATTCCCACCTTGATAACTTCCTAGGGTTGTCATGCTTAGGGTTTAGGTTCTTCCTTTCCCAAATAGCTAATCCGTTGAGTAACCTTACAAAGAAGTTAATAAATCATATCTCCACTTGCTAATCCCCTATAGAGGGATTAGTTCCTCATGGTTTTCATAAACAATATAGAATTGATATAAAGTGTAAACATGATAGTTGAATCAAAAATATAAATTTTAAGAAAAAGCCTGATCTGTATTACGAAGGAGAATGAATCCGCGGAGTATAATTGCATCCACAAATCAGATCTCCCGAGAGAAAACAAAGAACAAACTAAAAATAAATCTAAAACCTAAGAAAAGAGAAAAACTAAACTAAAATTTAAAGAGAGATTCTAAACTAAGTAATTGGTGTCAATAACATGTGACAAGTGAGCCTATTTATAGATTTTAGGTGGCCATTGTAATAGCTCGTTTTTAGTGAAATCAGAATAGTGGTTTTGGGACCACAAATTTGATGAGTAAATTATTATTTTATGGTTATTTTAATGTGTATGGGATGTTAGTAAGGTTGTATTAAAATTTCGTTAAGAAATGTTGATGTTTGCATGCTGAATTAAGTGAAAAGGACTAAATCGTAAAAAGTGTAAAAGTAGAGTTCCATTAGTTAAAATGGTCAAATGGCTATGAAACTTTAAAGCGAGAGGACTTAGATGGTAATTAGACCATTTGTGTGGTTAGTAGACATTCATGGCAAGGTTAATTTGAAATTTTGAATGTTTTTAAAGGTTAATAAGGTAAATGAGTTATTAAGGCTAAATTAAATAAAACAAAAAAAATTATCCATCTTCTTAAAGTCTCTCCACCGAAATTAGAAGGAAGAAAAGCCATTTCTAGGGTTTCTTGGTTCAGGAACTTTAATTACTTGCATGTAAGTGATTTTGATCCTGTTTTTAATGATTTCTATGTTTTTGAGGTCGTTTTAGCTTAATCTAGCTAGCCCAAGGATCAATTTGTAAAACTATTACAGATTGAGGGTTATGCCATGAATGTTTTTATATTATTCTTGATGTTTAATGAAAGATTACGAGTCCTTATTGATAAATAAAACGGTTTTGTAATGTGATTTTTTATGGAAATGGCATTTAGGGACTTGTTTGTAAAAATGGTAAAAAATCATGGTAAATTTATGAAATGATATTTTTTATGGATTGGTTTAAGTCCCTAGAGAATTCAACTAGCTTGAGAAGAGGATTAAAATGTTTAAATTTCAATTTATGAGTTTAAGGACTAAATTGTGAAAAGTTAAAATATTAGGAGGAAAATAGTAATATTGCAAAAATATGAAATGTGGACTAAATTGAATGCTAGAGATATTAAATGGATTAAATTTTTCTATATAGATCAAGATAGACCACGTACGGATCTAGGTCGGTGAAAACCTAAAGCCTCGGATTAGTCAATCTCGTTTCTACGCCTTAATTGTCGAGGTAAGTTCGTAGTGTTTTGATATGTACACGAATTTGTATTTGTGTACTTATATTATAATGCTTTAATTATTCTGTTTTTAGAAGATTATCCTTGAATTGCACATATGTGTCCCTATTTGTACTTCGGCACCCCTGAATTGCACATACGTGCCCCTGTTTGTACTTCGATACCCTTGAACTGCACATACGTGCCCCTATTTGTACTTCGGTACCCCAGAATTGCACATACGTGCCCCTGTTTGTACTTCGATACCCTTGAATTGCACATACGTGCCCCTATTTGTACTTCGGCACCCCTGAATTGCACATACGTGCCCCTGTTTGTACTTCGGTACCCCTGAATGTATTTTTGTGCCCTGGTTAGACTCTGGTAAATTTGAATCTAATAATATATGAATCGTATTAAATTATTGCTAGAGTAAATGGTATACTATGTTCTCACTAAGCTCTATAAGCTTATTCGTTCTTGTGGATTGTTTTGTAGGTCTTTGTTGCCTACATTTTGGATGGATCAAACCTTCGGCTCACTCCATCCATCAATATTGGTAGTTTTTGTATTTCCTAGGGTAGTGGCATGTATAAAATTATATAGTTGAAGACATGTATAGAGGATGTTTTAAAGTGGTGTTTGATGAATATGTAAATAATAACTAAATGTGTTTGTGTTTTGGTGTCATGTATGCATAATAGGTTATAATGTTTTCTTTAGAAAGTACTTTTGGTCACTTTTAATAATGGATGAGAATGGTTTATTAGTATCATTTGATGGTTTGGGTTATTGAGGTACCCTATGTTGTATGCTTAGTAAGTTTTTGGAACTTTTAGTTGATGAATGGTAAGTGGTAAAATATGCATGTTTAGGTAGGTCTTGATGATTGCAATTGAGGTGCCTTGAATGGCATATTGGTTAGTTGATTTAGTACTCTTGAATTGGTATTTATATGTATGTTTTGATAGGGTCTTGATGCCTTGAATATGCGCACAATTGGCCTAAAGGATCATGCATGAATTGGTATTGGAAATTGCTTGATTTTAGGAAAATTTTAGGTCCACACGGTCTGAGACATGGGCGTGTGACTCATCCGTGTATGACACATGGCCTGGTGACATGGCCGTGTGTCTCCTATAGGTTCCTTTGTATGCAAGTTAGTTAGTTACACGGCCTAGCACACGGCTTGACACACAGGCATGTGGGGCTATTTCAAGAGTTACACGACCTAACACACATGTGTGTGACACGACCGTGTGACCCTACTCAGAGAGTTACACGGGTGAAGACACAGGATAGGACACGGCCGTGTGTCCTTAGTTCGAAGGTTACACGGCCTGAGACACAGGCGTGTGTCTCAGCCGTGTGAGGCACACAGCCTGGCCACACGGCCGAGTGACCCCTGTAGTCAAAATTTTCTAACTTTTTCTTATAATTTCCAAATATTTCAAATTTGGTCCCGATTTGTTTCTAACGTGTTTCTAGGGCCTCGAGGGCTCAATTAAGAGACGATATGTAAGTGAATAAATGTATTTTAATATGTTTTTGATGATGTTTGGAATGTATGTTTTAATGTTTTGTTTGTACGGTAATGCACTGTAACCCTAATCCAGCGACGGATATGGGTTAGGGGTGTTACAACCATCGTCCTTTACCCTAGGTTAGCTGATGTCTCCAAGCTTTAAGTTTGATTGTGTGGGCCAAAACGTCCTCTGGCTCGTATTAATTATCATCCAGAGTTGATTTCACGAAACATCAAGACATATGTCGGGACATAGAATTCAATATACTCTTATTGGGATATCTTCAGGGTATGTCGCGACACCCTTAGGTTGTATCGCTATATTGAAGGCAGTCTCGAAACTTCTCTATTCTACTCCTTATGTTGGGACATTGAATCCTCCGTGTTGTGACATTGTGACTAGTATCGGTTTAGCACACATCCTAATGGTCTCCTGCACACTTACAAAGTTCATTAGCTAACCCTTAGGCCTCATTCGGCCCCTAAGGTTAATAAAATACTCAATTTGCACATTTTATTGAATTTAATTAAAATTACTAAAACATAATTAAACCCTAATGATAATGCTTATTTTCAAGCTTCTAAAGTGCGAAAATGATTTTAATCTGTTACATCAAATTATGGAAGATCAAAATCCCCCACACTTAAGTCATTGCTTGTCCTCAAGCAACATAAACAAAAGCAAGAAATAGAAAAGATGACCCTTGAGCAAATGTGATACAAATATTGCCTTCAGAGCACATGACTAGGCATTTCATCTTTACAAATACTTTTGACATGATAAATAATTGATCTACCACTTTTGACCTCAGACATCTAAGTTCAGTGCATTACAAAGTATTCAAGAATTAAGGGTTTCACATGCTGGAATCTATCAACAAATCATACATGTAGTTTAATTATCCTAGCAGAATACAAATGGCAGCTTATGCGATTGTTTAGTATAATGTCCATTTATGCATAAGGATACTTAGGCACATAAGAATTTTCGTCTTGTAACATTTTGAGTCGTAGGATAGGTATGGAATCCAAAAATAGGAAGCATCAAAATGGTTACAAACACAAAAATAGTTTTGCACATCGTATAGATCCCTATTCTTCCCCCTTAGTGAACATTACCCGCTCACCGCCTTATTTCTCCTTCTCTCACCTTCCTTATTTTTCCACATAGGAAATGATAGCATTATATAGTAACTATGACTAGCCTACGAGTTTCTATGTACTAATGAACGGTTTTTTCTTATTCTCGTGACTTTATCATTTTTTTCAATACATCTCACTCACAAATACTTTTGCTTTTCAAGTACTATTTCTACTCGTATTGATTTTCTTTTCAAAATTTTCTTTTGTTCTACACTTTAGGCTAACCTATAATTCCTATATCATACTAATCTTCTGATTTCACTCTATTTTTACAAAATCTACCGAGATGTATCTACTTAACTCTCAATACGTATGGCCAGACGTTTATAATCGTGTAGCTCAGGACCAAAGAAAGAGGGCAAATACAAATTATCATTTCAGGCTCGGGCTTTGTAGTAAGGTTTATCGAGAAGTGTTTGCAGGCTCAAAATAGGTACTAAGGGTGAATAAACACAGGTCAACTTTTTGGCTCTGGATGGGTTCCAAATAATGCCTTAAGTCATCCCTTAAATATCTCAATATGCACAAATTTAATCAACCAAACAAACTCAAATTTAACCACTTATCATTCATACTAGCATACTCATTTCCTTGTATTTTCTATATCATTCGATACAGTTGATTGCTTAATACCTATTTACAATGTAACATATAGAACTTAGTAGTCTAGTAATAAAAAAATTGAAATCATCTACCATCATGCCAAATTTATTTGTAAACACAAGCAACCCATGTATATGCTCCTAACTAATCACTTGTATTTCTACAAGCTCAAGCACACAGTTGACATGAGAAATTGAAAGAAATGCATAGAAATGGAAACAAAATTTTCTATATTACCCCCCACACTTTAGTTAACACATTGTCCTCAATGTATAGTCCGTAAAAAGATGAGGAAAGAAGTTACCCAATTGATTGTGGTCATTCCAATTGCTATAGGTGGGTGCTTCCTCCTTTGCTTGTTGATAATTCAAATTGTTGTGTTTCCTTCATGTGGAGTTCCAATACAGAAAATCAAAACCAAACACGAAAAGAAACTACTAAAAAAATTATTCCTACTCTTACTGCTAAAAAAATTAAAATCATCTTTAAGCTTAATACAATCCGAAACAAAATTATGTTCTAATCATCCTTATTATCATCCATCTCATCGCTTCCATTTCCCTCTCCTTCCTCTTAACTTTCATGCTCTCCTTCTTCCTGCTCGAATGGCGTAGGCCCAAACATGTCTGGCGTATAATTGGGGACCCTGATATTGTTTTGCCTTACAAATTCTTGAAATATTGGCCCCGGCTCTTGCATCCACTGTATCATCCAGTCCAATTTAGGATGACTACTCTCACGAACTTCCTATTGAGCTCATGCCAACCTTTGCAACGAAGCTCATGTAGTCGTCGCTTCTTGTTTTCGTTTGTTCCAATCTTGTATTTGTTTGGCTTGTAGCTCTACGTACTGTTGGAACAAAATATCACCGATAATACTTTGAGATGGTTTCAGCGGGCTACTCGGTGGATGCCATGGGCACGCTTGCTCTTTTACATAAGGCCATCACTAAGTTGGGAAATAAAACTCCTACTTTCTGGCCACTAATACATCTATTCATGTTCTGGTGGATCCATTTTCCAATACACACCTGTTTCTTCTACAAAATAACATGAAGAAAAACTGCTCGAAAGGTATTAATGTTAGATACATTTAAAGCAGAGACTATTCATGAGCACACGAATCGAATCCACAATTTAGCGTCTGGGATCATGATAGCTTGATTGAAGGAGGTTGGGATACTAGTACTTGAATGGTATTTCCATTTGCCCCTTCCCTCTGTTAAGTAATTTATAATATTGTCCATATTTACGCCCTTAAAGTATTCCAAATCAGTTTCATCGATAAAATCTTGGTCATAGAATGGAGCATTGTAAAAATCACAAATAATTCTAGGGGTTACTCTAACTTCTATCCTCCGCATAGATACAGTTTCCATATGTGGCTGTCAGTATTTCTATACTCGTGATCCCGCAAAGATGCATATAATTCTTGAACTATCGGGACCACGACAATATCTTTTGGGATTGTCCAAAAATGTTCCCACCTATGGTACCAAACTAAAGGCCATATCTTCTTACAAATGATCATCGACGGATCAAATCTACTCTCTTGAATGAATGTTTTCCCTTAAAGTTTATTAAAATAGTTTTCAATATTCGGGTTTGCAAAACTAGAGGGATTTTGAACCGTCAAGGCTTCGATTAGGAACCATTAACCTCCTAGAAGTCATTCAATTCCTCATTACGTGCAACGTCTATTGTTTCCTTGGGTGTTCTTGTTTTTTGTTGCACCAAGTATGATTGAGAGATTAGAGTTTTTAAACAAAAAAAAGCAAAAATTGGGTTTTAGGGTTTAAAAAGTGTTAATAGATTTTGAGAGGATTAAGAGGATTAAAGGTTTAAAATGTGTTTAAATAGGTGGATAATTGGTTTTTAGGTTATAAAATATGTAATTAGATGGTTAAGAATCGGCTACAATGGGCTTTAAAGCCAACAGGTTTGAAACACCCCAAACCCGACCCATAAGTTTCGACCAGATCTGGTATGCTACGGGTTGTACGTTGAAAACTTTTGCTAAGTTGGTTTTAGTAAATCATAAGTTATTAGGCAAAATTCGAATAAACAAGTGACTTTTGAAAAAAAAAACTTGTATTATTATTATTATTTTGAATAATAAAACCTTTGACAAAGTTCCATAAGTTGCAAATATTAAAAACTAAGTAGTGAGTATAAACTATGGGGCCTTATTACATAAATGTTTCCAAAATTAAAAACTTAAGGAAAAACTGAAATAATCTATAGGAACAAAAACTTGATGGCCCCTCGAGTCTGCCTTTGCTCCCATGTCCACGATCTACTATTCATCTGCAAAGTTAGGGAAAAATAATAGGGTGAGTCACCAAGACTCGGTGTGTAAATCCCGAAAACACATCAAAGGCTTGGCCCACAAACACATTATGGCCTTGGCCCGTATACAAGGGTAACTATATATGCATCATGGCCCATCCCAGCCTAGAAATCCATCCTCTACACACCAACCCGTACCAACCACCACACCTTGGGGATTTCTACAATCAACCCTCTAACCGCTACACACCATATCGAAAGTCGTGGTCTTTGCTGTCTTAAAGACCGATCATCAGTGTGACCTATGTGGCAAAGCCACCGATCGCCATGCGACCTTAATAATACATCGTAGTATTTACGACACCGAGCCTGTCATAAAGACCGATCACTATGTGACCTATGTGGCAAAGCCACCGATCGCTATGCGACCTTCTTCCCCTTCATCATATCAATCCCATCCCATGCATACATACATGCAGAATCAAAACAATATACTACCTAAAAGTTCACGATGTATCACATACATCGATACACATAGAAGTTTCTATGATTACGTACACTGCATCCCTTGCCTACCCTTTTTGGGTAATCCATTGCCTATACAAACCTTTTTCTGCTTTTAGCCCATAACATATATTTAGTACAGATTACTATACAGCCTTTTTTCGGCTTTTAGCCCATAACATATATTTAGTACAGATTACTATACACCCTTTTTCTGGCTTTTAGCCCATAACATGTATTTAGTACAGATTACTATACAACCTTTTTCCGGCTTTTAGCCCATAACATATATTTAGTATAGATTACTAGTGTGTTAGAGATCTACACACCTGATTACTGTTAGAACGAGACCCTCTAAGTCGACGCTATCCGTAGTCAACACCACCGCTATCTACCTTGAAATCTCGAAAAATGATATGAGATTCAGGAACTAGTGTTTCCGGCTTTTAGATCTAAGAGATCTTACTAGAGAGGATTCGACTACTCCCAGAGGATTCTGACTTTTTGCGAAAAATCAGGAAGAGAAGATGATTCGAAGAAATCTATAGAGATTCGGCTTTTAGAAGAAAGAAGAGAAAAGAATAATGGAGTTTTCAGCTTTTGACTTTTTAGAAGAAAGAAGAGAAGAGAATAATGGAGTTTTCGGCTTTTAGAAGAAAGAAGAGAATAATGGAGTTTTCGGCTTTTAGAAGAAAGAAGAGAAAGGAATAATGGAGTGTTCAGCTTTTGGCTTTTAGAAGAAAGAAGAGAATAATGGAGTTTTCGGCTTTTAAAAGAAAGAAGAGAATAATGGAGTTTTCGGCTTTTAGGAGAAAGAAGAGAAAAGAATAATGGGGTTTTCGGCTTTTAGAAAAAGAAGAGAAAGAAAAGGTCAAACCCTAAATGCCAAAAAATAAAGAAGAGAACCCTCCTATTTATAGAAATTTGGCACTTACCTATGAAAACTGAAAGTGCCCTTCCCGATAACTAAAAATTAATCAAATAAAAGGGAAAATTCGGCACCCCTTTGCCATAAAGAAACCGATTTCTTCACTTCTCTAGGTGATGGAATTTCGCCAACTCTAGCCTTGTAGATAGCTCCTATCTTTTCTCCTTTTTTTTTCCTTCCATATTATCAACTATATTATCTACATTATCCCATTCACATAAATCCTCCTATTTTTGAGCCTTGTTGCCGTCCACTCTACCTAACCATAATGCCGAAATTTAGCTAACTTAAATTAAAAGAGTTGGGCTCTATGTAACTTAAATTTGGGCCCCTTACTCCCTTGTGTGGCGTCACCTCCTTGCTCCCTAAGTGGCGCCACTGACCACTGGGCCACAAGCCCATTTTGATATTTTAAACTCAGATACCACCTTTTAAACCCTATAGTGCCCAAACAAAAATTTAACTAAGGCTTCAGCCCAATCTTGAGCCCAATTTGGACCCCTAATGCTCAAATTAACTCATTACACATATTCACCCATTAAATGTATAGGCCCAAAAATTTAGGATGTTACAGTTCTACCCCCCTTAGAGAAATTTTGTCCTCGAAATTTCCATCTAACTACTAATCGTACTACCCAAGTCTCACCACTATGCTTTCGCTGCGCACTCTAATTTAATAATATATAACCATTGCACGCATACAGTTTCTATACCCAAAAATATAGCATCCACACAAAACATACCCGACTTAATGGTGATTGAACACTCTCGAGCCTTATGCTCCTCAGACCCGCATCTTAAACACATTCCTGACTTCCTCCAACATTCACCCGGATGACGCCTTCTTCAATATTCGCAAACCCGAAAGTTTGGACGTACCTTAACATGCTTCACAGAACGAGACTGCAACCCTAGAAAACTACGATCTCTTTTTTTCTTACAGTCCACGCACCCAACCCGAAATGTTTCACTGATTTCTTTAACCTCCTTCAGTACCTCCCAAACTAGCTGAGTCAGCACATCAGTCCTAATACTTCCACGGCCTCGGCCGCGGCCTCTTCTTCCTCTCCTAGCGCTCATCGTCAATTCTCATAGTATCTGAATTAGAAATTTTATGAACTATTAATTTCTTTCACTGATTAACCACGAACAATCTTATGGAAAGTAGTTTTAAGAGTGGTTCTTTCGAATTCGAACCTATCTACAGTTTCAGTCTCAAGTTTATCTCCTAATTCTAGAAACCCCATACATCAACCCGCATACATCAATCACACAAGTAGCATCCATGCACACACATTCATCGCATAAGGTTTTTTTTTTTCGTCATTCCTCTACCCAGGGGTATTTCCGTAGTTTTGCCCTACAGGGTATTTTCCAAAATAAAGTATCTTGGTGATTTTCTCAAAATAGGGTATCTTGGTGGTGTTGTTGTTTTCGTTTTCTCTTTTAGCAGGGGTATTTTGGAAAATTTAATTTTTCAAATCGGGTCACATTTGTAAATCTAGGGGTTTTTGGGTAAATATGCAAAACATGGGTATTTTATAAAATCACGGTTGTTTGGAAATTTTCACAAATCAAGTGTATTTTGGAAATTTTACAAAACTTGGGGGTATTTTGGTTGCGAAATAGGGTGGCTGGTCCCTTTCGGGTTTTAATTATAGATTTTGGCCCGTCAACAAATCCTCGTGGCTAAGGTGAACAGTCACTGCGCACCAGGTAGGATTCCAGTGAAGAGGAGGTGAGTCACTAGGACTGCTTAAGTACCAAGCTCTCCCTGAATCCAATCCTAGACATGCATATGCCTGTTGCAACACCCTAACCCATCGACTCGTTCACGGGTTTGTTTGGATAGATTAAGTCTTATGAATTTAAAAAGTTGTTTTAACTAAGCCTATAGTCCATCAATGCCTAACATACTAGTCTACGTCCATCAAGCCCATCAAGCCCACATACATATCACATCCAAAAGTTTAGAATACTTACCTGCGTGGATCGGGTGCCGGTAGACTCGAAGGCCATATCTTCTTCCAGATTTTTTCTCAATTTCACATAAATTTTCAAAACACTACTAGACCCATTTCACAAATGACCCGAGTTTTAAAGCGGGCTCGATACTAAAATGTAACACCCCAAACCCGGCCCATAAGTTTCACCAGATCCGGTATGCTACGGGTTGTACGTTGAAAACTTTTGCTAAGTTGGTTTTAGTAAATCATAAGTTATTAGGCAAAATTCGAATAAACAAGTGACTTTTGAAAAAAACCTTATATTATTATTATTTTGAATAATAAAACCTTTGACAAGGTTCCATAAGTTGCAAATATTAAAAACTAAGTAGTGAGTATAAACTATGGGGCCTTATTACATAAATATTTCTAAAATTAAAAACTTAAGGAAAAACTGAAATAATCTATAGGAATAAAAACTTGATGGCCCCTCGAGTCCGCCTTTGCTCCCATGTCCACGATCTACTGTTCATCTGCAAAGTTAGGGAAAAATAATAGGGTGAGTCACCAAGACTCAGTGTGTAAATCTTGAAAACACATCAAAGGCTTAGCCCACAAACACATTATGGCCTTGGCCCGTATACAAGGGTAACTATATATGCATCATGGCCCATCCCAGCCTAAAAATCCATCCTCTACACACTAACCCGTACCAACCATCACACCTTGGGGATTTCTACAATCAACCCTCCAACCGCTACACACCATATCGACAGCTGTGATGCCTGTCTTAAAGACCGATCACTGTGTGACCTATGTGGTAAAGCCACCGATTGCCATGCGACCTTAATAATACATCGTAGTATTTCGACACCGAGTCGTTGCTGTCATAAAGACCGATCACTATGTGACCTATGTGGCAAAGCCACCGATCGCTATGCGACCTTCTTCCCCTTCATCATATCAATCCCATCCCATGCATACATACATGCAGAATCAAAACAATATACTACCTAAAAGTTCACAGTCTATCACATACATCGATACACATAGAGAAGTTTCTATGATTACGTACCTGGCATTCCTTGCCTACCCTTTTTTGGGTAATCCGACTGTCTATACATACAGCATTTTTCAGGCTTTTAGCCCATAACATACATTTAGTATAGATTACTATACAGCCTTTTTCCGACTTTTAGCCCATAACATATATTTAGTACAGATTACTATACAGCCTTTTTCCGGCTTTTAGCCCATAACATATATTTAGTACAGATTACTAGTGTGTTAGAGATCTACACACCTGATTACTGTTAGAACGAGACCCTCTAAGTTGATGCTATCCGTAGTCAACACCACCGCTATCTGCCTTGAAATCTCGAAAAGTGATATGAGATTCATGAACTAGTGTTTCTGGCTTTTAGATCTAAGAGATCTTACTAGAAAAGATTCGGCTACTCCCAGAGGATTTCGGCTTTTTGCGAAAAATTAGGAAGAGAAGATGATTCGAAGAAATCTATAGAGATTCGGCTTTTAGAAGAAAGAAGAGAAAATAATAATGGAGTTTTCGGCTTTCGACTTTTTAGAAGAAAGAAGAGAATAATGGAGTTTTCAGCTTTTAGAAGAAAGAAGAGAATAATGGAGTTTTCAGCTTTTAGAAGAAAGAAGAGAATAATGGAGTTTTCGGCTTTTAAGAGAAAGAAGAGAAAAGAATAATGGGGTTTTTGGCTTTTAGAAGAAAGCAGGGAAAGAAAAGGTGGAAACCCTAAATGCTGAAAAATAAAGAAGAGAACCCTCCCTATTTATAGAAATTTCGGCACTTACCTATGAAAAATCGAAAGTTCCCTTCCTGATAACTAAAAATTAATCAAATAAAAAGGGAAAATTCGGCACCCCCTTTGCCATAAAGAAACCGATTTCTTCACTTCTCTAGGTGATGGAATTTCAACCAACTCCTAGCATTGTAGATAGCTCCTATCTTTTCTCCTTTTTTTTTCCTTCCATATTATCAACTATATTATCTACATTATCCCATTCACATAAATCCTCCTATTTTTAAGCCTTGTTGCCGTCCACTCTACCTAACCCTAATGTCGAAATTTAGCTAACTTAAATTAAAAGAGTTGGGCTCCATGTAACTTAAATTTGGGCCCCTTACTCCCTTGTGTGGCGTCACCTCCTTGCTCCCTAAGTGGCCCCACTAATCACTGGGCCACAAGCCCATTTTGATATTTTAAACTCAGATACCACCTTTTAAACCCTATAGTGCCCAAACAAAAATTTAACTAAGGCTTCACCAATCCACGAGCCCAATTTGGACCCCTAATGCTCAAATTAACTCATTACACGTATTCACCCATTAAATGCATAGGCCCAAAAATTCGGGGATGTTACTGAGGTTACACGATCGGTCGGGTCACCGCAAAGAATTGCATCGATGTCGCGACACGTAACCACCGTGTCGCGACATCCTTGCCCGATATTATAACAGCCGGTTTAGACCTAGTCGAGCAAAGGGTTTTGAGACCACAAATCCGAGGTCAAAAAAATATTTTAATATTATTTTTGATGTTTATAATATGTGATTGAGCATGTGTGAAAATTTGGTGTGAAAATTTTATCGATTGTGTGTCAAATTATAGAAAATGACTTAATCACATAAATTGTAAAAGCTGTATGCTGATTGTTAAAGTGCCTAATTGTCGTTGTCTTTATAAATTGGAGGATTTATGTTGTAAATAGCCCATTTTACAAAGCAGTGGACGACATAAGGCGAAAATATATAGTATTTTATATTGTTTTTAATGGTTAATAATTAATAACATATTATATGTTATTATAATAAAATAAAAGAAACAAGATAGTGGCATTGTTCATCCATCCTTGTCGAAACTTGAAAGACAAAGAAAGAAATAGGACTTTGGGGTATTTGGCCATAGTTGCTCAAAATTAAGGTATGCTTTGAGCTCGGTTTTTGATAATTTCTACGTTTTTGTGATCGTTGCTTTGTGCTCTAACTAGCCCATGCTTTAATTTTAGAATTTAATGGTGATTTTGAAATATGCCATTGATGAATGCTTGAGCTTTTTGATATTTGATGATGAAAATTGAAAGATAAGTGAAAGATTAACATATTTTGTCTTTGAATTTTTAGTGAAATTGAGTAATTTGGGCTTAATTGTAAAAATGAGAAATAGGAGAACTTAAATGTGAAATAAATGAAATGTGTGGACTTGTATGAACATATAGAGAATTCGGCTAGGCATGGGTGAAGTGAAATTTTGTGTATTTTGTGATTTTGTGAATTAGGGACTAAAGTGTCGAAATGTGAAAATGTGAGGGCTATTTTGTAAAATGCCCTAAATATGTGTGTTTGGACTAAATTGAATGAATTGGTGATTGAATGAGTTAAATTTGAATGTGTATTGACCGGGAAAAGAGAGATTCGGATCGAGATCGAGGCAAAGACAAAGTACTCGATTGATCGGCTAATTTCGGTATTCGACGTCTGAGGTAAGTTCGGATATAATACCAATTTATAGATTTATATCTATGTGATGAGAATTGGTTGAATGCATAGTTAATGAATAGAAATGTATTATATATGAAATCGAGTAATGAGGCACTAAGTGTGTGAATTTAGAAACAAGATAGAGATGATTAGCACTGTGTGTGAGAAATAATAGAAGCTTCGACTTATTGATCCGGCACTGTGTGTGCGATACCGAATTAAGTTTTGTTTTGTATCAAGGAACTAAGTGTGCGATGTTAATTAAGCTTCGGCTATGATTTGAGCACTAAGTGTGCGATTGAGTTGAAAAGATATCGAGCAGGGAATGAGGTATGGTATCGAGCATCGAAAAGCAAGAATGTTTGTTTACTGAGTGTTGGCAAAGGTATGTTTGAATCTATGTGGCTGATGATAGTTTTAAAGGTTGAATGAATGGATATTTGAGCATATGGTTGAGGATGATAATGTGCTTAATTGTGCATCTATCTATGTGTTGGTTTATTTATGTATTGATGTTGCATTATTGAGAAGTATGTGTTATATTACGGACTTACTAAGCTTTAAAAGCTTAATGTGTGAATTATTTCTCTGTTTTACAGTGTGAGTAGAGCTAGCTCGGATCTGGGGAATCATCAGCGACTTGATCACACTATCGACTATCTATTTCGGTACTTTTGAAAGGTGTACATATTTGGTATATGGCATGTATAGGCTAGAGGTCTTGGTATGTTTTGTAATGTTGGATCTTGCCATGTGATATGGCTAGAAAGTTGAATGTTGATGGTTCATATGTGAGGCAATGTAAATGACGAATGTGGTATGAAATAGTGAGGTTGGAAACGGTATTTTTCATGCTTGAACTAGTTGAAGGAAATGGTGTTTTATGTGTGAATTTGTGGCTTGATTAAATGATGTTTTGTTGACATGATTTAGGTGGTGAAATTGTATTTTAGTTGGACTTATTTGAGATGAGTTTGAGCATGGCTATAGATGGTATTGTTGATGATTGATGGGTGCTTGAAATGGTATGTTTTGGTTGCATTTGAGGCATGAATTGGTAATGGTTTAATGCATATAGATGTTCAATGTGTGGTTGGCAAATTTGGCCTTGAAAATGGCCTATAATTTCCCACACGGTTGAGCACACGGGCGTGTGGCTTGACCGTGTCATTCGAGTTTGCAAATTGAAACAAGTCAAGCTCGACCGCAGGCTGGACACACGGGCGAGTCGCAGGCCGTGTGATGCAAGTTAGGCTCGACCACGAGTGAGGCACACGAGCGTGTCTCAGGTCGTGTGGACAAGTAAGTATGTATGCCCTGTTTTGCCACGGCTTGTATGCACGGGCGTGTTCGAGGCCGTGTGAGGCATACGGCCTACCCATACGGGCGTGTGACCTCTGTAACTTAGAAAAATGTTTGAATTTTAGAAATTTCGTATGAGTTTGGTTTAGTCCCGACCCCTTTCTAATACATGTTTAAGGTCTCGTAGACCTTATTAAGGGACTATATGATTATATTTGAATATGATTGAATGATAATTGACTTTGTGTTGTGAAATGGATATGAAATGTTCCGATTGTCTGGTAATGCCTCTTAACCCTATTTCGGTGATGGTTACGGGTTAGGGTGTTACATTTTATTGGTATCAGAGCTACGGTTTAGTTGATTCTAAGACTAACGTAGCGCGTGTGAGTCTACCTATACATGCAATATATGCAATTGCGATAGTGTGATAAATCCTGACAGTTGAAAATGTGTTTTCGTATAGTAAATGGATCCCGATCGATCAGTTGTTAACGATGTTGAGAGCAATGCGCCTGCTCCCGCTCAAGGGACAGCGCCGGCTGAATCTAGGCTGATTGCTAGTAGTCAAGAGGGATAGGCTAAGCAAGCCTTCTTCTGAATGATGAGTGAGTGGTTTTCGGAGTTCGCTCGAACGAATCTAGCTGCTCCACAACCTCCACCCCCACCAGTACCTGTTGTGCCACAAGTGACAGATTCGATCCGATTGAATAAACTTCCTGTAGATAAGATCCAAAAGTATCGGGCCGAAGAGTTTAGGGCCACAACTGATGATGATGCTGAGCGAGCTGAGTTTTGGCTCGAGAATACTATCCGAGTGTTTGATGAGATGTCATTGACACCTGATGAATGTATTAAATGTTCTGTTTCGTTGTTGAGGGATACCGCGTATAACTGGTGGAAGACATTGATATCTGTGGTTTCGAGAGAGAGAATCACCTGGGATTTCTTTCAAGCTGAATTCAGAAAGAAGTATATCAATCAACAATTCATTGACCAGAAACGTAAAGAGTTTCTAGAGTTGAAACAGGGCCGTATGACAGTTACGGAATATGAACGAGAGTTTGTGAGATTGAGTCAATATGCACGGGAATGTGTTTCAACCGAAGCTACTATGTGTAAACATTTTATTGAAGGGCTGAATGAAGACATTAAATTGTTGGTCGGAATACTTGACATAAATGAATTTTTTGTGTTAGTTGAATGAGCCTGCAAAGCTGAGGAGCTTAGCAAAGAAAAGAAGAAAAGCCGATTCTGAGGCTAGAGATGAAAGAAAAATATTGATGAGCAAGTCGTCTCAAACTTCATCGAAGAGATTTAAAGATGCGAGCAATCATTCAAATGCTTCGTTTGGACATTCGGGTAGAGATCGTGTGAGACAAAGTGTTGGACCGAGAACTCAAGCTCCAATTGAATCAAGTGTTGGTAGTGTTAAAAATAATAAGCCTGAGTGTAGACAGTGTGGAAGACGACATGTCAGAGAATGTTGGGGCAAGTACAATAATCGAACTTGTTACAAGTGTGGATTACGAGATCATTTCATTCGAGACTGTCCAAAGTTAGCTGAGGAAGAAATTGTTCAGAGTAAGCGCCCAAGTAATATGACGGCTAGGGGTAGACCACCCAGAAACACCAGAAATGTGAGTGGAAGTCAGAGAGGGACTACAGATATAGCTGTGAGATCCAAGGTGAAAGCACCTGCCCGAGCTTATGCTATTCGCGCTCGTGAGGAAGTGTCATCTCCAGACGTCATTTCTGGTACTTTAACTTTATTTGAAACTGATGTGATTGCATTAATAGATCCAGGTTCTACTCATTCCTATGTGTGTGTGAATCTAGTATCAAGTAAGACTCTACCTGTTGAGTCTACTGAATTCGTGATTAGAGTATCGAACCCCTTAGGCAAGTGTGTCTTGGTGGATAAAGTGTGCAAGAACTGCCCATTGATGTTTCGGGATGCTTGTTTTTCGGCTAAATTGATGTTGTGACCATTCGATGAATTTGATATAATTCTGGGTATGGGTTTGCATAATGCTATTTTGAATTGTAAACGAAAGAGTATTGAATTGAGAAGTCAGTTCAAATTGAATCTAGTGATTTGAATTGGTTACTAGCTGTTGTATCTGCGATGAAAGCTTTGAACTATGTGAAAAAGGGTTGTGAAGCTTATCTCGCATATGTGATTGATATAAAAGTGATAGAAAAGAAGGTGGAATCTATGCCTATGGTTTGTGAATTCCCTGATGTGTTTCCTGAAGAATTACCGGGATTACCTCCGACACGAGAAGTTGAGTTTGGTATTGATTTAGTGCCCAGAACGACTCCTATATCAATAGCTCCGTATAGAATGGCACCGACTGAATTGAAAGAGTTGAAGTCTCAATTGCAAGAGTTGACAGATAGAGGATTTGCACGACCAAGTTTTTTGCCCTGGGGTGCTTCCGTGTTGTTTGTTAAAAAGAAAGACGGCACTATGAGGATGTGTATTGATTACCGACAATTGAACAAAGTGACGATAAAGAATAAATATCCTTTGCCACGTATTGATGATTTGTTCGATCAACTAAAAGGAGCTACAGTGTTTTCTAAGATAGATTTGAGATCGGGCTATTATCAATTAAGAGTTAAAGAATCAGATGTACCGAAGACTGCTTTCAGAACGAGGTACGGACATTATGAATTCTTAGTTATGCCTTTTGGACTAACGAATGCTCCTGCAGTGTTTATGGATTTAATGAATCGAATATTCAGACCGTATTTGGATCGTTTTGTTGTGGTGTTCATTAATGATATTTTGATTTATTCATGTGATGAGACGCAACATGCCGAGCATTTGAGAATTGTGTTACAGACTCTGCGTGAGAAGCAATTGTATGCAAAGTTTACCAAATGTGAGTTTTGGTTACGTGAAGTTGGTTTTCTGGGGCATATTGTATCAGCTACGGGAATAAGAGTTGATCCAAGTAAGATCTCAGCTATTCTAGAATGGAAACCTCCGAGAAATGTGTCTGAAGCCCGTAGTTTTCTGGGACTGGCTAGATATTATAGACGGTTTGTGAAAGGTTTCTCGATGATTGTGACTCCATTGACGAAGTTGCTATAGAAAGATGTTAAATTCAAGTGGTTAGAAAAGTGCCAGCAGAGTTTTGAACAGTTGAAAGCATTGTTGACAGAAGCACCAGTGTTAGTTCAACCAGAATCTGGTAAAGAATTCATAGTTTAAAGTGATGCATCGTTGAATGGTTTGGGCTGTGTACTGATGCAAGAAGGCAAAGTCATCGCTTATGCTTTGAGGCAGTTAAAGCCGCATGAAAAGAACTATCCAATGCATGATCTTGGATTAGCTGCGGTTGTGTTTGCATTGAAGATTTGGCGTCACTACCTATTTGGTGAGAAATGTCATATTTATACCGATCAAAAGAGCTTGAAGTACTTGATGACTCAGAAAGAATTGAATTTGCGACAGAGAAAATGGTTAGAATTGTTGAAAGATTACGAACTTGTGATTGATTATCATCCGGGCAAAGCTAATGTTGTTGCCGATGCCTTGAGTCAAAAGTCTTTATGTGCTCTGCGAGCTATGAGTACTCAGATAGATCTGTGTGATGATAATTTGATTTTGGCTGAGTTGAAAGTTAGGCCGATGTTTGTAAGTCAGGTTTGTGATGCCCAGAAAAGTGACAACGAGATGTTAGCAAGGCGAGATCAGTGTGGATTGAATATTGATTTGGAATTTCGAATTGATAGTGATGATTGTTTGAGATTCAGAGATCAGATTTGTGTTCCAAAGAATTCAGAGTTGATTCAGTTGATTTTGAACGAAGCTCACAATAGTCGCTTGACTGTTTATCCGGGGAGTACAAAAATGTATAACGATCTGAAATAGTTTTATTGGTGGCATGGTATGAAAAAAGATATTTCTGACTTTGTGTCAAAATGTTTAGTTTATCAGCAAGTTAAAACTGAACATCGGGTTCCATCCGGTTTGTTACAACCGATTATGATTCCTGAGTGGAAATGGGAGAGAATCACGATGGACTTTGTGTCGGGACTACCTTTATCTCCTAGAAAGAAAGATGCAATCTGGGTGATAGTTGACAGATTGACGAAATCAGCTTATTTTGTTCCGTTGAGAATAGATTATTCACTTGATAAGTTAGTTGAATTGTATATCTCAGAGATTGTGAGATTGTACGGGGTGCCACTATCTATTGTATCTGACAGAGATCCGAGATTTACCTCGCGGTTTTGGAAGAAATTGCAAGAGCCTTTAGGCACAAAGTTACATTTCAGTACTGCTTTTCATCCTCAAACGGATGGACAATCTGAGCGAATCATCCAGGTTCTCGAATATATGTTGAGATGTTGTATTCTTGAATTTGAGAGTACATGGGAAAAACATTTACCATTGATTGAGTTTGCGTACAACAATAGTTTTCAATCTAGCATTAAAATGGCACCGTATGAGGCTCTTTATGGTCGAAAATGTCAAACTCCATTGTATTGGATTGAGCTGAGTGAGAATAAGATTCACGGGGTTGATTTGATAAAAGAGACTGAGCAGAAAGTGATCCGTAACAGTTTGAAAGCGGCCTCAGATCGTCAGAAGTCTTATGTAGACTTGAAATGGAAGGATATCAAATTCGAGGTCGGTGACAAAGTGTTTTTAAAAGTGTCTCCGTAGAAGAAAATACTTTGATTTGACCGAAAAGGCAAGTTGAGTCCGAGGTTCATCGGGCCGTATGAGATCATCGAATGGATTGGACCAGTTGCTTATAGATTGTTGTTGCTACCTGAATTAGAAAAGATTCATAATGTGTTCCATGTATCGATGCTTGGACGATACAGATCTGATCCATCACATGTAATTGCTCCTACTGAAGTTGAGATTCAATCAGATTTGTCGTACAGTGAGGAACCGATTCGAATTCTGGCACATGAGATCAAAGAGTTGAGAAACAAAAGAATATCTTTAGGGAAAGTGCTGTGGCATAAACACGGAGTAGAAGAGGCTAAGTGGGAGCCTGAAGATGTTATGAGAGAGCAATATCCGAACCTATTCACTGGTAATATGTTTGGGGACGAAAATCCCTAAGGGGGGAGAGTTGTAACAACCCAGTTTAGACCCTCGTCGAAACAATGGTTTCGCGACCACAAATCCGAGGTCAGAAAAATATTTTAATATTATTTTTGAGGTTTATAATATGTGATTGAGCATGTGTGAAAATTTGGTGTGAAAATTTTATCAATTGTGTGTCGAATTATGGAAAAGGACTTAATCGCATAAATTGTAAAAGCTGTGTGCTGATTATTAAAGTACCTAATTGTTGTTGTCTTTATAAATTGGAGGATTTATGTTGTAAATAGCCCATTTTACAAAGTAGTGGACGACATAAGGCGAAAATATATAGTATTTTATATTGTTTTTAATGGTTAATAATTAATAACATATTATATGTTATTATAATAAAATAAAAGAAACAAGATAGTGGCATTGTTCATCCATCCTTGCCGAAACTTGAAAGAAAAAGAAAGAAATAGGGCTTTGGGGTATTCGACCATAGTTTCTCAAAATCAAGGTATGCTTTGAGCTCAGTTTTTGATAATTTCTACGTTTTTGTGATCGTTGCTTTGTGCTCTAACTAGCCCATGCTTTATTTTAGAATTTGATGGTGATTTTGAGATATGCCATTGATGAATGCTTGAGCTTTGTGATAATTGATGATGAAAATTGAAAGATAAGTGAAAGATTAACATATTTTGTCTTTGAATTTTTAGTGAAATTGAGTAATTTGGGCTTAATTGTAAAAATGAGAAATAGGAGGACTTAAATGTGAAATAAATGAAATATGTGGACTTGTATGAACATATAGAAAATTCGGCTAGGCATGGGTGAAGTGAATTTTTTTTGTATTTTGTGATTTTGTGAATTAGGGACTAAAGTATCAAAATGTGAAAATGTGAGGGCTATTTTGTCAAATGCCCTAAATATGTGTGTTTGGACTAAATTGAATGAATTGGTGATTGAATGAGTTAAATTTGAATGTGTATTGACCGAGAAAGGAGAGATTCGGATCGAGATCGAGGCAAAGACAAAGTACTCGATTGATCGGCTAGTTTCTGTATTCGACGCTCGAGGTAAGTTCGGGTATAGTACCAGTTGTTAGATTTATATCTATGTGATGAGAATTGGTTGAATGCATAGTTAATGAATTGAAATGTATTATATATGAAATCGAGTAATGAGGCACTAAGTGTGCGATGTTAATTAAGCTTCGGCTATGATTTGAGCACCATGTGTGGGATTGAGTTGAAAAGATATCGAGCAGGGAATGAGGTATGGTATCGAGCATCGAAAAGCAAGAACGTTTGTTTACTGAATGTTGGCAAAGGTATGTTTGAATCTATGTGGTTGATGATAGTTTTAAAGGTTGAATGAATGGATATTTGAGCATATGGTTGAGGATGATAATGTGCTTAATTATTCATCTATCTATGTGATGGTTTATTTATGTATTGATGTTGCATTATTGAGAAGTATGTGTTATATTACGAACTTACTAAGCTTTAAAAGCCTACTGTGTGAATTGTTTCTCTGTTTTACAATGTCAGTAGAGCTAGCTCGGATCCAGGGAATCGTCAGCGACTTGATCACACTATCTGCTGTCTATTTCGGTACTTTTGAAAGGTGTACATATTTGGTATATGGCATGTATAGGCTAGAGGTCTTGGCATGTTTTGTAATGTTGGATCTTGCAATGTGATATGGCTAGAAAGTTGAATGTTGATGGTTCATATGTGAGGCAATGTAAATGATGAATGTGGTATGAAATAGTGAGGTTGGAAACGGTATTTTTCATGCTTGAACTAGTTGAAGAAAATGGTGTTTTCTGTGTGAATTTGTGGCTTGATTAAATGATGTTTTGTTAACATGATTTAGGTGGTGAAATTGTATTTTAGTTGGACTTATTCGAGATGAGTTTGAGCATGGCTATAGATGGTATTGTTGATGAATGATGGGTGCTTGAAATGGTATGTTTTGGTTGCATTTGAGGCATGAATTGGTAATGGTTTAATGCATATAGATGTTCAATGTGTGGTTGGAAAATTTGGCCTTGAAAATGGCCTATAATTGCCAACACAGTTGAGCACACGGGCGTGTGGCTTGACCGTGTCCTTCGAGTTTGCAAATTGAAACAAGTCAAGCTTGACCACGGGCTGGACACATGGGCGTGTCCCAGGCCGTGTGATGCAAGTCAGGCTCGACCACGGGTTAGGCACACGAGCGTGTCTCAGGCCGTGTGGACAAGTCAGTATGTATGCCCTGTTTTGCCACGGCTTGGATGCACGGGTGTGTCCGAGGTCGTGTGAGGCACATGGCCTACCCACACGGGCGTGTGACCTCTGTAACTTAGAAAAATGTTTGAATTTCAGAAATTTCGTATGCGTTCAGTTTAGTCCCGACCCTTTTCTAACACATGTTTGAGGTCTCGTAGACCTCATTAAGGGACTATATGATTATATTTTAATATGATTGAATGATAATTGACTTTGTGTTGTAAAATGGATATGAAATGTTCCGATTGTCCAGTAATGCCTCTGAACCCTATTCGGACGACGGTTATGGGTTAGGTGTGTTACAAGTATACCAATGTTGCAATATTGAGGTGTTGTGACGCTACACACCCTACAGTTTAGAAAACTTGGGGAAACTGTCTTCTATGTCGCAACGCGGAAGTGCCATGTTGTGACATCAAGGTACTTTCTCCAATTATTTCATGGTTTGCAACACAGGTTTACTCTAGTTTTCAAGTATTTTGATATAACAAAAAGAATATTTTAAATCCCTTACTTAAATTTACAAAATATTTTATAAGTCCTGAAAATTATTTTCAAAGTGTTGAACAAAATAAACTTTTAAAAAGCCTTGAATTAACTTGATTTTAAACGAGTTTTTTGATGTCTGAAGGACTTCTATCAATACTCAGGTTGACAAGTATTGGTAGAACTCAAGATTTTAAAATGACCTTAAAAAGGCTATAGAATTCTACCGGTAGAACTGGAAGTGCTATCGATACAACTCTTGGTTTTACTAATACAACCCTAAATTCTATGGGTAGAACACACTCCAATAAGCAAGGTAGTTTTAGCCTGGGACTTCTATCGATACCCTGGTCAGATCTACTGATATCCTCAGATTTCTACCGCCATCTTGAGGACTTCTACTGTAACAAGTCAAAACAGTAGCCAAGGTTCTATCTCTCCCACATTTCTACCGAAACTCTGATGCTTCTACCAATACGAGTTGAAACCACCAGACTTCTACCGATACCTTGAGGACTTCTACCTAAACAAGCCAATACAATAACCAAAGTTCAGCATGCCCTACGCTTCTACTGATACTCTGGTTGGTTCTACCTATACCAAATGAAACCCTCAGAGTTCTACCGATACAAGGGAACTTATATCGATAGAACGAGCCTAATAGTCATATTTTGGAAATACTTCTATCGATACAAGATTCAGTCTACCGATAGAACGAAGCTACAGACTGCATATAATGTAACATCCCCAAACCTGGCCCATTCACTACGACTGAATCTGGTTATGTTAGTGAAAATATTTTAGACTTAGAATAAAATAGTAAAAATTTATTTGCTCTTGGAAACCATGTTCTTTTGAAATTATAGCCACATGTTTAATAATTCCATAATTGAATAAGTAAGTTATAAAAATATATCCATCGTCACATAGTGTTTCAATTTGAACAAACCATCATAGAGTTGATAATAAAATAATACCAAAAATAATAAAATAAATCCTTATTACAACCATTATTTAAAAGAAATACTTAATATTTAATAAAACTAAAAACAACGCCTTGGCATGGGCCACCATGTGTCCTCTCCGATCCCGGTCCATCTCACGAATCACCGAAATGTTTGGAAAATAATTGGGTGAGTCACAGACTCAGTGCATAACCATAACACATATTTCCCACACGTATGGGCTTGGCCCATAACCATACTTTTCTCATAGCAAGTCATGCAAATATGCATCTCAGCCCAACCCACAATCCAACCGTCGCCAACCTTAGCGGACTCCTGCGCTGGGGCCGTGGATAAACCACCACCGATCACATCGTGATCCATACCCTTACCTTGGCAATTGTTTGAACAAGGCCGTGGGTGAGCCACCGATCAACCAAAATGATCTCAACATCAATAATCGTCTCTGGTGACGCACATAGCCATCAACCGCGAGATGGGCACCGAGCCACACCTCCTTGAGGTAGCACACGGCTAACCCTCAAGCGCTAATGTAGCCGGAGCTATCATTAGACCACGTACAACTTGTGTACACTTCCTCCTTCTTCAATCCAATCCCATGCCCATGTGTCAATAAATCATGCAAGAATATCATATAGAGTGAGTATTTATTATTTATCAATACCACATCAAACATATATAAAATATACAAATATCACAACCAATCTTACCATCATCGGTTCACATCACTCAAGCCATTATAATCGGCTTCCACGCATAACACATATGTTTAATAGCTAGCAAGCAAGCCGAGAAATAGTGCGATGGTTACGCACCTTAATAGCACAAACGATCCAATCCCGAAATGTTTGCTTGACTAACTCTCTGCAAACACCACCTTAAACAACCCATAATAATACCATATTAGATTCGACTTCTAAACCAATAAACATCAAGGAGTGGCCTTTGGCCTAACACCTACCACTTCTTACCTTGATGAGTAGTCAAATTCAACCAGCCCCTAAGTGCTCCTCTCACAGGCTTAACAATAGATCCTTCTGCTAAACAGGGAAAAACTAAAAGGTTCGGCAAGGCTCTTTAAATAGTGTTGGGGTATTCGGCAATGGCAAGTTTTGGAGGTGGTTTCGGTTAAAGCGAAGGTTAAAAGAATAGGAGAAGGAAGAATAGGAGGTTCGGCCACCTAGCAAACTTGAGATGAAAAGAAATGTTTTGGAAGAAAAAGGTTTGGCTACCCAAAATGGTTGAGAGCAAAATACTAGCAATTCGGCAAAGAGAGCAAATGGTGAAAGGAACCAAAAGGTGAGCACCTCCCCTATTTATAACATTCGGTGCCACCTTTCAAGAGCTCTGGCCACTTAATTCAAATTAATTTGAATTAAGTAAAACCCCTTAACTTACTCATCTCCATCCATTCAAAAATAGTTTGAATGGTTCAACATTATCCCATCTATTTTAAAAAAGATTATCCTACACTAAAAAAACAAATACTAAATAAAATAAAATCTTATCCTCACCTACCTAGGACTCCATGTGCCGTCCACACCTTACCAACTCTTTGCCAAAAAGAACAAAAATAAAGCTTCAATGTGCCACCCACTTTCACGCCTTTCAAAGAAGAAAAGAAGGAAAACCCCAACGGCCTCCAAGGCTCGAACACCGGACACAGGGGAACCAATGACCAAGTAGCGCCCGTGCCATTTGGCCTAGGCGTTGTTTTGTGACAGACGCGCAACATTTTCTTTTAAGCCTTCCCAGTGCTTTAACGCCCGACTTGCAAAATAACAACAAAATTACGCCTCCCTTGCGCCTTGAACCCACGACTGCACCAAGCTCCTTTTCAAGCGGCGCCTCGGCCACTCCGCCCACACCCTTTCATGACAAGAAGCCCCAACTTTTATTTTTAATTCCTTCCTGCGTCAGCCCATCACAAGCAAAATATAAAACGCCAAAATCTGCTGCTGCCCCACTCGAACCAGCGCCCTTTCTCCCCTTGAGCGCCTAAGTGGCGCATGAGAGCCACTTCGCCAAGCTATTCCTTGTGCCAAAAATTACCGAAAAATATACTTAAGGCCTCCTTAGCCCGATTCCCTTCTTTACACTAAAAATCCAAAATTTTCCAAAGTCTACCCTTTCATCCAAGCATTCTTAGAACCTCTAAAACTCATCCAAGCACTCCCAAAACCTACTAACACTTGATTTATACCCAATATGCACAAACCCTAAAACCAGGTGTTACAATTCTACCCTCCTTAAAATAATTTCGTCCTCAAAATTACTTGCCTAAACTAACGACTCCATTCCTCCCACTACGCTATGGTCACACTCCGATCTTAAAGAGCTATCATACTTCTAGGCACAATTTCTATCACACTCAAGGTTCCAACTACTTTACGAGCAACAAAACAAACGAATCACCAAAATGAACAAAACAACAAAGACTATTCCAGACATAAGGGACTTACCCGCTGACACATCCGGCACATCATTGACCTCCTTCCGACGGACTGCATAAACCAGACCCGACTGTCTTGCCTCGGTGCCACCATTACCGCGGTCTACTTCATCGCTCCACGACCTCGGCCGGAACCATTCCCTCTATGGTTCGGACCACGACCTCTCGTCGCTTGTTGACCACCTCTGCTTCGCTGCATAACCTTGACCTTACATGCCCGAGTCCTATTCGGGTTCTGGGGACAATCCTTAATCAGATGAGTCTTGGACTTGCATCTAAAACATTCTCGAACACGATTCCAGCACTCGCCAACATGGTACCTTCCACATTGAGCACACGGACGATCTGGATTTCCGTGGTGGCTTAGCAATATGAGCGAGTCTCAACCCTCGGTCTTTTACGAACCCTCTCAACCACTTCGGCGGTCCAACACTTCTCTTATCACGGTTCCTTTCTCATTACGCCTCTCGGCCTTTTTGACCTCCTCGGCTATCCGAGCTTTCTCACTAATACTGGCGAAGTCTCTTTCGTTGTTGCGGCGCGCAATCAAAACCCGCAGCTCATCCGTAGCCCATCTTCAAATCGACGCATCTCTCATGTCGGTTGCCACGATTCCCGAGCATACTGGCTCAAACGCGAAACTCGACTTCATACTCCGCTATCGATTTGCTACCTTGCACCAGTTGAGGAACGCCTTCCTCTGAGCATCCACATAGCTCGCTCCGACATACTTCCCCTCGAACTTGATCTTAAAATAACCCCGATCCACTCGATCTGCCGGTACTTTCATAACCGTGAGCCACCACTGGTAGGCCTCATCTCGCGACAACGAAACAACACCCTTAAGCTTCTCCTCGGCGGTTAAGTCTAAGTCGTCCATAATCCTTTCCATCGCCTCAAGCGATTACTCGCCACGTTCGAGCTACCCCGAACACTCCTCACGAAGACCTCGGCTCCATTCGCCCTAAGCCTTTCTGGTCGCGACTTCCGAGTCCCACGCCCCCATTGGCTCCTCGCCACTCGCTCAAGCACCGCAAAGATAGCTGCGATCTTCGCGTCGTCTCCTCGGTCCCGATCCTGCTTTGTTCCACCTCAACGGTGGTGGCGGCACATCGTCGCTCTCGACCCATGGCGAGACCCAACCGTTCGAACAACGACATCCTGCCTCTACCACGTCCACGAGTATTGCGACCACGCCCCCTAGAACTCATATCTAGCGCCTCGATTTAGTCTGTTTAAAAGTTTTATGCATTAGAAATTCTTGTTTCACTTGTTTTATCCACGAGAAATTTTATGCAATGAAGTTTCCGAGAGTAGTTCTTTCGAGCAATCAAGTTTCCTTCCCTACCCAGGGGTAATTTCGTCATTTTCCTATAAGAGGTATATCGGTAATAACTCAGGGTCAATTTTGAAAAATAGTTTTCCAACTTAAAGATATTTCAAAATTTACAAAATCACAGGGGTCATCTTGAAAATTTTGTTTTTCAAACCAGAGGTATCGCACAAATTTCAGAAATTAGGGTTATTTTTGTAATTTTGGAAATCATGGGCATTTTGGTAATTTTAGAAATCAAAAGCGTCCTTCAAAATTAGATTTAGGGTTTATAGACCAAAAGGGTAAAATTGATAATTTTAAAATAGGGATTTTAAAACAATCAGGCCAAATCCCTTTCGGGTTTTAATAATCGGTTTAGCCTATGAACAAGTCCTCTTGGTTAAGGTGAACCGTAGCTACGCACCAGGTAGGATTCAAGTAAAGAGGAGGTGAGTCGCTAGGATTTGCTTAAATACCAAGCTCTTCTTGAATACCATTCCTAGACATGCGTGCATGATGGTTGCCACACCTTAACTCGACGACTAACTTCACGAGTTTTTTAGTAGCCTTAAGTTTTATGCATATGTTTGAGTAGACTATTCCTAGGGTCCAACGGATCCTAGTATTCTAATCTACGAGCCCAAACTAAGCCCATAATAATTCATATAGACAAATCACTTCAAGAAAGTCCAAGTACTTACAGTGGACTTGGGCCTGAGAGTACAGTGCCATGCCGAATAACTGAAAACCTTTTATAAAGCCCACATTTCAAAAACCCATTTTAAAAAGCTGCTTGGACCCAAAACCCTCAAAGCCGAAGTTTGAGCAGGGCTCGATACCAAACTGTAACATCCCCAAACCTGGCCCATTCACTACGACCGAATCTGGTTATGTTAGTGAAAATATTTTAGACTTAGAATAAAATAGTAAAAATTTATTTGCTCTTGGAAACCATGTTCTTTTGAAATTATAGCCACATGTTTAATAATTCCATAATTGAATAAGTAAGTTATAAAAATATATCCATCGTCACATAGTGTTTCAATTTGAACAAACCATCATAGAGTTGATAATAAAATAATACCAAAAATAATAAAATAAATCCTTATTACAACCATTATTTAAAAGAAATACTTAATATTTAATAAAACTAAAAACAACGCTGTAACACCCCAAACCCGGTCAATACACCACGACCGAATCTGGTATGTTACGGGGAAAACGTACTTGAGAGGTTTAGGTTTTTCGTTTAAAAGCAGGATGTAAACACTTCACTATCTAGGGTATTTGAAGAAAATTTGAGTAGGCTTGTTTGAAATCGGTGGTGTATTGAAAAACCCAAAAAATTTTGAAAGCTTAACCAAGAGATGTAGTTAAAACGAGTTTATTCCATTTCATTATTCAAATAGTTTCTTAGTGTTACTTAAGACATTTTAACTTGGTAGAAAATCGAGTTTTGATTTGGAAATCGTTTGAGTTTCTAATGCAAGTCATGGTGAGATACCCGATGGTATAGTTTAAAACACTTTGCGTTATAGTTTTTAAATCATTGTCTTTCCAAATTTTAGTAAAATTCCAACCCACTTATTTTGTTAAGGCATATTAAAGTCTATTTAAAGCATAAACATCATAAAACATAATTTAAAGGCCTTTTACAACCCAAAACAAAACCCAAATAATAAAAAGCAAGCTAAAGTACCCAAATTATAAAGTCTGAGTAAAACTTTATTAGGCGTGGCATGAGCACCCCGAGTCCATCCCGGCTCCATGTCCGCGTCTAAGTGTCACTGAAATGTCAAAGGAGAGGGTGAGTCGAATGACTCGATGCATAAATCCCGCTCCCGATAAACAACATGCTAACACACATCATACATAGCAACATGATTAATGCAACCCGATCCTAACCATCCATATCGCCTTTTCTACCCGTGTGGTACCAAACCACCGGTGGTGCCAAACCACCGGTGACCCAAAGTCACGATATCCATAAGTGTGGTGCCAAACCACCGGTGACCCAAAGTCACGAATAATCCAATGATGGGGCCAACCCATCGTGTGATACCAAATCACTAGCGACGATCCCATATCTCAAAGTGGGGCCAACCCACGGTGGTGTTAACCACGGGGACGAGTCGCAATGAGGTGCCAAACCTCAGGTGTCCCAAAGACACACGGTGTGATACCAAATCACTTTGGTGACCGCGATCACAAATCCGATGATGGGGCCAACCCATCGTGTGATACCAAATCACTAGCGAGACGATCCCATATCTCAAAGTGGGGCCAACCGACGGTGGTGTTAACCACGGGGGACGAGTCGCAATGAGGTGCCAAACCTCCGGTGTCCCAAAGACACAAATGTGATACCAAATCACTTTGGTGACCGAAGTCACAAAATCAATCTGTGGTACCAAACCACCGGAGGTGCCAAACCTCAGTGTCCCAAAGACACAGTGTCCCAAAGAAACGGATATCATCATTCTCCCTCCACTCATATCACCCATCAACATACCATACTCATGTGATCATGCATATCATACAAGTCATGCATATCATGCTAATATGTTTAACATCATATCCCATATCGCATATATCCATAGTCATGGTATCATATAGATCATCGGTAAACTTATAATAATAATCTTTGACTTACCCGAGTCCAAGATCATACCCAATAGGGTATTATATCAATCATTCTTGTTTCATTAATCACAACAAGGTTATCAATCACATTACTAAATAGAAGTGTGTTAGTTTACACACTGCTAAAGCGCAACCCTAATACCACAAGAAATGATCTAAGGCTTCTTGATCACTGGCTCCTATAATCGGCCAAAGAAAAAGCATTAGACAATCACCACATTCGGCCAACATCAATTAACCAAAGGGGTTAATGTTGATCCCTCACCTTGAAGATGATTTGGTTTCCTACCAAACTGAACCAAGCAAAGGTTCTCCTTTAACAATCGGCCACCCCTAAAAAGAAACGATTAAAACACTTGAAGTCTTATCTTATTGAAATCCAAAAGAATAGTCTAACAAATAATCCTCTTACCACCACTTAACAATCGGTTAATAGAAAACGGCTCCTCTTGCTTGCTTCCACACTCCAATGACCCTATAACGAAGAGATTAATACCCTTCCAAAATAACCATATTCGGCCCTTAACCAAACCATAACCAAAGAAAAGACAAGAGAGGGACAAATGGCCATTCGGCCACCCCACTTACCTTGTTCAAGGATTGAACAACCAACCAAGATCCACCCTTCAACGATATTCGGCCAAGAGAGCTACAAGGGAGAGGGAAGAGATTCGCCTACTCTTCACAAGAAAAGAATTCAACTTGGATAGCAATGAGAGAAAGAAAAGATTGCGAAATGTGAGTAGGGTTTCGACAAGAGATGAAAAAGATGAATGGAGAAATCGGTTGGGAAGAAAATGGTAAGTTTCACTCTTATGAAAATAAAGAAATTATGAGAGGGAGAGAAGAGAGTATTCGACACAAAGTAAAAGAAAGCAAAGCAATTTCGGCTACCAATTATTCAACAAAAGAAGGAAAATGTGGAAAGAGAGAATACCACTTTCGGTTTTACCCCAAAAGACAAAATAAGAAGAATGGAGGAGAATATTCAGCCACAAGCACAAAATTAAGAAGAGGCAAAGTAAATTTTTGTTTGAAGCTTTCGGTTTGAGAAAAGAAAATGTGATGAAGCTCTCTTGACAATCGGCTAACCCAAGACCAAAAAGAGACTTTCTCTTTTACCAAGTGTGATCGAAACAACCAAAAAGAAACAAAATGCCAAAATGCATTCGGCACACCCTCCTACCCCTTACCAAAACCGGCCAACCTCTCCCACAAGCATCCAAGTTTCGGCCAACACCCCCCAACACTCCTCAATATTCGGCCACATCCCCACAATCACTCCAAGCCACCCATTTCAAATGAGTTTACCAAGTCTCCCTCCACTATTTGCTCTCCACCTTCCATTTGAATGTGGAGACCAAGTCCAAGGAAGAATTCAACTTGTCTTCTACCTCTTCCTCCATGCCGTCCAAAATGAAGCCAAAATGGGGAACTCTGCGACTTGAACTCAAGATCTCCACCTCATGCGATTGACGCCACACCTAGCTCCCAAGTAGCGCATGCCTTGCCACCTTGCCGACTTCTCTTTTGTGCAATAAAACTCCAACTAAAATACATATCCCTCGGCTCCATCAGCTCCCCCTATAAAGCCTAAAAACTAAAATTTTCCTACCTACTCAGGCACACTCCTAGCCTACAATTAAGCCCCGACACTACACAAACAAACAACACAAAGACACCAACACATGCAATATCATGCAACAACAAAATAGCCCCTAACCCGGATATTACGGTTCTACCCCCTTAAAAATAATTTCGACCTCGAAATTACACGATCGAAGAGTTGCGGGTATTGCTTTGTCTCATCATATCCTCGGGTTCCCACGTAGCTTCTTCTACGCCATGATTCCGCCAAAGTACCTTAACCAAAGGCACAGGACTTCCCTCGCGCGAAACCTTCACATCCCGATCTAGAATCGCACGGTTCTTCTTCCATAGTCAAATCTGAATTTACCTCGATCTCTTCCACTGCTACCACATGTGACGGATCTGAACGATAGCGCTGAAGCATCGAAACGTGAAAAACATCGTGAATCTGACTAAGCTCTGCTGGCAACTCCAGCTGATACGCTACTGGTCCCACTCGTCTCAAAACCTTATACGGCCCAATAAACCTCGGACTTAGCTTGCCTTTCTTTCCGAACCTCAAAACCTTCTTCCATGGTGAGACCTTCAGAAAAACTTGATCCCCCACAGCAAACTCTATGTCTCTCCGCTTAAGATCGGCATAAGACTTCTGCCGGTCCGAAGCTTCCTTCAATCGAGCTGAATCAACTTAACCTTGTCTTCTGTCTCCGCCAAACCAACTCGGGTCCCAACAACGGCCGTTCACCCAACTCCGTCCAACAAGTAGGTGGCGACACTTCCTACCATACAACGCCTCATACGGTGCCATCTTGATGCTCGCTTGGTAACTGTTGTTGTAGGCAAACTCAGCTAATGGCAAAAACTCCTCCCAACTACCTCTAAAATCCAGGACACAACCTCTCAGCATATCCTCTAAGATCTGAATAACTCTTTACATTGCCGTCGATGCGCGGTGAAAAGCCGTTTGAAATCAACCGCGTGCCCAGAGCCCGATGCAACGCTTTCCGAACCTTGACGTAAATCGGGATCCCTATCCGAGATTATCGAAAGCGGCACACCGTGCAACCTTACTATCTCTCGAAACATACGACTTCGCCAACCACGAGTGAATAGTCAACCTCACCGGAATAAAGTGAGTGATTTAGTCGGATGATCCACCACTACCCAAAGCCCGATCCTTCTTGCTTGGCGTAGCGGTAATCCACCGACGGCGAAATCCATGGTTATCCTTTCCCACTTCCATCGAGGAATCTTCACGGTGAAGCAACCACGACGGCAACAGCGATGTTCAGCCTTGACCTGCGACATGTCGGACACTTCCCAACACACTCTGTCACTTCTTTCTTGAGACGAGGCCACCAAAACGCTCTCTGAGATCCCTATACATCTTACTACCTCCGGGATGCATAGCATAAGGGCTACTATGTGCGTCTGAAGAAGAATCCTCTGCCTCGGCTCAACATCTTTAGGCATACAAGCCTTACCTTGGAAACCACGAACCTCATCACTAGACAAGCTGTAACCCTCCAAACCACCATCCTGCACTTGCAACCTTGGCGCTTTCGAAACCTCATCCTCTAACTGCTTTCTCTACGATCGCTCAACCCAAGTAGGCTTAACCTACAACTCGCGAAATACTCCGTCGTCATACAAGCTCAAATGGGCAAACAATGCTCTTAAGTCAAAAACAACCTTACGGCTCAGCGCGTGCGCCACCACGTTAGCCTTGCCGGATGATATTCAATCGAGCGATCGTAATCTTTCAAAGAACTCAACCCATCTGCGCGCGCCTCAAATTCAAATCTTTACGAGTCGGAGATACTTGGACTCTTGTGATCGTGTGTAGACTATCGATCTCTCTCCGTACAAGTAGTGCCTCCAAATCTTCAACGCAAAGACTACAAAACCGCTAACTCCGGATCGTGCGTCGGATAGTTGACCTCATGTGGCCTCACGGCCGAGAAGCGTAAGCCACAACCTTACCTTCTGC
Source organism: Gossypium sturtianum (assembly GCA_025698515.1). NCBI lineage: Eukaryota > Viridiplantae > Streptophyta > Magnoliopsida > Malvales > Malvaceae > Gossypium > Gossypium sturtianum. Next base: position 127,604,116 of record CM046950.1, read on the forward strand.
ATCAAAGACACAACCCAAACCCGTATGTGATGCGTCACAATACACTGTGAATTCCTTACCACCTCGGGTTGAATTAAAGCGGAGCTTCATTAGAATCTTCTTAAGCTTGTGAAACTCTCTGCTGTTTCTCGGTCCAAACAAGCGGAACCTCTTTCCTCAACAACTTGGTCATCCGCGCCGCTATCAACGAGAAACCCTCAACAAACCTTCGGTAATATCCGGCCAAACCAGAAAACTCCGAATCTCGACCCACCGACCTAGGCGGCTTCGATCTAAAATCGCCTCAATCTTACGAGGATCTACTCGAATCCCCTCGGTAGACACTACATGACCCAAGAAAGTCACTTCTCTAAGCGAACTCGCACTTATCGAACTTAGCATGAGTGCTTTTCCTCAAAATCTGCGGCACCACTGCAAATCGCATCATGCTCTTCTTACGTCATTGAGTTCACTAAGATGTCGTCTATGAAAACCACGATGAATCCCGATCCGAATCTTTGCTTTGAAACACCCTATTCATCATATCCATAAATCTTTGCCGCGTCGTTAGTCAACCCGAGCGGCATTACGGTCGTAGTGCCCATACTCGAGTCCAAAGCGCTGTCTTGTGGATATCACCTCCTTAACCTTTAACCGATGATACCTGGACCTCAAGTCGATCTTGAGAATACCGCAGCACCCTTCACCGATCAAACAAGTCATCTATCCGTGGCAGCGGATACTTGTTTTTGATCGTCAGCTTATTCAACTGGCGGTAGTCTATGCACATCCGCATCGTACCATCTTTCTTCTTAACAAAGAGTACCGACGCACTTACGGCGAAACACTTGGTCCGATAAAACCTCGATCCAATAATTCCTGAATCGAGCCTTAAGCTCCACCAATTCCTTTGGCGCCATCCTATACGGAGCAATAGACACCGGCGCGATTCGGATAATAGATCTATCCCGAACTCTACCTCACGATCCGTGGCAAACCGGAAGCTCCTCGAAACACATCAAGAAATTCCTTAACAAAGACGGACCTTCTCTGCAAGCGGACTCTTTAGCCTCCAAGGCATACACATGAACCACATACGCCTCACGGCCCCTTCCTGACCATCTTCTGCGCCTTGAGAGCGGATACCACATTAGATAAGTAATCTCTCCTATTACCTATCATAGCCACTTCATCACCCTCGATCGTCCTTAGAACCATGCGCTTAGCGCGCAATCCAACCTCGCTTTGGTACTTGACCAACCAATCCATCCCAAGAATCATATCGAACTCTCCAAGCGGCGGTTCCATCGGATCAAGAAACAAACACTACCCCCTTGGAGTTCTAGGGGTACATTTCTAAACGGTTTATCTACTACTACGAGTGACCTAGAGGGCTAATCACGGTCATCCGCCTAGAAGATATCTCGAGTCTAGATCCATGGTCTCTACTATACTCACGGCAACATAAGAGTGCGTTGAACCCACATCAATCAAAGCGGTATAAGGAGAACCAAAGATCGAAAACGTCTCCGGTTATGACGTCCGGTGCGTCGCCCTCCTCTCGGCGCCTCATTGCATACACTAATCCAGGTATGCGGCATCGAAACTACCCGCACCTCTGCGCGGTGCTCCACGGCCCCGACCGGATCCATTACTACCTCTCGCCATTACCACGGCCCCTCTGCGGTGGCGGTCCACTACTCTGGCCCGAGTGCGGCCGACTCTCGGTGAATCTCGCCAACTTACGCGGGCGGTCCCTCACACGGTGATCCGAGAACCACACTCAAAACAACCTTTTCCACCGGTCCAGCCTCTCCCAATGATATCTCCCACAATGGTTACATCTGCGGCGGTCCACGCCTAGCGACAACAAACCTAGCGAGGCCCGGCTCGGTCCACCGGTCTAGCCCTCTTCTGCGGATTACCCGATCGATCCGTAAGACCCAAAGCTCCTCTTATGCCTATTTCTCGTCCATACCACGCCTCACGGACTCCTTAACACCCTCGGCTACCTTAGCCTTCTCAACGGGACAAGAAACTCACGCTCTGGCGAGGAGCAATCAAGCGACCTCAACTCGTCTCTCGGACCATCCTCGAAAGCGAACACACCTCTCATGTTCGGTGGCTACAATACCCACAGCATACCTACTCGGCTTCAAGAACTCGACCTCGTGCTCGAAGCAGGACTTACTCCCCGAACAAGCCTCGAAAATGCCTTTCATTGGGAGTCAATATAACTAGCCCCAATGTACTTCTTTTGATACGCGACCACGAAATAATCCCATGTCGAGATCCTCTGCTTTGCCACATCATCCCGAACCGTGAGCCACCATTGATATGACTCATCCGGAAGTGATCGATGCCCTTGACTTCTCTTCTTGGCGGTCAAGTCCGGATCATCCATGATCCGCTCCGTTGCCTCCGGCCAATACTCGGCGGTGCTAGGAGCAACACGGATACACCTCGAAAGAATTCAGCCCCATTTGCGGAGTCGCTCAGAGCAGATTTCCCTAACTCTTGCACCACCACCCACACCAGCTACCCTTTCCAACACTCGCGGCGCCGCGCAGTGACCTTTGCGTCATCGATCGATCTTGAAACTCACCACCTCCGGTGGTGGCGGAACCGTATCTCATTCTCGACCCACGACGGATCCTACGGCTCGGAAACGTCATCCTACCACGACCTCGTCCACGACCACGTCCACCTCTAGCGCTCATGACTAAATCCTCTACGATCTCGATTTAGGAGTTTTATGCATCGATATTTATTCCATCTGTTTTAAAGCAAAGTCTTATGAATAGTAAAGAAGCTTTGTTTTCGCGAGTTCACGAGAATCCTATTAGTTTCGGTTTCTAAAGTAATCCACTATTGCAATCATCCGATCACATCAATAAATCACAAGCAATAGTAAGGGTACTTACAGGCGAATCGTGTGGGAGACTCGGTGTCATGCCCTTCAAACCATTTATTTTAAAACAAAGACTATCAAACAAACTTTTGAAAGCATTTTGGGCCTCGGGCCCACAAAGAAAACCTTTGAACTTGGCTCACGATACCACAATTGTAACACCCCAAACCCGGTCAATACACCACGGCCAGAATGCTGGTATGTTACGGGAAAACGTGCTTGAGAGGTTTAGGTTTTTCGTTTAAAAGCGGGATGTAAACACTTCACTATCTAGGGTATTTGAAGAAAATTTGAGTAGGCTTGTTTGAAATCGGTGGTGTATTCGAAAACCCAAAAACATTTTGAAAGCTTAACCAAGAGATGTAGTTAAAGCGAGTTTATTCCATTTCATTATTCAAATAGTTTCTTAGTGTTACTTAAGACATTTTAACTTGGTAGAAAATCGAGTTTTGATTTGGAAATCGTTTGAGTTTCTAATGCAAGTCATGGTGAGATACCCGATGGTATAGTTTAAAACACTTTGCGTTATAGTTTTTAAATCATTGTCTTTCCAAATTTTAGTAAAATTCCAACCCACTTATTTTGTTAAGGCATATTAAAGTCTATTTAAAGCATAAACATCATAAAACATAATTTAAAGGCCTTTTACAACCCAAAACAAAACCCAAATAATAAAAAGCAAGCTAAAGTACCCAAATTATAAAGTCTCGAGTAAAACTTTATTAGGCGTGGCATGAGCACCCGAGTCCATCCCGCTCCATGTCCGCGTCTAAGTGTCACTGAAATGTCAAAGGAGAGGTGAGTCGAATGACTCGGTGCATAAATCCGCTCCCGATAAACAACATGCTAACACACATCATACATAGCAACATGATTAATGCAACCCGATCCTAACCATCCATATCGCCTTTTCTACCCCGTGTGGTACCAAACCACCGGTGGTGCCAAACCACCGGTGACCCAAAGTCACGATATCCATAAGTGTGGTGCCAAACCACTTGGTGACCCAAAGTCACGAATAATCCAATGATGGGGCCAACCCATCATGTGATACCAAATCACTAGCGACGATCCCATATCTCAAAGTGGGGCCAACCCACGGTGGTGTTAACCACGAGGGGACGAGTCGCAATGAGGTGCCAAACCTCTGGTGTCCCAAAGACACGAGCAGTGATACCAAATCACCGGTGACCGCGATCCACAAATCCGATGATGGGGCCAACCCATCGTGTGATACCAAATCACTAGCGAGAGGATCCCATATCTCAAAGTGGGGCCAACCCACGGTGGTGTTAACCACGGGGACGAGTCGCAATGAGGTGCCAAACCTCTGGTGTCCCAAAGACACAAATGTGATACCAAATCACTTTGGTGGCCAGAAGTCACAAAATCAAGCGTGGTACCAAACCACTTTGGAGGTGCCAAACCTCACGGTGTCCCAAAGACACAGTGTCCCAAAGACACGGATATCATCATTCTCCCTCCACTCATATCACCCATCAACATACCATACTCATGTGATCATGCATATCATACAAGTCATGCATATCATGCTAATATGTTTAACATCATATCCCATATCGCATATATCCATAGTCATGGTATCATATAGATCATCGGTAAACTTATAATAATAATGCTGACTTACCCGAGTCCAAGATCATACCCAATAGGGTATTATATCAATCATTATTGTTTCATTAATCACAACAAGGTTATCAATCACATTACTAAATAGAAGTGTGTTAGTTTACACACACCTTTAAAGCGCAACCCTAATACCACAAGAAAAATCCATCTAAGGCTTCTTGATCAGCTCTCTATAATCGGCCAAAAGAAAAAGCATTAGACAATCACCACATTCGGCCAACATCAATTAACCAAAGGGGTTAATGTTGATCCCTCACCTTGAAGATGATTTGGTTTCCTACCAAACCTGAACCAAGCAGTGGTTCTCCTTTAACAATCGGCCACCCCTAAAAAGAGAACAGTTAAAACACTTGAAGCCTTATCTTATTGAAATCCAAAAGAATAGTCTAACAAATAATCCTCTTACCACCACTTAACAATCGGTTAATAGAAAAACGGCTCCTCTTGCTTGCTTCCACACTCCAATGACCCTATAACGAAGAGATTAATACCCTTCCAAAATAACCATATTCGGCCCTTAACAAAACATAACCAAAGAAAAGACAAGAGAGGGACAAATGGCCATTCGGCCACCCCACTTACCTTGTTCAAGGATTGAACAACCAACCAAGATCCACCCTTCAACGATATTACGGCCAAGAGAGCTACAAGGGAGAGGAAGAGATTCGGCCTACTCTTCAAAAGAAAAGAATTCAACTTGGATAGCAATGAGAGAAAGAAAAGATTGCGAAATGTGAGTAGGGTTTCGACAAGAGATGAAAAGATGAATAGAGAAATCGGTTGGGAAGAAAATGGTAAGTTTAGGCTCTTATGAAAATAAAGAAATTATGAGAGGGAGAGAAGAGAGTATTCGACACACAAAGTAAAAGAAAGCAAAGCAATTTCGGCTACCAATTATTCAACAAAAGAAGGAAAATGTGGAAAGAGAGAATTCCACTTTCGGTTTTACCCCAAAAGACAAAAGAAGAAGAATGGAGGAGAATATTCGGCCACAAGCACAAAATTAAGAAGAGGCAAAGTAAATTTTTGTTTGAAGCTTTCGGTTTGAGAAAAGAAAATGTGATGAAGCTCTCTTGACAATTGGCTAACCCAAGACCAAAAAGAGACTTTCTCTTTTACCAAGTGTGACCGAAACAACCAAAAAGAAACAAAATGCCAAAATGCATTCGGCACACCCTCCTACCCCTTACCAAAACCGGCCAACCTCTCCCACAAGCATCCAAGTTTCGGCCAACACCCCCCAACACTCCTCAATATTCGGCCACATCCCCACAATCACTCCAAGCCACCCATTTCAAATGAGTTTACCAAGTCTCCCTCCACTATTTGCTCTCCACCTTCCATTTGAATGTGGAGACCAAGTCCAAGGAAGAATTCTACTTGTCTTCTACCTCTTCCTCCATGCCGCCGTCCAAAATGAAGCCAAAATGGGAACTCTGCGACTTGAACTCAAGATCTCCACCTCATGCGATTGACGCCACACCTAGCTCCCAAGTAGCGCATGCCTTGCCACCTTGCCGCTTCTCTTTTGTGCAATAAAACTCCAACTAAAATACATATCCTCAGCTCCATCGGCTCCCCTCCTATAAAGCCTAAAAACTAAAATTTTCCTACCTACTCAGGCACACTCCTAGCCTACAATTAAGCCCCGACACTACACAAACAAAAACACAAACACCAACACATGCAATATCATGCAACAACAAAATAGCCCCTAACCCGGGATATTACAAACGCCTTCGGCATGGGCCACCATGCGTCCTCTCCGATCCCGGTCCATCTCATGAATCACCTGAAATGTTTGGAAAATAATTGGGTGAGTCACAGACTCAGTGCATAACCATAACACATATTTCCCACACGTATGGGCTTGGCCCATAACCATACTTTTCTCATAGCAAGTCATGCAAATATGCATCTCATTAACCCACAATCCAACCGTCGCCAACCTTAGTAGACTCCTGCCTAAGGCCGTGGATAAACCACCACTGATCACATCGTGATCCATACCCTTACCTTGGCAATTCGCTGCACAAGGCCGTGGCTGAGCCACCGATCAACCAAAATGATCTCAACATCAATAACTATCTACGGTGACGCACATAGCCATCAACCGCCGAGATGGGCACCGAGCCACACCTCCCTTGAGGTAGCACACAGCTAACCCTCAAGCGCTAATGTAGCCGGAGCTATCATTAGACCACGTACAACTTGTGTACACTTCCTCCTTCTTCAATCCAATCCCATGCCCATGTGTCAATAAATCATGCAAGAATATCATATAGAGTGAGTATTTATTATTTATCAATACCACATCAAACATATATAAAATATACAAATATCACAACCAATCTTACCATCATCGGTTCACATCACTCAAGCCATTATAATCGGCTTCCACGCATAACACATATGTTTAATAGCTAGCAAGCAAACCGAGAAATAGTGCGATGGTTACGCACCTTAATAGCACAAACGATCCAATCCCGAAATCTTTGTGACTAACTCTCTCGAAACACCACCTTAAACAACCCATAATAATACCATATTAGATTCGACTTCTAAACCAATAAACATCAAGGAGTGGCCTTTGGCGAAACACCTACCACTTCTTACCTTGATGAGTAGTCGAATTCAACCAGCCCCTAAGTGCTCCTCACACCGCAACAATAGATCCCCTTCGGCTAAACAGGAAAAACTAAAAGGTTCGGCAAGGCTCTTTAAATAGTGTTGGGGTATTCGGCAATGGCAAGTTTTGGAGGTGGTTTCGGTTAAAACGAAGGTTAAAAGAATAGGAGAAGGAAGAATAGGAGGTTCGGCCACCTAGCAAACTTGAGATGAAAAAGAAATGTTTTGGAAGAAAAAGGTTTCGGCTACCCAAAATGGTTGAGAGCAAAATACTAGCAATTCGGCAAAGAGAGCAAATGGTGAAAGGAACCAAAGGTGAGCACCTCCCCTATTTATAACATTCTTTGCCACCTTTCAAGAGCTCACAGCCACTTAATTCAAATTAATTTGAATTAAGTAAAACCCCATAACTTACTCATCTCCATCCATTCAAAAATAGTTTGAATGGTTCAACATTATCCCATCTATTTTAAAAAAGATTATCCTACACTAAAAAAACAAATACTAAATAAAATAAAATCTTATCCTCACCTACCTAGGACTCCATGTGCCGTCCACACCTTACCAACTTTCTGCCAAAAGAACAAAAATAAAGCTTCAATGTGCCACCCACTTTCACGCCTTTCAAAGCAGCAAAAGAAGGAAAAACCCCCAACGACCTCCAAGGCTCGAACACCGGACACAGGGGGGAAACCAGCGACCAAGTAGCGCCCCAGGCCATTCGGCCTAGGCGTTGTTTTGTGACAGAAGCGCGCAACATTTTCTTTTAAGCCTTCCCAATACTTAACGCCAGCTTGCAAAATAACAACAAAATTACGCCTCCTTGCGCCTTGAACCCACGACTGCACTAAGCTCCTTTTCAAGCGGCGCCTCGACCCTCTCCCCACACGCCTTTCATGACAAGAAGCCCCAACTTTTATTTTTAACGCCTTCTGCGTCACCATCACAAGCAAAATATAAAACGCCAAAACTGCTGCTACCCCCACTCGAACCAGCGCCCTTTCTCCCCCTTCAGCGCCTAAGTGGCGCATGAGAGCCACTTCGCCAAGCTATTCCTTGTGCCAAAAATTACCGAAAAATATACTTAAGGCCTCCCTTAGCCCGATTCCCTTCTTTACACTAAAAATCCAAAATTTTCCAAAGTCTACCCCTTTCATCCAAGCATTCTTAGAACCTCTAAAACTCATCCAAGCACTCCCAAAAACCTACTAACACTTGATTTATACCCAATATGCACAGCCCCTAAACCAGAGTGTTACATATAATGCTAGTTTTTATGGCTGGAACGAATCTATTTTGTTTCTAACAGCTACTAACATCCACAAGGTTGTTAGAGGACTTAAATACAAGGTCAAGACTCCCTATTGAAGTTAACAAAGACAAGGAACAAGTACCTAACCTCCAAGAACTCAATTTTCCAATCTTTCTCAATATTTTACTAATTATTTCTTGTACAAACTTGTGGGTTAAGTTTTCTATCATTCTTTCAAGTGTTGTAACTTTGTGTGAGAGTGCTTAATTGTTGATTATCTACATTTTAAATGTATCATCTTATTCATCATTATTTTTATCTCATTTGTGAGGTGTTACTTAAGGTTTTGGGTAGAAAACTTTAAGGGGAAGTGGTTCTATCTTACCTTTGAAATTATAGGGTTTTGTAAGGTTAAACCTTATTCTTAAAGGTTCAAATGTAGTGGATTTGAGAAATCATTAGTTAAGGAAAGCTAAGGTAATAGATGTAGGCAATTGAGTCTGAACCACTATAATTTCTTGAGTCATTTGATTTTTTTCATTTCCTAAAAACCTTTTAAAACACCAATTCACCCTCATCTTGGTGTATTTCGATCTCAACAATTGGTATCAGAGCTAGAACTCAAGAGACAGTTTTATCACCAACATAAAACATCCTCAAGTTACCCAATATGGAAGGCACAAGTTAAGAAGTTTGCTTCATGGCATTGGAGAAAAATTCCACCATATTGGGAGAAGGGCATTCCATCATGAGGCCTCCCCTATTCAATGGCACCAATTACATATTAGAGAACACGAATGAAGCTATTCATCCAAGCTAACGACTATGAAGTTTGGGGGATAATTACAAATGAGTCATCCATTCCTATGAAGAGGATCGAAGGGGTTATTGTCCCAAAGGAAGAGAGTGAATGGGATGATAATAATATCAAGAAAGTGAAATTAAATGCAAAAGTTATGCACACTCTATTTTGTGCTCTTGGTCCAAATGAGTATAATAGAGTGTAATAACCCGTTTTTTAGTGGTGTCAGAATCAGTGGTTTCGGGGCCACAAATCCGATGAGTAAGTTTGTAAATATTATTCTTTAATATTTACGAGTCAAATATGGTTTTAAAAAGGTTTTTGATTTGGTCATTTATGTTATATAAATGATAAATTAAGTTTAAGTGGTAAGACCCTAAAGCCAAGTGGTTTTAGAAAATGAGGTATCAGGACCTCGTTTCTATAAATCGAGCTGTAAATATTTTATAAATATTTACAGAGTGTTATTAAGGTTTTATTAAAGTTTCTTTAAGAAATTTTAATGTTTCGATATTTAATTAATTAAAAAGGACTAAATCGTAAAAAGTGTAACATTTGATCACTATTTGATTTGAGTGATTAAATGGCTTAATGAATAAAGGTAAAGGGAATTAAATGGTAATTAAACCATTTAAGGATTTAGTGGATGGTTTTGGGTAACTAAAAGCATGAAATTTGGTTGATTTTTAAATGAACAAAATGGTAATTTCATAATTAAATTAATTAAAAGAAACAAATGGCCAATATGCTATCATCTTTTTGGTTTTCTAAGAATACAATCGAAAACACCATGGATTTAGAGATGAATCTTTCAACCTTGGGGAAATTTCATGCATGGTATGTGATTTTGGCCCCATTTCTAATAATTTTTATGTTTTTGAGATTGTTGCAACTAGGTCCAGCTAGCTCGTACCTTTGTTGTTGAAACTGTTAAAGATTTTGAATGTTTCCATTGATGAATATTTGTGATTTTAGATGTTAATTGATGAATTTGAAGTATTACTTGTTATTTATAAGTATTTTATTAAGTGATTTTTGATGAATTTGCCGATTAGGGACTAAATTATTGAAATAGTAATAGTTCAAGGACTTGATGGGAAATTGTTGAAAAAATGGGATGAAATGGATGCTATTAATATTTGGTTGGCATGATTTTGCAATAAAAATGGTTAATTTGCATGTTTTAGGCTTAGGGACTAAATTGAATAAAAGTAAAATGTTAGGGGATATTTTGTAAAAAATTCAAATAATACTAAATTGCATAAAATAATTTGTTTACTATCTAAATTAATAAATTGATTGAATTTATTATTTTAGATCAAGATCGAGTGGACAATTGAAGAGAATGGAAAATTACCAAATAGCTCCTGTACTTTGACATTTCTACAAACATAGCCAGGTAAGTTCGTATGAACTATAATAACTTAAATGTTGATTAAATTAAATGTTTAATTTGTTGTTCCAATGTAAATGAATCAATATATATGTTATTATGCATTTTATCATTTCATGAAACGATGGAAATCCAATGACGTACGACGATTATCAAGCTTCATTTGAACCTTAGGAATAAATAGGATACAAATGACATTTCATTAGGGTTTTCATGTTTTAGGTACTGGTCTTGAATGTGCTACCGATGGCTGAGGCCCTGCATTTGTTGCGGATACTCCACAGCTCGTGTGAGCAGCATCGTGTAGTTTACATTCTGACCCATAACTCGTGTGAGCAGGCCCATTTCACAGCTCGTGTGGGCAATGATGTAAAGGAAAAGAAAGGTTATGATTATATATTTAGCACACTCTTTGTGAGCTTCCCCATATATTTAATATTATTCTAAGTGGTTCAACGGGCCTGTAAAAGGAAGGAATGGTAAGTGTTCCAATCGACTATGTTATGAAATTATGGAAAGGTATGAAATGATATTAATCAAAGTATGTATAACTAAGTTTCATTGAAAGTATGATATGTTAAGGAAAATGATGAATTCAAATGAATTACATTCATGTGTAATGGCTTACCTATGTTAAATTCATATGAATTAGGTTTGAATATGCTTACACGTGTTCTGGATGATATTTAAGTTTGTACCAAGCTTATGATTGGATTTTATCATGCTTAATTTTAATGATATACATTGAAATGATAAGTGTCTAAATGGAAATATGCTTATGTTCATGAAAAGGTGGTATGAATCAAAAGATGTAATTTCTTATGAAATGACTTATCATGTGGATGATCCCAAATGAGTTATGTATTAATGCATTAACATGTGTATTGATGATGATATTTTGGCTTGTATCAAGCTTGTGTAATTGGATGATGTTTATGCTTATGTCTAGTATCATGTAAATGAAATGGGTAAGAAAAGGTAATGAAATGGTAAGTTCATAATTGAGATGTAATATGATGAAAAAGGAATTGATGAGTTGAATGACGTATTTATATGGGAGAAATTACGTATGATATGGATGATTTTAACTATGTCATGAACAAACACATTAATTCGTGAATTGATATTGTTAATCAAGTTTATGCTAAGTAAATGAAATAGAAAGTAAGAAAACGGAGTAGTTCATAGTCTTATGGAAAGGTTAATGATGATGTAATATGTCTTATAAAGTCCTATCATATTAGGATTGAAAAAATATATATATGATGTTGATAGACTTACTCATTTTGTGAGTTGATGGTTATGTAGTTGTTAAATTTTGAGGCATTGGTATAGGTTTATATTTACCCTATAAAATTCATTATTGAAATGAAATGTTATGTTTAAAGTTTATACGAGCTTACTAAGCATTCAATGCTTATGTAGTTATTTTCCTTTACTTTACAGATTATCAGAAGCTAGATTGGTTTGGAAGCTCGTCGGAGACCTATCACACTATCCAGTGAATATTGGTAGATTTTGATGTTTTGATCAAGGTTATAATGACATGTATAGGTGGACTTATGGTTTAAGTTAGTTGATGAGTTTGGCATGTATATGTCATTTTGGTTGATGTAACCTTGGTACTTTTGATGCCTTGTTGATGTGTGTTATATTAACAATGTGTTAATGCATAATTGAATGGCCAAAATGGTAAGTGATGAATTGACCTCAACATGGTCAAGTTATGGTATGCTTTGGAAAGGTTTCGAATAGATGTGCATGATTGAAATACAGTTTGTATATATATTGGTTGTTGGAACCATTTGGAAATGGCTAGATTTGTGTCATTTAGATGGTCTTGATGCATGTGAGAAATGGTCCAAATGATAAAGTTATTTTGATATGGCATGAATCTAATATGGTATGGTTGATATGTGTCAATTGTGATATGTTTTGGTATGGAAACAAGTTAGCTAATAAATGGTTAAATATGCACATGTTTAGGTATGTTTGATGTATGTGCTTGAGGTGCCTATATGGCATATTGGTTGTATGAATTATTAGCCTATTGTATGGACCTTTTTTATGCTAGTTTTGACCATGTTTAGAAGCCTTGATCATGTCTGCAAAATTACTTAGGCTTATGCTTGAGAAGGGTGAAAGAAATGGCTTGATTTTAGCAATTTTCTTGTCCACGCGGCCTAAGACACGGGCGTGTGTCTTAGCCGTGTGTGACACATGACAATGTGACACGACCGTGTGTCCCTTGTAGGTTTTAAAGGGTTGCAAGTTAGGCAGTTACATGGCCTAGCACACGGCCTATCACACGAGTGTGTGGCTTGGTCGTGTGACCCAAGTCTGAGAGTTACACGAGCACGGGCACGGGCTGGGACACAACCGTGTGTCCCTATTTCGAATGTTACATGGCCTGAGACACGGGCGTGTGTCTCAGTCGTGTGAGTCACATGGCCGTGTAACCCCTGTAGTGTGAATTTTTTTATCTTTTTCCATAAAGTTCTAAATGTTTTCAGTTTAGTCCCGAATCATTTCTAAAGTGTTTCTAAGGCCTTAATGGCTCGAATAAGGGACGGTATGCATGTGTTTGAATGATTTGTGCTATGATTTATGAAATGTTTAGAATTGAATGTTTTAAGTTATGATTTTACGGTAATGCTCTGTAACCCTATTCTGGTGATGGATACGGGTTAAGGGTGTTCATAGAGTATCCTTGTGTGACAATGCAAAAGAGATATGAGACAAGCTTGAAGTAACCCATGGAGGGACAAGTAGAGTTAAAGAGTCCAAGATAAGTCTTCTCACCCTTGATTATGAGTTGCTTAAGGCAAAACCAGAAGAGGAATCAAGGAGATGTCTGATTGCTTCACCCACATCACCAATGGTCTCAAAGCCCTTGGGAAGATCTATCCCAACAAGGAGATGGTGAAGAAGATGTTGAATAGTGTAACAACCCGTTTTTAGTCAAATTGGAACAATGGTTTCTGAACCGCAAATCTGAGGTCAAAATATTTATTTTATTATTATTTTAATTTCTACAGCATGGTAGTATGATTGTGTGAAAAATTCGTTAAGAAAATTTATCGTTTGAATGCTCAATTTAATAAAAAGGACTAAATCGCGTAAAATGTAAAACTTGAGTTCTATTAGCTAAAGGTGTCTAATAGCTATAGAAACTTAAAGTAGAGGTCCTTAATATGTTAGTGGATGATAATGGCTTGGTAATTTTGAAATATGTGATAATTTTTAAGGTTAATTATGTAATTTGGTAATTAAAGGTAAATTAAATAAAACAAAAAGGAATGAAAATTTATCATCATCTTCAATTATCAAAATCCAACCGAAATTAACATGAGAAGAAGCCATTTTATTGTTCTTCATTTGGCCATCTTCATTTCTTGCAGTTAGGTATGATTTTTGTCTCGTTTTTAATTATTTCTATGTTTTCAGAATCGTTGTAGCTTAATCTAACTAGCCCAGGGACTAATTTGCAAAATTTTAAAGGTTTAGGGTTTTACCATTGATGAATATGTGATTATTTTGATGTTTGATGGTAGAAAATGAATGGTTGTAGTTAGATAAACAACATTTGTTAAGTGATTTTGGTTGAAATTGCAAATTAGGGATTTATTTGTAAAATGTAAAAAATTCATGGTTAAATTGTGAAATAAATGAAAAATATGGGCTGCTATGATAATAATGAAAATTTGGCTAGCATGGGTAGGGATTTAATTGCATGAATTTGTATTTTTATGAGCTAGGGACTAAATTGTAAAGATGTTAAACTATTAGGGACAAAAATATAATTTTGCCATAATGTGATTTTTGGGTTAAATTGAATAGAATGATAATTAAATAAGTTAAATTTGATTACATGTAGATCAAGAAAAGCGAAGTTCGAATCTAGATCGGGGGAAAAATAATGTATTGGACTAGTCAATCCATTTCGTCATTTTTGCGATCGAGGTAAGTTCGTATGTTAATAGGCATTAATATAATTGTGCTTCAAATGCTTTATTATTGAATTAATTGTGAATACGGCCTTAAGGATATGTTCGATGAAGATTCGGAAACGTGAAATCCCGGTTGAACCTTAAGAATAGATTAGGATACAAATGACATGTCATTAGGGGTTATGTGTTTTGGGTGCTGGTCCGTATGTCCTACCGATGGCTGAGTTATTCGGCATGTGTTGCGGATTCTCGTCAGCTTGTGTGAGCAGCACCATGTAGCTACGTCTTGACCGTCAGCTTGTGTGAGTAGACCCGTTGATAGCTCGAGAGTGAGCATTATATGAGATATGAGATTTAGATAGATTTGACTATGTATTGACACTTAGGGTGCGAGATTCCCGAGTATCCGATATTATTCCAAATGGTTTAACGGGTATATCAAGGATATGGATGTGTATGAGATTGATACGAGTTGATACAGGTATGTACTTGAACCATACAAGCATTGAATCGAAGAAACTTGTGAAATTTAGATCTAACCTTAAGAATGAAAATGTGATAGGCTTGTGGATCAATTTGAGTTATATTATGATATGTTTAATTGCTTAAATTGTGTATATATTGTAAGTTGAGTTTATTACTATACGAACTTACTAAGCTTTATAGCCTACTCTGTTTACTTTTCTGTGTTTTATAGTGATTATCGAAGCTAGCTCGGATTGGGAGTCGTCGGAGATTTCATCACACTATCAAGCTATCATTTTGGTACTTTTGAACTTATGTATTTGGTTATATGGCATGTATAGGAGTTGTGGTTAATTTGGTCTACAGTTTGGTAATGGACTTAGCCATTTGATTTGGCTTGTAAATGATGAATGCTTGGTTATGTGTATAGCCATGTAATTTGGCTTATTTTGGCATGCTTGGTGATGTATATATATATGCAAATGGCCTCTTGATATGTTGTGTATAATTGCTATATAAATGCTTGTTGTGAATTGGTATTTGAAGTACCAAATGGTTGAAATTTGAAATTGGCATGCTTGTGGTTTTAGGTAAAGTGATGTATAATTGAAAGTGACCATATTGATGATTTGAGAATGTGAATTTGGTATGAAATTAAATGACTTATTGTGATACTTGTGTGTCTTGTGGTTGATGGTAATGATATAGCATGAATTGAACTTGGTTTTGATGAGTTTAAATGCTATTTGAATATATGATCATGTGTAATTTGGTTTGTGTAGGTAAATACAAATTTGGGTGAGAATGATGGCTTGGTAAATAGCCTATTTTTTTTTTTGGGGCGGGAGACACGGCGTGTGTCTCCGTGTGTGTGACACACTGTCCGTGTGACGCGATCGTGTGTCCCCTGGTGTTTAATTAGAAACCAAGTCAGTATGGTCCATACAGCCCAGCACACAGGCGTGTGACTTGGTCGTGTGGCATAAGTCAGTATACTTTACAGTTTTGGCACGGCCTGGCACATGGGCGTGTGAGGCCATTGCGAAGGGCACACGGGCTAGTCACACGGGCATGTGGTTGGCCGTGTGACTGAAGTCAGAGAGTTACACGGGGTTGGACACGGGCTAGGACCCGACCATGTGATCCCATTTCGAATGTCCACACGGCCTGTGACACGGGTGTGTCTTTGGCCGTGTGAGACACACGGCCGGGCCACACGGGCGTGTATCCCCTGTATTTTGAAAATTTTTCTAAGTTTTCCAAAAAATTTCTGAGTTATCGGTTTAGTCCCGAACCACTTCTAATGCATGTTTTGGGCTCGTAGGCTCGTATTAGGGACGATATGAATGACTGTGAATGATTTTTATTTGGAATGGAAAAATGTATGAGAAATGTATGTTTGTTTAAGTAATAAGTCCGGTTATACTCCGTAACCTTATTCCGGCGATGGATACAGGTTAGGGGTGTTACAAATAGTCTCCCAACGACTTGGAAAGCTAAAGTGACGACAATAGAATAATCAAAGGATCTCAACTCACTCTCCCTTGATGAGCTCATTGATTCCTTATTGACATATGAAATTAATATCAATCACAATGCACAAGAAATCAAAGAAGCTCCAAAGAAAGTGGGAGTTTCCTTCAAATCAACAACTTGTGCGAAGGATGAAGACTCTAGTAATGATGATGAGGAGGAGGGCATGGCTATGTTTGCAATGAAATTCAAAAAATTCATGAAGTTTAACAAAACCAAAAGATTCTCAAGAAGAGACATCATCAAGGGTGAACCAAGAAAGAAGGAAAATGACCCAATCATTTTGTAACACCCTAGTTTTAGGGGCTAGATTTTTGGTACTTAGCTTGAGTGTTGGCACACTTCAGTGTGTGGTTGGGTAAGTTTTAGGGGTCCTGAGAACCCTAGGTGGTGGTAGGTTGCCTTAGAAAATTTTTTAGTTTTAGGGGCTAAAAAGGAGAACTTGGATAGAGGGGGCCTTAAGAGAATTTTTGGTGGAATTTTGGCATAAAGAGTGGCTTGGTAGAGTGGCAAGGAGGCGCCACTTAGAGCATGGAGAAGTGACGCCATTTGCGGGGAAGGGGCTCGAGTTCGATTCGCAAGGGTAGCATTTTGGCCTTGTTTTTGCGTCATTTTGGTGGGGTGGATGGACGGTTTGAAAGGCTTAAAAAGTGGAGAAGACTTGGTCATCTTTTTTAAATTTGGCTAGTAAAAGTTTGACTTATTCAAACTTTTAAAATGGAGTAGGAGGAGCTATTCTAGGAAGATTTTAGGAGCTATTTTTGGGGGGTTGGAGCTTGGCCTTCTAGTATAAATAGGGGGAGGGGGGATGCTCATTTCATTCATTCATCTGTCTCTTCTCCTCTCTTCTCCTCTCCTTTGCCGAATTTTGTTCCCCATCTCCAAAGCTTGTTGGCCGAACCCTCCACTCTCCCTATTTCCCTTCCCTTTTCACTTTAAAACCGAAAGTACACCCCACACTTCTTTTGTCCCTCCTTTAAAATACCTCTTTGGCCGAAATTGCTATTCCCTCACCTTTATTTAATTAGTAGCCGAATCTACCCCTTTGCCGAATTTCCTTCTAGCACTTGGGGCCGAGTGTTAGCTTAGATCTTTTCGAGTTCCGTGACTGAGATACTTGGGGTTTTAGTGGTTGGCCAAGCCTCCGTTGTAGCAGTCAGTTTGATCAAGTGGAGGTAAGATTATTTATTAAGGTTAAATACTTAAGTGGTGTTTTTTGAGGTTAACTGTTTACTGATTAAGCTTTTCCATGGAGGCCACAACCCGATCAGTGGGCAAGGGAAGGCCCCTGTCCCAAAGTTTAAGAAAAGAGCGGTTTACTGCACAGCGTGATTGGCCACCGGGTGTGGGCCAACAACGAGGAAGCATTAAGCAAATAGTCGTAGTTTCGCTGAGGCGATAGCGTCGAGGATCGAGAGTCTAGAACTCCTAGTAATAAGGTGTGTAATTAACCATTGTTTCCGGATTTGAGTATATCCGCTTATGTTATATGCTTACTAATAAGTGCGATGGTAAAAGTGTGATAAATACCCAAAAGGGGTATGACGATGATCGAGTTAGTAGCAAAGTTTGTAATTAGGTGAACACCGATTTTATTGTGTGAGTATGCCTATGATTGTGAATAGCATGCACATGCATCATCTACGCATTATATGTTACATGTGCATGGGTGGGTTTATGAAAAGAAGATGCGGGTGTACTTCGATGCGTGGTTGATGTTAGCTTTGTGCTACATCGTGGATTGGCGCTGACCGAGGTCGCGTTGTGGATCTTTGCGATTTAGTTCGCGTGGTTACCTTGATTGATATCGAAACATGCCATATCGTGGCTTGATGGATTCTTTGTGTGCTCCATCGTGGTTTGATGTTAGCTATATGCTACATCGTGGATGGCATTGGTTGCCTTTTTGGAGGAAAAAGGAGAGGGTGACTCGATAGTCCCCGGTGTGTGGTAAATTTTGGATAAGGGGGTGTGTAGCGGATGGACCCTAGGTTTGGGTGGGTTTCATGATTGCATTATTCCGTTTATGAAATAATATGAGAATGGGCCAAGCCCAATGAATAGGTATGTTTTGGGGACATACGTGGACATGGGCCAAGCCCAGTTGATATGTGGACTAATGTGGAAAGGGCTGGTCCGATTTTGTAATAATTTGAAGGTGGGCCAAGCCCAGTTGTGGTAATAATTATACTTGCATGTTGCATTTGACAATTGGGATGTTATGTGGTTAGCATGTGGGTGGATTTCGATGGTTTAGTTACACATCGAGTCATTATGACTCACCCAATCTCTTATCCAACATCGCAGGTGGAAGGATGATCGGACCGGGTTGGAGTGGATACAAGGTGGCCCATGCAAAGGACGTTCTAATATTTTCTTTATGCACTTTATTACCAAGTACTTGGAATCATTATGTTGTAATAAGAGCCTCTTAAGTTATTTGGTTTTCTTTTGGTAACTTATGTCTAAAGAGATTTGGGAATAATGTTACTTTTATGAACTAAGCATAAGCCACTTGAGCTTTGATGTTTTAAACGTTTTCCAACCTAAGCAAATTGACAACTAAGAGTTTTAAAAACGAAACCCCGAGATTTCAAAGTAACCTAACGGTTTGCAAACAAACATGCCCGTGATTTCATAAGTAAAACTAGTCTAGAGGAGTTTAGACAAAAAGTTAAGCGGCGACTGTTTTAAATCAATAAGTTTTTCCATAACATAACCAGATTCGGTCGTAGTGAATGGGCCGGGTTTGGGGATGTTACTGATTTAATATCGAGCCCTGTTCAAAACTCGGCTTTGAGGGTTTGGGCCCAACAACCTTTTCAAAGAGGGCTTTTAAGAAATTTTTCGTGTCTGGCATGGCACTGTACCTCAGGCAAAGTCCACCGTAAGTACTTGGACTTTTGAAGTGATTTGGTTGTATGAATTGTTATGGGTTTATTTGGGCTCGTAGAATAGAATACTAGGATCTGTTGGACCCTAGGATTAGTCTACTCAAACACTTGCATAAAACTTAAAGCTCGTAAACAACTTTTGTGAAGTAAGTCGCCGAGAGTTAAGGTGTGGCAACCATTGTGCGCATGTCTAGGAGTGGATCCTAAGAGCTAGGTACTTAGCGATCCTCGTGACTCACCTCCTCTTCGCAGAATCCTACAGTGCGTAGCTACAGTTCACCCTAACCAAGAGGACTTGTTCATAGGCTAAACCAATTATTAAAACCCGAAAGGATTTGCCTCAACTGTTTTAAACCCTTAGTTTTAAAATTTCCAAAATTACCCCTTTGGTTTGTAAGCTCTAAATCAGTTTTTGAAAGATGTTTTCTCGATTTACAAAATTACCAAAAATACCCCACAGTAGGAAAATGACGAAATTACCCACTGGGTAGGAAAAGGAAACTTGATTGCTCGAAAGAACTACTCTCGAAACCTTCATTGCATAAGATTGCTCGTGGATTAAACAGTGAAACAATAATTTCTAATTCATAAAACTTTCTAAGCAGATTAAATCAAGCGCTAGAGATGAGTTCTAGGGGACGCGGTAGAGGTAGAATGACGAATTCGGAACCCAGGTAGGGTCCAGCTATGGGTCGAAAAGCGAAGTGCCGCCAAAGATGGATGTAGAGGAACAAGATCCGGTAAGTGAAGAAGAACGCAGATGTCGCGAGCTATGTTACGCGTGCTTGAGCAAGTGGCAAGAGCTAGTAGAAATGGAGCTCGGAAGTCGGTGCGAGAGGCTTAGGTCCAACGGGTGAAGTTTTTAGGGAGTATCTGGAGTAGCCCGAGCGTAGCGGAGTATTGGCTAGAAGGAGTCGAGAGAATTATGGGCGACTTGGATTGTGCCCCGAGGAAAAGTTGAAAGGTCTTTGTTTAGCTCCTTCGGGATGAGGCTTATCGTTGGTGGCTCACTATCAAACAAGGTGTACCGGCGGATCGATTGGATTGGGATTACTTTAAGGAAAAGTTTGAAGGAAAATACGTTGGAGCAAGCTACTTAGATGCGCAAAGGAAGGCGTTTCTAAATGGTGCAAGGAAATAAGTCGATAGCGGAATCTGACGAGTTTGTGCACGGCTAAGTCGGTATGCCAAGGGAATTGTGGCCACCGACTATGAGAGGTGTGTCCGGTTTGAAGATGGATTGCGAGATGAGCTTGAGTCTTGATCGCTCCAGAAGGAAAGAGACTTCGCGGTGCTAGTGGAGAAAGCTCGTATAGCGAGAAGAAGTTAAGAGGACGGTAAGGAAAACCGAGAAAAGAAGAGGAGCGAGAATAAGAGAAATATTGGGTCGTCGATCGTTAGGTAAGGCCCGAGAAAAGACCAAAGATCGAGAATCCTGTAAGTGCACTTGTACCGTGAATCGAAATTGTCTCTGCTGCTCGATGTGGAAGACCTCACACAGGAGAGTCTTTGGGAAATAGTAAAGAATGTTTTCGGTGTGGATCTAAGGCACATTTGGTCAAGAATTGCCCTCAAGCGACGAGGGTCGTGGTTCAAGTCTTGGAAGGAGTGGTTCTAGTCGGGGTCGACCAAGGATGTGATTCTAGGTAAGCTCCTTTGCTTGGGTACTTGCGTTAATTACTTTGTTTGCTTATGAGTTAGCCTTTCGGTGTTGCTAAGAGAGGCGTTTGAATTTTGAGTGCGAAATTGGAGATTGTGTAGGACGATAGCCTTAGTAAGATCAGTCAGTGCGACATAAGCGTAGGGTGGTAAGATAGGTTGTATGGGCGTTTGTTAGTAAAGTAATTTCGAGGACGAAATTATTTTAAGGAGGGTAGAATTGTAACACCCTAGTTTTAGGGGCTAGATTTTTGGTACTTAGCTTGAGTGTTGGCACACTTCAAAGTGTGTGGTTGGGTAAGTTTTAGGGGTCCCGAGAACCCTAGGTGGTGGTAGGTTGCCTTAGAAAATTTTTTTAGTTTTAGGGGCTAAAAAGGAGAACTTGGATAGAGGGGCCTTAAGAGAATTTTTGGTGGAATTTTGGCATAAAGAGTGGCTTGGTAGAGTGGCAAGGAGGCGCCACTTAGAGCATGGAGAAGTGACGCCATTTGCGGGGGAAGGGGCTCGAGTTCGATTCGCAAGGGTAGCATTTTGGCCTTGTTTTTGCGTCATTTTGGTGGGGTGGATGGACGGTTTGAAAGGCTTAAAAGTGGAGAAGACTTGGTCATCTTTTTTAAATTTGGCTAGTAAAAGTTTGACTTATTCAAACTTTTAAAATGGAGTGGTAGGAGCTATTCTAGGAAGATTTTAGGAGCTATTTTTGGGGTTGGAGCTTGGCCTTCTAGTATAAATAGGGGAGGGGATGCTCATTTCATTCATCCATCCTGTCTCTTCTCCTCTCTTCTCCTCTCCTTTGCCGAATTTTGTTCCCCATCTCCAAAGCTTGTTGGCCGAACCCTCCACTCTCCCTATTTCCCTTCCTTTTCACTTCAAAACCGAAAGTACACCCCACACTTCTTTTGTCCCTCCTTTAAAATACCTCTTTGGCCGAAATTGCTATTCCCTCACCTTTATTTAATTAGTAGCCGAATCTACCCCTTTGCCGAATTTCCTTCTAGCACTTGGGGCCGAGTGTTAGCTTAGATCTTTTCGAGTTCCGTGGTGAGATACTTGGGGTTTTAGTGGTTGGCCAAGCCTCAGTTGTAGCGATCGGTTTGATCAAGTGGAGGTAAGATTATTTATTAAGGTTAAATACTTAAGTGGTGTTTTGAGGGTTAACTGTTTTACACGATTAAGCTTTTCCATGGAGGCCACAACCCGTCAGAGTGGGCAAGGGAAGGCCCTGTCCCAAAGTTTAAGAAAAGAGCGGTTTATAACATGCGTGATTGGCCAGGGGTGTGGGCCAACAACGAGGAAGCATTAAGCAAATAGCCGTAGTTTAAGCTGACGATAGCGTCGAGGATCGAGAGTCTAGAACTCCTAGTAATAAGGTGTGTAATTAACCATTGTTTAGGGATTTGAGTATATCCGCTTATGTTATATGCTTACTAATAAGTGCGATGGTAAAAGTGTGATAAATACCCAAAAAGGGGTATGACGATGATCGGGTTAGTAGCAAAGTTTGTAATTAGGTGAACACCGATTTTATTGTGTGAGTATGCCTATGATTGTGAATAGCATGCACATGCATCATCTACGCATTATATGTTACATGTGCATGGGTGGGTTTATGAAAAGAAGGTGCGGGTGTACTTGATGCGTGGTTGATGTTAGCTTTGTGCTACATCGTGGATTAGCGTTGGACCGAGGTC
The DNA here is from genome assembly GCA_025698515.1 of Gossypium sturtianum. NCBI lineage: Eukaryota > Viridiplantae > Streptophyta > Magnoliopsida > Malvales > Malvaceae > Gossypium > Gossypium sturtianum. The sequence continues at coordinate 127,626,923 of CM046950.1, forward strand.
GCGTTGTGGATCTTTGCGATTTAGTTCGCGTGGTTACCTTGATTGATATCGAAACATGCCATATCGTGGCTTGATGGATTGCTTTGTGTGCTCCATCGTGGTTTGATGTTAGCTATATGCTACATCGTGGATGGCATTGGTTGCCTTTTTGGAGGAAAAAGGAGAGGTGACTCGATAGTCCCCTCGTGTGTGGTAAAATTTGGATAAGGGGGTGTGTAGCGGATGGACCCTAGGTTTGGGTGGGTTTCATGATTGCATTATTCCGTTTATGAAATAATATGAGAATGGGCCAAGCCCAATGAATAGGTATGTTTTGGGGACATACGTGGACATGGGCCAAGCCAGTTGATATGTGGACTAATGTGGAAAGGGCTGGTCCAGATTTTTGTAATAATTTGAAGGTGGGCCAAGCCCAGTTGTAGTAATAATTATACTTGCATGTTGCATTTGACAATTGGGATGTTATGTGGTTAGCATGTGGGTGGATTTCGATGGTTTAGTTACACACTTGAGTCATTATGACTCACCCAATCTCTTATCCAACATCGCGGTGGAAGGATGATCGGACCGGGTTGGAGTGGATACAAGGTGGCCCATGCAAAGGACGTTCTAATATTTTCTTTATGCACTTTATTACCAAGTACTTGGAATCATTATGTTGTAATAAGAGCCTCTTAAGTTATTTGGTTTTCTTTTGGTAACTTATGTCTAAAGAGATTTGGGAATAATGTTACTTTTATGAACTAAGCATAAGCCACTTGAGCACGATGTTTTAAACGTTTTCCAACCTAAGCAAATTGACAACTAAGAGTTTTAAAAAGCGAAACCCCGAGATTTCAAAGTAACCTAACGGTTTGCAAACAAACATGCCCAGAGTTTACTGCAAGTAAAACTAGTCTAGAGGAGTTTAGACAAAAGTTAAGCGGCGACTGTTTTAAATCAATAAGTTTTTCCCATAACATAACCAGATTCGGTCGTAGTGAATGGGCCGGGTTTGGGGATGTTACACATTTTCTATGAGAGAAAAATGTCGAGTCACATTAAATTTGATTGCCCATAATTAAAGAAGAAAAGGGGCATTAAAAAAAAGAAGAAAGCCATGATGGCAGCTTGGAGCAATAGTGATTCATCTGATAATGATGAGGAAAATGAAGTTGCCAACTTATGTCATATGGCTATTGAAAAACCAAAGGTAATCCTAATTCCAGTGAATTGAATGAATATACATTTGAAGAATTAAAAGATGCATTTGATGAATTAGCTTAGATTTTGAGACTATGAACTCCAAATATAAGAAAATGATTTCAAAATTAAAGGAGGAAAATAAGTATTTAATCATAGCTAAAGAGGAAATAGAAAAGAAATTTAAGGATATGCAAGCTCAAATTGATGATTTGATTTTAAAGAATAAGAACTTGCATAATTACTTTTCTATGTTGCATATGGGGCAACAAAAACTAAATGATATGCTTGAATCTCAGAGAGCCTTTTTTGACAAGAGTGGCTTAGGTTCTGCAAATTTACAAAGAGAAAGCAAATATAAAAATTTCTTTGAGAAACCAAGCTATATTTATGATGCCTCACTCTCATACACACATTGTCACATAAAAGGGCACAATAGACAAGTATGTTCTCTAAGGAGGCTAAGATCTAGGAGCAAAATCACTAAGAGTGTGTGGATTCCAAAAGAATTAAGCACATCTCAAAATGAGGATGCTTTAAAGAAGTGGATTCCTAATGGGACAAAAAATATTAGACTAATGCTAATGGACCTAAGAAAGTTTGGGTACCAAAATCCAATGTTTAACTTTGTGCTTGTAGGAGGAAGAGCATTGCTTCAAGGCAAGCAACTATAAGAAGAACTCATGGTACCTTAATAGTGGATGCTTTAGACACATGACCAGTGACAAAAGCCATTTCATGGAACTAATGCCAAAGAATGGAGGAGAAGTTACATTTGGTGATAACTCCAAAGGGCTTATTGAAGGTATTGGTTCTATAGGTATTAATTCTTCCACTCTGATTAAAAGTGTGCTTTATGTCAATGGTCTTAAGCATAACCTCCTTAGCATTAGTCAACTTTGTGACAAAGGATTCAAAGTAATACTTGAGTCTAATGGGTGCAAAGTTGTAGATATTGTAAATAATAGGAATCTTTTTATAGGACATAGGGTAGGTAATATTTTTATGGTGCATCTTGATGACATATCTTCCTCTAATATTTCCTTTATGGCTAATAATGAAAATGTATGTTGGCTATGTCATAGAAGATTAGGACATGCAAGCATGAGTGTTTTTTCAAAACTTATTAAAAATGAACTTGTTGGCATGCCTAACTTTCCTATTTACTTTAATAAAGTATGTGATGCATGTACTAAAGGTAAACATAGGAGAGTATCTTTTAAGTATAAAAATATAGTCTCTACATCTAGAGTAGTCTAACTTATTCATATTGACCTTTTTGGACCCACTAGAACTATGAGTTTAGGAGGTAAACAATAAGGATTTGTTATTGTTGATTATTCTAGATATACATGGGTTTTCTTGTTTTCAAAAGATGAAGCTTTATAAAAAAATATTACTTTTTGTAAAATGATTCAAAACCAAGTGGGATATTCAATTTCAAGTGTAAGAAGTGATCATGGAAAAGAATTTGAAAACCTTGGCTTTGATAATTTTTGTAATGAACATGGTATTAGTCACAATTTTTCGGCACATAGAACCCCTCAACAAAATGGAGCTGTTGAGAGGAAAAATAGGACCTTAAAAGAAATGGCTAGAACTGTAACATCCCGATTTAGGGCCTAGTCAGAATAATGGTGTGAGACCACAAATCTGAGGTATATGTATGAGTTTTGAGGTTTATGCTATGTTTGCATGTTAGTGTGAAAGTTTCATGAAGCAATTTTGTTAAATTGCGGTTGAATTGTCCAAAAGGACTAAATTGCAAAAGTTTCAAAATGTGAAATTCTAGAAGCTAATTGTATGAAATAGCTTTGGATTATCAATTAGAGATCCTTAAATAGTAATTTTCCCAAATTCTAATTTTTGGACAAAAATGGGCATGAGTGGATGGTATTGGAAAAGTATGACTAAGGGGCATTTTGGTCATTTGTCAATTAAGTGATTAAAAAGGGAAAAAGATGATAGAATTTCATTCACCTTCTTCTCCAAGCTGCCGAAATTTGAAGCGAGCCATTGTTAGGGTTCTTTAATTTTTCAAGCTTGCTAGTAAGTGCATCCAAGCCCCGTTTTTAATATTCTTCGTATTTTTGAAGTCCTAGTAACATGAGTAAGCTATTTTTAGCAATATGTTGAGCTAGGATTGATGTTCAAAAATGTAACCATGTATGACATGCATGTATTTTGATGTTTTATGGAAGAATATGAAAGCTTGATGTAGTAGAAACATCTTTTGCTAAGTGAATTCCATGAAAAATGCATGTAGGGACTAGTTTTTGAAAGTCTTGAGATTGGTCATATATGAGTGATTTAGTGAGAATTGATGATTGCTTTAGTTGAGTAAATGATTCGGCTAAGCATGAAAGGCTAGAAAGTTGAATGAAAATCACTTTACGAGCCTTGGGGAAAAGTGTAAATATGAGAAAGTTTAAGGGAAAAATGGTAATTTTGCTAAAGTATGAGATAAGGGTCAATTTAGTCAATGTGTGTATTGAAAGGGTTGATTTATCATTTTAGATCAAGAAAGACGAAGCCCGAATCATAACCGAGGCAAGGGCAAGGTCGTGGACTAAATTGCACATCTCAATACTTTTTGAGTACCGAGGTAAGTTTACGTATGAACGATGCATTTATGCGTATACATTGTTAATGCTAGCTAATGTGTAGCATTATTGAGAATCTATTCGATTCTAGTGGAATGAATGAGATAGTAGTTGTGAATGGATTAATGTTTTACAAAGTAGACATGTGAATGTGTAGTGATAATGCTTGATAGTGGGCTAAGTGCGATACCACCTTGATACTTAACAATGATGGGTTGTGTGCGATACTATTGTTAAGCATATTATTTAGTGAGCTATGTGCGGAATCACTATAATTATCCTTTGTGGTAGGCTATGTGCGATACTACCCTATGATCTGATTGTGGTGGGCTAAGTGCGAAACCACCGAGTAATTTAGCTGTGTGGATGTATTATTGAAAAATAATGATGTGTTGTATTTTGAGTAAATGTGCTATTGAGTGTAGGGGTGCATGTCAATGATTATGAGTATGTGACTCATGATGTGTTGGAGATGTGGTAAGGGATATAAAGAGTAAGCATAGTAGTGGATGTGAATTACATATGTTAGTATAATGCTAATTGTTGTTTAGTTTATACTAGAATGATTAAATTGATTATGTGTAAACTTACTAAGCTCAAAGCTTACTCCTTTCTTTTCCCTTGTCTTATAGAGAACAAGGATTGAATCGTGATACGCAGATTAATCGAAAGATCGCCCACACTATCAACACACTCTGGTACATTGGACTTAATGTTTTGTATATGGCATGTATAGAGGCTAGACACGTTAGGGTATTTTGTTGTTTTGGCTAAGATGTGTTGGCCTTTAGATGGATAACCTATTTTGTATAATGCCATAGTTGATGGCTACATTATTATATGAAAAGATGTATTTATCCATGTAAGATTATGTTCATTATGAGTTGGTTATGGATGTGTTGAATGAGTACTTGTTGTGTATGCTATAGGGGTGAGAAGGGCATGACAAATAGCTTTGTTCTTGTCCCTGTGGGTAGACACATGGGCGTGTGTCTAGGCCATGTGTGACACACAATCAGCCCATGGGCGTGTGAGTTGGTCGTGGGTCCCCTGCATGTTAGCATTTCAAGTCAGAATAAACCATGGACTAGCCACACGGGCGTGTGCCTAGGTCGTGTAAAGTGGTCAGTGTTCACCATGGGTGAAGAACACGGGCATGTCCAGGCCATGTGAATTTAGCCAGTGTCGACCACGGGTGGAAGACACGGGCATGTCTTGAGGGTGCACGGACGTGTCCCATTCCACATGGGTGTGCGACCCTTGTCTGAGTGAAAGAAATTTTAAGATCGATAAAGTTTCGGTAGATCCTCGGGAGCTCTCGTATGTATGTTTAAGACCTCGTAGGTCCTTAATGAGGTAGTTGGGGTAGCTTTTGAGAGTAGTCACGTTGAGCCTAAGTGGCGATCAAGTGGTTTTAATCCAGTAATGCCTCGGGCCTAGTTTCGGTGTAGAATACGGGTAAGGAGTGTTTCATTTAGTGGTATTAGAGCTATGGTTTAGTCGGTTCTAGGACTGCCGTAGTGGGTGTAAGAGTCTAGCTATACATGCCATAAGTGTACAATGATAGTGTGGTGGTTTCTGATGATTTTAAACCTTGTTTTATATAGTATATGGATCCCGATCAATCGACTGCTGATGAAGTAGCTAGTAATGCGCCGGCTCTTGCGCAAGGAACCGCGCCTATTGAGAGTGGACCTGAGGTTAGGGGTTAAGAGGAAGAGGCTCGGGAAGCCTTTCTCCAGATGATGAGTAATTAGTACTCGGATTATGTTCGAGCGAACCCTAATGCTCAACCTCCTCCACCTCCTCCTATACTTCAGCCAATTCTAGTGGCTCCCCAAGGTATTGATGTAGTGAGGATATCAAACCCCGAAAGGGATAAGATTAGGAAACACGAGTGAGGAGTTTAGAGCTAAGGTAGATGATGACCCCGAGAGGGCAGAGTTCTAGCTAGAGAACTCAATAAGAGTATTCGATGAACTCTCTTGTACACCTGAAGAGAACATGAAGTGTGCCGTATCTTTACTGAGGGACTCGGCATACCATTGGTGGAAGACGTTGATGTCGGTAGTCCCGAGAGAGCGGGTGATGTGGGACTTCTTTCTGGAAGAGTTTCGGAAGAAGTATATAAGCCAGCGGTTTACTGATCGAAAACGGAAAGAATTCCTTGAGTTAAAGCAAGGAAGAATGACTGTAGTAGAATCTGAGGACGAATTTGTTAGGCTTAGCAAGTACGCGCAAGAATGTGTGTCGACGGAGACCATCTTGTGTAAAAGGTTCGAAGATGGACTGAACGAGGATATTAAGCTCCTAGTGGGTATTTTGGAGTTGAAAGAGTTTGTGGTGTTGGTTGAAAGGGCAAGTAAGGTCGAGGAGTTGAGTAAGGAAAAGAAAAGGGCTGTGAGTGAAGCCCGAGATGCGAGAAAAGGACCGATGGGCAAATCGTATCAAGCCCAGTCGAAAAGATCCAAGGAAGTGAATCCTCGAACGACAGCACCAGTGGGATATTCACATCGAAACTTGGACAACACTCGTTCGGGTTCGAGAGTCCAAGCCACCTTGATTGAAAGTGTGGGCAATCCGAAGAACAAACCGAAGTGTCCAAGTTGTGGTAGGTATCATACCGGAGAGTGTTGGGGAAACAACCGAAGTTGTTATAAGTGTGGTTCCCCCGACCATTTTGTCTGAAATTGCCCCGAGAGGGATGAGAAGGAAGAGAAGCAAGAGACAAGACCTAGTGATATGTCTGCAAGGGGTAGACCACCAAGGAACCCGAGAGGTGGGACTAGTGGTAGAGGTGCATCCAAAGACTCTACTGTGAGACCGGAGGGTCGGGCACCTGCGAGGACGTATGCCATTCGCGCTCACGAAGAGGCATCCTCCCTAGATGTGATAACGGGTGCTTTTTCTCTTTTTGACACCTTTTGTTATTGCTTTAATAGATCCAGGGTCTACTCATTCTTATATTTGCATGAGATTGGCATCTAGTTTGAGTATGACCGTTGAGTTTACAGATATTGTGGTTAAGGTGTCAAACCCGTTAGGTAAGCATGTGTTAGTGGACAAGGTGTGTAAGAATTGTCCTTTGTTGATTATGAGTCATTATTTTCCGGCAAACCTTATGCTGTTGCCATTTGATGTGTAACATCCCGGTTTAGGGCCTAGTGGGAATAGTGGTGCGAGACCACAAATCCGAGGGTTATAAATGAGTTTTTGAGGTTTATGCCTTGTATGCATGCTAGTGTGAAAGTTTCATGGAGCAATTTTGTGAAATTGTGGTTGAATTGTCCAAAAGGACTAAATTGCAAAAGTTGCAAAATGTGTGTTTCTAGAAGCTATATGTGTGAAATGGCTTTAGATTATTAATTAGAGGTCCTTAAATAGCAATTTATCCAATTTTTAGTTTTTGGACAAAAATGGGCATGGATGAGTTAAATTTAAAGTTTATCAAAAAGGGCATTTTGGTCATTTATTAAATAAGTGATTAAAAAGGAGAAAAGATGACAAAATCATGCTCATCTTCTTCCCCTCATTGCCGAAAATTTGAAGGAAGCCATAGCTAGGGTTCTTCAATTTTTCAAGCTTGCTAGTAAGTGCATCTAGCCTCGTTTTTGATATTCTTTGTATTTTTGAAGTCCCGATAGCATGAGTAAGCTATTTTTAGCTATTTGATGAGCTAAACTGGATGTTCAAAAATGTGGTCATGTATGAAATGCATGTATGTTGATATTTTATGGAAGATTATGAAAGCTGGATGTAGTAGAAACATCTTTTGTTAAGTGATTTTCCATGAAAATACATGTAGGGACTTGATTGTGAAAATCTTAAGTTTGGTCATACATGTGTGTTTTAGTGAGAATTGATGACAGCTTTAGTTGAATAAACAGTTCGACTAAGCATGAAAGACTAGAAAGTTGAATAAAAATCACATTACGAGCCTTTGCGGATAAAGTGTAAATATGAGAAAATTTAGGGGCAAAATAGTAATTTTGCTAAAGTATGAGATGTGGGTCAATTTAGTCAATGTATGTATTGAATAAGCTGATTTATTCATTATAGATCAAGAAAGACGAAGCCCGGATCAAAATCGAGGCAAAAGCAAGGTGGTGGACTAAATTGCACGTTTCTATACTTTTGAGTATAGAGGTAAGTCTATGCATAAATAATGCATTTTTACTTACAATTTGTGAATGCTAAATAATGTGTAGCATGATCGAGAATGATTGAGAACCTATGTGGTTCAAGTAGAATATGTGAATGGATGAATGATAGAGTAAGTAAATATGTTGATGTGTTGTAATAGTGCAGAAAGGTGGGCTAAGTGCGATACCATCCTAATGCATATTGACGATGAGCTGGCTATGTGCGATGCTATTATTAGGTATGTTATTTAGTGGGCTATGTGTGAAACCGCTATGAATACCTAGTTGGTAGGCTAAGTGCGATACGACCTTACGAATTGAATGGGGTGGGCTTAGTGCGGAACCACCGAGAGATTTGCTGCGTGGATGTGATAGTGAGTAGATTAGCTGTGTGGATTAGCTGTGTGGACTAGCTGTGTGGATTAGCTGTGTGGATGTATTATTAAGTTAATTAGCTGTGTGGATGGATTATTGAGAAATATTGACGTGTTGTATATTGTGTAAATGTGACATTGAATGCAGGGGTGCATTTCGATGGTTATGAGTATGTGACTCATGATGTGTTGGAAATGTGGTAAGGGAAAGAAAGAGTAAGCATAGTTGTTCATTACTTTTGTTAGTATAATGCTAATTGTTGCTTAGCTTATACTATGTTGCTTAATTGTTTATGTGTAAACTTACTAAGCTCAAAGTTTACTCTCTTTCTTTTCCCTTGTCTTATAGAGTAAAAGTGTTGAATCGAGATACGAGGATCAATTGGAAGATCGCCCACACTATCAACACACTCTGGTACACTAGACTCAATGTTTTGTATATGGCATGTATAGGGGCTAGAAAAATTAGTGAATTTTTGGTGTAAATGGCTAAGATGTGTTGGTCTTTAGATGGATAGTGTATTTTGTATAATGCCATGGTTGTTGGCTATTACATTATATGAAGGAAAGATGTAGTTTGCTATGTGAGATTGCACTTCAATTTGAGTTGATTATGGATGTGTTGCATGAGTGCATGTTGTGTAAGCTATAAGGGTAAGAAGAGCTTAGCAAATAGCTTTGTTCTTGGCCATGTGGATAGTCACACGGGCGTGTGTCTAGGCCATGTGTGACACACGGTCAGCCCACGGGCGTGTGCTTTCACCATGCGTCCCCTGCATGTTAGTATTTTAAATCATAATAGACCACAAACTAGCCATACGGGCGCGTATCTAGGGCGTGCGGGATTAATCAGTGTTGGCCACGGGCTAGCCACACGGGCGTGTGTCTAGACTCTAGGCCGTGTTAAGGTAGGCAGTGTGTACCACGGGTGGTAAGCACGGGCGTGTGCCTTGGCCGTGGGGCATTGGCAGAATGCTGAGTTTTTAAGCACGATTTGGGAACATGGGCGTGTGTGACTTCACACGGGCGTGTGAGCCCTGTTCAAAAGAGAAAATTCTTAAGATTGGAAAAAGTTCTGATTTAGTCTCGAGAGCTCTCGTGTGTATGAGTGAGGCCTCGTAAGTCAAGAATGAGGTTGTTGAGATGACTTCAGAGAGTAGTTACGACGAGCCTAAGTGGCGATCAAGTGGTTTGAGTTTGGTAACGCCTCGGGCCCGGTTCTGACGTAGAACCCGGGTAAAGGGCGTTACATTTAGTGGTATCAGGGTTGTGGTTTAGTCGGTTCTAGGACTGCCGTAGTGGGTGTAAGAGTCTAGCTATACATGCCTTAAGTGTACAATGATAGTGTGTGGCTTCTGATGATTTTAAATCTTGTTTTATATAGTATATGGATTCCAATCCATCGACTGCTGATGAAACAGCTAGTAATGCGCCAGCTCTGCGCAAGGAACCGCGCCCGTTAAGAGTGGACCCGAGGTCAGGGGTGAAGGGGAAGAGGCACGTGAAGCCTTTCTCCAGATGATGAGTAATTGGTACTCGGACTGTGTTCGAGCAAACCCTACTGCTCAACCTCCTCCACCTCCTCCTATACCTCAGCCAAATCCAGTGGCTCCTCAAGGTATGGATGTAGTAAGGATATCGAAACCCCCGGTGGATAAGATTAGGAAGCACAGGGCTGAGGAGTTTAGAGCTAAGGTAGATGATGAACCAGAGAGGGCAGAGTTCTGGTTAGAGAACTCGATGAGAGGATTCGATGAACTCTCTTGTACGCCTGAGGAGAGCTTGATGTGTGTCGTATCCTTGCTGAGAGATTCGGCATACCATTGGTGGAAAACACTAACGTTGGTAGTCTTGAGAGAGCAGGTGACGTGGGACTTCTTTCTGGTAGAGTTCCGGAAGAAGTATATAAGCCAGCGATTTACTGATCGAAAAAGGAAGGAATTCCTTGAGTTGAAGCAAGGAAGGATGTCAGTAGCAGAGTATGAGCGTGAGTTTGTTAGGCTTAGCAAATACGCTCAAGAATTTGTATCGACTGAGACCATCTTGTGTAAGAGATTCGAAGATGGGCTGAATGAGGACATCAAACTCCTAGTGGGTATTTTGGAGTTGAAAGAGTTTGTGGTGTTACTTGAAAGGGCAAGCAAGGCCGAAGAGCTGAGTTCAGAAAAGAGGAGGGCTGTGAGTGAAGCCCGAGATGCTAGAAAGAGGCCGATGGGCAAGTCATACCAAGCCCAGTCGAAAAGATCCAAGGAAGTGAATCCTCGGACGATAGCACCAGTGGGTTATTCGCATCGAGACCTGGGCAATACTCGTTCAGGTTTGAGAGTCCAAGCTACCTCGATGGAAAGTGTGGGCAATCCGAAGTGTAAACTGGAGTGTCCAAGTTGTGGTAGATATCAAAATAGAGAGTGTTGGGGTAACAGTCGAAACTGTTATAAGTGTGGTTCCCCCGACCATTTTATCCGAAACTGCCCTGAGAGGGATGATAAGGAAGAGAAGCAAGAAATGAGACCTAGCGATGTGTCTGCAAGGGGTAGACCACCAAGGAACCCGAGAGGCGGGAATAGTGGTAGAGGTGCGCCCAGAGATTCTGCTGTGAGACTAGAGGGTCGGGCACCTACGAGGACGTATGCTATTTGCTCTCGCGAAGAAGCATCCTCCCCTGATGTGATAACGGGTACTTTTTCTCTCTTTAACACCTTTGTTATTACTTTAATAGATCCAGGGTCTACTCATTCTCATATTTGCATGAGATTAGCATCTAGTTTGAGTATGACCGTTGAGTCTACGGACATAGTGGTTAAGGTGTCAAACCCGTTAGGAAAGCATGTGTTAGTGGACAAAGTGTGTAAGAATTGTCCTTTATTGTTTGAGAATCATTGTTTTTCGGCAAACCTTATGTTGTTGCCGTTTGATGAGTTTGATTTAATCCTAGGCATGGATTGGTTGACTACCCATAGTGTCTTAGTGAACTGTGGTAGTAAGTTTATTGAATTGAAATGTGAGAGTAGAGATGTGGTTCGGGTTGAATCAGGTGGATCGGGTAGTCTACCAGTGATGATTTCTTCCCTAGTGGCTGAGAAATGTTTGAGAAAAGGATGTGAGTCCTATCTTTCTTTTGTGTTGAATACTCGAGAGGCTGGAGTAGAGTTTAAAACAGTGCCAGTGGTATGTGAGTATGCAGATGTATGTCCGGAAGAGTTACCTGGATTACCTCCAGTGAGAGAAGTCGAGTTTGGAATTGAGTTGGTTCCGGGAACGACACCGATTTCAATTGCTCTATATAGAATGGCACCTGTAGAGTTGAAAGAACTGAAGGTTTAGTTGCAAGAGTTGACAGATAAGGGTTTTGCAAGACCGAGCTACTCGCCGTGGGGTGCTCCGGTATTATTCGTGAAGAAGAAAGATGGGTCTATGAGGTTGTGTATAGACTATAGACAACTGAACAAGGTGACGGTGAAGAATAAGTATCCTTTACCAAGGATTGATGATCTATTTGATCAACTGAAGGGAGCTACAGTGTTCTCCAAGATAGACTTGAGGTCTTGTTATTATCATCTCAGAGTGAAAGAGCAAGATGTGTTGAAAACTACATTTAAGACAAGGTATGGCCATTATGAGTTTTTGGTTATGTCGTTTGGTTCGACGAATGCACCTACGATTTTTATGGATCTGATGAACCGTGTTTTCAGACCATATGTGGACAAGTTTGTAGTTGTCTTTATTGACGATATATTGATCTATTCCTGGGATGAGAACGGCCACGAAGAGCATTTGAGAATTATCTTGCAAACTTTGAGAGATAAGCAGTTGTATGCTAAGTTTAGCAAGAGTGAGTTTTGGCTCCGAAAGTTCGGATTCCTAGGACACATGGTGTCAGGTGATGGTGTCAGAGTTGACCTGAGTAAGATATCGGCTGTTGTGGATTGGAAACCACCGAGGAACGTGTCTGAAATCAAAAGTTTCTTGGGATTAGCAAGATATTACAGACGTTTCCTAAAGGGGTTCTCCGTGATTGCTACTCCGATGACGAAGTTGTTGCATAAAGATGTCAAGTTTGAATGGACTGAGACATGTCAACAAAGCTTCGAGAGACTGAAAACAATGTTGACTGAGGCACCGATTCTAGTTCAACCAGAATCGGGGAAGGAGTTCATGGTTTATAGTGATGCGTCATTTAATGCTCTCGATTGCTTGTTGATGCAAGAGGGTAAGGTAGTCGCTTATGCCTCGAGGCAGTTGAAACCGCACGAGGAGAATTATCCGACTCATGATTTAGAGTTGGCTGTGATTGTTTTTGCGTTAAAGATTTGGCGACATTACTTGTATGGTGAGAAGTGCCAAATCTTTACGGATCACAAGAGTTTGAAGTATTTGATGGATCAGAAGGATCTGAATTTGTGACAGAGACGGTGGCTTGAGTTGTTGAAAGACTATGAGTTAGTCATTGACTACTACCCGGGAAAAGCAAATGTGGTTGCGGATGCCTTGAGTAGGAAATCCTTGTATGCTCTAAGAGTTATGAGCACGAGTTTAGCATTGTCTGACGATGGTACTATTTTGGAAGAATTGAGAGCTAAGCTGCTATTTTTTCAACAAATATGTGAGGCTCAGAGAAATGACAGTGAGATGCAAGCTAAGATAGCTAAGTGCGGATCAGAAATTGATTCTGATTTTTGAGTGGATTCGAACGGTTTTCTGATGTACCGTGACAGAATTTGTGTACCTAGAGATGATGAGTTGATTCGAAAGGTTTTGCATGAGGCCCACAGTGGATGTTTGTCAGTACATCCGGGCAGTACGAAAATGTACAGCGACCTAAAAAACTTATATTGGTGGCCGGGTATGAAAAGAGATATTTCAGAGTTTGTGACAAAGTGTCTGATTTGCCAACAGGTGAAGGCTGAGCATCAAGTGCCTTCGGGATTGCTTCAGCCAGTAATGGTACCCGAATGGAAGTGGGATCGGATTACCATGGATTTTGTGACGGGGTTGCCGATGACTCCGAGAAAGAGAGATGCTGTGTGGGTTGTTGTGGATAGATTGACAAAGTCGGCTCACTTTATTCCAGTACATGTTAATTATTCACTGGACAAGTTAGCTGAGTTTTATGTGGCAGAGATAGTGAGGTTGCATGGTGTACCTTTGTCTATTATATCGGATAGAGATCCGAGGTTTACTTCGAGATTTTGGAAGAAGTTGCAAGAGGCCATGGGTACGAGATTGAATTTCAGTACTGCGTTCCATCTGCAAACCTATGGTTAGTCAGAAAGAGTGATTCAAGTTCTTGAAGATATGCTTCGATGCTATGTTTTAGAATTCGAAGGTAGTTGGGAGAGATATCTACCTTTGGTCGAATTCGCCTACAACAATAGTTATCAGTCAAGTATACGGATGGCTCCGTATGAGGCTTTGTTTGGTCGAAAGTGTCAGACTCCCTTGTATTGGACCGAGCTTAGTGAGATGCGGATCCATGGAGTTGATCTAGTAAAAGAGACTGAAGAGAAAGTGAGAGTAATCCGTAATACTCTGAAAGCTGCTTCGGACCGAAAAAAGTCGTATGCGGATTTGAAAAGAAAAGAAATTGAGTTTGAAGTGGGCGACAAAGTGTTTTTGAAAGTGTCCCCGTGGAAGAAGATTATGAGATTTGGACGAAAAGAGAAATTGAGTCGAAGATTCATAGGGCCGTATGAAATTACAGATAGGATTGGACATGTAGCATACCAGTTGGCTTTGCCGGTAGAGTTGGAAAAGATTCATAATGTGTTCCATGTGTCGATGTTGCGACGGTATCACTCCAATCCTTCACATGTGATTCCTTCGACGGAAGTTGAGATAAGATCGGATATGTCTTATGAAGAAGAGCCGATTAAGATCTTGGCTCGAGAAGTGAAACAGTTCAGAAATAAGAGCATAGCACTAGTGAAAGTGTTATGGCAGAAACATGGTGTGGAAGAAGCTACGTGGGAAATGAAAGAAGCTATGAGAGAGCAACATCCAAACCTCTTTACTGGTAAGATTTTTGGGGGCGAAAATCTCTAAAGGGGGGAGAGTTGTAACATCCCGGTTTAGGGCCTAGTCGGAATAGTGGTGCGAGACCACAAATTCGAGGGTTATAAATGAGTTTTTGAGGTTTATGCCTTGTAAGCATGCTAGTGTGAAAGTTTCATGAAGCAATTTTGTGAAATTGTGGTTGAATTGTCCAAAAGGACTAAATTGCAAAAGTTGCAAAATGTGTGTTTCTAGAAGCTATATGTGTGAAATAGCTTTAGATTATTAATTAGAGGTCCTTAAATAGCAATTTATCCAATTTTTAGTTTTTGGACAAAAATGGGCATGGATGAGTTAAAATTTAAAGTTGATCAAAAAGGGCATTTTGGTCATTTATCAAATAAGTGATTAAAAAGGAGAAAAGATGACAAAATCATGCTCATCTTCTTCCCCTCATTGCCGAAAATTTGAAGGAAGCCATAGCTAGGGTTCTTCAATTTTTCAAGCTTGCTAGTAAGTGCATCTAGAATCGTTTTTGATATTTTTTGTATTTTTGAAGTCCTGGTAGCATGAGTAAGCTATTTTTAGCTATTTGATGAGCTAAAATGGATGTTCAAAAATGTGGTCATGTATGACATGCATGTATGTTGATATTTTATGGAAGATTATGAAAGCTTGATGTAGTAGAAACATCTTTTGTTAAGTGATTTTCCATGAAAATGCATGTAGGGACTTGATTGTGAAAATCTTAAGTTTGGTCATACATGTGTGTTTTAGTGAGAATTGATGACAGCTTTAGTTGAATAAGTGGTTTTACTAAGCATGAAAGACTAGAAAGTTGAATAAAAATCACTTTACGAGCCTTTGGGGCTAAAGTTTAAATATGAGAAAGTTTAGGGGCAAAATAGTAATTTTACTAAAGTATGAGATGTGGGTCAATTTAGTCAATGTATGTATTGAATAAGCTGATTTATTCATTATAGATCAAGAAAGACGAAGCCCGGATCGAAACCGAGGCAAAAGCAAGGTGGTGGACTAAATTACACGTTTCTATACTTTTGAGTATCGAGGTAAGTCTATGCATAAATAATGCATTTTTACTTACAATTTGTGAATGCTAAATAGTGTGTAGCATGATCGAGAATGATTGAGAACCTATGTGGCTCAAGTAGAATATGTGAATGGATGAATGTTAGAGTAAGTAAATATGTTGATGTGTTGTAATAGTGCAAAAAGGTGGGCTAAGTGCGATACCATCCTAATGCATATTGACGATGAGCTGGCTATGTGCGATGCTATCGTTAGGTATGTTATTTAGTGGGCTATGTGCGAAACCGCTATGAATACCTAGTTGGTAGGCTAAGTGCGATACTACCTTACTAATTGAATGGGGTGGGCTTAGTGCGGAACCACCGAGAGATTTGCTGTATGGATGTGATAGTGAGTAGATTAGCTGTGTGGATTAGCTATGTGGACTAGCTGTGTGGATTAGCTGTGTGGATGTATTATTAAGTTAATTAGCTGTATGGATGGATTATTGAGAAATATTGATGTGTTGTATATTGTGTAAATGTGACATTGAATGCAGGGGTGCATTTCGATGGTTATGAGTATGTGACTCATGATGTGTTGGAAATGTGGTAAGGGATAGAAATAGTAAGCATAGTTGTTCATTACTTTTGTTAGTATAATGCTAATTGTTGCTTAGCTTATACTATGTTGCTTAATTGTTTATGTGTTAACTTACTAAGCTCAAAGCTTACTCTCTTTCTTTTTCCTTGTCTTATAGAGTTAAAGTGTTGAATCGAGATACGAGGATCAATTGGAAGATCGCCCACACTATCAGCACACTTTGGTACATTAGACTCAATGTTTTGTATATGGCATGTATAGGGGCTAGACAAATTAGTGAATTTTTAGTGTAAATGGCTAAGATGTGTTGGCCTTTAGATGGATAGTGTATTTTGTATAATGCCATGGTTGTTGGCTATTTCATTATATGAAAGAAAGATGTAGTTTTCTATGTGAGATTGCACTTCAATTTTAGTTGATTATGGATGTGTTGTATGAGTGCATGTTGTGTAAGCTATAAGGGTGAGAAGAGCTTAGCAAATAGCTTTGCTCTTGGCCATGTGGATAGACACACGGGCGTGTGTCTAGGCCATGTGTGACACACGGTAAGCCCACGGGCGTGTGCTTTGGCCGTGCGTCCCCTGCATGTTAGTATTTTAAATTAGAATAGACCACGGACTAGCCACACAGGCGTGTGTCTAGGGCGTGTGGGATTAATCAGTGTTGGCCACGGGCTAGCCACATGGGCGTGTGTCTAGGCTCTTGGCCGTGTTAAGGTAGGCAGTGTGTACCACGGGTGGTAAGCACGGGCGTGTGCCTTGGCCGTGTGGCATTGGCAGAATGCTGGGTTTTTAAGCGCGGTTTGGGAACATGGGAGTGTGTGACTTCAGACGGGCATGTTGTACCTTGCACGGGCGTGTGAGCCCTGTTCAAAAGAGAAAATTCTTAAGATTGGAAAAAGTTCCGGTTTAGTCTCAAGAGCCCTCGTGTGTATGAGTGAGGGCTCGTAAGTTGAGAATGAGGTTGTTGAGATGACTTCAGAGAGTAGTTACGACAAGCCTAAGTGGCGATCAAGTGGTTTGAGTTCGGTAACGCCTCGGGCCCGGTTTCAGCGTAGAACCCGGGTAATTGGTGTTACATGATGAGTTTGAGTTAATCCTTGGCATGGATTGGTTGACTACCCATAGTGTCTTAGTGAACTGTGGTAGTAAATTTATTAAATTGAAGTGTGAGAGCGAAGATGTTGTTCGGGTTGAATTAGGTGGATCGGATAGTCTACTAGTGATGATTTTTTCCCTAGTGGCTGAGAAATGTTTGAGAAAAGGGTGTGAGTCCTATCTCGCTTTTGTATTGAATAATCAAGAGGTTGGAGTAAAGTTTGATACAGTGCCGGTGGTATGTGAGTATCCGGATGTATTCCTGGAAGAGTTACCCGGATTACCTCTAGAGAGAGAGGTCGAGTTTGGGATTGAGTTAGTTACGGGAACAGCACCTATTTCAATTGCTCCGTATAGGATGGCACCTTTAGAGTTGAAAGAACTGAAGGTTCAGTTGCAAGATTTGACAGATAAGGGTTTTGCAAGACCGAGCTACTCACCGTGGGGTGCTCCGGTACTATTTGTGAAAAAGAAAGATGGGTCTATGAGGTTGTGTATAGACTATAGGTAACTTAACAAAGCGACGGTGAAGAATAAGTATCCTTTACAAGGGATTGATGATCTTTTTGATCGACTGAAAGGAGCTACAGTGTTCTCCAAGATCGACCTGAGGTCTGGTTATTACCAGTTGAGAGTGAAAGAGCAAGATGTGTTGAAAACTGCATTTCGAACAAGGTATGGCCATTATGAGTTTTTAGTCATGCCATTTGGTTTAACCAATGAACCTACAATTTTTATGGATTTGATGAACCGTGTCTTCCGACCGTATGTGGATAAGTTTGTAGTTGTCTTCATTGACGACATATTGATCTATTCTTGGGATGAGAACGATCATGAGGAGCATTTGAAAATTGTCTTGCAAACTTTAAGGGATAAGCAGTTGTATGCTAAGTTTAGCAAGAGTGAGTTTTGGCTCTGGGAGGTCGGATTCCTAGGACACATTGTGTCGGGTGATGGTATTAGAGTTGACCCGAGTAAGATTTCGGCTATTGTGGATTGGAAACAGCCGAGGAACGTGTCAGAAGTCAGAAGCTTCTTGGGATTGGCAGAATATTACAGACGTTTCGTAAAGGGGTTCTCTGTAATTTCTACCCCAATGACGAAATTGTTGCATAAGGATGTCAAGTTTGATTGGGCTGAGACATGTTAACAGAGTTTTGAGAGATTGAAAACATTGTTGACTGAGGCGCCGATTTTGGTTCAACCAGAATCGGGGAAAGAGTTCGTGGTTTTTAGTGACGCGTCGTTTAATGGTCTCGGTTGCATGTTGATGCAATAGGGTAAGGTAGTCGCTTACGCCTCGAAGCAGTTAAAACTACACGAGAAGAATTATCCGACTCATGATTTGGAGTTGGCTGCGATTGTTTTCGCGTTAAAGATTTGGCGACATTATTTATACGGTGAGAAGTGTCAAATCTTTACGGATCACAAGAGTTTGAAGTATTTGATGGATCAAAAGGATTTGAATTTGCGACAGAGGCGGTGGCTCGAGTTATTAAAAGACTATGAGTTAGTCATTGATTACCACCCGGGAAAAGCGAATGTGGTTGCGGATGCTTTGAGTAGGAAATCCTTGTATGCTCTAAAAGTTATGAGCACGAGTTTAGCATTGTTTGACGATGGTGCTATATTGGCAGAGTTGAGAGCTAAGCCACTATTTGTTCAACAGATATGTGAGGCTTAGAGAAATGATAGTGAGATGCAAGCTAAGAGAGTTAAGTGTGGATCAGAAAGTTATTCTGATTTTCGAGTGGGTTCGGATGGTTGTTTGTTGTACCATGACAGAATTTGTGTACCTAGAGATGAAGAATTGATCCGAAAGGTTTTACATGAGGCACATTGTGGTTATTTGTCAGTACACCCGGGCAGTACGAAAATGTACAATGACTTGAAGAAGTCTTAATTGCGGCCGGGTATGAAAAGAGACATTTCTGAGTTTGTGGCAAAGTGTCTGATTTGTCAACAAGTGAAAGCTGAGCATCACGTTCCTTCGGGATTGCTTCAGCCAGTGATGGTTCCCGAATGGAAATGGGATCGGGTTACCATGGATTCTGTGACGGGGTTGCCTATGACTCCGAAAAAGAAAGATGTTGTGTGGGTTGTTGTGGATAGATTGACAAAGTTGGCTCATTTTATTCCAGTACGTGTTGATTATTAACTGGACAAGTTAGCCGAATTGTATGTTGCAGAGATAGTGAGGTTACATGGTGTGCCTATGTCTATAATATCGGATAGAGATCCGAGGTTTACTTCGAGGTTCTGGAAGAAGTTGCAAGAGGACATGGGTACGAGGTTAAATTTCAGTACTGCGTTCCATCCACAAACAGATGGTCAGTCTGAAAGAGTGATTCAAGTTCTCGAAGATATGCTTCTCGAAGATATTCTTCGATGCTGTGTGTTAGAATTCAAAGGTAGTTGGGAGAGGTATCTACCTTTGGTCGAGTTTGCCTACCACAATAGTTATCAGTCGAGTATACAGATGGCACCGTATGAAGCTTTGTATGGTCGTAAGTGTCGGACTCCTCTGTATTGGACTGAGCTTAGTGAGAAGCGGATCCATGGGGTCGATCTAGTAAAAGAGACTGAGGAGAAGGAGAAAGTAATCCGTAATAGTCTGAAAGTTGCTTCGGACCGACAGAAGTCGTATGCGGATTTGAAAAGAAAAGAAATTGAGTTTGAGGTGGGTGACAAAAGGTTTTTGAAAGTGTCCCGTGGAAGAAAATCATGAGATTTGGACGAAAAGGGAAATTGAGTCCGAGATTCAAAGGGCCGTATGAGATTACAGATAGAGTTGGGCTAGTAGCATATCGGTTGGCTTTGCCGGTAGAATTGGATAAGATCCATAATGTGTTCCATGTGTCGATGTTGCGACGGTATCGCTCCGATCCTTCGCATGTAATTCCTTCAATAGGAATTGAGATAAGACCGGATATGTCATATGAAGAGGAGCCGATTAAGATCTTGGCTCGAGAAGTGAAACAGTTGAGGAATAAGAGCATAGCCATAGTGAAAGTGTTATGGCAGAAACACAGTGTGGAAGAGGCTACGTGGGAACTGGAAGAAAGCATGAGAAAGCAACATCCAAACCTTTTTACTGGTAATATTTTCGAGGGCAAAAATCTCTAAAGGGTGGGAGAGTTGTAACATCCTGATTTAGGGCCTAGTCGGAATAGTGGTGCGAGACCATAAATTCGAGGTATATGTATGAGTTTTGAGGTTTATGCTATGTTTGCATGTTAGTGTGAAAGTTTCATGAAGCAATTTTGTTAAATTGCGGTTGAATTGTCCAAAAGGACTAAATTGCAAAAGTTGCAAAATATGATATTCTAGAAGCTAATTGTATGAAATAGCTTTGGATTATCAATTAGAGGTCCTTAAATAGTAATTTTCCCAAATTCTAATTTTTGTACAAAAATGGGCATGAGTGGATGGTATTGGAAAAGTATGACTAAGGGGCATTTTGGTCATTTGTTAATTAAGTGATTAAAAAGGGAAAAAGATGATAGAATTTCATTCATCTTCTTCTCCAAGCTGCCGAAATTTGAAGGGAGCCATTGTTAGGGTTCTTCAATTTTTCAAGCTTGCTAGTAAGTGCATCCAAGCCCCATATTTAATATTCTTCGTATTTTTGAAGTCCTAGTAACATGAGTAAGCTATTTTTAGCTATATGTTGAGCTAGGATTGATGTTCAAAAATGTAAGCATGTATGAAATGCATGTATTTTGATGTTTTATGGAAAAATATGAAAGCTTGATGTAGTAGAAACATCTTTTGCTAAGTGAATTCCATGAAAAATGCATGTAGGGACTAGTTTGTGAAAGTCTTGAGATTGGTCATACATGAGTGATTTAGTGAGAATTGATGATTGCTTTAGTTGAGTAAATGATTTGGCTAAGCATGAAAGGCTAGAAAGTTGAATGAAAATCACTTTACGAGCCTTGGGACAAAAGTGTAAATATAAGAAAGTTTAGGGGCAAAATGGTAATTTTGCTAAAGTATGAGATAAGGGTCAATTTAGTCAATGTGTGTATTGAAAAGGTTGATTTATCATTTTAGATCAAGAAAGACGAAGCCCAGATCATAACCGAGGTAAGGGCAAGGTCGTGGACTAAATTGTACATCTCCATACTTTTTGAGTACCGAGGTAAGTTTACGTATGAACGATGCATTTATGCGTATACATTGTCAATGCTAGCTAATGTGTGGCATGATTGAGAACCTATTCGATTCTAGTGGAATGAATGAGATAGTAGTTGTGAATGGATGAATGTATTACAAAGTAGACATGTGAATGTATAGTGATAATGCTTGATAGTGGGCTAAGTGCGATACCACCTTGATACTTAACGATGATGGGCTGTGTGCGATACTATTGTTAAGCATATTATTTAGTGAGCTATGTGCGGAATCACTATAATTATCCTTTGTGGTAGGCTATGTGCGATACTACCCTATGATCTGATTATGGTGGGCTAAGTGCGAAACCACCGAGTAATTTAGCTATGTGGATGTATTATTGAGAAATAATGATGTGTTGTATTTTGACTAAATGTGCTATTGAGTGCAGGGGTGCATGTCAATGATTATGAGTATGTGACTCATGATGTGAATTACATATGTTAGTATAATGCTAATTGTTGTTTAGCTTATGCTAGAATGCTTAAATTGATTATGTGTAAACTTACTAAGCTCACACTCTGGTACATTGGACTTAATGTTTTGTATATGGCATGTATAGAGGCTAGACACGTTAGGGTATTTTGTTGTTTTGGCTAAGATGTGTTGACCTTTAGATGGATAATCTATTTTGTATAATGTCATAGTTGATGGCTACATTATTATATGAAAATATGTTTTTATCCATGTAAGATTATGTTCATTATGAGTTTGTTATGGATGTGTTGAATGAGTACTTGTTGTGTATGCTAGAGGGGTGAGAAGGGCATGAAAAATAGCTTTGTTCTTGTTCATGTGGGTAGACACACGGGCGTGTGTCTAGGCCATGTGTGACACACGGTCAGCCCATGGGCGTGTGACTTGGCCGTGTGTCCCCTGCATGTTAGCATTTCAAGTCAGAATAGACCACGGACTAGCCACACGGGCGTGTGCCTAGGTCGTGTAAAGTGGCCAGTGTTCACCACGGGTGGAGAACACGGGCGTGTCCAGGCCGTGTGAATTTAGTCAGTGTCGACCATGGGTGGAAGACACGGGCATGTCTTGAGGGTGCACGGGCGTGTCCCATTCAACATGGGCGTGCGACCCTTGTCTGAGTGAAAGAAATTTTAAGATCGATAAAGTTTTGGTAGAGCCTCGGGAGCTCTCGTATGTATGTTTAAGACCTCGTAGGTCCTTAATGAGGTAGTTGGGGTAGCTTTTGAGAGTAGTCACATTAAGCCTAAGTGGCGATCAAGTGGTTTTAATTCGGTAATGCCTCGGGCCCGGTTTTGGTGTAGAATACGGGTAAGGGGTGTTACAAGAACCATGTTTTGTGAAAATAATTTGCCAATATATTTTTGGGCGGAAGCCATAAACACTTCTTTCTATATTATAAATAGAGCTATGGTTAGGCCATTTTGAAGAAAACACCTTTTGAACTTTTTAAAGGAAGAAAGCCTAACATAAGCCACTTTCATCCTTTTGATTGCAAATATTTTGTTTTGAATAATAGAAAAGAAAATTTAGTAAAATTTGATGCCAAAAGTGATGAAGTTATTTATCTTGGATATTCCACAAATTCTAAAGCTTATAGAATTTTTAACAAGAGAACCATTGTTGTAGAAGAATATATACATGTTATTTTTTTTTATGAATCTAACTCTCATTCTAGAAAGGAATCTATTGATTTTGATGATGTAGAAGTATATCAAGTTGTGAAAAATCAAGCATCACATGTAGATCAAGGCGTAAGTAAGTTGGTTCAAGAACTCAAAATTGATGAACTCCAAGAACCAACTCACGATGAAAGAGAATCTAGTCACCCAAGAGAGCTTTCATATGTTAAGGATGGACACGTCATTGGTGATCCATCTAAAGGGGTAATTACTAATTAGAAATACTTGTAATTATGTTGCTTTCATTTCTTGTATAGAACCTAAAAACATTGATGATGCTTTAAATGATGATTTTTGGATAACGGCTATGCAAGAAGAATTAAATCAATTTGAAAGAAATCAAGTATGAAATTTAGTTGATAGACCTAGTGATCATCCTGTAACACCCCTTACACGGGTTCTACGTCGGAACCAGGCCCGAGGCGTTACCGAACTCAAACCACTTGATCGCCACTTAGGCTCGTCGTAACTACTCTCTGAAGTCATCTCAACAACCTCATTCTCGACTTACGAGGCCTCACTCATACACACGAGGGCTCTCGAGACTAAACCGAAACTTTTTCCAATCTTAAAATTTTTCAAGTCGCTCGGATCGGACATTTCCCACACTAGCCATCGAAGTTGCTGGAGCTTTGAGGTTCAACTGTGATCTAGCTCGATCTCTATTCGAATGTCCCACATTAGCCTTTGAACAGCTATGCTCATCTCTGAATTTCTTTAAAGCAGACTGAAATGATTTACTCGAAAATCTCTTTCTCGCATCTCTATCTTCTGTCTCAACTTTTCTTTTATCTTTCCCAAGTTCTTCAGCTTTACATGCTCGATCAACAAGCACAACAAACTCTTTTATTTCTAGGATTCCAAATAGCAAACAGATATCCTCATTTAGGCCATCTTCAAATCTCTTACACATTATCGCTTCAGTTGAAACACATTCCTGAGCATACTGACTTAATCTCACAAATTCTCGTTCGTATTCGGTGACAGTCATACGACCCTGTTTCAATTCCAGAAACTCTTTTCGTTTTTGATCTATAAATCTCTGGCTGATGTATTTCTTCTGGAACTTAGACTGAAAGAAATCCCATGTAACCCGTTCTTTCGGAACAACAAAATCAAAGTATTCCACAATTGATAAGTTGCGTCTCGTAGCAAAGAAACAACACATTTTATGCATTCTTCAGTAGTCAAAGACATTTCATCAAATACTCGGATTGTATTCTCGAGCCAAAACTCAGCTCTCTCAGCATCATCATCATCATCACTAGTGGCCCTGAACTCTTTAGCCCCATATTTGCAGATTTTATCGACTAGAGGCCTATTCATTAGATTCAGATTCATAACCAGAGGCACAACTGAAGTCTGAGGAGGATTAGACGGGGGCGGAGGTTGTGAAACAGCTGGATTAGTTCTAATGTATTGAGTGAACCACTTATTCATCATTTGGAAGAAGGCTTGTTTAGCCTCTCCTTCCTGACCGCTAGCAGCCAGTCTCGAATCAGATGGCGTTGTCCCTTGAGTGGAAGAAGGCGCATTGCTTGCAACATCGTCAGCTACAACTCTTTTGGGATCCATTTACTATACAAAAACACATTTTATACGTCAGGATTCATCACACTATCACAATTTGTATATATGGCATGTATAGCTAGACTCTCACACGCTACGTTAGTCCTAGAATCGACTAAACCGTAGCTCTGATACCAATCAAATGTAACACTCCTAACCCGTAACCATTGCTAGTCTAGGGTTAAGAGGCATTACCAGACAATTTGGATCATTTACGGACATTTCATATCATAATTTAATAAATTAAATCAAAGGGTCCCTTAATTAGGTCTACGAGACCTTATACATGCTTTAGAAAAGGCCCGGGACTAAACCGAACACATTCAAAATTTTCAGAAATTTAAAAATTTTTCAAAGCTACAGAGGTCACACGCCCGTGTGGTCAGACACACGCCCTCAGACACACCTGTGTGTCTAAGCCGTGGCAAAATAGGGCATACATACTGACTCGTCCACACGGCCGAGGACACACCCGTGTGCCTCACCCGTGGTCGCTACTGACATGCACCACACAGCCAGTCACACGCCCGTGTGTCCAGCCTATGGTCGAGCATGACTTGTTTTGAAATGCAACCATGAGGGACACGGTCGAGCCACACGCCCGTGTGCTTAACCCTGTGGGCAATTATAGGCCATTTGCAAGGCCAAATTGCCACCCATACATTGGGCTACACCTACAAGCATCAATCCAAGCATTAAAAGCAATGTAAACATACCAAAATTATCATCTTTTCTAACCACTCATGAGCATAACAAACACTTCAACTTATGCATTATTTAGCTCAATCCAATCACAAACATTTCTAAGTAAAATTCATCCACAAACTTACCAATTCAATGTAACAACCATTCATCAACAATATGCCAAATTTGCTTCATAAGACTTATCATAAATTTGATCAACTTATTAGCCATCAAACCATACCAAACTATACATCATAAAACATGACTACTCATTTATATCACATTCAATTATCTAGCCAAATCACTTGGCTATATACACATTTCAAACATCAACCATTTCAACTAGACTATACATGCCATACTTAATATCTATACATATTCAAAAGGTACCAAAATATGATTGGATAGTGTGATGACGATCCTCGACGATCCCCGAGCCTTCAGTAGCTTTAACGGTCTATAAAACAATGCAAACACACACACATAGTAAGATTTCAAAAGCTTAGTAAGCCATATACAAATAAACCTAACATATAAGGATTAATTATCATATCAAATACAAGATCATTCATGTTACACAATTGTAATTTCATAACTCTTCTTTGGCTCATTTTTTTAGCCATAACTTACCAAATAATTCATATCTTGAAGTATCTCAATAGAACATAACACATTCTTATACATACCACATCTAATCTCTTTGAATCTATACATGTTTCAAACTTGTGAACAACCACATATACTTACCTTTCATACTCAATCATAGTATACATTTCAAACGTACCTGGATTAATTACATATTTCACATAGTCTTTCATTTTTTAGAATTGCCCGTTGAACCATTCGGAATAAAATAGGATACTCGGAATACCCGGAATAATCGTTCAATGCCAACGTCCCAGACGTGGTCTTACATGTAACCAAATATCGATGCCACTGTCCCAGACAGGGTCATACACGAATCAAATACGATGCCAATGTGCCAAACATGGTCTTACACGTAAATCTCATATCGACGCCAATGTCCCAGACGTGGTCTTACACGATATCACATATCGGAAACCTATGTCATGACATATAAAATCCTAACTATTCCTAGGTTCGAACGGGACTTTTCGGATATTGACACTTGGTTGATACTTTCTCGGATTCCAGGTATATATCATCTCGAACACATTCATCACAATTAAATTTCATAAGTACATATATAAATCAATTCAAATACATTTATTTGTATATAGACTTACCTCGGATTCGTAATAAACAGACGGATTCGGCTACTCAATCACTTTCGACTTTCCTCGGTCTAAATACGTTTTCTTTGGTTCTTGATCTATACATATTCAAATTTAATCCATTTATTCACCAAATCATTCAATTCAATCCAAAAACACACATTTAGGGCATTTTACAATTTAGCCCTTACATTTTCACATTTTGACATTTTAGTCCCTATTTCATAAAATCATAAAATACACATAATTCAATATAACCCATGCTTAGCCAAATTTTCTATAGGCCCCTAGCAGCCCATATTTTTCATTTATTTCACATTTTAGTCCCTCAAAATATTATTTTCTCAATTTAATCCTAATTACTCAAATTCACCAAAAATTCAAAGACAAACTATGTTAATCTATCACATATCTTTCATATTTCATCCTTGAACGTCACAAAGCTCATGAATTCATCAATGGAACATTTCAAAATCATCATCAATTTACAAAATTAAGACATGGGTTTTGAAGTATTAGAAGCAACGATTACAAAAACGTATAAATTATCAAAAACCGATCAAAATCCATACCTTAATTTTTTACTTATAGCTAGCCGAACCCTTATAGCTTTTCTTCCTTCTTTTTCTTTGATATATTTGGCATTAAAAGATGAAATGGCTTATTTTCATGTTTTTGTTATATTAATTAACTCATAATTTACAAATTACCTTTATGCCTTTAATGAAACAATTATATCATCTTATAATACATGGACATAAATGTCCACTTACTTAATAGTGGCATTATAACCTTTTAAGGACTTATAATAATTTAAATCATGGCAATTTAGCACACTATTAATCAGAACGCCACTTTCACATTTTCTACGATTAAGTCCTTTTCTCAATTTAAACACACAAACAACAAATTAATTCACGAAACTTTCATACATGCTTAATCACATACTGTAAGCATAGAAAATAATATTAAAATATTTTTTTATTCGGATTTGTGGTCCCGAAACCACTATTCCGACTAGGGTCCAAAACGGATTGTTACAAAAATTCTTAAGGGGGAATTGTAACAGCCTATTTTTGGTAAAAATCATAACAGTGGTTACGGGACCACAAATCCGATTTCGGAAGGGAAATTATTTTAATATAATTTTATGATCTACATTATGATAATAATGTCTTATGAAAATTTTGATAATAAAATTTTATCGATTATATGTTTAATTATAGAAAGGACCAAATTGTATAAAATGCAAAAGTTGAGTTCTAATAGCCAAAGGTATTAAATAGCTATAGAACTTTAAATTGGAGGTCCTTATATGGTAATTAGACCATGGAAAATAAAATTAAAGAAAATGACAAAATTGGAAAGATGAAAAAATAAAGATGATAAAGAATAAAAAGATGAAAATATCATCATTTATCATCATCTTCCCCAAATATTTTGCATGGAAACCCTAGGAAAGAGAAATCAAGCTTTCTTGGCTAAATTAGGTAAGTATTCAAGTCCCGTTTTTAGTAATTTTTATATTTTTGAGATCGGGACAACTTAATCTATCTATTTTGGGGATCAATTTCTAAAGATGTCAAAGTATATAAATTTTGTTACAGATGAATATGCTGAAATTTTTAAATTTATGGTAGAAAAAGAAAGGTTGTTGATAGATAAACAACTTTTACAAAGAGAATTTTGATGAAAATGTGATTTAGGGACTAAAATGTAAAAATGTAAAATTTATGGAAAAATTTTGATTTTATGAAATATATGGGTTGTAAATGTTACATGTAAAATTCGGCTAGGCTTGGAATAAGGATTAAATTGCATGAAATTCATTTTCCAAGCCTAAGGACGAAATCGTCATTAATTTAAAAGTTAGGGGCAAAAAGGTAATTTTGCCAAAAGAGTAAATTGGACTAAAATAAATATGAATTGATGTTAAATTTACTCGTATAAATCTGGATGGACAAATTCGGATTTAGAATGAGGAAAAGAGAAAATATCAAATTAGTAGATTGTATATACACGAACATTTGTCGAGGTAAGTTCATGTAACTAAATTGTGTATATTTATATGTTTGAATTTAATGTTGTATCTGTGAATTGTAGAATGGCCATGTACATGAAATTGATTGAAATTTCTCATGAATGTGATTATGTAAATTTTATAAATGATATAAATATATGAAATGATCACATATCCGGAAAATATCTGAAAAATGTCAAGTCATGTTTGAATGAATGAAAGTCGATGGATATAGAATTTCCTAATTGGTATTGATCTTGCATATGTTGCAGACATACCGTAGCTCGAAAGAGCATCCCATTATAAGCCCTCTCGAGCTTCCCGTTATATGGTTCAACGAGCTTCCTGTTATAGCTCTTCGGAGCATCCCGATAAGTTGTGATCCTACATTTACTGTGGACACACCTTAGCTCTTATGAGCATCCCGATTATAGGCTCTTCATGAGCTTCCAGTTAAATTGGCTCTTTGTGAGCTTCCCGATAATGCTCGCTTGAACTTCCTGATATTGGCTATCCAGAGCTTCCCGATATAGTTCTTTGCGAACTTCCCGATATGGTTCTTCGTGAACTTCCCGATTACAGCTCTTATGTTCTTCCTGTTATATAGCCCGGATAAGCTTCCCGATAGGCTCTTTATGAGCTTTCTAAAATGGCTCTGTGTGAGCTTCCCGTTATAAGGCTCGAGAGTGTGCTGCCCAATTACTTTTGTTCCCTAATTTGGCACCCCCGAATAAGAATTGACGGATTTACCGAATTGTACACTTAAAGTGTACTATCTGTGTATCCATCGATGTTTTCAATGATTCAACGGGCAAAATCCTGACATGAGAAAATATGAACATGAAATGAGTTATTATACGTATCTGCCTGTAAATACATGAAATGATGATACTTGTTATATGGAAATATGAGGTGATGGTATATAAACATAGAATTTGTTTGATGAATATGTTCATTCATGATTATAGAAGTGTACACCTCGAGTGTACTACCCGTGTGATAATGATATTTCCAATGATTTAATGGGAAAAGTTCCCTGAACTTGAGATGGATTGTTATGAAAATGTACTAGAAATACATGGATATGAATTGTATATGTTATTTGAATTCATGTTGTGGAAAGTATATGTATATGGGAATTTGATTATCATTGAGCCCATACATGTTTCTTGATGTTTATATGAGATTGTATGACTTAGAAACAAACTATTACCCTATGTACATGAAGTACATGGAAATGTTATTATCTGATATAATGATTCATGAATTGGTTGTTACTTGAAGGTGGATTATGCTTGATGATCTTGTAGAAAATCTAATCATTGATGAGCTTATACATATTTCTTGATATTTGTATGAGTATGTGACTAACAAAGATGATAAGGATATGTGTTAGGGCTCGTGATCAAATCAATTGAATATGTCTTGTGTGTTTATCTTGAGTTTAAATAAATGAATGGTAAGTTAAATACCATGTTATACGAACTTACTAAGCATTATATGCTTACTCTGTTTTATTTTCCCATGTTCTATAGTAATTCGGAAGCTCATTGGATTGAAAGCTCGGCGGAGATCACTCACATTATATATCAGCTTATTTCGGTATATATAGTAAATCAAATATGGTTATAATGGCATGTATAGGTTATGTAGTCAATAATGGCGAGTAAATGTTCCGAATGAAACTATCCATTGGAATAGCTTGTGTTTGATATATTTTTTATATGTTTATAAATGGATCTATCATGTTTGAAGAATGAGTGTGAATATGCATTTATGTATTTATTAAATAGGCAAGTATGAATGATAGATTAGCATGATAATAAATTGTCATCTGAGTTATCTAAGGATGCATTGGGTATAGGTGATATTATGTCATGTTTAAGATAGGATTTGAACTTATTCTAAATGATTGACATGGTTTTGAAAGTGTTTAAGTGTGGATGTATGTAGAAAACAAAGTTGGGTGAGAAATGTGGCTTGGAAAATAGCCTATTTTGGTCCACATGGGCAGAGACACGGGCGTGTGTCTCAGCCGTGTGTGACACAAGGCCTAGCACATGGGCATGTGTTCTGGCAGTGTGTCCCCTGCATCTTAAAAATTCAAAACAAAATACTCAAAATTTACCACAATGCCTGGCACACGGGCGTGTGACTTGGCTGTGTGACCCCTGCACCTAAATAATTTTCAAGTCAGAGAGTTAAACGGGCTGGGGACACGGGCGCATGCCCTACTTCAGGTACCACATGGCCTAAGACACAAGCATGTCACTTGGCCGTGTGAACCACACAGCCTGACCACACGGGCATGTATGCCTTGCACCTGGAAAAATTTTGAGATTTTAAGAAAATTTCTCTGAGTACCCGGTTTAGTCTCAACCCGTTTCTAATGTATGTTTTAGACCTCGAGGGTTCATATAAGGGACTTAATGTCTGATTTCTGACATGAATACTGTATAAAATGAAGTATTTATTTACTTGATCTTTAAATTCTGGTAACGCTTCGTACCCCTATCCTGGTGATGGATACGGGTTAGGGGTGTTACATATATAATGGCATGTATAGGTGAATTGTGCTTCATGATATTGCCATTATTTTTGGCTTGTAAATGTGGTATTATGGTTGATGAACTTTTAGCATTTTAATGCTTTGATGGTTGGTGTTGAAATGGTCAAGAGAAGTTATGCTTTGAATAACCAATTTGGTATATTTGAATGTGATTTTGGCATGTGGTCATTGTGGTAAGTTTGGTATCGAATTAGGTTATAAATATATGGTTGATGAATGGCTAAATTATACATATGTTTAAGTATATTTGATTGTTGTGATTGAGGTGCCTTTTGGCATATTGGTTGTATGGATAGATGCCATATTGAAGTAGTCCTATTATGCATGTTTTAGGTATGTTTTGAAGCTTGATTGTATGTGAAAATGGCTTGTAGTTGTGAGCTTGATTTGGATGAAAGTGTAACACCCCTTACCCGTGTTTAGCACCGAAACAGAGTACGGGGCATTACCTAGCTCAAAACACATACTAACATGCATTTTCGGGTCATAAAAGTCCGTTCAAATTTAAAACTTTTCAAACTTCCTCTTAAGTTTTTAATATGGGCCTATGAGAACCAAATCATACCTTAGAAATGATTCGATACTAAACCAGGACTTTAGAAAAATTTGGAAAATTTCACTAAAACCAGGGGCACACGCCTGTGTACATGGCCCGTGTCCCTCACACGGCCATGACACACCCGTGTCTCTGCCCCTGTGTAAAAACCTTGACATTTTGTTTCTAACGTCATCAACCCAATAAGGTCACACGGCCAAGGCACACGCCTGTTTGCTTTGGCCGTGTGGCGAATTAAATTCCTAAAATCAAGTGTAGACTTCACACGACCTGGGCACATGCCCATGTCCTATGGTCGTGTCTTCCACATGGTTGAGACACACGGTTGTGCTTCAGCTCGTGTGGTTACTACTAGACATTCTGTTTTGCCAACTTAGGGTGCAGGGGGACACACGACCAAACTACATGCCCATAGGGCAGACTGTGTGTCACACACGGCCTAGACACACGCTCGTGTGTCTACCCGTGTGGACAAAAATAAGGCTATTTACCAAGCCCTTTTTGCCACCCTTACATTTACTAACATAAACCACATCAAATAACCTACTCATTCATGCAGTAATATACCAAATATTCAACCAAGCAATTTGCACAATCATAAAAAAAAAAAAAAACATTATCATTTTCATATATCAATAATAAGTAATAACCATCATCCATGGCCTTATACAAAATGGATAAATCTCCAAGACAAGACAACACATTTGGCCAAAACAATATGACACTTGTCAAAGACCAAGTCCCTATACATGTCATACTCAAAAAGGATAAATCTAACTATACCAAATGTTTAGATTGATAGTGTGATCGATGACTCCCATGTCCTTTGATCCTCGAGCTAGCTTGGCGATACTATAAGAAAATGGAAAGGAAAGGGAGTAACAACAAAGCTTACTAAGTTGCATGCAAATAAGTAACAACATCAATCATGCATCTTTAAACATATTGCATATTATAAACCAATACAACAATCTTGATTTAGCAATGGTAGATTTACTACATATCTACACAGCACAAGTATAAGCCAAAGATTACAAGATCGTCCCGAAATCATTCTCATAGTTAGAACTTACTCAATTTCATCCTTACCATTAAGGCATCATAACTAAGCTCATATCTCATGAGTTTCAAGTAAGAACCTGTACCACTCACAACATGGTTATATCCTTCCATATCTTCATCATAAGCTTTAAATAACCCGTGAAACCATTTGGAATACTAAAAGATATCCGATAAGCCTCACACAAGAGGGTAAAATGCCGATGCCATATCCAAGACATGGTCTTACACTGGCTCACATGTCGAGGCCAATGCCATGTCCCAGACATGGTCTTACACTAGCTCTCGTCTCAATGTCGATGCCATGTTCCAAACATGGTCTTACACTGGCTTTCATAATGTGGTCGATGCCATGTCCCAGACATGGTCTTACACTAGCACACATATCAATGCCAATGCCATGTTCCAAACATGGTCTTACACTGGCTCTCATAATGTGGCCGATGCCATGTCCCAGACATGGTCTCACACTAGCACACATATCACCCAAGTGTCATGGCATAGATATCCAATCTATTCCTAAGGTTCAACCGAGAGTATACCACGTCAAATCTCATCATGCATATTCTTAACAATAAACAAACATTTTATGCAATATCAATTATTTATTGCATAACAACAATAGAGTTGTATTATTTACGTACAACTTACCTCGGTATACAAAAAGTGAGCGACTAGTTCGACTTAGTCCAATAACTTGGTTTTCCCCCGGTCTAGGTCTGGATTCCAGTTTTCTTGATCTATAATGACAGAATTCACTCATTTAATCACCACATTAACCAAGACATTCCAAAATTCCTATTTTGGCAAAATTACCGTTTTGCCCCTAGACTTTCACAAAATTACAATTTTGCTCCTACGCTCGTAAAACAATTTTCATCAAATTTCCTCCTTTAAAAAACCTAGCCGAAACTATTTTAAGCTTATAACAACTCACAATTTCAATTATTTCGCACATTTACCACCTATTTTACAACCTTTTTAGGTGTTTTCATGAAAATCACTTAACAAAAGTTGTTTGTTTCACAACCAAGATTCATTTTATTCCATAAAAATTCAGCAAACAACACTAATGCTCTCATGGAAAAACCCTAGACTTTCAACCATAGTGCAAAATAGTCCCCTCATTAGCTAGATTAAGCTACAATGGTTCCAAAAATGCAAAAATCAACAAAAATGATCATCAAAATGACTTACTTGCAAGAGATAAGCTTGGCTGAAATTTTAAGCTCTCAAAACCTTAAGTTTGCTGAACATTTCGGTGGTAGGAAGGAAGATGAAGAGATGATATCTTTTTCTCTTTATTTTATTTTTATTTCAACAATTTAGTCACCTAATTCCACCAACTTTGACCAATTTGTATTTTCTTGTCCCTTATGGCCGGCCAACACTCTCTTAAGGGCCTAATTGCACATTAAGGGCCTCCAATTTAAGGTTCTATAGCTATTTGACACTTTTAGCTTGTTGAACAAAACTTTCGCACTTTATGCAATTTAGTCCTTTTTCGAATTTAAGCAAGTAGTCACTAAAATTATGTCACTAAAATTTTCATGCACTCATATAATCATGCTACAACACATAAAATAATATTAAAAATAATTTCTCTGACCTCAGATTAGTGGTTTCGAAACCACTATTCTGACTAGCCCCAAAATTGGGCAGTTATAATTCTCCCCCTTAGGGATTTTCGTCCCCGAAAATCTTACCAGTGAAAAGGTTCGGGTATTGGTCTCTCATAGTTTCCTCGGGCTCCCATGTGGCCTCTTCAACCCCATGTCTATGCCATAGTAATTTAACGAGTGCTATACTTTTATTTCTCAATTGCTTGACCTCTCGATCTAAAATCTTAACCGGCTCTTCACCATAGGTCATATCCGGTCGAATTTCAACCTCTGATGGTGAAATCACATGTGATGGGTCACAATGGTAACGGTGCAACATAGACACATGGAATACATCATGGATCTTTTCTAACTCAGATGGCAAGGTTAATCGGTTTACTACCGGTCCAATTCTCTCAATCACCTCATATGGCCCAATAAAACGTGGACTTAAGTTGCCTTTCTTACCGAATCTGAGGACTTTCTTCCACGGGGATACTTTCAAGAACACCTTATCACCGACTTGAAACTCAATTTCTTTTCGTTTCAAATTCGCGTAGGATTTCTGTGTATCCAAAGTGGCCTTCAAACAGTCACAAATTACCTTTACTTTCTCTTCAGTCTCCTTGACTAAGTCAACCCCGTGAATCTGATTTTCTCTGAGTTCGGTCCAATACAAAGGTGTTCAGCACTTATGCCCATACAAAGCCTCATAAGGCGCCATTTTCAAACTCGACTGATAACTATTGTTGTAGGCAAACTCTACCAATGGTAAGTACTTTTCCCAACTGCCTTGAAACTCAAGAACACAACACCGCAACATATCTTCAAGAATTTAAATTACTCTTTCTGACTGTCTGTCGGTTTGTGGATGGAAAGCCGTACTAAAATTTAGTTTCATCCCCAACGCTTCTTGAAACTTTTTCCAAAACCGTGATGTGAACCTCAGATCTCTATCCGAAATGATTGATAAAGTTACCCCGTGAAGTCTCACAATTTCAGAAATATACAAATAGGCCAATTTCTCAAGTGGATAATCTATACGCACCGATATAAAATGAGCCGATTTTGAAAGCCTATCAACCACAAACCAAACGGTATCTTTCTTCCTTGGTGTCAACAGCAAACCAGACACAAAATCCATGGTGATATGGTCCCACTTCCACTCTGGAACCATTACGGGCTGAAGTAAACCCGAAGGTACTAGGTGTTCACTTGCTGACAAATTAAACACTTAGAGACAAACTCTGAGATGTCTCTTTTCATTCTCGACCACTAATACATTTTCTTCAAGTCATTATACATTTTCACACTACCCGGATGGATAGACATACAACTGCTATGTGCCTCATGCAGAATTTTCCTAATAAGCTCATCATCTTTGGGTACACAGATTCTATCTCGAAACATTAAATAGCCATCGGCACCAATCCAAAAATCTGATTCAATACCTGCCTCGCACTGAGTTATCTTGGCTTGTAACTCTTTATCACTTTTCTGAGATTCACAAATTTCTTGCAGAAACATCGGTCTAGCTCTTAACTTTGCTTTGACCAAACCATCATCAGTCACAGACAACTGGGTATTCATAGCCCTCAAGGCAAACAACGACTTCCTACTCAAAGCATCGGCGACCACGTTCGCCTTTCTAGGGTGATAGTCAATTATCAACTTGTAATTTTTATGAGCTCTAGCCATCTCCGTTGGCAAAGTTTCAGTTCCTTTTAAGTCATCAAATACTTTAGACTTTTATGGTCAGTGAACACTCAGCATCTCTCGCCATACAAATGGTGTCTCCAAATCATCAGTGCGAACACTTAGCGGCTAACTCTAAATCGTGAGTCGGATAGTTTTTCTCATGCAGCTTCAGTTGTCTCGAGGCATAAGCTATTACCTTACCTTCTTGCATAATCACACATCCCAATCCATTCAAGGATGCGTCGCTATACACTACGAATTCTTTTCCTGGTTCCAGTTGCACAAAAATTGGAGCCTCAGTCAACAACGCCTTTAGTTTCTCGAAACTCTGTTGGCATTTTTCCGTCCATTCAAACTTGACATCTTTCTGTAGCAACCTCGTCATCGGCATAGCAATCATGGAGAATCCTTTAACAAACCGTCTGTAGTATCCCGCTAAGTCCAAAAAGCTTCTAATCTTTGACACATTCCTCGGTGATTTCCAATCAACGATAGTCGATATCTTGCTCAGGTCAACTCTAATCCTATCACCCGACACGATGTGTCCTAAGAATCTAACTTCTCAGAGCCAAAATTTGCTTTTGCTAAATTTAGCATACAACTGCTTATCTCTTAAAGTTTGTAAGACAGTTCTCAAATGCTCCGCGTGCTCACTCTCATCACGAGAATAAATTAATATATCATCGATAAAAACAAATCCAAGTACGGTCAAAAAATACGATTCTTTAAATCCATAAACACGGTGGGAGTATTTGTTAAGCCAAAGGGATGACCAGGAACTCATAGTGGCCATACCTCGTCTGAAATGCAGTTTTCGGCACATCTTGCTCCTTAACTCTCAATTGGTAGTAACCAGACCTTAGGTCTATCTTAGAAAACACTGTGGCTTCCTTCAATTGGTCAAACAAATCATCGATTCTAGGCAAAGGATACTTGTTCTTAACTGTAACCTTGTTCAGCTATCTAAAGTCTATACATAATCTCATCGACCCGTCTTTCTTTTTCACAAAAAGTACCAGAGCACCCCACGAAGAATAGCTCCATCTTACGAAACCTTTATCTGTCAACTCTTGTAGTTGAACCTTCAACTCTTTTAACTCCAACGGTGCCATCCCATACGGGGCAATCAAAATTGGTTCCGTACCAGGGACTAACACAATACCAAACTCGACTTCCCTAGTTGGAGGCAATCCGGGCAACTCCTTCAGAAATACATCCGGATACTCACATACCACTGGCACTGACTAAATCTTTACTTCAGACTCTTGAGTATTCAACACAAACGCGAGATAAGACTCACACCCTTTTTTTATACATTTCTCAGCCGCCAAAGAAGAAATCGCTACAGGCAAGCTATCTGATTCACCTGATTCAACCCGAGGATATCCCAATTTTCACATTTCAGTTCAATAAATTTTCTCCCTCAATTTACAATCACATCATGAGCAGTTAACAAATCCATGCCAAGAATCACGTCAAATTTATCAAACGGCAACAACATGAGGTTACCCAGAAAATAATGACCTCTAATCATCAAAGGACGGTTTCTACACACTTTGTTAACTAGCACATGCTTGCCTAAAGGGTTTGACACTTTTACCACAAATTCTGTAGACTCAACAGGCATATTCATGCTAGACACTAATTTCACACAAGCATGCGAATGGGTAGACCCCGGATCAATCAAAGCAACAATAGAAATATCGTGAAGAGAAAAAGTACCCGTAATCACATCTGGGGATGAAGCCTTTTCACCAGCGCGAATGGTATAAGTCCTTTCAGGAGCTTTACCCTCTGATCTCACAGTGGAATATCTAGGCACACCTCTACTGCTAGCCCCACTTCTCGGGTTCTTCTATGGTCTACCTCTAGAAGGAGCATTACTCGCTCGCACATCTTTCTTTCTATCTTTTTTGACCATCTCGGGACAACTACGAATAAAATGGTCTAGTGACCCACATTTGAAGCAACCTCTTTCATTTCCTCGGCACCCACCGAAATGACGTCTACCGCACTGTGGACATTCTGGTCTGTTCGGTCAAGCACTACCAACACTCGCGATAAAAGTGGTTTGAGCTTTAGAAACCAAGTACTGCTTACTCCTATTTCTACTCGAGAATCCCGCTAAGCATTTGATCGGGTAGTAAATTCTATCGATTTCTTGGATGATGACTGAAATGATTTCCCCAATGGTCTTTTCATTGAGTCATGAG
Organism: Gossypium sturtianum; assembly: GCA_025698515.1. NCBI lineage: Eukaryota > Viridiplantae > Streptophyta > Magnoliopsida > Malvales > Malvaceae > Gossypium > Gossypium sturtianum. The sequence goes on from CM046950.1 coordinate 127,664,979, forward strand.
ACTCAATATCATCTTTCCTTTTCTCTTTGGCCAATTCCTCATCCTTGCAAGCTCTCTCTACTAGTACAACAAATTCCTTCAGTTCTAGAATACCAACAAACAATCGGATGTCCTCATTTAATCCATCCTCAAACCTCTTGCACATGATGGCTTTGGTGGATACGCACTCCCGAGCATATTTACTGAGCCTCACGAACTCACGCTCATATTCGCTTACCATCATTCGACCTTGTTATAGCTCAAGGAATTCCTTTTTTTCCTGGTCTATATACCTCTGGCTAATATACTTTTTACGGAACTCTTCCTGAAAGAATTCCCAAGTTATCCTCTCCCTGGGTACAACTGAAACAAGGGTGTTCTACCATTGGTAAGCCGAGTCTCGTAGGAGTGAAACAACACACTTTATGCACTCCTCAGGTGTGCAAGACAGCTCATCGAATACCCTAATGGTATTTTTTAGCAAGAATTCTGCTCTCTTTGAGTCATCATCTATATTCGATCTAAATTCCTCAGCCCCTTACTTTCGAATTCTGCCTACTGGAGGTTTTTCTCTTCTAATCGTTTCCACTACTTGGGGAATTACAGGGGCAGGATGGGGAATTAGAGGGGGTGGAGGAGGTGGAGCGTTCGGGTTTGCACGAACAAACACCGAATACCAAACATTCATCATATGGAGGAAGGCTTCTCTAGCCCCTCCACCTTGACTCAGTGTCACGGGCCCACTTTCAGCTGGTGCGGTCCCTTCTGTGGGAGCTGGCGTATTACTCTCTACATCATCTGCCACTGCTCCGTTGTGATCCATTTACTATATGAAAACAAAATTTAAATTGTCAAGAGTCATCACACTATCATAATTCATATATAGCATGTATAGCTAGACTCGTACACATGCTAGGTTAGTCCGAGAATCGACTAAACCATAGCTCTGATACCACTAAATGTAACACCCCTTACCCGTGTTTAGCATTGAAACAGAGTACGAGGCGTTACCTAGATCAAAACACATACTAACATGCATTTACGGGTCATAAAAGTCCGTTCAAATTTAAAACTTTTCAAACTTTCTCTTAACGTCCATAATATGAGCCTATGAGGCCCAAATCATACCTTAGAAATAATTTGATACTAAACCAGACACTTTAGAAAATTTTAAAAAATTTCACAAAAAAAGGGGCACACGCCCGTGTACATGGCCCGTGTCCCTCACACGGCCATGACACACCCATGTCTCCGCCAGTGTGTAAAAACCTTGACATTTTGTTTCTGACGTCATCAACCCAATAAGGTCACAGGGCCAAGGCACACGCCCGTGTGCTTAGGACGTGTGGCGAATTAAATTCCTAAAATCAAGTGCAGACTTCACACGACCTGGGCACATGCCCATGTCTTATGGTTGTGTCTTCCACACTGTTGAGACACACGGCCGTGCCTCAGCCCGTGTGGTTACTACTGGACATTCTATTTTGCCAACTTAAGGTGTAGAGGGACACGCGACTACATGCCCATGGGGCAGACCGTGTGTCACACACGGCCTAGACACACGCTCGTGTGTCTACACGTGTGGACAAAAACAAGGCTATTTACCAAGCCCTTTCTGCCACCCTTACATGTACTAACATAAACCACATCAAATAACCTACTCATTCATGCATTAATATACCAAATATTCAACCAAGCAATTTGCACAATCATAAAAAAAACATTATCATTTTCATATATCAATAATAAGTAATAGCCATCATACATGGCCTTATACAAAATGGATCAATCTCCAAGACAAGCCAACACATTTGGCCAAAACAAAATGACACTTGTCAAAGACCAAGTCCCTATACATGCCATACTCAAAAAGGATAAATCTAACTATACCAAATGTTCAGATTGATAGTGTTATCGATGACTCCGATGTCGTTTGATCCCCGAGCTAGCTTGGCGATACTATAAGAAAATGGAAAGGAAAGGGAGTAAGCACAAAGCTTAGTAAGTTACATGTAAATAAGTAACAACATCAATCATGGATCTTTAAACATATAGCATATTATAAACCAACACAAAAATCTTGATTTAACAATGGTAGATTTACTACATATCTACACATCGCAAGTATAAGCCAAAGATTACAAGATCGTCCCGAAATCATTCTGCAACAGCCTGGTTTAGACTCTAGTCAGAATAGTGGTTTCAAGACCACAAATCTGAGATCAAAATAATATTCTAATATTATTTTTTGTGTGTACAGTATGTGAATTAGCCTGTGTGAACTTTCTGTGTAAAAATTTTTTGATCTGTGTGTTTAATTTGCAAAAAGGACTCAATCGTGTAAAATGTAAAATGCTGTGTGCTGATTGTTAAGTGTTCAATTGTTGATGTCTTTATAAAGTGAAGCCCTTAAAAGGCAATTAATCCACTATTTGGTAGTTGGGTGGTTGATGGACAAATATGTCCATAGTTTAATGATTTCATAAACATTTTATTAAGGGCAAATATGGCATTTGATAATTAAGTTATTTTATAACAAAAGAAAACATTGAAATGGCCATTTCTATCCATCTTTCCACCGAAAAATAGAAAAGAGAATAGCCATTGAAGCTTTTCAAATTTTGGCACTAGTTAAGCTCAATTGAGGTATGTTTTGGTTTCGGTTTTTGATAATTTTTACGTTTTTGTAATCGTTGCTTCGTGCTCTAGTTAACCCATGCTTAAATTTTAGAAATTGATGGTGATTTTGAGGTGTGCCATTGATGAGTATGTGAGCTTTGTGTTGTTAATTGGTGAAATATGAAAACTTAGTGTTGGGTTAACATAGTTTATCTTTTGATTTGTGATGAAATTGAGTAATTTGGGTTAAATTGAGAAAAGTGTAAATTGAAGGACTAAAATGTGAAATAAATAGAATGTGTGAGCTTGTATGAGTATAGTGAGAATTCGGCTAGGCTTGAGTACAAGCAAAGTATGTGTATTTGGTGATTTGATGAATTAGAGACTAAAGTGTCAAAATGTGAAAATGTGAGGGCTATTTTGTAAAATGCCCTAAATAAGTGTGTATGGATTAAATTGAATGAATTGGTGATTGAATGGATTGAATTTGAATGTGTATAGACCAAGAAAGGAGAGGTTCAGATCGAGATCAAGGCAAAGACAAAGTGCTCAATTAATCGACCGTTTCGGTATTTCGACGTCCGAGGTAAGTTCAGATATAATACATGTGTATAAACTATGTTTAATGTTATGAAATGAATGGTATGATATTATTAATTGTGAATGCTATGTGAGGACTCGAGTTATGTGGCACTAATTGTGCGTATTCAGAAATGTGATCGAGATGGTTAGCACTGCGTGTGCGAAATAATATAAGCTTCAGCTGTTTGGTTGGCACTATGTGTGCGATACCGATTTAAGATCGGTTTGATATAGATGCACTAAGTGTGCGATGTTAATTAAGCTTCGGCTAACTATTTGGGCACTAAGTGTGCGATTGAGTCGAAGAAGAAACTAAAGTTGATTGAAATGAATTAGTGAGTATTGAGTAGCAAAAGTAATTGACAACCAAGTGTTGGCTAAGGTACGTTCGGAACCTATGTGATGGATGAAACTATGAATGAGTTATGGAAGGTTGAATGAACATATTAGTTTTGGATGGTTTGATATATGTGTTTTTCAAATAATCTATGTGATGGTTGGTTTTAGTAAAATGTATTATGTTACGAACTTAATAAGCTTTTGAAAACTTACTGTGTGATTGTTTCTCTATTTTACAGTGTCAGTAGAGCTAGCTCGAATTCAGGGACCGTCAGCATCTCTATCACACTATCGGTAATCAATTTTGGTACTTTTGAAGATGTGTATATTTGAATATGGCATTTATAGGCTAGTTGTTTTGAAATACATTTGAGATGTGTAAATAGCCATGTGATGTGGCTAGATATATGTTGGAATTATGCATATGTAAATGTGGTATGTGAAGCATGTTTTGGTATGTTTTAATGGCAATGAAAGTGTCCTATAAATGGTAAGCTTATTGATGGATTGATGCTCTTGTAACCTAGTGATGTTGTTAATGAATCATGCTTGGTAATGCTTGTGTATAGTTGTGAATTTGGCTTATATATTGGCATGATTAGAAATGAGATTGGACAAGATGGTATGTTATCATTTGATGTGTATTTAGTTGTCAAATTGTGTGAGAAAATATGCTTAATTGTGCTTGTATGTTGACCCTTGTATGGGTGGCAAATTGGCCTTGTAAATGGCCTATTTTGCATACATGGCCAGGAGACACGGGCATGTGTCTCTGTCGTGTGGTTTAAGGATCACTTCTAGGTGTGTCTGGACAGGGTACACGCCCGAGGCCCACGGGCGTGCATGGTGGCCATGTGATCAAGTCAGTAGCTAGCCTATTAACACACGGCCATGGCACACGGGCGTGCCTAGTGACCGCGGGAATAAGTCAGTATGTATGCTTTGTTTTGGCATGACCTGGACACATGGATGTGTCTGGTCACACGGCCTGATTGCACGGGCGTGTGACCTCAACAGTATTGAAGAATGTTTAAAGTTCTAAAAACTTTCATAAGTGATCGGTTCAGTCCCGGCCTAATTATAAAGTGTGTTTAGGGTCTCGTAGACCTCGATAAGGGACTATATGTTTGTGATTTAAGTTGTATGATTTATGATTGACTTTGTGTCGTGAAGTGAATGTAAATTGTTCCGATGATTTGGTAATGCCTCTTAACCCTAGTCCGGTGACGATTACGGGTAAAGAGTGTTACACATTCTCATAGATAGGACTTACTCAATTTCATCCTTACCATTAAGCCATCGTAACTAAGCTCATATCTCATGAGTTTCAAGTAAGAACATGTACCACTGACAACATGGTTATATCCTTTCATATCTTTATCATAAGCTTTAAATAACCCGTGAAACCATTTGGAATACTAAAGGATATCCGATAAGCCTCAAAAAAGAGGGTAAAATGCCGATGCCATGTCCCAGACATGGTCTTACACTGGCTCACATGTCGAGGCCGATGCCATGTCCCAGACATAGTCTTACACTAGCTCTTGTCTCAATGCCGATGCCATGTTCCAAACATGGTCTTACACTGGCTCTCATAATGTGGCCGATGCCATGTCCCAGACATGGTCTTACAGTAGCACACATATCAATGCCGATGCCATGTTCCAAACATGGTCTTACACTGTCTCTCATAATGTGGTCGATGCCATGTCCCAGACATGGTCTTACACTAGCACACATTGTAACATCCCGATTCAGGGCCTAGTCAGAATAGTGGTGCGAGACCACAAATATGAGTTAGTAAATTGTGTTCTTAAGGTTTATGACATGTTTGCATGATAGTATTAAAGTTCCATGTAGAGATTTTGTGAAATTGACATGGAATGATCAAATAGGACTAAATTGCAAAAGTTGCAAAATATGAGTTTCTAGAAGCTTTTTGTATGAAATAGCTTTAGAATATAAATTAGAAGTCCTTAAATAGCAAATTGCCCAAATTATAAGTTTTGGACAAAAATGGACATGAGTTAGTAAATTTTAAATTCTTAAAGAGAAGGGCATTTTGGTCATTTACCAATTAAATGATTAAAATAGGAAAAAGATGATAAAAATTTCATTCATCTTCTTTCTTGTGCCGAAAATTGGGAGACTCCATAGCTAGGGTTCTTCAAATTTTTGAAGCTTGCAAGTAAGTCATCCTAGCCTCGTTTTTAATATTCTTCGTATTTTTGGAGTCCTCGTATTATGAATTAGCTATTTTTAGCTATAAGATGAGCTAAGAAGCATGTTCAAAAATCTACCCATGTGTATCATGCATGTAAAATGATATTTTATGGAATTTTATGAGAGTTTGATGTTAGATAAACATCTTTTCCTTAGTGAATTTCATGAAAAATGATAGTATGGACTAATTTGTAATAGTTATGAAATTGGTCATACCTATTAGAAATAGTGAGAATTGATGATTGTTATAGTAGAGAAAATGAATTAGCTAAGCATGATGTTTAAGATAGTTAAATGAGAATTATTTTACGAGCCTAGGGGCAAAAGTGCAAATATGAGAAAGTTTCGGGGCAAAATAGTAATTTTTCCAAAGTATGAGTTAAGAGTCAATTTAGTCAATATGAGTATTAAATGATCTAATTATTATTATAGATCAAGAAAAACGAAGCCCGGATCGAAACCGAGGTAAGAACAAAGTCGAGGACTAAATTGCATATCTACATACATTTTGTATATTGAGGTAAGTTTGTATGATTTCTAAGCTTTATGATTATTATCATTGAATTGCTTAGTATAATGTACATTATTACCATAGAAATGCTTATTTCTATGTTAAATAAAGAAATTAATGAGATTAAGCATGAGAAAGTCCCGATTGAAGTTGAATTACTTAGGATACTCGATCTACCACACGAGATAAGAAAGTCCGTATAAGACCATGCCAAGGCATGGCATCGGCAATCAAGCAAGTTATCATGTAAGTCCAAGGCAAGTCTTGGCATTGAAGAGTTATTATGAGATGAAGACCCATGTAAGCCCAAGCCAAGGCATGGCATTGGTGAGTCTCCAAGCAAAGATGTCATGTAAGTCCAAGACAAGTCTTGGCATTGAAAAGCTATCACGAGGTAGAGATTCCATGTAAGTCCAAGCCAGGGCATGGAATTGGTGAGTAACAAGAAAGATTTCATGTAAGTCCAAGCCAAGGCTCGGCATTGACCAGTTCATGAGTAAAGATACCAAGTAAGACCATGTCAAGACATGGCAATGGTAAGTTCCCAAGGGAACACACAAGGAAGACTTTGAGTAAGTCCATGTCAAGACATGGCATCAATACCAAGATGAGAGATCCCATGTAAGACCATATCGAGGATATGGCTTTGGCATCGAGTTATGTGGGATGAGATTCAGTATCCTCGGTTATTCATAGAAATTCATCGAGTAAGAGAGTAAAGCTCAAATGATATAGTAAGAAAGTTAAGTAAGTAAAGTTATTATCAAGTTATGCTAGTTAAGAGTATTATTCATGATATGAATGATGAAGTTGAGATTATACTTATCATAGTAAAGTATACTTGACCTATGTGATCAAGTGATACAGTATATTGTTTACTGCATGCGAGCATGGGAATAGTAAGTACCATGAGATATGTAAGAATCGATGTAGAGTAAAGTCGACTTAAATACTTTAGATTCATAATGCCATTGTTTATGATGAATGGTTAATGTTAAGCAAATATATTGCTATGAGAATTACATGCAAACTTGCTAAGCTAAATGCTTACGTCCTTTATTCTTTCTTTCCATGTAGTCCCGCCTAGCTAATCTCGTGGATCATCGTCATCGGAGCTCGGAGCACACTATCAATCGATATTTTGGTATAGCCAAGTGTTTGTATTATGGCATGTATAGGAAGCATTTCATTTTGAGTTATATTTTAAAATTAGCCAAAGTGTCGGTTATCAAGCTTAGTATTCTTTTTGTATATGGCCAAAGAGATTGGTCATGAATCATTAAGTATGTATGTTTTTTTTATCTATCAATGAAGTATGCATTCTTGTCACATTAGATGTAATAATTATGTTATTGAGTTGAGTATTGGTTGATATTGATATCAGGGTGGCAAATGGGCTTGGAAGATAGCCTTTAGGTGCCCACACGGATGGACACACGGGCGTGTGTCTAAGCCGTGTGTCCCCTGCACATTAGTGTTTTAAGTCAGGATAGACCACGGGCCAATAACACGACTGTGTGTTTAGGCCGTGTGTAACACACGGTTAGCACATGGGCGTGTGCCCTGGGCGTGTGAAGTCTGCACTTTACACTTAGTAATTGAATTGTCACACGGCTAATGCACACGGGCGTGTGTATAGACCGTGTGAATAAGTCAGAATGCCAAGGTTTGGCACACGGGCCAGGGCCACGGGCATGTCCAGGCCGTGTGTAATTTGCCAGTATCCACCACGAGCATGTTTTAGGGGTGCACGGGCGTGTCCCAAGTTACACGGACGTGTGACCCCTGTTCGAGAGAAAGTTCCCAGATGAGTTCTGAAAGTTTCGGGACGTAAGTCTGAGGCCTCGTAGGCCCATGAAATGTCTGATTTGACTAAGAAAGAGAAGTTTTAAATTTGGAACAAAATTTTAGAGCCCGTAAGTACATGTTTAAGTGAGTTCAAGCATGGTAATGTCTCGTATCCAGTCTTAGTCTCGGACTCGGGTATGGGGTGTTACACACATATCACCCAAATATCATGGCATGGATATCCAATCTATTCCTAAGGTTCAACCGGGAGTATACCACGTCAAATCTGGTCATGCATATTCTTAACAATAAACAAACATTTTATGTAATATCAATTATTTAATGCATAACAACAATAGAGTTGTATTATTTACGTACAACTTACCTCGGTATACAAAAAGTGAACGACTAGTTCGACTTAGTCCAATAACTTGGTTTTCCCTCGGTCTAGGTTCAGATTCCATTTTTCTTGATCTATAATGATAAAATTCACTTATTTAATCACCACATTAACCAAGGCATTCCAAAATTCCTATTTTGGCAAAATTATTGTTTTGCCCCTGGACTTTCATAAATTTATGATTTTGCCCCTAGGCTCGTAAAACGATTTTCATCAAATTTCCTCATTTAATAAACCTAGCCGAAACTATTTTAAGCTTATAGCAACTCAATATTCCAATTATTTTGCACATTTAACACCTATTTTACAACCATTACAAAAAAAGTCCTTTTTAGGTGTTTTCATGAAAATCACCTAACAAAAGTTGTTTATTTAACAACCAAGATTCATTTTATTCCATAAAAATTCAGCAAACAACACTAATGCTCTCATGGAAAAACCCTAGACTTTCAACCATAGTGCAAAATAGTCCCCTCATTAGCTAGATTAAGCTATAAGGGTTCCAAAAATGCAAAAATCAACAGAAATGATCATCAAAATGACTTACTTGCAAGAGATAAGCTTGGCTGAAATTTTGAGCTCTCAAAACCTTAAGTTTGCTGAAAATTTCGGTGGTAGGGAGGAAGATGAAGAGATGATATCTTTTTCTCTTTATTTTATTTTTATTTCATCAATTTAGTCACCTACTTCCACGAACTTTGACCAATTTGCATTTTATTGTCCCCTATGGCTGGCCAACACTCATTTAAGGGCCTAATTGCACATTATGGACTTCCAATTTAAGGTTCTATAGCTATTTGAAACTTTTAGCTTGTAGAAAAAAACTTTCGCACTTTATACGATTTAGTCCTTTTTCGAATTTAAGCAACTAGTCACTAAAATTAATTCACTAAAATTTTCATCCACTCATATAACCATGCTATGAAACATAAAAAATATTAAAAATAATTTCTCTGACCTCGGATTAGTGGTTCCGAAAGCACTGTTCTGACTAGCCCTAAAATCGGCCTGTTACAGAAAGAAAGGGATTGAAAATGGCCTATTTCTTATCCACACAGCCTAAAACACAGACGTGTGTCTCAGCCGTGCGTGACACACGACCCTGCGACACGGCCGTGTGTCTGATGTAGGTTTTAAACGTGATTTTTTGAAAGTTACATTGCCTAGCATGTAACACCCCTAACCCGTAACCGTCGCCGGTCTAGGTTTAAGAAGCATTATCGATGAGTCCAGAACATTTACAATTATTTTACAACACAAAGTCTATCATCGTCCAGACATATCAAAATATGTGCATATGGTCCCTTAATGAGGTCTACGAGACCTTAAACACGTATTAGAAAGGGGTCGGGATTAAACCAAACACATACAAAATTTTCAGAGAATCAAACATTTTTCCAAGCTACAGAGGTCACACGCCCGTGTGGGTAGGCCGTGTGCCTCACACGGCCTTGGACACGCCCATGTGTGCAAGCCGTGGCAAAACAGAGCATACATACAAACTTGTCAACACGGCCTGAGACACGCCCGTGTACCTCACCCGTGGTCGACACTGACTTGCACCACACGGCCAGTCACACGCCCGTGTGTCTAGCCCGTGTGCGAGCCTGACTTGTTTCAATTTACAAACTCGAAAGGCACAGTCAAGCCACACGGCCGTATGCTCAACCGTGTCGAAAATTATAGGCCATTTGCAAGGCCAATTTGCTATCCACACTTTGGAATCACCTACAATCATCAATCCATATACATTTATACCTCAAATGGCAACACAAACATACTAATATATGCACCAATTAGTCATCAACCACACCATTTATTTCCATACTCAATTTCAACTCAAATAAGTCTATCTAAAATATCAATTTCACATCCCAAATCATATAATCTATTCATCATTCATTCCTTACCAATTCTATCATGAAATATACCATTTCCATTTTGCTAATTTATACCATAATGATCACTCACTTAAAACATACACATACACATATAAGTCATTCTTTCACATGTTCAAAACATATACCAAACAATCAAACTACCAAGCCAAATCACATGGCAAAGCTTATACACTTCAAAACATGCCATAATCACTAGCCTATACATGCCATATACCAAATATATATACATCTTCCAAAAGTACCAAAATAGATAGTCGATAGTGTGATTGAGTCGCTGACGATCCCCGGATCCGAGCTAGTTTTAAATACACTGTAAAATAGAGAAACACTTCACACAGTAAGCTTTAAAGCTTAGTAAGTTCGTAATATAATACTATTAACTCAATGATTCAAAATTAATACACAAAATAAACCATCACATAGATTAATTCACAAGAATGCACAATCTCATCCATATCCAATACTCACATAACTATCCATTCATTTATTTTCAAATTCATCAACCACATAGTTTGCATACATACCTTTGCCGACACTTAGTTAACGACCAATTTTGTTACTCAATGCTCGACACAACATTTCGATCAATCTTCATTATTCCTTCGATTCCATCGCACACTTAGTGCCAATTTCATACCCGAAGCTTAAATATCATCGCACACTTAGTGCTTTTGCTTTAAACTGAATTTACTCGGTATCGTACACACAGTGCCAATCAATAAAACCAAGGCTTCTATTACTTCGCACACACAGTGCTATTCACCTCTATCTCGATTCTAATTACGCACACTTAGTGCCACATTTCTCAATTCCACATATAGCATTTCTAATTCAATAATCACATATTCATTCATTTCATAGCACTTAGACATAAATATAACAACTCGTATTATATCCGAACTTACCTCGGATGTCGAAGTAACAAAACGAGTCGATCAATCGAGCACTTTATCTTTACCTCGATCTTGGTCCAAATCCCTCTTTTCTTTATCTATACATATTCAAATTTAGCTCATTCAATCACCAAATCATTCAATTTAGTCCAAACACACATATTTAGGGCATTTTACAAAATAGCCCTCACATTTTCATATTTTGACACTTTAGTCCCTATTTCATAAAATCATAAAATTCACATAATTTCACTTTACACATGCCTACCCAAATTTTTCTTATGCTCATACAAGCCCATGTATTTCATTTATTTCACATTTTAGTCCTCCAATTTCTCATTTTCACAATTTAGTCCAAAATAGCCAAATTCATCAAAAATTCAAATACAAACTATGTTAACCCAACCTTAAGCTTTCATATTTCACCAACTATCAACACAAAGCTCATATATTCATCAATGGGATATTACAAAATCACCATCAAATTCTAAAATTAAAGCATGGGCTAGCTAGAACTCTAAGCAACGATCACAAAAACGTAGAAATCACTAAAAACCGAGCTCAAAACATACCTTGATTGAGCCAACTTCTAGCTGAAACCCTTAAACTCTTTTCCCTTTATTTTCTTATTGTAACATTTGAGATTTGGGGGTCTTGCATTTTAATTTCTATCTATGTGCTGGTATGCTTTGTGTGCTGTTTGAATGTGTTTGGGGGCTTCGGGAAACCTTGGGGTTAGGTAGGAGCCTTAGTGAAATTTTTGGTTTAAGCTGATAAGGGGGGAGCTAGGGGAGCTAGGCCTTAAAGGATGTAATGTGGTGTTCTTTAACACAAAAAGTGGAGTGGTGGAGTGGCAAGGTGACGCCTAGGAGCAAGGGGGTTGGCGCTTCAAGAGGGGAGATCAAGGGGGAGAGGTTCGAGCAGCATGGGCAACATTTTGGGGATCTGTTTTTGCATCAGAAGGGGAGGTGCTGGAGATCGGCTAGGACACTTCAAGGATGAAGTTTGGATTCAGTCAAACAACTCAAATATGCGGCTAGGAGGGGAGATAGAAGTTTGAATAATTCAAACTTGTTTGAATGAGTGGAGTAGAGGAAATTTAGGAGAGAAAAGAGGGGATGAGGAGAGTGGTGTGAGAGTTGGCCAAATATGGGGTGTTGGGGGATGGCATTTTCGGTTTTGTGGGGGGTGTGCCGAAAGTGTGAGTTTAGTAACTTGAGTGTATGCATTTTGGGGCATTTTCTCTTCCTTAGTTTTCTTAGCCAAAAGTGTAAATCTAAATCCTTTTATTATCCTCTTTTTCTTCAGTCAAAAGTCGAAAGTTGGGGTGGTCATTTTGGTGCATTTCATTCATCTTCTTTCTCTCTATTTCCTTCTCTTAGCCAAACCATATTTCCTTCTTATTCTCTTTTTCTTTCTCATTTTGATAAATCTTAGACTCTCACTCTCTAAAAGCTGAATTCACCCTTCATTATAGCTGAAACCCTATAAGCCTCAACCCTCTCTTCTCATTTTCTTTCCATTAATTTCTTTATCTTCAAAACCTGAATCTCCTTGAGTGTGGTGATCATCTTCGTTTGATAATCTCTGAGGGAAGTGCCGTCGTTTATTTTTCTGTCAAGTCTCTCAATCGATTGCTAGTAATCGTGGTAAGGGTTTTCTTTTATTTGATCTTACTTCCTTCTCTTTGGTTTGCCGAAATCTATAAGCCTTACTCTGTATTTATGTGTGTGGCCGAATCTATGAAGGTTGGTTTTGGGGTCTTTGTGTAGGCCAACGTTAAGGGAGTAAGGGATCTTTCGGGATTTGGTCAATCAAGGTAAGAAGGGTGTACTTTTTGGTTCGGCCAAAGGCCACTTAGTTTGGACAATAAATGTTGGGCCAAATCTAACATGGCTTGTGTAGGGATTTCGACAACCTTCAAGATCAAGTGAGAGCCTTCAGAATTTAGGTCAACTTTGGTAAGAGTGTTCTTTCGATCTTAGTATTCAGTTGGTTTCACTATTCTTTCCTATTCAACGTTTTAACCCAGGTCTTCTGACCAAGACTTTATTTCATGGATGTGAGTATTAGCCTAGGAGAGAAAGGGGTTGGACACGTAGTACCTACCCCTAAATTCAAGAAGCGGTCGATTTCAGTGATTCAGGATTGGCCACTGGGGTGTGGGCCAGCGTCAGAGCAGGATCGTAGGCAAATAGCGGTAGTGTCATTTAGTGACAGTGTCGACATAGAGGGCGTGGTGTTATGAGTTATCAGGTGTGTAATTAACACACTGTTTACTTACATGCTTTAATTAAATTATGTATTATGAGTGGTAGCTGAAATAGTGGCTGTGGTGATGCTATTACCAAATTTGGGTGACCCGGTAACTAGGTAAGTATACTACCTATGTTGTAGTTGTGGGTAAATATTGTGGATACATGTAAGCATGTCATATGTGCCTATCTGGTATGTTCATACATTATCTTACCATATCATTATAATATGCTGCATGTGCATGGGGTTCGGGATATATTGAATAAGGGGAAGTGTGTACATTTATGTACGTGGATTGATGATGGCCTCGAGCCTCATTGTGGATTCATGACGACCTAGAGTCTCATCTTGGATATTTGTGATGTAATCACGTGGATCAGTGGCTAGACCACTAAGTGGACTTTGAGCAGTGTTCTGCCAAAGAGGTGTGTAGCGGATGGAGGGTCGATTTAGTTATCCCCCGGTGTGTGGTGGTTGGATGTACGGGTGGTGTGTAGCGGATGGATACTAGGCTGGGTTGGGTTAGCATAATGCACTATAACCTGTGGTATATCGATTTGATGTGGTTTGGGGCTAAGCCCATTTGTGGACACATGTGGATTAATTGCACACTGAGTCAAAATGACTCACCCTATTTTTCAAACAATGCAGGTAGCACATGACACTTTGGACCGGGTTGGAGTGGATTCGAGGTGGCCATGCAGAAGCTGTTTTTATTTCAATATACATTCTGGATTTTCAATTATTTTTTTGGGATATTTTGTTGTAATAAGGCCGCTTTAAATGTTTCGGGATTTTTATTATGGTTTTAAGTTAGAATTATTAGTGAATTAATAATTAAAAATGACTTTGAAACATTTGCGACTTAAAAATCAAATTAAAGTTTTCAAATTCGGATTACTCACAAACAACTCATTTTCCCGTAATTTCACGAAAGTAATGACTTGAACTTTACTCAAATTTGGAAGTTTTACTCTTCGACAAACCACTATTTTCAAACGACAAACCCCTTATAAGCTGACTATTTGTTTTAAGACTTAACACTTATTTTCACCCTCAAGACAGAACTCTTTTCAAACATTTTTCCGTGCGTTACGAATTCGGCCGTGGTGTTTTGGGCGGGTTTGGGGTGTTAAAAATTGGTATCAGAGCCAGGTTGGAAACTCGGCCTTTGGGTTTTGAGGCCCACAACGTTTTCAAATTCTGTATTTTAAGTTGGTTAAAAGAAATTTTTCGTGGAATGGGTTCGTGAAGGCATGGCACTCGAATCTTCCAAATTTGTGTGCGCTGTAAGTCTTCTGACATAGTAAATGAATTGATTGGAAGTAGTTATGTGATGCATTGCTATGGAAGTGGATATTAGAATTTAAGACATTCTCTCTAGAGACTGAAACCTTTAGGGATGTGTGCTCTTTACGAAAGAATAACTTGAAATTCTATATCATAAAACTACTCATTTAATCAACAAGTGGAGAGAAAGTTAATGCATAAAATTTCTTAAATCAAATTAAAACGCGACGATAGACATGAGTTCTAGGGGACGTGGTCGTAATGCACGTGGACGTGGTAGAGGCAGAATGACTATATCGGAACAAGTTGGGTCTGGTCATGGATCAGGGAATGAAGTGCCGCCGCCAGCTGCGGAAGCTGAGTTTCAAGATCAAACGGGTGGAGACGACGCTGTTTCACAAGCTATGCTACGAGTTTTGGAGAGAGTTACGGGAGCAAATATGGGTACTGGGACCCGAAAATCAGTTTCTGAGCGACTCCGAGCGAATGGAGCCGAGATATTTAGTGGTGTCTCTGGGGTAGCTCCGAGTGTGGCAGAGTATTTGTTAGAGGCAGTCGAAAGGATCATGGATGACTTAGACTGCACTGCTGAGGAGAAGTTGAAGGGTGCTATTTCCTTACTTCGGGATGAGGCCTACCAGTGGTGGCTCACTTCAGAGAGGGTACTCCAGTGGATCGAGTAGATTGGGGTTTCTTTAAGGTTAAGTTTGAGGGAAAGTACGTCGGGGCTAGTTACGTAGATGCACAAAGGAGGGCATTTTTGAACTTAGTGCAAGGGGGCAAGTCAGTAGCTGAATATGAAGCAGAATTTTTACGGCTGAGTCGGTATGCTCGGGGGATTGTTGCTACTGACTACGAGTGCTGTGCGAGATTTGAGGATGGGCTGCGAGATGAGCTGTGGGTGTTGATCGCTCCTCAGCGAGAAAGAGACTTTTCTACTTTAGGAGAAAAAGCTTGGATAGCCGAGGAGGTTAAGCGAACAGAGAGGCAGAACAGAGATAGGGATAGGGGCAAGAATAAGAGGAGTTTTAGATCGTCAGCATCATCTGGGGGTTTTCAGAAAAAGCCTAGGGTTGAGGGTCCTGTTCGCATTTCTGCGCCATCTATTGGAGGTCAGTTTTGTCCGTGTGTTCAGTGTGGGAGGTCTTATGTAGGAGAGTGCTGGGGAAGGAATAAAGAGTGTTACAGGTGTGGGTCCAAGGATCACTTGATTAAGAACTGTCCTCAGGACATGGCTAGGAATCGGACAGTAGGTCAGGGGTATGTGCAGCCAGGAAGGGGTGGTCAACAGATGTCGAGGGGTCGTGGTCCGAACCAAGGAGGGAATGGTTCTGGCCGAGGCCGTGGAGCACTGGGCAGAGGTGTTGGGAGCTCAGAGGCAAGACAGCCTGGGTTGGTCTATGCAGCCAGACGTCGTGAGGAGGGGGATGCGCTAGATGTTATCACGGGTACGTTTCTCATTTTTAGGTTACCATTTACTACTTTAATTGATGTTGGATCGACTCACTCCTATATTGCTAGTATGGTGTTTGGAACTTTGGATGTGAAACCTGAAATTGCCTCTAGGAAGATGTTAGTACTTAGTGCTTTAGGGCAATCAGTAGTGGTAGATAAACTCTTTAGAGATGTGCCTTTAGAAGTTCAGGGGGCAGTGTTTCTGGTTGACTTGATGGAGCTGCCGTTCGGGGAATTTGATCTGATCCTAGGTATGGACTGGTTAGTAAGGTATCGTGCGAATTTGGGCTGTGCTGCTAAGCGCATGACGTTAAAGACTCCCGAGGACAATGAGGTGTTGGTGATAGGTGAGAGGAGAGACTACCTGTCTAATGTAGTGTCTGCTCTTAAGGCAGAAAAGATGGTGAAGAAGGGGTGCTTGGCTTTCTTAATGTTTGTTAGTGCTTTGGATGCAAAGGAAGCATCTGTGAGGGAGGTTAGAACGGTAAAAGAATTTGTGGATGCTTTTCCGGAAGAGCTTTCAGGGTTGCCTCCGGATCGTGAGGTGGAGTTTGGAATCGACCTACTGCCGGGTACAGCGCCGGTGTCCATCGCTCCTTATAGGATGGAACCAAAAGAGTTGGTTGAACTTAAAGCCCAAATTCAGGAGTTGTTAGATCGCGGTTTTATTCGAGCCAGTGTGTCTCCATGGGGAGCACCGGTGTTGTTCGTGAAGAAGAAGGATGGATCTATGCGTATGTGCATAGATTACCACCAATTGAATAAGCTGACAATCAAAAACAAGTACCCGCTGCCGAGGAGAGACGACTTGTTTGATCAACTTAAAAGGGCTACGGTGTTTTCGAAGATAGACTTGAGGTCGGAGTATCACCAGCTTAAGGTGAAGGAAGCTGATATCCATAAGACGGCATTTCAAACTCGATACGGAGATTATGAATTCCTAATAATGCCGTTCGAGATGACAAACACCCCAGCTGCGTTTGTGGATATGATGAACCGGGTTTTCCAACCCTACTTGGACCAGTTCGTCGTGGTGTTCATAGACGACATCCTGGTATATTCCAAGTCTGAGGAGGAGCATGATGCACATCTTTGAGTAGTGCTGCAGATTTTGAGGGAGAAGAAGTTGTATGCCAAATTTAGCAAGTGCGAGTTTTGGTTGAGAGAAGTTGCTTTTCTGGGTCATGTGGTATCTGCAGAGGGATAAGAGTGGATCCTCGGAAGATTGAGGCAGTATTGGATTGGAAACCACCTAAGTTAGTGGCAGAGGTTCGCAATTTCTTGGGGTTAGCAGGCTACTACAGAAGATTTGTTGAAGGTTTTTCTTCGATAGTAGCACCTTTGACTAAGTTGTTGAGAAAGGAAGTACCTTTTGTGTGGACGGGCAAGCAGCAGGAGAGTTTTGAGAAGCTAAAGAGGGTTTTGATAGAGGCTCCAGTTTTGATTCAGCCTGAAGCAGGGAAAGATTTTGTGGTGTATTGTGATGCTTCTCACACGGGATTAGGTGGTGTGCTGATGCAGGAAGGGAAAGTGGTTGCCTATGCGTCTCGGCAGTTAAGACCACATGAAGTCAACTATCCGACGCATGATCTGGAGCTGGCCGCAGTGGTTTTCGCTTTGAAGGTATAGAGGCATTATCTGTATGGAGAGAAGTTGGTGATCTACACTGACCATAAGAGTTTAAAGTATCTGCTGACTCAGAAGGAACTGAACTTGAGACAACGAAGGTGGGTAGAGCTGTTGAAGGATTACGACTGCTCGATTGAATATCACCCGGGTAAGGCGAATGTGGTGGCGGATGCACTAAGCTGAAAAGTAGTATCAGATTTGAGAGCGATGTTTGCTCATCTTAGCTTATATAACGACGGGAGTTTGTTAGCGGAGCTGCAGGTGAAGCCGACATGGTTAAGTCAGGTAAAAGAGAAACAGTTGGTGGATGAAGTTCTGAGTGTTAGACTTTTGCAAGTTCAGAATGGGGGATTAGAGGACTACAGCGTGAGCAAATGGCAGTGAGTTTTGTGTTTTCGTGGAAGGGTGCATATGCCAAAAGATGTGGAGTTGAGGCAGAGGATTCTTCGGGAATCGCATAGTAGCCTTTACGCTATGCATCCTGGGGGGAGTAAGTTGTATAGGGATCTGCGAGATTAGTTTTGGTGGCCTGGATTGAAGCAGAAAGTTACGAAATTTGTGGGAAAGTGCTTGACGTGTCAGCAGGTCAAAGCTGAACACCAAGTGCCTTCAGGGTTGCTACAACCGGTGAAGATTCCACAGTGGAAGTGGGAGAGAATCACAATGGATTTCGTTAGTGGGCTTCCTCTTACGCCTACTAAGAAAGACGCAGTATGGGTGATTGTGGATCGGTTGACAAAATCCGCTCATTTCATACCTGTCCGTGTCGACTATTCTCTTCAAAGATTGGCTAAGTTGTACGTTGTGGAAATTGTGAGGCTACACGGGGTGCCGGTATCGATCATATCAAATAGGGACCCTAGATTTACGTTGCGGTTTTGGAGGGCATTGCATCAGGCATTGGGCACCAGGTTGGACTTTAGTACGGCATTTCATCCGCAGATGATAGCTAGTCCGAAAGGGTAATTCAGTGTTGGAGGATATGTTGAGGGGATGTGTTATCGACTTGAGGGTAGTTGGGACGAATTCTTGCCTTTAGGCGAGTTCGCGTGCAACAACGATTACCAAGCTAGTATTCGGATGGCACCGTATGAAGCCTTCAGTATGGGCGGAAGTGTCGGACTCCTACTTGTTGGACGAATCGGGTGAACGTCATGTTTTGGGTCCGAGAGATAGTGGCGTAATCCGAGGAGAAGGTTAAGGTAATCCGAAACACGCAGTTGAAGGAGGCATCCGGCGCATGGTCGTATGCGGATCTTAAGCGGAAAGAGATAGAATTTGCAGTGGGTGATCGGGTGTTTCTGAAAGTTTTACCGTGGAAGAAGGTGATGAGATTTGGACGTAAGGGTAAGCTGAGTCCCAGGTTTATAGGGCCTTATCGGGTTTTGAAGTGAGTTGGACCAGTGGCGTATCAGTTAGAGTTGCCTTCAGAATTGAAACAGATGCATGATGTGTTCCACGTTTCGATGCTACGTCGTTACCGATCGGATCCGTCTCACGTGGTGCCAGTGGAGGAAGTTGAGTTGAGGCCAGACTTGTCCTATGAGGAGGAGCCAATTTATATTTTGGAGCGATATGTGAAGGTGTTACGGAAGGAATCAGTCCCTTTAGTCAAGATGTTGTGGCGGAACCATGGTTCGGAGGAAGCTTCATGGGAGCCGGAGGAGACGATGCGTCAGCAATACCCTCATCTATTTTGACCAGGTAATTTTGAGGCCGAAATTATTTTTAAGGGGGGTAGAACTGTAACATCCGGGATTTGGGGGTCTTGCATTTTAATTCCTATCTATGTGTTGGTATGCTTTGTGTGCTGTTTGAATGTGTTTGGGGGCTTCGGGAAACCTTGGGGTTAGGTAAGAGCCTTAGTGAAATTTTTGGTTTAAGCTGATAAGGGGGGAGCTAGGGGAGCTAGGCCTTAAATGATGTAATGTGGTGTTCTTTGACACAACAAGTGGAGTGGTGGAGTGGCAAAGTGATGCCTAGGAGCAAGGGGGTTATCGTTTCAAGGGGAGATCAAGGGGGGAGAGGTTCAAGTAGCATGGGCAGTATTTTGGGGATTTGTTTTTGCGTTAAAAGGGGAGGTGTTGGAGATCGGCTAGGACACTTCAAGGATGAAGTGTGGATTGAGTCAAACAACTCAAATATGCGGCTAGGAGGGGAGATAGAAGTTTGAATCATTCAAACTTGTTTGAATGAGTGGAGTAGAGGAAATTTAGGAGAGAAAAGAGGGGATGAGGAGAGTGGTGTGAGAGTTGGCCGAATATGGGGTGTTGGGGGATGGCATTTTCGGTTTTGTGGGGGGTGTGCCAAAAGTGTGAGTTTAGTAACTTGAGTGTATGCATTTTGGGGCATTTTCTCTTCCTTAGTTTTCTTAGCCGAAAGTGTAAATCTAAAGCCTTTCATTGTCTTCTTTTTCTTCAGTCAAAAGCCGAAAGTTGGGGTGGTCATTTTGGTGCATTTCATTCATCTTCTTTCTCCCTATTTCCTTCTCTTGGCCAAACCATATTTCCTTCTTATTCTCTTTTTTCTTTCTCATTTTGATTAATCTTAGACTCTCACTCTCTAAAAGCCGAATTCACCCTTCATCATAGCCGAAACCCCATAAGCCTCAACCCTCTCTTCTCATTTTCTTTCCATCGATTTCTTTATCTTTAAAAGCCGAATCTCCTTAAGGGTGGTGATCATCTTCGTTTGATAATCTCTGAGGGAAGTGCCGTCGTTTATTTTTCTGTCAAGTCTCTCAATCGATTGCTAGTAATCGTGGTAAGGGTTCTCTTTTATTTGATCTTTCTTCCTTCTCTTTGGTTTGCCAAAATCTAGAAGCCTAACTCTGTATTTATATGTGTGGCCGAATCTATGAAGGTTGGTTTCGGGGTCTTTGTGTAGGCCAACGTTAAGGGAGTAAGGGATCTTTCGGGATTTGGTCAATCAAGGTAAGAAGGGTGTACTTTTTGGTTCGGCCAAAGGCCACTTAGTTTGGACAATAAATGTTGGGCCGAATCTAACATGGCTTGTGTAGGGGTTTCGACAACCTTCAAGATCAAGTGAGAGCCTTCGGGATTTAGGTCGACTTTGGTAAGAGTGTTCTTTCGATCTTAGTATTCAGTTGGTTTCGCTATTCTTTCCTATTCAACGTTTTAGCCTGAGTCTTCTGACCAAGACTTTGTTTCATGGATGCGAGTATCAGCCTTGGAGAGAAAGGGGTTGGACATGTAGTCCCTACCGCTAAATTCAAGAAGCGGTCAATTTCAGCGGTTCGGGGTTAGCCACCAGGGTGTGGGCCAGCGTCGGAGCAGGATCGTAGGCAAATAGCAGTAGTGTCATTTAGTGACAGTGTCGACATAGAGGGCGTGGTGTTACGAGTTATCAGGTGTGTAATTAACACACTGTTTACTTACTTACTTTAATTAAATTACGTATTATGAGTGGTAGCCAAATAGTGGGCTGTGGTGATGCTATTACCTAATTTGGGTGACCCAGAACTGTGTTAGTATACTACCTATGTTGTAGTTGTGGTTAAATATTGTGGATACATGTAAGCATGGCGTTCGGGATATATTGAATAAGGGAAGTGTGTATATTTATGTAACGTGGATTGATGATGGCCTCGAGCCTCATTGTGGATTGATGACGACCTAGAGTCTCATCGTGGATATTTGTGATGTAATCACGTGGATCAGTGGCTAGACCGCTAAGTGGACTTTGAGCAGTGTTCTGCCAAAGAGGTGTGTAGCGGATGGAGGGTCGATTTAATAATCCCCCAGTGTGTGGTGGTTGGATGTACGGGTGGTGTGTAGCGGGTGGATACTAGGCTGGGTTGGGTTAGCATAATGCACTATAACCTGTGGTATATCGATTTGATGTGGTTTGGGGCTAAGCCCATTTGTGGACACATGTGGATTAATTGCACACCGAGTCAAAATGACTCACCTGCTTTTTCAAACAATGCAGTAGCACATGATACTTTGGACGGGGTTGGAGGGGATTCGAGGTGGCCATGCGTAAGCCGTTTTTATTTCAATATACATTCTGGATTTTCAATTATTTTTTTTTTTTGGGGATATTTTATTGTAATAAGGCTGTTTTAAATGTTTCGGGATTTTTATTATGGTTTTAAGTTAGAATTATTAGTGGATTAATAATTAAAAATGACTTTGAAACATTTGCGACTTAAAAATCAAATTAAAGTTTTCAAATTCGGATTACTCACAAACAACTCGTTTTCTCGTAATTTCACGAAAGTAATGACTTGAACTTTACTCAAATTTGGAAGTTTTACTCTCCGGCAAACTACTATTTTCAAACGACAAACCCCTTATAAGCTGAATATTTGTTTTAAGACTTAACACTTATTTTCACCCTCAAGACAGAACTCTTTTCAAACATTTTTCCCGGTAACATTCCGAATTCGACCGTGGTGTTTTGGGCCGGGTTTGGGGTGTTACACTTGTGATTTTCGGCAAAGAAAGATGAGAATATGGCTTGTTTTTCTTATTTGTTTTAGTAATATTAACTTAATAATTCAATTACCATTTTAACCTTATTTTAAACATTATATTTTCATTCATTTAATGGTCATATATGTCAACTTCCACTATCAAAGGTGTAATTACCACATATGGACTCCTCATTTAAAAAGCCATGCCAAATAAGCACTTTAACAACTAGCACACAGCTTTTACATTTTATGCAATTAAGTCCTTTTGCAAATCAAGCACACTATCGATAGAATTTTCACACAGAATTTTCACACATGCTCAATCACATACTATAAACAGGAAAAATAATATTAAAATATTTTTCTGACCTCGAATTTGTGGTCTCGAAACCACTATTCTGATTAGGGTCTAAACCGGGCTGTTACAACTCTCCCCCTTAGGGATTTTCGTCCTCGAAAATCTTACCAATGAATTGGTTTGGATATTGCTCTCTTATAACATCTTTAGGCTCCCACGTAGCCTCTTCAACTCCATGTTTGTGCCACAACACTTTCACTAAAGAAATTCTCTTGTTTCTCAACTCTTTGATTTCACGTGCCAGAATTTGAATCGGTTCTTCACTATACGATAAATCTGATTGAATCTCAACCTCAGTAGGAGCAATCACATGCTATGGATCAGATCTATATCGTCGAAGCATCGATACGTGAAACACATTATGAATCTTTTCTAATTCAGGTGGTAATAACAATCTATAAGCAACCGACCCAATTTGTTCAATAATCTCATACGGCCCGATGAACCTCGGACTCAACTTGCCTTTTCTGCCAAAACGAAGTATTTTCTTCCATGGAGACACTTTCAAAAACACTTTATCACAATCTCAAATTCAATATCTTTCTGTTTCAAATTTGCATAAGACTTCTGACGATCCAAAGCCGCTTTCAAACTGTCACGAATCCCTTTCACTTTCTGCTCAGTCTCTTTGATTAAATCAACCCCGTGAATATTATTCTCGCTAAGCTCAGTCTAGTACAATGGAGTTCGGCATTTTTGACCGTAAAAAAGAGCCTCATATGGTGCCATTTTGATGCTAGATTGAAAACTGTTATTGTACGCATATTCAATCAACGACAAATGTTTTTCCCACGTACTTTCAAATTCAAGAATACAACATCTCAACATATCCTCAAGAATCTAAAAGATCCGCTCGGATTGACCATCCATTTGCGAATGAAATGCAGTACTGAAATGCAGCTTTGTGCCTAAAGCCTCTTGCAATTTCTTCCAAAACCGCGAGGTAAATCTTGGATCTTTGTCAGATACAATAGATAGTGGCACCCTGTGTAATCTCACAATCTTAGAAATATACAATTCAACTAATTTATTAAGTGAATAATCTATTCTCACAAGAAGAAAATGAGCTGCTTTCATCAATCTGTCAACTATCACCCAGATTGCATCTTTCTTTTTCGGAGATAAAGGTAGTCCTGACACAAAGTCCATCGTGATTCTCTCCTATTTCCACATAGGAATCATAATTGGTTGTAACAAACCAGATGGAACCTGATGTTCAGCTTTAACTTGTATGACATATGAAACATTTCGAAACAAACTCTGAAATATCCCGTTTCATACCATGCCACCAATAAAATTGTTTCAGATCATTATACAATTTTGTACTTCTCGGGTGAATAGCCAAATGACTGCTGTGAGCTTCGTTCAAAATCAACAGAATCAACTCTGAATTCCTCGGAACAAAAATCCGATCTCTGAATCTCAAATGATCATCGTCATCCACTCGAAATTCTGAATCAAAATTCAAACCACATTGAGCTCGTTTTGTCATCATCTTGTTATCACTTTTCTGGGCATCACAAATCTGACGTATAAACATCGGCCTCACTTTCAACTCAGCCAAAACCGAACCATCATCACACAGATCTATTTGAGTACTCATTGCTCGCAAAGCAAATAAAGACTTTCGGCTCAAAGCGTCAACAATAACATTAGCTTTTCCCGGATGATAATCAATTACTAATTCATAGTCTTTTAGTAATTCTAACCATCTCTGCTGTCTCAAATTTAATTCTTTCTGAGTCATCAGATATTTCAAACTCTTGTGATCAGTATAAATGTGACGTTTCTCACCAAATAGGTAATGACGCCAAATCGTCAATGCAAATACAATCGTAGCTAATTCAAGATCGTGCGTCGGGTAGTTCTTTTCATGCGGCTTTAATTTTCTCAAAGCATAAGCTATAACTTTGCCCTCTTGCATCAGCACACAGCCCAAACCATTCAACGATGCATCACTGTAAACTATAAATTCTTTACCCGATTTAGGTTGGACTAACACTGGTGCCTCTGTCAACAATGCTTTCAACTGTTCAAAACTCTGCTGGCACTTTTCTGACCACTCAAATTTAACATCTTTCTGTAACAATTTTGTCAACAGAGTCGCAATCATCAAAAAGCCTTTCACAAACCGCCTATAATATCCCGCTAGTCCCAGAAAACTACGAACTTCAGACACATTTCTCGGAGGATTCCACTCTAAAATTGCTGAAATCTTGTTTGGATCAACTCGTATTCCCGTAACTGATACAATATGACCCAGAAAACCCACCTCACGCAACCAAAACTCACACTTGCTAAACTTTGCATACAATTGCTTTTCACGCAGAGTCTATAACACGATTCTCAAAAGCTCGGCATGTTGCGTCTCATCACAAGAATAAATCAGAATGTCATCAATAAACACCACGAAAAATCGATCCAAATACGGTCTGAATATCTGATTCATCAAATCCATAAACATTGCATGAGCGTTCGTTAGTCCAAAAGGCATAACTAAGAATTCATAATGTCCGTACCTCGTTCTAAAAGAAGTTTTCGGCACATCTGATTCTTTAACTCGTAGCTGATAGTAACCTAATCTCAAATCTATCTTAGAAAACACTATAGCTCCTTTCAGCTGATCCAACAAATCATCAATTTGCGGTAGAGGATATTTATTCTTTATCGTCACTTTGTTCAACTGTCGGTAATCAATACGCATCCTCATAGTGCCATCTTTCTTTTTCACAAACAACACAGGAGCACCCCAGGGCGAGAAACTTAGTCGTGCAAATCCTCTATCTGTCAACTCTTGCAACTGAGACTTCAACTCTTTCAATTCTGTCAGTGCCATTCTATATGGCGCTATTGAGATAGGGGTCGTTCCTGACACTAAGTCAATGCCAAACTCAACTTCTCATATTGGAGGTAATCTCGGTAGTTCTTCAGGAAAAACATTTGGGAACTCGCAAACTATAGGTACCGATTCAACGTTCTTTTCAGTCACTTTTGTATCTATCACATACGCAAGATAGGTTTTGCAACCCTTTTTCACATAATTCAAAGCTTTCATCGAAGATACAACAGCCGGTAGCCCATTCAAATCACTGGATTCAATTCGAACTATCTCACCATTCTGACTTCTCAAATCAATACTCTTTCGTTTATAATTCACAATAGCATTATGTAAAGTGAGCCAATCCATACCTAGAATTATATCAAATTCATCGAATGGTAGCAGCATCAAATTAGCCGGAAAACAAATATCTCGAAACATCAACGGACAGTTCTTGCATACTTTATCAACCAGAACACACTTGCCTAAGGGGTTCGATACTCTAATTACAAATTCAATAGACTCAACAAGCAGAGTCTTACTAGATACTAGATTCACACACAAAAATGAATGAGTAGATCCTGGATCTATCAATGTAATCACATCGTTATCAAATAGAGTAAAAGTACCAGTTATGACGTCTGGAGATGACGCTTCTTCACGAGCACGAATAGCATAAGCTCGGGCAGGTGCTCTCGCCTCGGATCTCACAGCTATATCAGTAGTCCCTCTCTGACTTCCACTCACATTTCTGGTGTTTCTGGGTGGTCTACCCCTTGCCGTCGTATTACTCGGTCTCACACTCTGAACATTATCTTTCTGAACTAACTCTGGGCAATCTCGAATGAAATGATCTCGTGATCCACATTTATAGCAAACTCTATTATTATACTTGCCCCAGCATTCTCCGACATGTCGTCTCCCACACTATCTATACTCAGGCTTGGTTCTTTTGAAACATCCAACACTTGATTCAATTGGAATTTGAGTTCTTGGACCAGCACTTTGTCTCACAGGATCTCTACTCGAATGTCCAAACGAAACATTTGAACGATTAGCTGCATCTCTAAATCTCTTTGATGGAGGTTGATACGACTTTCTCATCGATCTTTTTCTTTCATCTCTAGCTTCAGATTCTGCTTTCTTCTTTTCTTTGCTCAATTCTTCAGCTTTGCAGGCTCTTTCAACTAACACTACAAATTCATTCAAATCAAGTATTCCAACAAAAAATTTAATGTCTTCATTCAACCCTTCAATGAAACGTTTACACATAGTAGCTTCGGTCGAAACACATTCTCGTGCATACTGACTTAATCTCACAAACTCCTGTTCATATTCAGTAACCAACATACAACCCTATTTCAGCTCAAGGAATTCTTTACGTTTTTGATCTATGAATCGTTGATTGATATACTTCTTTCAGAATTCAACATGAAAGAAATCCCAAGTGATTCTCTCTCTCGGAACCACGGATATCAACATTTTCCACCAATTATATGCCGTACCTCTCAACAATGAAATAGCATATTTTAAGAATTCATCAAGAGTCAATGACATCTCATCAAACACTCGAATTGTATTCTCTAGCCAAAACTCAGCTCGTTCAGCATCATCATCAACCGTAGCTCTAAACTCTTTAGCCCCATTCTTTCGAATTTTATCCACAGGAGGCTTACTCAATTGGATTGGATTTGTCACTTGTGGCACTACAGGTACTTGTGGTGGTGGAGGTTGTTGAGTAGACAGATTCGTTCGAACGAACTCCGAAAACCACTCACTCATCATTTGGAAAAAGGCTTGCTTAGCCTCTCCCTCGTGGCTACTAGCAATCGGCCTAGACTCAGTCGGCGCTGTCCCTTGAGCGGGAGCAGGTGCATTGCTCTCAACATCATCAGCAGCTGCTCGATCAGAATCCATTTACTATACGAAAACACATTTTTAACTGTCAGGACTCATCACACTATCACAATTATATATATGGCATGTATAGCTAGACTCACACGTGCTACGTTAGTCCTAGAATCGACTAAGTCGTAGCTCGATACCAATAAAATGTAACACCCTAACCCGTGAATCGCTGCTTGGGTCTAGGGTTAAGCTGTCTGATTAACTGGAACATTTACAATTATTTTACAACACAAAGTCTATCATCGTCCAAACATATTAAAATATATGCATATGGTCCCTTAATGAGTTCTACAAGACCTTAAACACGTATTAGAAAGGGGTCGGGACTAAACCGAACACATACAAAATTTTTAAAAAATCAAACATTTTTCCAAGCTACAGAGGTTACAGGCCCGTGTGGGTAGGCCGTGTGCCTCACACGGCCTTGGACACGCCCATGTGTCCAAGCCGTGGCAAGACAGGGCACACATACTGACTTGTCCACACGATCTGAGACACGTCCGTGTGCCTCACCCGTGGTTGACACTGACTTGCACCACACGGCCAGTCACACGCCCGTGTGTCTAGCCCGTGTGCGAGCCTGACTTGTTTCAATTTACAAACTCGAAAGACACGATCGAGTCACACGCTAGTGTGCTCAGCTGTGTGGGCAATTATAGGCCATTTGCAAGGCCAATTTTCCATCCACACTTTGGAATCACCTACAATCATCAATCCATATACATTTTTACCTCAAATGGCAACCAAAACATACTAATATATGCACCAATTAGTCATAAACCACACCATTTATTTCCATACTCAATTTCAACTCAAATAAGTCTATCTAAAATATCAATTTCACATCCCAAATCATATAATCTATTCATAATTCATTCCTTACCAATTCTATCATGAAATATACCATTTCCATTTTGCTAATTTATACCATAATGATCACTCACTTAAAACATACACATACACATATAAGTCATTCTTTCACATGTTCAAAACATATACCAAACCATCAAACTACCAAGCCAAATCACATGGCAAAGCTTATACACTTTAAAACATGCCATAATCACTAGCCTATACATGGCATATACCAAATATATATACATCTTCCAAAAGTACCAAAATAGATAGCCGATAGTGTGATTGAGTCGCTGACGATCCCCAGATCCGAGCTAGTTTTAAATACACTGTAAAACAGAGAAACGCTTCACACAATAAGCTTTAAAGCTTATTAAGTTTGTAATATAATACTATTAACTAAAAGATTCAAAATTAATACACAAAATATGTAACACCCCAAACTCGGCCTAGAAGTTAGGCCCGAATCTGATGTGTCACATGGAAGTAAAAACTTGCTTGAGAAATACATCCTCTTTGTTAAAACCCAAAACACTTAAGCAATTGTTGTCTACTTGAAAACGTAATTATCTTTAAAAACCTTTTCGTTTGCGAAAGCATATTTGAAATAAATAATTTATGAAAATGTGACGTTTATAAATAGAGTTGCAGAAGCATTTTGAAAATGTTGCGGAAACGTAGATAAAATACAAGTACTTTTGAGAGGTTGTTTGATAAATCGATAATCGAACTAGTAATCTTTTAAAACCGTGACTTTTGAAAATGTCATTGATAATTTTAAAAAAATCCGAGTTAAAATTATTTATAAAAGTTTGTTATGAAATCCTTTCGTTAATCAATTTTGGAAAATCTTTATTTAAGTTTTTAGAAAAATTCCCATTTAAAAAAAATTCAAGCAAAATTAAAGTACGTCAACATAAAGCAAAAATAAATACTCCAGAGGCCTTATTACATCATAAAAACCAAAATAGTAAAGTGGACGGAAATAGAAATCTAAAGTTCAAAATAAACACCATTTCTGAAGTATGGCCTTCACCGAGTCATCCATGGCCCCAAGTCCTCGTCACGGAGCATTACCTACAAGGGTTAAGAAAAGGGGGAGTGAGTTACAAGAACTCAGTGTGAAACCCCTTACCGTCATCCACTGGCCTGAACCAATATAACAATATCTTGGGCTTAAGCCTATTTAAATACAGTTCTTAAAATGAAGCAAATGTATGAATGTATGCAATCCCAAACCAACCTAATAATCCATCCGCTACACACCACCCGTACCATCCATCACACTGTGGGGATCTTTTGTCAACCCACCCCGCCAACACACCAATCGCAGGGCATTTAGCCATTTATATCAAATTCGAATTATGGTTAAGCCACCAGAATAACAGAATATACGTGGCTTAGCCACCAGACAAAATGTGACAGAGTCACCAGAATATGTGGCAGAGCCACCAAATTTCATTTCCCCGATCATCAATATCCCAATCCCATGCAACTTATGTAAATGCAACATACATCGTAAATCATAATATTTACAATATAACCACGATAATTAATAACTCAGAGATTTATTACAAACAATTTGACCCATTAACACTTTACAAAATCGGCCCATTAGGGCATTATATGAAATCAGCCCATTAAGCCATATATCAGATCGGCCCATTTAGCAATATATCAAATCGGCCCATTATGGCTATATATCAAATCGGCTCGTTAAGGCAATATATCAAATTGGCCCGTTAAGGCAATATAAAAAATCAGCCCATTAAGGCAATATAACAATTCAGCCCATTAAGGCAATATAACAAATCAGCCCGTTAAGGCAATATATCAAATCGGCCCGTTAAGGCAATATAACAAATCGGCCCGTTAAGGCAGTATAACAAATCGGCCCATTAGGGGCATTTTCATAATTCGGTAATCTTACCCACTAAGGTTAATTTGGTAATCTCGCAATCCAGGGATATTTCGGTAATTTACCCTCTAAGGGTATTATGGTAATTCTGCAACCTAGACTTAACTACTAATGTGGGGCATAAAAATCGAAACTGTCCATCTGCGTCGTACTGGCTAAATTGGCTATAACTCGAGTTAGGAATCTCGAAATCTAAATCCGTAAATTTTCCTTGAAACTAGACTCATATATCTTCTTAATACTATTTTTCCAAAATTTTTGGCTTAACCATTTAGTACAGTTTATTCCATAAAGTTTCCCTTGTTTCACTGTCCAACGATTCTGACCTCTCTTAACCGAAATTCAAATATCTCACTGTACGGTTTTCATATGTTGCTCCCACTTCTTTCTATTGAAAACAGGCTTACTAAGTAATCTATACATATAAATTATATCTCATAATTCCCTTTGTACAATTTTAAACGATTTTTCCAAGACAGAACAAAGAACCGTGAAGTCGATCAGAACCAGTCTCACTAAAATTAAGATATCACAGAATATACAATTCCTCTTCCTCCTCTGTTTCTTTCATATAAAACTAGACATAGTAAGCTTTATTTCGATATCTTATTTGCTTTCTAATTCCCTTTCTCCTATTTTTCCAAAATCACATCACTGCTACTGACCAAACTGTTTCATTGCAAAAATATGGTTACCACTACGAACATACGCACTCCCGAGTGGTCACGGATGCCGGTTTCCGGTTTTCTTCGGTATTTTGACCGAATCATAGAACATATCATATGAACATTCAGAGAGGTATGGGATTACACACCATTTCAAACATATATTCGGAAGGGTACGGGATTACACACCTTGATTACGAGTTGTGCTTTCTACCGATTTCAACACCTATAATGATAGTTGATAGAAGGTTAGTCTCAACTTTGATAATCGTAACCAAAAACACTCTACTAGGCTAACTCCACTTACCATGAATGTAACACCCCTTACCCGAAACCCTTGCCGGAATCGAGTACGTGGCATTACTAGACTTGACTATTAACTCGAGGTGTAAGATTTTAAAGCTGTCCAACTGCGTAATGCTGACTAAATCGACCATAACTCGAGTTTAAAAACTTGAAATTTAGATCCGTAAATTTTCCTTGAAACTAGACTTACATAAATTTTCACCATAATTTTTCCAGAATTTTTCATGTGGCCAATTAGTACAGTTTATTCATCAAAATTACCCTTATACACTGCTTGACAATTCTGACCTGTCTCTACAAAAATACAGTTATCTCATTACAAAAATTTCCTATAATGTTCTTGTTTATACCAATGAAAAATAGACTCATTAAGGGTTCTACACATATAGACCATTCTTCTTAATTATTTTTGTACAATTTTTGACAATTTTTCTAAAACAGAACAGTGACTCCCGAATTCGTTCAGGGCAGGTCTCACTGGAACTTAATTATCTCATAATATATAAATCTTTTGCCTACCCTGTTTCTTTCATGTAAAAATAGACACAATGAGGTTTAATTTCATATCTCATTCACCTTCTAATTCAATATACCCTTTTTTTGGTGATTTTTCTAACTCACATCACTGCTGCTACTACAAGCTGTTTTGTTGCATTTTATGAAAGACTAGCTTCTAACCGAACCTACCTACATCCCTAATTCAAGGATTCATTTCGTATACAAACATTTCCTTAACAAAAATGATTAAAATTTGATTAAGAATGCATAAACATTGCCATCATGAACCAACGTACACATCAAGACACAACAGCGTACTTAACTAAAAAATTTAGCCATATTCGCATGGCTATTATATACAAGGTCAAACATCATATGTTTCTAAAACTTCATCTAGCCTATACATGCCTTCTAATTCGTAACCAAAATTCAAAATACCAAAGGAAGGCGATAGTGTGGTTGACTTCTTGAAGATCCTTTACGAGCCCGCGACGTGACCGAAATCTATAAAACAAAGGAGAACATTTCACATAATTAAGCTTACTAGCTTAGTAAGTCCTAACTCATGATAATAAAACATTTAATTATTTACGAAATGAAAGCAATCAACTTATGGCATTTCACATAGGCAATTAAGTAAATTATTTATACAAAGCCAGATACTAGTAATTCATTAACCCAAGTAAATTAGGAATCATTTCCTTCAACCTACATTTCTTTGTAGTTCATATAAGCATATCGCATGAAAATCTCCTTTCTTAACATTTAAACTTGAAAACCAATTGTTCCATAATAGCACATTCTAAGCTCAAATTCCATTATATTACATCCATCAATATTAACTTCGAACACATATAACATAATTCTCATAATATTAATTTGACCCAAGTAATATTAAGCATAGCATACCTTACATGCTTACCTGAACCGTATACTCAATAAATTAGCTTTAAGTTGTCTTGAACAAAGATTCAATTTCTCTTTTATAAATTACATCACCGGCATCAAGCCTGCTAGGCGTAAAAGCACGAAAAGTAACACCGCACAAGGCACGCTAGGCGTAAAGCCCGATAAATAACACCGCACAAGGCACTGCTAGGCATACAAGCTGAAAAGTAACACCGGCACAAGGCACGCTAGGGCATAAAGCCCGATTTTGTCACCGCACGAGGCCGCTAGGCTCGAAGCCCGAATGTCGAATAATTTTACATGCTTTTCACATTTCACTATCACATATCGAACCATATGCATTGATTCACATTGCATAAAATATATTTGAAATCAATCCAATCCATCATCATCACATTCGCCAACTCATGGTTTTACACCAAACTTATACAAATTCTATCATTCATTAGATTTGTAATTAACCTTTAAACATAAGGTAGCTCAAGAACTTACTTATACACCTTGCATTAACCAAAATAAATTCACTTCAATACTATACATTCACATTCGGCTATATCATGAATTTATACTCTAAATTTCCACAATTCATCATTCACTAAGTTCATAATTAATTTATTGACATATTTTAGCTAAAGGACTTACCTCGGTTGTCGATAGTCCGTGCGAATCGACTATTCGAGAACCTTCGTCTTCCCCCTGTCTAATTCCGTTTTTCTTTGCTCTTGATCTAAAACACATTAGAATTTAGCTCATTTAATCGCATTTCATCTCAATTTAGTCCCAAAACACACAAATGGGCAATTTACTATTTTGCCCCTAATGTTTCCCATTTTTACAAATTGGTCCAATTTACACAAAACTCAAAATATGCAAAAACTTTCTAACACCATGGCTAGGCCGAATCTTCCCCATAACCATGGGTGTCCATGCATTTCATCTATTTAACATTTTAATTTTTCACAAATTTATTGTTTTCAATTTAGCCCTATATACTCAAAATCACCAAAAACTCCAATACAAAACTTGTAAATCCTGAACATACCTTTAATCTAGAACCATTAAACATCAAAACTATCTAAACATGTTAATGGCCGAATCTTATATACATGGTATTTTCAAAAATTTAGACATGGGTCGGATAATATCTGAAGCAACGATCTCAAAAACGTAAAAATTATCAAAAACCAAAAACCGACCATACCTCAATCAAGCTCCTTATCTTGCCGAAAATCAAGCTTCAACAATGGAGTTTCTACTTTCTACATTCGGCCAAGAAGAAGAGAACAAGGTATGTTCTCTTTCTCCCCACTTGTTTTTATTATTTAATGATAAAACAAACACATATTATTAACATTATTTTAACACATTAATATAACTATATAATAAACTAAATTAACATATAATTTGGACTTATAAAGGCCCATTGCCGTCCCTTAATATGGTTAATGGGCTAATTGCCCTTTGGTACACCCACTTAAAAAGCCACAATCAATTTAGTACTCCTCACTTTAGCATGCAACTTTTGCACTTTTCTCGATTAAATCCTTTTATCAAATTGAGCACTTAAACGACTAAATTTTTTCTACGAAACTTTCACACTCACTAAATCACATATAATAAACACAAAATATAATATTAAAATATTTCTCTCGTGCTCGGATTCGTGGTCCCGAAACCACCGTTCCGATTTGGGTCAAAATTGGTCTGTTACAACTCTCCCCCCTTAAGGATTTTCGTCCCCGAAAATCTTACCGTTAAATAAGTTCGAATATTGTTGCCTCATTGACTCCTCAGGCTCCCACGTAGCCTCTTCAACTCCGTGACGATTCCATAAAACCTTTACTAATGGAATTCTTTTATTTCTCAACTCTTTTATTTCCCGAGCTAAGATACGGATCGGTTCCTCATCATATGTCAAATCAGATCTAATTTCAATCCCTGACGGTGCAATCACATGGGACGGATCCGATCTATATTTGCGAAGCATCGAAACATGAAATACATTGTGTATCTTTTCTAAGTCAAGGGGCAATTTCAATCTATAAGCAACAGGCCCTATACGCTCTATGATTTCATATGGTCCGATAAATCTAGGACTCAACTTGCCTTTCTGACCGAATCGGAGTATTTTCTTCCACGGAGAAACTTTTAAGAACACCCGATCTCCAACCTGAAATTCAATGTCCTTACGTTTTAAATCGGCATAGGACTTTTGACGATCCGAAGCAGCTTTCAAATTACT
The DNA here is from genome assembly GCA_025698515.1 of Gossypium sturtianum. NCBI lineage: Eukaryota > Viridiplantae > Streptophyta > Magnoliopsida > Malvales > Malvaceae > Gossypium > Gossypium sturtianum. The sequence continues at coordinate 127,699,759 of CM046950.1, forward strand.
CCTAATAACAACCACTTTCTGTTATGTTTCTTTAATCCAATCAACCCCGTGTATCTTATTCTCACCGAGCTCACCCAATACAACGGTGTGCGACATTTTCGACCATATAAGGCTTCATAAGGCGCCATTTTAATGCTAGATTGAAAGCTATTATTGTAAGCAAATTCAATCAAAGGTAGGTATCGTTCCCACGCACCTTCAAACTCGAGAACGCAACACCTCAACATGTCCTCAAGTATCAAAATAGTTCGCTCGATCGACCATCTGTTTTATGCGGATGGAAGGTCAGACTAAAATGAAGTTTAGTACCTAGAGCATCTTGCAATTTCTTCCGAACCGCGATGTGAATCTTGGGTCCCTATCCGAAACAATGGAACTCGGTACACCGTGCAACCTTACAATCTGTGACACATACAATTCGGCAAGCTTATCAAGTGAGTAGTCGTGCAGTGCATCTGTCACAAAATGGGCTGATTTAGTCAGGTCTATCAACAATAACCCATACGGCATCTTTCTTACTCGGTGTCATAGGGAGACCGGATACAAAATCCATTGTAATTCTATCCCATTTCTATTCGGGTATCATGATTGGTTGAAGTAATTCGGACGGTACCTGATGCTCAGCTTTCACTTGTTGACAGATTAAGCACTTGGAAACAAACTCAGATATGTCCCGTTTCATGCCAGGCCACCAATAAAACTGCTTCAAATCGTTATACATTTTTGTGCTACCCGGGTGTATCGACATTCGACCATTATGGGCCTCACTCAGAATCATCTGTATTAAATCTGAGTTCTTAGGAACACACAATCGACTTTTATAATTTAAACAATCATTTGCATCAATTTGAAAATCGATTCCGCATCGTTTTCTGCCTGAATCGGATAGCAATCAAATTTTTGTCAACTTTCTGTGCATCACAAATCTGTTGAATAAACATCGGTCTTGCTTGTAACTCGGCTATGATTGAACCATCATCAGACATAGCCACCCGTGCGTTCAATGCACGAAGAGCAAATAATGATTTTCGACTTAACGCATCCGCAACTACATTAGCTTTCCCCGGATGGTAGTCAATCACTAATTCATAGTCTTTCAGCAGTTCTAACCATCTGCGTTGTCTCAAGTTTAAGTCTTCCTGAGTCATCAAATACTTCCAACTTTTGTGATCTGAATAAATATGACATTTTTCACCAAATAAGTAGTGACGCCAAATTTTTAATGCGAACACAATGGCTGCTAACTCCAGATCGTGAGTTGGATAATTTTTCTCATGCGGCTTCAATTGTCTCGAAGCGTAGGCTATCACCTTGCCTTCTTGCATTAAAACACAACCCAACCCATTCAAGGAAGCATCACTAAAAATAGTGAATTCTTTACCCGATTCAGGCTGAGTTAACACTGGGGCTTCGGTCAAAAGGGCTTTCAACTGTTCGAAACTTTTCTGACATTTTTCTGACCACTCAAATTTGACATCTTTCTGTAGTAGTCTCGTCAAAGGTGTAGCTATTACGGAAAAACCTTTTACAAATCGTCTATAATATCCCGCAAGGCCTAGGAAACTTCGGATCTCGGAAACATTCTTTGGTGGTTTCCAATCGAGTATAGCTATCTTGTTTGGATCCACCCAATACTGTTAATCAAAACAACATGACCCAAGAAATTAACTTCATTCATCCAGAACTCGCACTTACTAAACTTTGCATACAATCGTTGATCCTCAAAGTTTGTAGTACTAATGTCAAATGCTCAAAGATGTTCCGTTTCATTTTTGAGTAGATCGGTATATCATCAATAAACACTACTACAAACCGATCCAAAAACGCTTCAAGACCCGGTTCATTAGATCCATAAAAACAGCAGGTGCATTAGTAAGTCCAAAAGGCATAACCAAAAACTCATAGTGTCCGTACCTCGTTCGGAATGCAGTCTTTGGCACATCTGAATCTCTGACTCGCAACTGATAATAGCCCGATCTCAAATCTATTTTCGAAAACACTGAAGCCCCCTTCAATTGATCAAATAAATCATCAATCCGAGTAACGGTACTTATTCTTTATGGTTACCTTATTTAGTTGTCGGTGAGTCGATGCACATTCGCATAGTTCCATCTTTCTTTTCACAAATAAAACCGGTGCACCCCAAGGAGAGAAACTTCGGTCATGCGAAGCCTCTATCTGTCAACTCTTGCAATCGTGCTTTCAACTCTTTTAATTCAATGGGCGCCATTCGATGCAGAGCTATCGAAATCGAGTCACACCCGCACTAACTCAATGCCGAACTCAATCTCTCGCATCAGGGTAAACCCGGTAGTTCTTCAGAAACACATCGGGTATTCACATACAAGCGATCTGATTCAATTTGTTTCTCGGACATTTTATTATCCATTACATAGGCCAAATAAGCTTCACACCCTTTTCTCACATACTTTTGGGCTAACATTGAAGATATTGCTGTAGGCAACCCATTTATGTCACAGGATTTAATTCTGATGGTCTCACCGTTTCGACATTTCAAATCGATAAGCTTTCTTTTACAATCCACTACTGCCTCGTGCGAAGTTAACCAATCCATACCCAAGATTATATCAATTTCATCAAAGGGCAACAACATTAAATCAGCTGGGAAGCAATAATCTCGAATCGTCAACGGGCAACCTCTACACACTTTATTAACAAGCACACATTTACCCAAAGGGTTGGACACACGAATCACAAACTCGGTAGACTCAACTAGCAGAGTCTTGCCAAATTTTAAAGTTTCACACATATAAGAATGAGTCGAACCAGGGATCGATTAGTGCAATTCTGAGAGTATCATAAAGAGTGAAAATACCGTAATGGCGTCGGGGAGGAAGCATCCTCTCTAGCTCGTGCAGCATATGCTCTAGCCAGGAGCTCTAGCCTCAGATCGATTTGTAGTGTTCTTCGTTCCTTTCTTGACTACCACCTACATTTACTGAATGTCTGGGTGGTCTACCTCGCATTGACACGTTGCTCGGCTTAGTGTTACGAGCGTATTCGCTTTCGGCTAACTTCTGACACTCTCTAATAAAATGATCGATGATCCACATTTATAGCAAGACCGATCATGAAATCTACAACTCCTCGAGTGCCATTTCCCACGGTGCTTGCATTCAACTCTATTTTGTGGAACGCGTTACCAACATCAAGCTATCGAGGTAGCTCGGGAGCTCATAGGGGTCGATCCGTCTAGGTGGATCTGTAGTAGCTTTACGTACATTTGTAGTCATCTCTGGGCTTCTTGGTGCGTGGAATGAAAGACTTTACCCAAGACCTTTTTCGGATGTCTCTAGCTTCATCTCGACCTTTCTTTTCTCTTTCCCGAGCTCTTCAGCTTTGCAAGCTCTCTCAACTAAAGTTACAAACTCTTGAATTTCAAGAATGCCAACAAACATCTTTATATCTTCATTTAGGCCGTCTTCAAATCTTTTACACATAATTGCTTCAGTAGAAACACACTCTCTAGCATATCGGCTGAGCCTGACAAATTTTCTTTCATATTCCGTTACGGTCATTCGCCCCTGTTTCAGCTCGAGGAACTCCTTTCGTTTTTGATCAATGAATCTTTGGCTAATATACTTCTTGCGAAATTCAGTTTGGAAGAAATCCCATGTCACTTTTTCTTTCGGAACCACTGATACTAGTGTGTTCCACCAGTGATATGCAGTGTCCCGCAGTAAAGATATAGCGCACTTCAGGCATTCATCCGGAGTACAAGATAGCTCATCAAGTACCCGAATAGTGTTATCAAGCCACATTTCGGCTCTCTCTGCGTCGTCATCATCATTGGCTTTAAATTCTTCGGCCCCAAATTTTCGAATTTTATCAACTGGGGGCCTACTAGATCTCATCGGATCTATCATCGGGGGTGCTGAAGGAATCGGAGTTGAATTATTCGGTGGTGGGGGTTGATGTACATTTGGGTTATTCTGAATAAATTGGGCAAACCACTCATTCATCATCCGATAAAAGGCTTGTTTAGTTTCTCCTTCGTGGCTACCCGAAACAGGTCGAGAGTCGACCGGCGCTGATCCGTGTGCACGGTCAGCGCTACACTCTCTACTTCATCGACTATGGCTCTTTCGGGATCGATGTCCATTTACTATATAAAACAAAGTTCAGTGTCGATCGAAGTCACCACACTATCAATATATATATTAAAGGCATGTATAGCTAGACTCACACGCCGCATACGGTAGTCCTAGAATCGGCTAAACCGTAAGCTCTGATACCAATCAAATGTAACACCCCTTACCCAAACCCTTGCGGAATCGAGTGCACGTGGCATTACTAGAATTGACTATTAACTCGGGGTGTAAGATTTTAAAGCTGTCCAACTGCGTCATGCTGACTAAATCGACCATAACTCGAGTTTCAAAACTTGAAATTTAGATCCGTAAATTTTCCTTGAAACTAGACTCAGATAAATTTTTACCATAATTTTTCCAGAATTTTTCATGTGGCCAATTAGTACAGTTTATTCATCAAAATTACCCTTATACACTGCTTGACAATTCTGACCTGTCTCTACAAAAATACAGTTATCTCATTACACAAATTTCCTATAATGTTCTTGTTTATACCAATGAAAAATAGACTCATTAAGGGTTCTACACATATAGACCATGCTTCTTAATTATTTTTGTACAATTTTTGAAAATTTTTCTAAAACAGAACAGTGACTCCCGAATTCGTTCAGGGCAGGTCTCACTGGAACTTAATTATCTCATAATATATAAATCTTTTTCCTACCCTGTTTCTTTCATGTAAAAATAGACACAATGAGGTTTAATTTCATATCTCATTCACCTTCTAATTCAATATACCCTATTTTTGGTGATTTTTCTAACTCACATCACTGCTGCTACTACAAGCTGTTTTGTTGCATTTTATGAAAGACTAGCTTCTAACCGAACCTACCTACATCCCTAATTCAAGGATTCATTTCGTATACAAACATTTCCTTAACAAAAACGATTAAACTTTGATTAAGAATGCATAAACATTGCCGTCATGAACCAACGTACACATCAAGACACAACAGCGTTTAACTAAAAAAATTTAGCCATATTCGCATGGCTATTATATACAAGGTTCCAAACATCATATGTTTCTAAAACTTCATCTAGCCTATACATGCCTTCTAATTCGTAACCAAAATTCAAAATACCAAAGGAAGGCAATAGTGTGGTTGACTTCTTGAAGATCCTTTACGAGCCCGCGACGTGACCAAAATCTATAAAACAAAGGAGAACATTTCACATAATTAAGCTTACTAGCTTAGTAAGTCCTAACTCATGATAATAAAACATTTAATTATTTACGAAATGAAAGCAATCAACTTATGGCATTTCACATAGGCAATTAAGTAAATTATTTATACAAAGCTAGATACTAGTAATTCATTAACCCAAGTAAATTAGGAATCATTTCCTTCAACCTACATTTCTTTGTAGTTCATATAAGCATATCGCATGAAAATCTCCTTTCTTAACATTTAAACTTGAAAACCAATTGTTCCATAATAGCACATTCTAAGCTCAAATTCCATTATATTACATCCATCAATATTAACTTCGAACACATATAACATAATTATCATAATATTAATTTGACCCAAGTAATATTAAGCATAGCATACCTTACATGCTTACCTGAACCGTATACTCAATAAATTAGCTTTAAGTTGTCTTGAACAAAGATTCAATTTCTCTTTTATAAATTACATCACCGGCATCAAGCCTGCTAGGCGTAAAAGCCTGAAAAGTAACACCGGCACAAGGCCTGCTAGGCGTAAAGCCCGATAAATAACACCGGCACAAGGCCTGCTAGGCATACAAGCCTGAAAAGTAACACCGGCACAAGGCCTGCTAGGCATAAAGCCCGATTTTGTCACCGGCACAAGGCCTGCTAGGCATAATGCCCGATTTTGTCACCGGCACGAGGCCTGCTAGGCTCGAAGCCCGAATGTCAGAATAATTTTACATGCTTTTCACATTTCACTATCACATATCGAACCATATGCATTGATTCACATTGCATAAAATATATTTGAAATCAATCCAATCCATCATCATCACATTCGGCCAACTCATGGTTTTACACCAAACTTATACAAATTCTATCATTCATTAGATTTGTAATTAACCTTTAAACATAAGGTAGCTCAAGAACTTACTTATACACCTTGCATTAACCAAAATAAATTCACTTCAATACTATACATTCACATTCGGCTATATCATGAATTTATACTCTAAATTTCCACAATTCATCATTCACTAAGTTCATAATTAATTTATTGACATATTTTAGCTAAAGGACTTACCTCGGTTGTCGATAGTCCGTGCGAATCGGCTATTCGAGAACCTTCGTCTTCCCCCTGTCTAATTCCGTTTTTCTTTGCTCTTGATCTAAAACACATTAGAATTTAGCTCATTTAATCGCATTTCATCTCAATTTAGTCCCAAAACACACAAATGGGCAATTTACTATTTTGCCCCTAATGTTTCCCATTTTTACAAATTGGTCCAATTTACACAAAACTCAAAATATGCAAAAAATTTCTAACACCATGGCTAGGCCGAATCTTCCCCATAACCATGGGTGTCCATGCATTTCATCTATTTAACATTTTAATTTTTCACAAATTTATTGTTTTCAATTTAGCCCTATATACTCAAAATCACCAAAAACTCCAATACAAAACTTGTAAATCCTTAACATACCTTTAATCTAGAACCATTAAACATCAAAACTATCTAAACATGTTAATGGCCGAATCTTATATACATGGTATTTTCAAAAATTTAGACATGGGTCGGATAATATACGAAACAACGATCTCAAAAACGTAAAAATTATCAAAAAGCAAAAACCGACCATACCTCAATCAAGCTCCTTATCTTGCCGAAAATCAAGCTTCAACAATGGAGTTTCTACTTTCTACATTCGGCCAAGAAGAAGAGAACAAGGTATGTTCTCTTTCTCCCCACTTGTTTTTATTATTTAATGATAAAACAAACACATATTATTAACATTATTTTAACACATTAATATAACTATATAATATACTAAATTAACATATAATTTGGACTTACAAAGGCCCATTGCCGTCCCTTAATATGGTTAATGGGCTAATTGCCCTTTTGGTACACCCACTTAAAAAGCCACAATCAATTTAGTACTCCTCACTTTAGCATGCAACTTTTGCACTTTTCTCGATTAAATCCTTTTTATCAAATTGAGCACTTAAACGACTAAATTTTTTCTACGAAACTTTCACACTCACTAAATCACATATAATAAACACAAAATATAATATTAAAATATTTCTCAGGCTCGGATTCGTGGTCCCGAAACCACCGTTCCGATTTGGGTCAAAATTGGTCTGTTACAACGAATGTGATCTCCCTCAGTGCACCAAGAATCGATCCTATCCTTTGACTACTAAAATCCCGTCCTAACAATATTTGGTGAGCGAAAGAGTTGTTAGCAATTATCCCTCCTTTGGCCAAAACAAATCTCATAACAACGTTCTTACCCCACTTGCTTGACGAGTCGACGATAATGATTTTGTCAATACAATCACTTGTGGTCCTTCACCTTGTTGAAAGCCCGATTCGATTCAAGAAGTGAGTGCCAACACGAACGAGAAAGAAATAACGTAAAAGAGATGAAGAATTCAAAGGTTCAGTTATGGAGGGAAAAATGGACAAGAAAATTCGGCTATCAAAGAAAGTATGACCAAAATGCATTGATCTTCCGACCAAAACAAAGGAGAAACTTGCACGAATGGCTAGAAGATTTCGGCCAAAGCAAAAAGGAGATGGATTTGAAAAGAAAACACAAATGGTCAAAAAGTAAAAAGTGTACCTCTCATGCACCAAAAACTAACAAAATGGTCTAAAATGAAAAGAGAAATTCGGCTATCTCTCTCTACACCCAAAACCGTCCACATTCATGACCATAATGGTCAAAAATTGGCCAACCACACTTTCCATAACACTTCCCTTGAAAAAGGCCATATGTTCCCCTTACTTTCCCCTTTCTCTTGATTTCTTTCCTCACCTTCATCCTTTCCTATTTTCCTTAGCTATCTTGCCAAAAATAAAAAGTCGACCTTGCCTTATTTACATGCTTGGCCGATACTTACGGAAAGAATACAAAAATAATAGTCAAAATTTTGCATCAATGGGACTCGAACCTCTTCCCTCCATACTCTTCACTTAATGCCATATCCTCTTTACCATATGCTCAATTATGCTAGCAAATTGAATACTTATTTTCATAAGTATTGATGCCACTTACTATTTCTCCTAAATAGGCTTAAACACCAAATTTTTAATAGGGCCCAATTCAACCCCGAGCCTTCATAGAACCCCGTAACTTTCCAAAATCACCTTCCTAATAAGTCCAACTTGAAATAATGTCGTTCTCAAATTCCCATAAATTTTAAAACACTTCTACGCTCAAGGTCCAATGGGCCCAATAGGTCCAATTCTACTAGGCCCAATTTTGGGATGTTACAAAATAAACCATCACATAGATTAATTCACAATAATGCACAATCTCATCCATATCCAATACTCACATAACTATCCATTCATCTATTTTCAAATTCATCAACCACATAGGTTCCATACATACATTTGTCGACACTTAGTTAGCGACCAATTTTGTTACTCAATGCTCGACACCACATTTTGATCAATCTTCATTATTCCTTCGATTCAATCGCACACTTAGTGCCAATTTCATAGCCGAAGCTTAAATTTCATCGCACACTTAGTGCCTTTGATTTAAACTGAATTTACTCGGTATCGCACACACAGTGCCAATCAATAAAACCAAGGCTTCCATTACTTCGCACATACAGTGCTATTCACCTCTGTCCTGGTTCTAATTATGCACACTTAGTGCCACATTTCTCAATTACACATATAGCATTTCTAATTCAATAATCACATATTCGTTCATTTCATAGCACTTAGACATAAATATAACAACTCGTTTTATATCCGAACTTACCTCGGATGTCGAAGTAACAAAACGAGTCTATTAATCGAGCACTTTATCTTTGCCTCGATCTCGGTCGAAATCCCTCTTTTCTTGATCTATACATATTCAAATTTAGCTCATTCAATCACCAAATCATTCAATTTAGTCCAAACACACATATTTAGGGCATTTTACAAAATAGCCCTCACATTTTCACATTTCGACACTTTAGTCCCTATTTCATAAAATCACCAAATTCACATAATTTCACTTCACACATGCCTAGCTTGATTTTCCTTATGCTCATACAAGCCCATATATTTCATTTATTTCATATTTTAGTCCTCTAATTTCTCATTTTCACAATTTAGTCCAAAATAGCCAATTTCATCAAAAATTCAAATACAAACTATGTTAACCCAACCTTAAGCTTTCATATTTCACCAACTATCAACACAAAGCTCATATATTCATCAATGGCATATTACAAAATCACCATCAAATTCTAAAATTAAAGTATGGGCTAGCTAGAACTCTAAGCAACGATCACAAAAACGTAGAAATCACTAAAAACTGATCTCAAAACATACCTTGATTGAGCCAACTTCTAGCCAAAACCCTTAAACTCTTTTTCCTTTATTTTCTTGTGATTTTCGGCAAAGAAATATGAGAATATGGCTTGTTTTTCTTATTTGTTTTAGTAATAATAACTTTATAATTCAATTACCATTTTAACATTATTTTAAACATTATATTTTCATTCATTTAATGGTCATATATGTCAACTTCCACTATCAAAGGTCTAATTACCACATATGGACTCCTCATTTAAAAAGTCATGCCAAATAAGCACTTTAACAACTAGCACACAGCTTTTACATTTTATGCAATTAAGTCCTTTTTGCAAATCAAGCACACTATCGATAAAATTTTCACATAGAATTTTCACACATGCTCAATCACTTACTATATACACGAAAAATAATATTAAAATATTTTTTCGACCTCAAATTTGTGGTCCCGAAACCACTATTCCGGTTAGGGTCTAAACCGGGCTGTTACATAGCACACGGCCTGACACACCGACGTGTGGCTTGGCCATGTGACCCAAGTCAGAGAGTTACACGGGCACAGACACGAGCTAGGACACGATCGTGTGTCCTTACTTCGAATGTCCACACGGCCTGAGACACGGGCTTGTGTCCCAGCCGTGTGAGTCACACAATCTTGCCAGACGGCCGTGTGATCCCTGCAGTGTGAAATTTTCCATCTTTTTTCATAAAATTCTAAATGTTTCTGATTTTGTCCTGAATCGTTTCTAAAGTGTTTCTAAGGCCTCGAGGGTTCAAATAAGGGACAATAAGAATATATTTGAATGGTATTTGTTATGATTATGAAATGTTTGGAAATGACTGAATTTAAGTTAAGTTTTCATTGTAATGCACCGTAACCCTATTCCGGCGACAGATACGGATTAGTAGTGTTACAACAAGGCAATCATGCAGAATTCACCATAAGGCAATTCAGTCAGAGTACGCCACAAAGGCAATTCATTCAGAGTGCATCACAAAGGCTAACAGGAAGCCACCTAGGCACCCGAAGACTGTCATGTTTGCAAACATGGATTTTCCTGAACTCACATCGCGTAAGGTTTCCCATCACCGCCCTAGGACACGTAGAGAACCCTATTAGGTAAATGTCAAACATCAGTTCTTTTCTTTTAGATGGGCCACGACCATGGACTTTTCTTTCAGAATTTCATATCAGAGTTGGTGTTTAATGTCCTAACGGACTTCATCAATTAACACCGCGGTGACCCAACTCACTTTACAAACTCATCAAACAAAAACACATCCCAGACCTAATATTTCATATTACTCGTCATATATCCAATAGAACTCATGTTCAAACAGACTAACTTATTTTATTAACCTAATCATAACTAAGTACACATTTCTTCACATATTTAGGCTCACCAGATCTTATATCCAATACAAATACCATCTTCAGCAATTTTTTAATCGTATAAGTATCATATTCATACTATACTATCCATGATATCCAATTCATAGTTTGATCATTTTTAGGTCAATATACTTTAGTATGAACAATATACATGCAAGAGTCAGAGTAGAAACTTATCTGACACTCACTTATAGTAGTTGGAACTCCAGATCCAAACATCTGTCATGAAACAGTAGCAACCACCACCACTTACAGGAAATAATAATACCATTAAAACTAATTCATACATTATCTACTTAATATTTCAATCGCTAACAACTTAATGCAGAACCCTGAACTTATAGTCTTACTATTCATATACCTCTAATAGACTAACTCAACTCAATTTAAACATACAGAGCTGCCTTCATATACCTCAAATAGACTTACTCAACCCAATTTAAACATGCAGAGCTTCCATACTTACTTAGAGATGGAATAACCATTGTTTAAATCAAGAACCTCAGTTTCCAGTTCAAGAAGGAAGAAATGAAATCTACTCCAAAGAATAATCAGAGGGTAGCATTTAAATTGAGAGAAGAGAAAACTCCCCCTCCAGGACCCTTCTTACACAAATACAAAATCCAATCTCCCTAACAGAAATTCAACAGGTGTCACTTAGATTCAAAATTTGTCTTACTTAGTGGCCTACAGATTTTGATATAAACATAAATGAGAATCCTACGCGAATTAATTATCAGTCCCGCTTATACAATTGGTTCCTAACCAAATTACCTTACAATTTAACTAGCACAATACTTTCGACTAACACGGTGTACTATACCTTTGGCGTAATCTAAACTTTAATTACTTTTATTTAATACTTATCTCACATCAACCGTTAGAGTAATCTGACATAGGATCCTTACTTACATACACAATGGTTGTTATTTGCCCATGTTATATGCCAAAATAAATAGTTGGGCAGATAGGACTTTGTAAAATAGATTATTTTTCTTCATATACACCACAACTCGCACCCACTAGACTCGGGGTGTTACAAAAAGACTCTAATTTTCCACAACGAACTATGGCTAATCAAACTGCCCCCAACTTAACTTGTTGCTTGTCCTTAAGCAACAAAATAAAAACACAAAATAATAAGAAAATAAAACGAATAAATGGTGCTTGAGCATGCTTTATACATGAAATTAGTTCGGAACATTATAAATGAGACAATGTGACGGAACATGTAGTTCTAGCATGATATGCAATTGACTCCTCATTTTCAATATCAAACACATTAGTTCACTAAGTTACAAGGTAAACAAATTCAAGAATGTCAAGCATATTATTCAATCTAAGAAAATACACAAGTACACATTTATGTTTGGAGAATACAAGTGGTTAGAACTGTCAACGTTCATGTAAAACCCCTAACCTATATCCGCTGTTTGATTAAGGTTACGGAGCATTACCGTACAAATAGAGCATTTAAACATACATTTCATATAATATCATAAACATATTATAAAACCTTTATTCACATACATATAGTCCCTAAATCGATCCCTCTAGGCCCTAGAAATAACTTAGAAACAAATAGGGACCAAATTGGAAACATTTGTAAAATCTAGGAAAAAGTTTCAAAAATTAAAATATAGGGTTCACACGGCCGTGTGCCTCACATGGCTGAGACACACGCCCGTGTCTCAGACTGTGTAACCTTCGAGCTAGGGACACAAAGTCGTGTCCCAGCCCATGTCCTCACCCGTGTAACTCTCTGAGTAGGGTCCCACGGTCATGTGCCAAGCCGTGTAATTCTCAAAATTTCCTCAAACTCTCGTGTGCCAGGCCGTGTGCTAGGCCGTGTAACTCAATGACTTGCATGCAAAGGAACCTACAGGAGACACACGGCCGTGTTGCTAGGCCTTGTGCCACACACGGCTGAGTCACACGCCCTTGTCTCAGGCCATGTTGACCTAAAATTTTACCTAAAAGAAGCCATTACAGACACCAATTCAT